>CM053036.1:212868793-213468793 GCA_028564925.1 Lithobates sylvaticus | reverse complement strand
TCTCCTCTTCCGGCAAAGAGCTAGACCTCCAATAGGATGGCCTGGCACTTTGGCCAATCGGGAAATAGGTCTCGCAGAGCTGCCTCCTGATTGGCGGGAAAGAACTGTAGTGTGACCATAGTAAAAATTAATTCGCTATCGTCACACAACAGGGTGGGATCGGGACTTGGTGCTCTAAATGAGCGCGCCTGCGTGAGCATCTGGCGCCATATTTAAAACTCAGCCACGGTCTGTTTATTACAGAGCCATGATAGGACAAGGCACTGCACAAAGTGCAATCCTGGAAACAGTAGATATGTGAGCATACCCCCTTTTCTACTTTGCTCTATGCTCTACTTTTGCTACCTTTGTGGGTCAGACTAATGCCCTTTGCACGCGGTCGGAATTTCTGACGGGAAAAGTCAGATCGGATTATGTTGACGGAAAATCTGATAGTGTGTGGGCTCTAGCGGACTTTTTCCATATGAATTTCAGACGGAAAAAATTTGAGAGCAGGACCTAAAATTTTCCGACAACAAAATCCAATCGGACTTTTTCCGATCAAGTGTATAGAATTCCGACGCACCACGCATACTCAGAATAAATTTGGAGACGAAAGCTATTGGCTACTGGCCTTTTTGTAGTCCCGTCATATGTGGTTTACGTCACTGCGTTCTGAACAATCGGATTTTCTGACAACTTTGTCCGACCGTGTGTATGCAAGACAAGTTTCTGCCAAAATCTGACGGATTTTGTGGTCGGAATGTCCGACCATGTGTACAGGGCATTAGGGTCTCCACTGGGGACTATATTTGGCAATAAGTGTAATGTATACTTTGCCCTTAGGGGACTGCCCTTCAAGTAGGGATTCTCTAGAGGTCCCACAGTGACCAATCTTGGCCTTGGACATAGCTACATAAATTACAGCCCAAACACTACGTTCCAGGTATGTCAGTACTCCCCTCACACGACTTTCTTTGCAATTTTGGGTATAGATGTTTTTTCTCCCCTTTTTTACAATGAACCACTTGTTACCAGATATCCTTTTGCTTCTTGCAGACATATTGTTCACAGTGCCTAATTTCTGTGGCCCTCATTGAGGTGGACCTCCGTAGAGGCAACCTTTTGGGTGGCTGTCTCTCCATCTTCCTATAACCAGCTTTCCCTTTTGAAAGTGATCTCCTAAGGTTTTTTTTATCTTTAATGCTGCGTACACACGGTCGGACTTTCAGGCAGAAAAAGTCAGACGGAATCCTTTCATCAGATATTCCGATCGTGTGTGGGCCTCATTTAACTTTTTTTTTTTTTCGAAAATTCTGACGGACCTAGAAATAAAAAATGTTTTAAATATTTCCGACGGAATCAATTCCTATTGGGAAAACCGCTCGTCTGTATGCTGTTCCGACGGACCAAAAACGACGAATGCTCTGAAGCAAGTACGAGATGGCAGCTATTGGCTACTGGCTATTGAACTTCCTTTTTCTAGTCCCGTTGTACGTGTTGTACGTCACCGCCTTCTAGACGGTCTTACTTTGGTGTGATCGTGTGTAGGCAAGACCGCTTGAGTGGAATTCCGTCGGAAATCCGTCGGAAAACTGTGAGAGTTTATTCCGATGGAAAAAACGGTTGTGTGTACGTGGCATAAGTGCAAGATCATGCTATATATGATATGTGTAGCGCCCTGCTCCTAATGAGCAGACACTAATGTTTTTCAAATTTAGTTGTCTGAAGCTGCAGTTAGGCTCAGGCTAATTATTCTAAAAAAGTTCTGGTTTCTGTGCCAGTCTAGATGGGTTGCACTGTTTTCCACTTGAGCGCAGGTGTCACTGTTGTGGTGTGTTTATATATATATATATATATATATATATATATAAATACATGCACGTACATATATATATATATATATAACAACACACTACAGCTGTCACCACCGGTAAGTGTGGAAACGCAGCAGGCTGGATGTATTAAATACCACCTCTTGCTCAGAAATAGCCCAGTGGGAGTGGTTTCCCTGCTGTGAATTCTGGGAGAGGGTATTTAAGGCACTGATGCCATTTTTTAGGTTCTTCTTCCTTGCGGGGTCCGCTATCCCGACCTCATGGCCCTCCTGGGCTGGGGTGTGTATCGCATAATCCTGTGCCTCGGGCCGGCTGGCCCGAGGCTTTGCAACTCAGAGGGTGGGCCTGAAAAGTCTTGGGGCATACTGATCCAGGGGTGGTCCTGTGCTGTCTCGCCTGCGGAGAGAGGCCAAGAAAATTGGAGGATCCAAGGGAGGACTTTTCTAAGAGAGGACCGAGCGCAAGGCTGGTATCTCTGGAGGAGCCTGGAAACTCAGTTGGAGGACGCAACCCGGATCAACACCCATACAGTATGGCAGTTTTTCTAAATCTCTCAAGAACGCTTTAGTTTAATTGACAAGTCTGTAGCAGAGACTTTGTTGAGCATCTCACCGGCTGCTAGGTCAAGTGAGAGGGCCTATCCGGTGGTTGCTGGATCCAGTCTGTGGAGCTGTCCAATACCTCTAACCCGCAAATAACCAGGTGCCTGAACTTCCCTTAACCCTTTGACCCTCTATTGAAAGACTTTGTGCTCATCCCAAATAAATAAGTCAAAAAGGACTAAGTGTCAGATTTAACATTCTTTGGGCTATTTTCCAACGGGACCCCTGAGACGGAGAAGCGAGCAGGCGAGGTAACGGTAAGCCCAAATATAACCAGCAGCTCCTTCGGGGGTCAGTGCTACATATGGTATCTATAATCCAAACTCTGAAGTTTCTGTATCTCTCTATTGTTTCTATGTGATGTCCTTTCTAATGCCATATACCTTTTTCTATTAATAGAGTTATTATATGAATACAGCTCTCCTTGCTACTACTCCTGAAGAAAGACATTTTTTAGCCAGAAACGCGTTGGGTATTTGGGAGTGCTATAGGTATCTGTACATGTATTTAATACTCATTTTTGTCATTTATGCCATTTGTCTTTGCACAGACAAAACAATGTATTGTTATTATTGTGTTTAATATTTACCTTGTAATAAAACTATACACATTTTATACTATTGGTGTTGTTGCTGCCTTTAAAATCCCTTTTCCAAGGGGGACCTCCTTTGTTTTCATATTATTGGGATGTTGACAACACCTGTTTTCTTTGATGGTGGAATCCTTTTCTACGGTAAAGGTGACATCTAGTGTTCTGTTGTTGATTGTTGGTATCGTTCTTTCACCTGACCTTGCTGACTTGATAATGGAAACAGTAAATCTAACCTCCGGCTTTTTTCTTATGGGCTTCTCAGATTTTCACTACAATCACGCTGCTTTCTTCTCGGCCATTCTGGTTATATACACGCTCACATGGACTTCTAACTTACTTTTACTAAGTTCTATTAAACTTTCTCCACAGTTGCACACACCAATGTACTTTTTCTTAGGGAACCTGTCTGCGGTGGACATCACTTTCTCTACAGTGACCGTTCCCAAGCTTCTGTCCTGCATTCTACATGGAGGAGCTTTGATCTCTTTCCTTGGCTGCTTTCTTCAGATGTTCTTCTTCCTGTTTTTGGGCACCACTGAGAGTTTTCTTTTGTCAGCCATGGCATTTGATCGTTATTTGGCTATTTGCAACCCCTTACGCTATACCTTATTAATGAGTGATAAGGTCATAGTCACGCTGACTAGTATCTGTTGGATTGCAGCTTCTCTACATTCATTATTGTACACTTATATTCTCTCACATTTAACATACTGTGAGAACAGATTGATCCCCCACTTCTTCTGTGATGTGACACCCCTCATCAAGCTGTCCTGCTCCAGTACTTCACTAGCTGAGCTCTTAATATACACCGAAGGTTCTTTGGCTGGTAACATTCCATTCCTTTTTATCCTCATCTCCTATGTCCTCATTACACGGGCTATATTGAAAATGGAAACTAAAAGCAGCCGGAGCAAGGCCTTTTCCTCCTGCTCTTCTCATCTCATGGTCATTTGTCTGTTCTATGGTACCGACATTTTCATTTACTTCCGTCCCCCATCAGACTACTCCTCCCAGTACGATCGTATTGTTAGCATGGCTTACACTATCATTACACCTATGCTGAATCCTTTTATATACAGCCTAAGGAACAGAGATGTGATATATAGTCTGAAAAAAATAATAAATAAATGATTTTCTGACACCTAAACAAATAAAATCTTCTGCTGAGGCTTTTGGATACAAAGATAAATTTGTGAACACATTGGGCTCAATTAACAAAGCCTAATCGCCCCGTGCGGTGCCGATTCCCCCTGCTTCCTGTCTCCCCCCTCGCAGGGCTGACAGCTTCCCTCCTTTCCTCTCCGGAGCGAGGAAGGGGCTGGTAAATATTTCATTAACCGACCCCTTACTTTTCTGAATGAACACAGTGAGTGATCTGTACTGACACACTCTTCATTCTTAAAGAGGAAGTAAAGCTCAGCTCATTATGCATTACTAGCTCATTATGAAAGACTTACCTGAAAACGAAGCCCCCGAAGCGGTCCTTATCCACGATCTTCTGCGCCGCCATCCAGGGCCGGAGTGACTTCCGGGGCTCGCCGCTCCAGCGCTGTGATTCGCTGGAGCGGCAAGGACGTCACTCCCGCGGATGCGCAGGAAAGCGGCATATCGCCGTGAAACCCGGCATGTGCAGTGCGGCATGTGCCGTAGACAGCGATGCCTTTTCATTTCTAAATATCTCCTAAACCATGTAGGTTTAGGAGATATTTATTGGACCTACAGGTAAGCCTTAATCTAGGCTTACCTGTAGGCCAAAGTGCTTTGGAAGGGTTTACTTCCACTTTAACTGAAGCATATTAAACTATGTTTATGGCAAGCTGCAGAGAAAGGGACTGGGGCATCTCTGTCCTCAGTTTTTTTTTCTCTGTCTCAAAAGTGAGACATCAGGGTTCTATTTGGACCCCTGATATTTCACCAAAGCTCCATAATGAAATAAAAAAAATAATAATAATAAAAAATAATATTGCAAAAATAATTTAATACTATTGTAAAAAATAATTAAAAAAAATACCCGTATATACTCGGGTATAAGCCGAGATTTTAAGCACATTTTTTTGTGCTGAAAATGTCCCCCTCGGCTTATACGCGAGTCAAGCACTTTTCTGCAGCAGAGAATGACATTTTCCGAACTGACTTTGGGGCCCCGTAGTTCTCGGGGCCACTTGGTGCTAGGGGCCCCAAAGTCGGTCAACTGTGTCCATCTGCAGCAATGTTATTTTGGGACCCTTTGGGTTCAGAGACCCCAAATCTTGGCTGCAGCTAGGGGGCATCTAGGAACCCTTAGCTACCGAGTTTGAAGTTCGGGGGAGCTATGGCTGCAAATGGGCACAGTGAGGCTGCAAATGGGCATTGTTGACCCTCTTTTCCACTTACAGTAGCTGCGCATTTCTCACCCTAGGCTTATACTCGAGTCAATATGTTTTCCCATTTTTTTGTGGTAAAATTAGGTGCCTCGGCTTATATTCGGGTCAGCTTATACTCAAGTATATACGGTAATACAAATAAAAAACGACTGACCACGTCCACTGATCTGTTGATATACACATGTAGCACTCTCTACATAGGTAGGTGCTAGAGGTTAGGATTTTTTTTGTTAGTGCAGGCAAAGCTAGGCCTGTTGTTTTGGTTTGTCTGGGCTAGGAGTGTCTCAGAGTAGCAGCTATGACTCACAGACAGCATCACCTCACTGTTACCTCCCTCTTTCTTCTAGAGGATTCTAGAAGAGGAGGACGGGAAGAGATGTAGAGCTGTTTGGGGTGTCTCAGGGAGACCTGACCAATCCCCAACTAGGATTGTCAGGGGGCAGGCCTCCTTGAAATACCCAGGGTCAACCCAGCTCAGGAGGAGTTGTCAGGTGGCAGACCTGAGGATGGAGTACTAGGCTGTTGGGGCCTTTGAGGGAGCTCCCCAGTCGGGGGTAGGGGTGGTGACCTTGGGCCTGGGCTCGGATGCAGGACAAAGTCCTCCAGGAAATTGTGGAGGCTTTGAACATTAGGCACAGGAGGAGCAAGAGAGGACAGCAGGAGCTAGTACTGCCAGGCAAGTCTTCAGAAGGGAACCACCGGTTGCAGCCAGGAGGGCTGGGGAGTGACATGTGCAGTCGGGATGACTGGAGAGGCATGCCAGAGAGGACTGAGAAGAAACAGTCAGAGCTGGGTGTGGAGCCAGTGAGGATTGCAATGTCATGGGCAGTGGAGTTGGGCAGCTGCAGCCAGGAGGGCTGGCAGGGCCTGAGGAGGACTGACTGGGAGCAGTAGTCCACCTAATAGAACAAAAGACTTTCTACTTTCTGCTACACCATGGGGGCCGGCGGTCCCTGCCTGCAAAGGGCAAGTTACTTAGGCCTGGCTGATTTAGTGTTAGGCCTAACCATGTGCTAGTTGCTCCTGGGAGATCAAGAGTTGTGCTGGAGGAGTATGGAGAAGTGTACAAAGAGTGTACATAGTTGTCCCTAGCAACTTTTTTACTATTCTAAGGGGCATCCCATATTTCCCATACCCCATCCAAGTTAAATTCCCTCAATAAAACAACAAAACAAAGCCAACGGACTGTTTATTGTCTTGGAGTGTCTGGGAAGTGAATGCCAGGCCGGGCAGGGTGACAGGTGGGCCACATCACTCAGCAGCCCCTAGGGGGGTACCGCTACACACACATGTGTGTCTGTGCTCTGGGGTGCACACCCTAATGCAATAAACTGTACACACCAATGGCCATAACACAAAAATAGGGATCTGTTTTCCTTCATTTCACTAATTTTCAAATCTGGACAAACTGAAAATAGCTGTCACTTCTTGTGTGACAGTTATTTGTCACACAAAAAGTGTCCTTAGGCATGCTCACTCATATTGGTGTGTTAGTTTTGTGAATTGAGCTTACTGTCCATTATTTCTGAACAAGTTTCTTCAATTTTATTCAGTAACATGTTGAACTGACCATGGCTATATTCCATTTTATGTCTGTAAGATGTCCATAAGCTCAGATTAAAACATTCATGTCCACTGTAACATTTGGGAGTTCTGATCAATAGCCAGCCGTATATATCTTTATAGTTTATATAGTTTTTATTTTCTCCAAAAGGCGAGCAACGCAACTTATCTTCAGCATTAACAGAAATAGTCCAAAAACTTTGGTACAAAACAAAGCTTTGGCTCACTGACAGCATCTCCTTGCCCCACCAGAGGGTTTAAAGTTCCCACCTGCTCGAGGAAAAGGTCACAAACCCAGCACCCTTTCCGTAAGAGAAATCGCACAGCCGGCTCACACTGTGTCCTGCTTCACCCAACATCTCAGTGGCTTGCTGGCTACTTCCTGCCCTTTTACAGCTCTCCTACAGGTGAGTCAATCCTGACCAATCAAGGCTGTTTCTCCTGTTGTCCCCCCCCCCTTAAAGGGACCACAACCCAATTAAATTCGTGACCCATCCCTGATGTCCTGTACATAAACTATCTTGTCAAAAGTATTGTGACGCCTACCTTTACACGCACATGAACTTGAATGGCATCCCAGTCTTAGTCCGTAGGGCTCAATATAGAGTTGGCCCACCCTTTGCAGCTATAACAGCTTCAACTCTTCTGGGAAGTTACATATTCTGGTGGATGGGATCGATGATTTGTACACACAGACTTATCACAATTACATATTAGCTTAGGTTCCCTTTGGATGTTAGGTATTACTGCTGTCTAGATGCTATATCTGTACTGTGCATCCCTTATCTCCTTTTTATTCATTTTAAGTATCTATATATACTGTTGATGTGACTTACATTTAAATTTTCAATAAAATATTATTGTAAAAAAAAAAAAAAAAAAAAAAACAGTTACCTTCACTGGAACTAGGGGACCAAACCCAACCCCTGAAAAACAACCTCAACACCATAATCCCCCCTCCACCAAATCCAACAAATGATGACCGGTGCACAAAGCAAGGTCCAAAAAGACATGGATGAGCGAGCTTGGGGTGAAGGAACTTGACTGGCCTGACCTCAACCCTATAGAACACCTTTGGGATGAATTAGAGCGGAGACTGCAAGCCAGGCCTTCTTGTCCACATCAAAGTCTGACCTCGCACATGCGCTTCTGGAAGAATGGTCAAACATTCCCATAGACACACTCCTTAACCTTGTAGACATCCTTCCCAGAAGAGATGAAGCTGTTATAGCTGCAAAGGGTGGGCCAACTCAATATTGAACCCTACAGACTAAGACTGGGATGCCATTAAAGTTCATGTGCGTGTAAAGGCAGGAGTCCCAATACTTTTGACAAAATAGTATATCTTCCTCTCTGCCTCGAAGTGGAGGTGTCAGAGACAACGTGGGAAACGCTGCAGTGTGCCTAAGGTGGCATCGGCATTCTGCTGTTGTTTCCCAGGCCATGTTCCACCACTAATAAAATTCTTGTAGGGACAGGAACTATGTGGTTACTTTTTTTTCTGAATGAACAGAGTGATTGGTACTGATTGCCTTGCATTCAATCATTGCTTATGAATTCATTCAGTTTATGAATGTGTTGCAAAGTCCTGGGTCCCTTGAGGCCTAATGGTGACCTCCTGAGTTAGGGACAGCTGACATCCTTCAGTGTAGAGTGGGTTACAAGGCATGGTGCGTGTAGTGCAAGAGGAAATGGTGGGCACCAGACATTTTTGGAATGCAAAGAGATTTATTTTCTCTTGAACAGAACTGTGGGAGTGAGGGTTAGGGCCAGGACACACTTAGGTAGATGCAATGATAATTGGCAGACTCCGAGACTTCTATAGGTAGACAGCTAGACAGGCAAAGGCCTCAAGCCGGACATCGCTTCTGTATAGGTAGGACTGCTGTCTCCTATGGCAACAATCTTGTAGCAATTACTAATGGCAATTGTATTCAACTATTGGAAACTTAAACAGTCCTCTGCTTGTTCCACAATCACTCACTGTGGGCTTTCGCTCAATGAACTCCCAGTCTTTCACTAGACTTTGGATCCAATAGCCACTGGATCTCAAGAGCTCTTCCACTTTTAGCACTCTGTATCTTCCTCAAGCGTCACCCCCACTTCCCTGCTGGGTCCCTGGCAGGCACTCACAGATTCTCTTCAAGTGTCACCCCGGCTGACCTTCTGGGTCCCTGGCAGGCACTCACAGATTCTCTTCAAGTGTCACCCCGGCTGACCTGCTGGGTCCCTGGCAGGCACTCACAGATTCTCTTCAAGTGTCACCCCCACTTCCCTGCTGGGTCCCTGGCAGGCACTCACAGATTCTCTTCAAGTGTCACCCCCGCTGACCTGCTAGGTCCCTGGCTTGGTCCCTGGTGAGAAGTCTGCTCTGGTACTCCTCAGCTTACTCACAGTAGACATGTGCACAACAGAAAAATTACTTTATTTTCGTTTCGTTTCTGTTCGTTTCCGTTGATTCGTAACGATTCGTAATTTCGTAAGTCGTCGGTGTTCGTATTCGTAACGATTCGTATTTTCGTAAGAGTTATTTTTTCGTTGATTCGTTTTTCCGTTATTTCAATTTTCATTTATTCGAAATTCGGATGCATTCGTATTTTCGTAGATTTAGTTACATTCGTACTTTCGTAAGATTGATTTATTCGTACTTTCGTAACATTGTTTTCGTAGATTCGTAATCGGAGCATAATTCATAATTTTATGTAATGTGTATGCTATTATTATATTGTAAGAGACACGGAAATTTGCGAATCGAAAAAAAAAGTTACGAATGTACAAATTTTTTCGTTCAATCCATTCGAAGCACGTTAAGCAGCGCCATTGTAAGAGACACGGAAAGTTAAGAAACGAAAAAAAATTAAAAAAAAAGTTACGAATGTACAAATTTTCGTTCAATTCATTCGAAGCACGTTAAGCAGCGCCACTGTAAAGCCCCATACACACGGTCGGACTTTTTCATGGATTCTGTCCGATCGGACAAGGTTGTTGAAAAATCAGACCGTGTGTATGCACCATCGGACAGTGTTCGTCGGTTTGGCCGACGGACAAAGTCTTATCTCCTGCTGGAAAGATTTGCCGTCAACACGGTCCGATCACACCAAATCCGAGCATGTGTACGCTTGTCCGACGGACAAAGTGCTACGCATGCTCAGAAGAAATTCTGTGACGGAAGCGCTCGGTCAGGTAAAACTACCTTTCCTAATCGACACAGCACATTCGTCACGCTGCAATGTTAAAATGTCTTTAATGCAGCGCATTCTCTTTTTCTTTACAATGCAACAAGAATGACATCTTTTAGCTGCTCCTATTCACCCGCACTTCTCACAAACTTACTTCTTTATTACTTTGCAGCATTTATACACTACATGTTTATTTTGACTCTGAACGGAAAAGAATCTTTGTTATTTTTTTACCATGATTTGTCTTTTTTTTTTTTTTTTGGGGAATACATATTTGAATGTTTTTTTTTGTTTTTTTTGGAGGGGGGTTGTGTGTCTCAAATTACCAAAAACACATTATTAACATTTGTATTTCTTGCTTAAATTTACTAGGAGGTTGTTTGTTGTTGGTGCCCCTTGTTAATTCTACTTTAGGATTAGTGAAATGTACCAGCCTACTCAAAGAAAAACTGTCATTGTAGCAAAGTAAAACACAATAGTCAATGATTATTTCAAATCAAAAAAACCTTTATTTAGGTCACACCAACAAACCAAAGAGGAACGCAGCCATGGTGAAACTTGGGGAATTTGCAAAGTCTTGGCCCCCCACGGCAACCATCATTGTTCAAGCGTAGAAAATTGGGGGCCTGAGGAGTACGTATATTAAGGGGAGTGCAATCTGGTCGTGAAGTCCAAAGTATCCGGAACTGCAGCAGATGCCATCTAGGTCCCCAGGCTCTGGTACTACAAGAGGCTCCATCTTCTCTCAGACCAGACTGATTCCAGGTCGTCACTCTCAGGTCTTCCTTCCACGCTTCCTTGCACGCTGTGGCTGTCGTGCTGGTGGGGTGGCAGAAGGAGGAGGAGGAGGAGGAGGAGGCGGAGCATGGTAGCTATGGCAAACATGTGTGACTGGGGTCATCTCCCCAGCCCTACCCTTATTTAGGACATGGAGGATGAGCCCCTCACACATGTTGCGTTGCCTCACCTCCATACCCATCATTTTTGTGACAACCACCGAGCCAAAGGTCTCCTCGTCGGCGGGTGTGGCATGTAGGGAGTCTGAAGCCTCTCTGATCATGCGGAGCGCTGACTGTGCCGCATAATCCCCCCTTCTCGCCCTTTTGTACGGAAGGCGGAGGGGAGGGGTTTGGGTGTCAGTCAGGCTCCGCGGCCTAGCCCCCTCTTGGCTGCCACTACCCAGCTGGTGGCTGCCACTAACCCCTGCCTCCTCCTGACTGCCACCTTCCACAGCCACCTCCTGGCTGAGGTCTTCCTGTGTATGAAAAAGGGACATAGTTTCAGTTATTTGTTCATCAAACACACACAATTCTCATCTAGTGACTGTTGCAAAATGTTTACAAATAGAAAACCATACAATTCTCAGCCCAGCAGTTTAGATTCTGGCCCCAAATGTCTCCAACACTACTGTCAGTTGATATGTCAAACACGTTAGGAACTAAGCAATTGGGGATCCTGAATTAAGTGAACATCATTCATTATTCCCATAAATGGTAACAAAACTACTATACCTGGAACAAGCTGGGCTCCTCCACCTCTTCCATACTGGAAGGCCCAGGTTGCTCCTCGGAAGCCTCATCAGGGGTGGCCTGCACGCAAGGAAGCGTGGAAGGAGGAGTCGAGGTTGGCTCCGTGACATCAGTCTGGTCTTTCAGAAAATGGAGACTCTGATAGTACCAGAGCTTGGGCACATAGACCTCATCTGCTGAAGTTGCAGTTTCCTCAGACTTCACGACCTTCTTCCGCTCCCTGATATACGCACTCCTCAGGCTGCCAATTTTCTTTCTTAGATCATCAACAGTTGCCGTGGGGAACCTTGGCTTGACAAATTCCACAAGTTCCTCCAGGGCTGCGTGCCTCTTTGGTTTGTTGGTGTAATGTGGGTGTTTACCCTGCCATAAAACGGGAAATTCCCTGAATTTGGCAATGAAGAGGGGGAGAAAACTCATGTCGTTGAATCCCTGCATAATCTCTGCAAGACACAACACCACACAAAACCCTCTCAATTATGTCAGTCTAAACTCTCCTAATCTTCTCCATAAAGAAGCCTCAAGTTCAAATCAGTCTAGGCTAGTTATGTACCAACGTCAAATTGTACCTTCGTTTGTAGCGATCGTCTCGTGTGAGTTTTCTCTCCCCTCGTCTCCCAGATCGTGGCTACGACACAGGCGTGTGACGTTTTATATACAGTGCGCATGCGTCAAACTCCGCCCGCCCCTGACGATCTTTCTCGTCTATTCCCCACCCCTTCTCTTTACGGCGCAGTGGGGAGAGCACATGGCGGGGACACAGCAGGTGCGCCACAAATATCCCACCAACGAGGAGGAGGACGAGGAAAGTCCGGAGGCAGAAACGTCCCGATCCCGGAGCCTGAAATTCAAGGCCTCCAATATGTCATTTGGAGAAATGTTGGAGATGGTGGACATATTAAAGAGGAGCGACTATGATGGGAAGTATGGGCCTTACCTCAACCCCAATGTCCGCAAGGCCAAGATCATGTCTAAAGTTGTGAGAAGGCTGTACAATCAGTTTGGGGTACAACGATCCAAGGAGCAACTGAGGAAACGCTGGTCAGACCTGAAACTGAGGGAGGCCGATCAGTACAGAAAGATCAAGCGAATTCTTCTAAAAAGTAAGTAGTTGTGTTTTGTGTTTGATTTCTTGCTTGCATACTGCTCCATTGTGGTTTGATTTTTACAAAGTTGTACATTCCAAAATGGCCACTTTCAGGTTCGTCTGTGCATTCGATCGTACTCAGCCTCGATCTTTCTGCCACTGTCATGGTCGTGTGTGTGTCCATTCGATCGTACGCAACCTCGATCGTTCGGCCACTTATAATACGATGTTTGGTGTTTTTTTGGGGGAAAGGAAGTTTGTTCTCACTAGAAATGTCATCAAGAATGTAAAGCCAATTTATTCAATGTAAAGGAGAGGTCACCCAGTAGCTGTTTACCCATCTGGACTCTAGAGCACTAGTGCTGGGACACCCAAACCCCCTTTTTATTAGGCTTTTCCACACATGTGCTCCAGTGGATACTAGAGGGGGGTCTCCATCACACAAACTTCTACCAAAAAGCTAGTCAGTTTAGCACCTTTACAAAGTGACTACATTCATGTAGTTGACATTTGTAACTGGCCAAACTAAAATAGTGTCCGTCACTTTCAAGCAATGTTTGTCATTTCCTATTTCTGCCCTCAATAGATTGTGTTGCTAAATCTTCCTTTTGTACATTCTCATAGGGGAGCGAAAACTTGGGCCGTCTGAGGAAACCCCCAAACCAACACCTCCCAAAAAAGGGGAAAGAGCAGAAGCAGAGGAGGAGGAGGAGGAAGGAGAGATCATCGAACTTGGAGAAATTGTCACCACAACAGGTGAGTGTTGGAGAACACAGCTACTGGTAAGCTAATCCATGTATGGCTGCCTCATTTCCAACACCCCATTTTTGTTTGTTTGTGGTTTTTAGGTGACGTGGATGTTGTGGAAGAAAAATCGCACTTTACCACAGAGAGTGCCCACGTACTTATCGGAGAGATAATGGTCTGCAATAGAGATCTAGATTACATAAAGCAAAACATCAATGATGTTCAACAAAAATTGAAGAACATCATTGATGTTTTAGGAAAAATATGAAAACGCACCAAGTAATTAACACACATTTGTGCCAGCTTCTGAACACATTTGCAACTTAAAAACTGTGTGAAATTTGGAACATGCACACATTGTGTCCACATGTGCTAGCTCCCATCATGGTGGATGAATGCCAACGTTTTTTTGGGGGTGCAAACACTTTACGAACTACGAAAGTGGTTGTGGTGAAGGGGTTGCACCCCCAAAAAACGTCCATTCATCCCCATGATGGAAAATGGCACTTTTGAAGCTTCTAGGCATGTGTTTTTACCATCTAATGACCATTTTCAGACCCAAATTGTGTGCATGTTCCAAATTTCCACTTTTCGGGGGTGACCCCCCCATGTGATGAAGGCAAGATCAAACACACTTTGAACATATAGTCATGTCTGATCTTGTCTTCACTTTACAAAGTTGAACTTTCCTACTTCATAGGTTCTGCTTAGCTCCATGCCTGGTTTTACCAATTGCGTAATCTTTGTAAACAATGTTGTAAATAACCAAGATGTTGTCAGTTTTGGCGTGAAGATTGTAAACGCACTTGTGAATGTTTTACAAGTAAACTTTTTTTTTTTTTCGAAATGTGTGGCTTCCTTATTTAAAAAAACACAATGCATTATGTATGTAAAATGTAAAGGATATGGGGGGCAATGGGTGTTATTTACTAAAGGCAAATCCACTTTGCACTGCAATTTACTTTCCCAGGGAACTTTTTCAATGCACTTGTAGAGCATAGCGGATTTGACTTATGTAAATGACACCCACAGTGCTTTGTACGAAAACACGGAGCACAGCATTTTTCAGAATACACACATGTCAGACCTGGTGATGAAAAGGAGTATTTTGGCTGTCAGTTATGCAGGACAAACCTTCTCTAGACCAAAGATTAGGTAGCAAACACAACATGAGAATAATCTTTTTGGGAAGAAGAGACTGTTACCTCCTTTTGCCCAGAAAGTGCATTCCCACTGTCGAAGGCAAAGGGAAAAAATGTCAAAGTAAAATAAGCTAAAAAGAAGACTGAAATGACAAGAAATCAGAGGTTGGTTAAAATATCAGATTTATTAAAAAATGCCTCTCACACATCGTCAGGCAGAGCAATGGCCCCCCTACCCACAAAGTACTCCATATATTGCTCGCGGACCACGCGGGCATTTAGAGGGGGCAAGCCTGGACGTACCACTTGAAGGGCTGTGAGGTCCGCATTTGGAGGGCCCTCCACATCTGGGCCAACGGGCACCACATAGTTCCTGTTATGTCTTTTGAGGAAGTTGTGCAATATGCAACAGGCAAGAACTATGTGGTTCAGTTTGTATTCCGCCAAGTGAAATGCCGTCAGGAACAGGCGGAAGCGGCTGGCCAGGATGCCAAAAGTGTTCTCCACCACTCTTCTGGCTCTGGACAGCCTGTAGTTGAAGACCCTCTGGTCCGGGGTGAGGGTCCTCATCGGGAACGGCCTCATCACATGGGGAGTCAACGCAAACGCTTCATCTGCGACAAAGACGAAGGGGAGTCCTTCGGCATTCTCCTCTGGAGGTGGCAAGCACAGACTGCCACTTTGGAGACGCCAGTAGAACTCCGTGTGCGTAATGGCACCACCATCCGAGATCCGGCCGTTCATCCCCACGTCCACATACATAAATTCATATGTCGCCGACACCACCGCCAACATCACTACACTATTAAACCCTTTATAATTATAATAGTAGGACCCCGAGTTGGGCGGTGGGACGATGCGGACGTGTTTCCCATCAATTGCCCCTCCGCAGTTAGGAAAGTCCCAACGGCTGGCAAAGTGGGAGGCCACAGTCTGCCATTCCTGTGGCGTGGAAGGGAACTGTGGAGTGAAACAAGAAAAAAAAATTAGTCACTTTGCACTTAAACATTGCAAGCAGATTAGACAATCAACATCTTGGAACAAGAGCATTGTATAAAATTGGAGGCTGGAAAGTATTTGCACAGAAAAGTAGAGGCTCCCCTTCACAGATGACTCACCCCCCATCAATCCCCCCCCACTTCTGATGGGCCATTGGCAATAACTAGGGTTTTGGGGGGGGGAGGGTTACAGGTAACCCTCTGCACTTCATTGATTGGCAAATGGCTCAATAATGTGTGCTAGTTTGGCCAGACCCTCTGTACTTAACACTATTGGCAGCCCCCAGGAAAGATAAAATAACATTAACCCCCCCCCCCCCCCCCCCCACCCACAAAAAAAGGCAAGCACATTGTGACATTATGAAATTAACAAGCAAGCTAATAGGAGGGAAAGAAGACAAAAAAAGAGGAAATGGAAAGTATGGAGGCAGCCCCTTGCACTACATGCTTTGCAGAATTCATCCGTAAAGATGCCCACTATAAAGAGGTAGGTATATAGTGTGTATTGACCTTGGGAAAGGCAGCAGATAGAGGATTGGTACCATCTGACAGAGCAGTTGGGGGAGGGGGTTCATAATGAGTTTGCCCCCCCCCCCCCCACCAAAAACAAATAAAAAAGGGGCTCTACATGAAGTAAACCACACAGCAAACATTTGTGCATATTTTAGGGGGTGTTTGGGGGCAAACAATACTATGCAGTAGACAAAATACATTGCCTAAGTGACTAGGCCATAGGTGTCTATTGGGGCAGAAGAGCATGCTGGTGAGGTAAGTGAAGGGAAAAATGCATGAAGGAGAAAAGGGGCACAGCATATTAGAGCATATTGCAATCATGGTAATTAGGGAAGGAGGTCAAAAATAGAAGACATTAGCAAACAGAGCATACATAGAAGGGAATAGTCAAGTAGAAATGTTACCTTAATATAGTCCTCCTGCAGGACCTGAATGATGGCAGAACAGGTCTCTGGAATAATGATTCCCAGGGCCTGGGGAGAGATACCTGAAGAGAACTTCAAATCCTGAAGACTTCTCCCTGTCGCCAAGTACCTCAACGTAGCAACAAGCCTCTGCTCCGGAGTAATGGCTTGTCTCATGCAGGTATCCTGCCGGCTGATAAAGGGGGTCAGCAAAGCCAAAAGACGGTGAAAATCGGGGTCCGTCATCCTGAGAAAGTTCCTGAAATCATCAGGATTATTCTCACGGATCTCACGAAGCAAAGGCATGTGCGAGAACTGGTCACGCTGAAGCAACCAATTCTTGGTCCACATACTCCTCGTCACTCTGTTCATGGACGGGTCTTGGGTCAAAGCTAAAAGCCCGACACCAATTCCGCGTACAGCACGAACTCGGCGACGAGTACGCACGGGAAACATCGCTCACAAGGTCACAAAAGGTCGGCTGGTCAGAACGGACAAACAGAAAGCACCGATAAACAGCAAGGCCTGAAAGAACGAACTGAATAGCAGCAACGAGCAGACAATAAGCAGTGCAAATCAAAGCGTCCTATATCAAGATATAGGCCGCAATGACCAACAAATGCGAACTGACTACACGCACTAATAAACAGATACGCACGACAAGCACAAACTGAAGAGCAGTAACGATCTGAGTCAGAAAACTGAGAAGCGCGAATCTTAAGTCACCAAACTTCCACTAACTCTCGATAAACACGGGATCAGCAGAAGGAGCCCAACGGGTACCTGACGTGGTGCTGAACTTGCCTTTTCTAGTCTCGTGGACGACGACTTACGTCACGACGTTCTTCCGGACCGGATATTCCGACAACGTAGTCTGACCGTGTGTACGCAACACCAACATCGGACAAAGTACGACGGACAAAATCCGACCGACCTGGTCCGCGGATTGTCCGAGCGTGTGTATGGGGCTTAAGAGACACGGAAAATTACCAATTCAACAAAAAAAAAAAAAAAAGTTACGAATGTACGAATTTTTTCGTTAATTTTGATTTTCGTTGTTCCTGTTTTCGTTTTTTCTTCTTTCGTCTTTTCGTTGTTTATAATTTGGTTATTTCGGATTTTAGTTGTTTTTCATATTCGTTCGATTCGATAATTAGTTATTCGTTAAAATTTTTAGCGAATCATTCGAAATATAACGAATTTTAAAGGAAAACGAAAAAAAAGGAAACGAATTGCACATGTCTAACTCACAGTGGTCTCCGGTAACAAGGTGGATGGTCCCTTAGTGGTGACAGCTTCTCCTACTATCTCCGACCACAGCTGGTTCCCCGTCCGGCTGAACCACTTCTCCTTGTTGGACTACAAGCCTGCAGTCCCAACCCTGCGCTGCTTCTCTTGCTTCTGGATAGGCTCTCACACAGCCTAGCAGCCAGATGTCCCCGTGATAAACCTCAGGCTTACAGCCTAGAAGCCCAGGCATAATAACACACATCCACACAGACAGCCATCCAGGTGGCACAGAACCCCGATCACCTGACTCCACCCAAATAAATAGGCGTTCCCAGCAGGCCAAGGGACCAAAGAAAGAAAATCCCTGCCCATTGGCTGAGACACCCATCCATTCATGTCCGAGCTTGCAAAGCCCCTGTCTTATCTAGTGTCACCAGCATAGTGCCACCTAGTGACAGAAGAGAAAGGGTGCAACAAGTCCAGATTTAGAGGGGAACAAATTTATCTCCTAACAATCGGCCAAGGCAACTATCACTTGGAAATTAAATTTGATAGCAACCCTGCCTAAACATCAGGGTGCTACAAATGAACAGGACCATCTGTACAGAGCGCCTCCTGTTCACAGCATTGTGAAAAAAAATTATTAAAAAATAATAAGAACTCATTCAGACGGGTTCTCTGGCCCATACAATGCAAATGAGGAGTTTGTTTCTGTGGCTGGAGCCACCTATTACTCTATGGGGACATGAAGGTTGTACTCTCACAGCCACAGATTCTAATTTGACAGTTGTGCAGGTCCAGGTGAATGGTCCCGAATACACACTGTCTGTGTTTGTGGCCGTACATGTGCACCCACACACCCTTCAAATTAAGACCTGTGGCTGTGTTCACACAACATAGGCTGCCTGCACACAGCTCCAGACATTGTACAGATCACAGCACTCACAGTGGCGGCTGGTGCTCAAATTTTTGGGGGGGCGCAAATAAACTGAAAAATTCTGGTAAAAAAAGCCCATCAAATGCAGCCACTGTACCAAACGCAGCCACTGTGCCCATTAAAACGCAGCCACTGTGCCCATTAAAACGCAGCCACTGTGCCCATTAAAACGCAGCCACTTTGCCCATCAAAACGCAGCCACTGTGCCCATCAAAACGCAGCCATTGTGCCCATCAAAACGCAGCCACTGTGCCCATTTAAAACGCAGCCACTGTGCCCATCAAAACGCAGCCACTTTGCCCATCAAAACGCAGCCACTTTGCCCATCAAAACGCAGCCACTTTGCCCATCAAAACACAGCCACTTTGCCCCTTTAAAACACAGCCACTTTGCCCCTTTAAAACACAGCCACTTTGCCCCTTTAAAACACAGCCACTTTGCCCCTTTAAAACACAGCCACTTTGCCATCAAAACAGTCCCTGCAAAGAAGCTGCCACTGTGCCCCCCCCCCCCGCCCTGCACTTACCTTGTCTCGGGTGACGGCGGCATCGTGTTCTCCATTTCTTCTCCTGCCCGCTCCTCCTCTCATCCTCTGCTATGATTGGACGCCTGATAGGCACCCAATCATAGCGCCTGTCGTTTCAGCCAATCAGGGCACAGGTAACACAGACCTGTGCTCCTGATTGGCTAAGGGGCAGTACAATGTTAGCAAACCGAATTCCTTCGGTTTGCTAACATCAGTGCTGAGTGACAAGGAACGCACAGCGTTGCGCCCGCTTGTCACCTTTTTGGACGCCTATTAGCGCCTACGGCGCTAATCAGGTGTTTCCAAAAAACACCCCCACCGCTGTAATTCAGGCGCCCGGTGACCGAAAAGGGGCCGGACACCTGAATAGGGGGTGTCAGCAGCGACCATAGATAGATTCATGCAATGCATGAATCTATCTATGGTATATAGAGAGTGACAGGAGAGGGGGGGCGGCGCTCCTGCACCCTTTATGGACGCACCGCCCCTGAGCACTCATGTCAATGAGCCCCAAGACGGTATTTACAAACAGAGCTTTATATATTACCTCATTACAGTTTTATCTTTTGAATGGGGGGGGTTGGCAACCTGTCGATTGCAGATAGGCGATGGGTAGACTGTGATCCTTCCTTGCCCACCCCTGGAAATTGAAAAGGAAGGGTAGCAGTGGTAGAATCTACTGTTAGTAATCACTTTTCTCCTTTCCTGCTGCAGCCACTGAAAGCCTCCTCTCCTCCTCCCCCTTCCGCTGGCATTCAGCTGGTGCAAGTGGAAAGGGGATTAGTTAACCCCTTGCCAACCAGCGCACAACGATATTCGTCGGCAGAATGGCACGGCTGGGCAAATGGGCGTACAGGTACGCCCCCTTTAAGATGCGGCATTGTGGGCACACGTGCGTCGCCCCTGCCGCCGCGTGCGCCCGCCTGCTACGTGCTCCGTGACCATGGGTCTTGTGGACTCGATGTCCGCCGGGTGCCCGCGATCATGTCACAGAGCGGAAGAATTTCCCCCTTCTGCCTAGTGATTTGACAGAGCTCACTGCTCCCTGTCCTGTAAATTAGGTTCTTCTTGTATCTCAAACATTGTTGCACCCATGTATTCATTTTAGGCCATGCCAAATGTATCTTTTTATTTGGGGCTTTGTCTAAATTGGCATGCTAATTAATTATGGGTGATCAAATTCATTTTCATCATTGGTATCAGAAGGAAGAATAGTGTCCCATCATTGGTGTCAATGGGAGGAATAGCGCTCCAACATTGGATTAATGGGAGGAATAGTGATTCCCCATGATTGGTGTTGGTGGTAGGAATAGTGCCCCATCATTGATGGCAGTGGGAGGAATAGTGCCCCATCATTAGTATTAGTGGGAGGAATATTTGCCCCATCATTGATATCAATGGGAAGAATAGTGCTCCAACATTGGATTAATGGGTGGAATAGTGATCCCTCATGATTGGTGTCGGTGGGAGGAATAGTGCCCCATCATTGGTGGTTGTGGGAGGAATAGTGCCCCATCATTGGTGTAAGTGAAAGGAACAGTGCCCCATCATTGGTGTCAGTGGGAGGAATAGTTGCCCCATCATTGGTGGCAGTGGGAGGAATAGTGCCCCACCATTGGTGGCAGTGGGAGGAATAGTGCCCCATCATTGGTGTAAGTGAAAGGAACATTGCCCCATGATTGGTGTCAGTGGGAGGAATAGTTGCCCCATCATTGGTGTTAGTGGGAGGAATAGTGCCCCAATATTGGTAGCAGTGGGAGGAATAGTGCTCCACCATTGGTATCAATGGGATGAATAGTGCTCCAACCTTTGATTTAAGAG
The DNA here is from genome assembly GCA_028564925.1 of Lithobates sylvaticus. Classification (NCBI taxonomy): domain Eukaryota; kingdom Metazoa; phylum Chordata; class Amphibia; order Anura; family Ranidae; genus Lithobates; species Lithobates sylvaticus. The sequence goes on along the minus strand of CM053036.1, from coordinate 213,447,743 downwards.
AGGAATAGTGATTGGTGTCGGTGGGAGGAATAGTGCCCCATCATTGGTGTCAGTGGGAGGAATATTTGCCCCATCATTGATATCAATGGGAAGAATAGTGCTCCAAAATTGGATTAATGGGTGGAATAATGATTCCCCCTGATTGGTGGTAGTGGGAGGAATAGTGCCCCATCATTGATGGCAGTGGGAGGAATAGTCCCCCATCATGGATGGCAGTGGGAGGAATAGTTGTCCCATCATTGGTGTAAGTGGGAGGAACAGTGCCCCATCATTAGTGTCAGTGGGAGGAATAGTGCCCCATCATTGATATCAATGGGAGGAATAGCACTCCATTGTTGGATTAATGGGAGGAATAGTGATCCCCCATCATTGGTGTCAGTGGGAGGAATAGTGCCCCATCATTGGTGCCAGTGGGAGGAGTAGTGCCCCATCATTGGTGTCAGTGGGAGGAATAGTTGCCCCATCATTGATATCAATGGGAGGAATAGCACTCCATTGTTGGATTAATGGGAGGAATAGTGCCCCTAGTACCGCAATAGTCCAAACTGCCCCCAAATTTCTTGGTAGCCTAGGTGGGGATCAGGCTCCCAACCCCTATACCCCTTTGTCTGTGTCAGTGGCAGGTTTCAGAAACGATGCCCCACTGTCGCTAAGGGAATAATGCCTCAAGGGCAAGCAAAGGGCCACATTCGGCCCCCGGGCTGCAGTTTGGAGACCACTGCCTTAGTCTATGAACGGCATATGAATTCTTAGTAATCCAGCATAAGACAATGTAAATCATATCCAAGGCAGAAAACATGATAGAATAATGAGATCAGTATTATTTTTAGTGTTCAGAACAATCCACCATGGTGGCAAAATCACCAGAGAACTCTGCAAATATAATTTATTAATAAATTCCCCGGTGACACCCAGATTCCCCGGTGACACCCAGCTCTCTGAAATAAAGGACGCTGTACATTATATAAGGAGATCGCCCGGTGTCTGGTACAGCTCCGTCTTTTTTCAGGGAATGGTAAGTGACATGCAAAATCCATTCTGGATATAAATCAGATAGGCTCTATGATACAGTTCACAAAATAAGAATTCAGGGGGTGCCACCAACAGTTGTGTAGGTAGCAGCACAAGTCTTACCTTAACATATACGTCTATTTAAAAAAAAATGAATAACACAGCCATCACAAATAATCCCCATAATGTAGCTAATATGTACAGTAGGTTGCCTATGATCACCAGCTCCATCTAGTGGTCATAATGCTGTATTTTCATGATTGTGGTATTTCAGATAAATATGGCCAGTAGATGGCGCTGATGATTATAGGAAATATGCATATCAGACACATTAACCACTTCAGCCCCGGACCAATTGGCAGCCAAAGGACCAGGCCCCTTTTTGCGATTCGGCACTGCGTCGCTTTAACTGACAATTACGCGGTCGTGCGACGTGGCTCCCAAACAATATTGGCGTCCTTTTTTTCCCACAAATAGAGCTTTCTTTTGGTGGTATTTGATCGCCCCTGCGGTTTTTATTTTTTGCGCTATAAACAAAAATAGAGCGACAATTTTGAAAAAAATGCAATATTTTTTACTTTTTGCTATAATAACTATCCCCAAAAAATATATAAAAAAACATTTTTTTTTCCTCAGTTTAGGCCGATACGTATTCTTCTACATATTTTTGGTAAAAAAAAATCGCAATTAGCGATTATTGATTAGTTTGCGCAAAAGTTATAGCGTTTACAAAATAGGGGATAGTTTTCTAGCATTTTTATTAATATTTTTTTACTAGTAATGGCGGCGATCAGCGATTTTTATTGTGACTGCGACATTATGGCGGACACATCGGACATTTTTGACACATTTTTGGGACATTTGTCATTTATACAGAAATCAGTGCTATTTAAATAGCACTGATTCCTATGTAAATGACAGTGAAGGAGTTAACCACTAGGGGGCGGGGAGGAGTCAGTGTGACGTGTTGTGTTTTTTTTTTACATTAGGGGGGCGTGGCTGTACGTCTGACGTCATTGATCGGCTTTCCCGATGACCGGGAACAGCCGATCAATGACAGGCAGAGTAGGAAGCGCGGGGAGAGGTTTGTTTACACAGACCTCTCCCCGTTCTTCAGCTCCGTAACCCGATCGCGGGACACCAGCGGCGATCGGGTCTGCTGGTCCCGCGGCCGGGGTCACGGAGCTCCCGACCGGGCAGGCAAATTAAAGGGGACGTACCCGTACGTGCTTTTGCCTGCCCGTGCCATTCTGTAGACGTATATCTACATGAGGCGGTCGGGAAGCGGTTAAAGAGATTATTTGTGACAGTTGTGTGAATGCTCTGGCATTCAAACTGAAATTTCTTTAAAAAAAAATAGACCTACTGGTGGTACCTAAAAATCAATACATTGGCATGGATATTAAAAAAAAAAAAAAACACACAGTCATGCATTGTTGGAAATATAAACCAAAAAATGAAAATGTATTATATTATTACAGCTTATAAATATAAGAAAAAATATATATTTTTTTGTATTTGCTAGAAAAAAAAAAGTGGTAATTAATAAAAAAAATGAATTAATTCACACAAAAAAAAAAATACAATTCCTCCAGAATTTTAATTTAAACAGCGATCCACTCTCAATTTTTTTTTCCCTAGCTATTAAAGAATATCTACACCAAAGAACACAAATGTCATACAGTATATTGCAGCTTACCTGCCATTGTGGTGGCTGCATTTGTTTTCTTTTTTAGGTTTAATATATTTTTATTGGTCAAAAGTAACATACAAAACAAAGATAGTTATCCAGAACATTTTGAGAACTATCAAATCATAAACCAGTCCAGCTTGTCTATTATAAAAGTAACCAGCAGAGGGATATTAGCTTATTAAAGGAAGACTTTGTTTTCTTTTTTAGCAATATAATAATATATACCGTATATACTCGAGTATAAGCCGAGTTTTTCAGCACATTTTTTTGTGCTGAAAGTGCCCCCCTCGGCTTATACTGGAGTCAAGCACTTTTCTGCAGCAGAGAATGACATTTTCCGAGCCGACTTTGGGGCCCCGTATCTCGGGGCCACTTGGTGCTAGGAACTTGTGCAAATCCAGTGGGACTAGCACTACAACATATCCAAATTTGGGGTTCCTAGCACCAAGTGTCCCCAGAGATACGGGGCCCCAAAGTCAGGTCGGAAAATGTCCTTCTCTGCTGCAGAAAAGTGCTTGACATTTTCCGACCCGAATTTGGGGCCCTGTATCTCGGGGCCACTTGGTGCTGGGAACCCCAAATTTGGTGTGCAAACCCAGATGAACTAGCACTACAAAATATAATAATTAGGAGTTCCTTGCACCAAGTAGACCCGAGATACAGGGCCCCAAATTCGGGTCGGAAAATGTTGAGCACTTTTCTGCAGCAGAGAATGACATTTTCCGAACCGACTTTGGGGCCCCGTATCTCTGGGCCACTTGGTGCTAGGAACCCCATCTTTGGATATGTTGTAGTGATAGTTCCACTGAATTTGCACAAGTTCCTAGCACCAAGTGGCCCCCGAGATACAGGGCCCCAAAGTCGGTCAACTGTGTCCATCTGCAGCAATGTCATTTCGGGACCCTTTGGCTGCAGCTAGGAACCCCCTAACTACCAAGTTTGAAGTTCGGGGGAGCTATGGCTGCAAATGGGAACAGTGAGGCTGCAAATGGGCATTGTTGACCCTCTTTTACACTTATAGTAGCTGCGCATTTCTTACCCTAGGCTTATACTCGAGTCAGTTTTTTGTGGTAAAATTATATGCCTCTGCTTATATTCGGGTCGGCTTATACTCGAGTATATACGGCAATTTCTAGTGCTAGGGCAGATCATTCAAGAAATATCAACCATTATTAGACATGTGCGATTAGTTTCGTACGAATCAAAATCAAAATCCGTATGAACTTCCGGAAATTCGTACGAATCTGAAATACAAAATTTTTTATGCTATACGAATTCTGTACGAAATACCAAATTTCGTTTACGAATTTCGGATCCAAATTATCAGAAACGTGACTGGTGTTTTGTTCACCAATCACTCAGAGGAGGTCAGCACAGCACAGGGATGGTGGGAACCCCTCATAACGATAAATTCATCATAACGAACTTTCGTTATTTTAACGAGAAGTTTACAAATCTAACGAAAATTCGTATTTCATACGAATCCGAATTAAATTTCGTCCACGAATTACGAAATACGTTTTTTTTTATACGAAGCGGAACGAAACAAATTTTTTGACGGCGCCCATGTCTAACCATTATTATTAATTATGATACTTTAGACAAGAAAAGAAAATAGCCTAGTAACTTTTGACATTCTCACAGAACGAAAGTACATGTAGTTTTGCAGGAAGAATCGCTCTAAGTTTTTATAAATACACTCCATTGTGACGAGTCTCCTGATATTTACCGTATATACTCGAGTATAAGCCGACCCGAATATAAGCCGAGGCACCTAATTTTACCACAAAAAACTGGGAAAACTTATTGACTCGGGTATAAGCCTAGGGTGAGAAATGCGCAGCTACTGTAAGTGGAAAAGAGGGTCAACAATGTCCATTTGCAGCCTCACTGTGCCCATTTGCAGCCATAGGTCCCCCGAACTTCAAACTTGGTGGTTAAGGATTCCTAGATGCCCCCTAGCTGCAGCCAAAGGGTCCCGAAATGACATTGCTGCAGATGGACACAGTTGACTGAATTTGGGGCCCCGTATCTCAGGGCCACTTGGTGCTAGGAACCCCATTACATTGGATATGTTGCAGTGTTGGTTCCACTGGGTCTGTCCAACAAATTTGGGGTTCCTGGCACTAAGTGTCTCCGAGATACGGGGGCCCCAAAGTCAGGTCAGAAAATGTCAAGCACTTTTCTGCAGCAGAGAATTACATTTTCCGAACCGACCTTGGGTCCCCGTATCTCGGGGACACTTGGTGCTAGGAACCCCATTATTGGATATGTTGTAGCGTTGGTTCCTAGCTGGTTTGAGGTTCCTAGCACCAAGTGGCCCCAAAGTCAGATCGGAAAATGTCATTCTCTGCTGCAGAAAAGTGCTTGACTCGAGTATAAGCCGAGGGTGGCATTTTCAGCACAAAAAAATGTGCTGAAAAACTCGGCTTATACTCGAGTATATACGGTACCTATCCAAGCTGTATGTTATCAAATTGGAGTTTTTAAATATTTTTGGTCTTTCTACTTTGTGAATTTAATTAATACAAATATTTTTATTTTTATAGAAAACTATATATATATATATATATATATATATTTTTTTTTTTTTTTTATTATTACATATACAGGTATAAAAAACGTTTGCATAGAGTGAAAGGTGGTGTTCCACAGAGTAAAAAAAACAGGGTAATAGTTATGCCCTATACACACTCGGAAATTCCGACGGAGAAGATCCGATCGGATTATGTTGTCGGAAAATCAGATCGTGTGTGGGCTCTATCGGACGTTTTCCGTCTGAAACTCAGACGGAAAAAATTTGAGAGCAGGATCTAAAATTTTCAGACAAAAAAAATCCGATCTGACTTTTTCCGATCATTTGTAGAGAATTCCGATGGACAAAGTGCCACACGTGCTCAGATCAAATTACGAGACCAAAGCTATTGGCTACTAGCCTCTACGTAGTTCCGTCATACGCAGCGAACGTCACTACTATCCGAACGATCGGATTTATCGGCGTATAAAACGCACTTTTTCCCCCTTAAAATCGGGGGAAAGTTGTGGGTGCGTGTTATACGCCGATACCCCTCAAAAAAAGCAATACTCGCGATCTGCGCCGAAAAAGACAGAGTCGCCGCCGAAAAAGACCAAAGCGCCACCAGAAAAGACCGAGCTGACTGTTCGGCTCCGCTCGTAGTCCCGCCTCCCTGAGCTCGCTCCCGAAACAGCAGGGAGGCGGGACCACGAGCGGAGCCGAGCAGTCGGCTCGGTCTTTTCCGGCGGTGATTCAGTCTTTTTCGGCGGCGGAAAATTTAAACGTGGGCAAGGCTGCAAATGACACTGGGCAAGCTACAAATGACGCTTAAATGTAAGGGTTTTTTTTTTTTCCCCTAAACTTCCCTCCTAAAACTTATTTTCCTTAAAATGCCCTCCTAAACTTGGGGTGCGTGTTATACGCCGATAAATACGGTAATGTATTCATTTTAGGCCATCCAAAAATAAATCCCTTTGTCTGGCGCTTTGTCTTAAGTACCATGATAATTAATCAAGGATGGTCTATTTTATTGATTGAAAAAAGAAAACAAATGCAGCCACCACATCTAAGGATGTGTAAGCTTCAATATAATCAATTTTTGTTTTTGAGTTTAGATATTCTTTAAGAGCTAGAAGAAAGTCTAAATTAAAGGCAGATGGTTAGTTTAATTCACAATAGAGCTAAAAAAAAAATAAAAAATAAAATCACTGCCTCCTGCACATTTACGTCGGCAGAATGGCACGGCTGGGCACATCAACGTACAGGTACGTTGCTCTTTAAGTGCCCAGCCGTGGGTCGCGCCCGGTCCTGAGCTCTGTGGCCTGCGGGACCAGCGGACCCGATCACCGCTGGTGTCCCACGATCGGGTCACAGAGCTGAAGAACGGGGAGAGGTCTGTGTAAACAAACCTCTCCCCGCGCTTCCTACTGAGCCTGTCACTGATAGTCTGTTCCCTGTCATCAGGAAAGCCGATCAGTGATGTCGAATGTCAAGCCACGGCCCCCTACAGTAAAAAAAACACACACGTTACACTTAACCCCTCCCCACCCCCTAGTGGTTAACCCCTTCACTGCCAGTGTCATTTACACAGGAATCAGTGCATTTAAATAGCACTGATTGCTGTATAAATGACAATGGTCCCAAAAATGTCAAAAATGTCCGATGTGTCCGCCATAATGTCGCAGTCACAATAAAAATCGCTGATCGCCGCCATTACTAGTAAAAAAAAAAATATTAATAAAAATGCTATAAAACTATCCCCTATCTTGTAAACGCTATAACTTCTGCGCAAACCAATCAATAATCGCTAATTGTGATTTTTTTTTACCAAAAATATGTAGAAGAATACGTATCGGCCTAAACTGAGGAAAAAAAAGTTTTTTTTATATAATTTTGGGGATATTTATTATAGCAAAAAGTTAAAAATATAGAATTTTTTTCAAAATTGTCACTCTATTTTTGTTTAAAGCGCAAAAAATAAAGACCACAGAGGTGATCAAATACCACCAAAAGAAAGCTCTATTTGTGGGAAAAAAAGGACGCCAATTTTGTTCGGGAGCCACGTTGCACGACCGCGCAATTGTCAGTTAAAGTGATGCAGTGCCGAATCGCAAAAAGGGGCCTGGTCCTTTGGCTGCAAATTGGTCCGGGGCTTAAGTGGTTAATGCTTAACACTGGTTGCATTACAGAGCACCCAAGGTTCTGAAAACTCCCAGCACTCTTCTCGACATCAGAGCTTGGAGTTCCTTCATTTTGGGTTAAGTGGCAGTTCACTCTTTGGTTTGGGGACACTGATTCACCTTAAGGTCATTGCAATCATTTCATATACACCACTCCTATGGCCATGGGTTTACTCAGTGGCTCTCTAAGTGAGTTTGAAGTGGGTGTACTCATTGGCTCTCCAACAGAGTTTGAGGTGGGTGTACTTACTGTTTCTCCAACAGAGTTTGAGGTGGATACGAGAATTTGTGTGGTCAGTATAATTTGATTACTAAAGATAAAGATAAATAAACTAGTACCATCATCCAGGATTCTAGAAATCAAGAAATGGGAACCTGGTCCCCAGCCAGGTTACCACAAAGGACACGTGGGCAATTTGGACTATCGCGGTACAGTAAGACAATAAAGTATAAATATGTAACAAGTATACAATTATAAAAATTATAAAAATTGTTTTATTAATACAGAAATAATGGTCAATTACAAATAAAAACATGACAATGATTCATATATGTCACCAAAACAGTTAACCCCGGATTGGGGGGGATCACAGTGGGACAATTTATCACAAAGAACAACTCAAAGAAGAGTTTGAGGTGGGCATACTCACCGGTTCTCCAACAGAGTTTGAGGTGGGCATACTCACGGGTTTTCCAACAGAGTTTGAGGTGGGCATACTCACCAGTTCTTCAACAGAGTTTGAGGTGGGCACACTCACTGGTTCTCCAACAGAGTTTGAGGTGGGCATACTCACCAGTTCTTCAACAGAGTTTGAGGTGGGCATACTCACTGGTTCTCCAACAGAGTTTGAGGTGGGTGTACTTACCAGTTCTCCAACAGAGTTTGAGGTGGGCATACTCACTGGTTTTCCAACAGAGTTTGAGGTGGGCATACTCACCAGTTCTTCAACAGAGTTTGAGGTGGGCACACTCACTGGTTCTCCAACAGAGTTTGAGGTGGGCATACTCACCAGTTCTTCAACAGAGTTTGAGGTGGGCATACTCACCGGTTCTCCAACAGAGTTTGAGGTGGGCATACTCACCGGTTCTCCAACAGAGTTTGAGGTGGGCATACTCACCAGTTCTTCAACAGAGTTTGAGGTGGGCACACTCACTGGTTCTCCAACAGAGTTTGAGGTGGGCATACTCACCAGTTCTTCAACAGAGTTTGAGGTGGGCATACTCACTGGTTCTCCAACAGAGTTTGAGGTGGGTGTACTTACCAGTTCTCCAACAGAGTTTGAGGTGGGCATACTCACTGGTTTTCCAACAGAGTTTGAGGTGGGCATACTCACCAGTTCTTCAACAGAGTTTGAGGTGGGCACACTCACTGGTTCTCCAACAGAGTTTGAGGTGGGCATACTCACCAGTTCTTCAACAGAGTTTGAGGTGGGCATACTCACTGGTTCTCCAACAGAGTTTGAGGTGGGTGTATTTACCAGTTCTCCAACAGAGTTTGAGGTGGGTGTATTTACCAGTTCTCCAACAGAGTTTGATATGGGCATACTCACCAGTTCTCCAACAGAGTTTGAGGTGGGTGTACTTACCGGTTCTCCAACAGAGTTTGAGGTGGGCATACTCACTGGTTCGGGTTTTCCAACAGAGTTTGAGGTGGGCATACTCACCAGTTCTTCAACAGAGTTTTAGGTGGGCATACTCACTGGTTCTCCAAAAGAGTTTGAGGTGGGGTTACTTATTAGCTCTCCAACAAAGTCTGAGGTGAATGTACTAACTGGTTCTACAACAGAGTTTGAGGCAAGTGTACTCATTGGCTTTTCAACAGAGTCTGAGGTTGGTATACTCAATCTTTTTCCAACATAGTTTGAAGTGAGTACATTAACTGGTTCTCCAAGAGGGTTTGAGGTGGGCGCACTCATTCGCTTTCCAACAGCGTTTAAAGAAGGTGTAATCACTGGCTCCCCAACAACATCTGAGGGGATTGTACTCACTGGCTCTCCAACAAAGTTTGAGGGGGTTGTGCTCACTGGCTCTCCAACAGAATTTTGGGGGGAAGGGGGAGCTAAGTATGGAAATGAACACTTAATTATATCCTTCCCGGAAACACACAACTGAGCGAGAAACTCAAGGCAACTCTTTCTGGCAATATAACCCAGGGTAACACCATCTCTCCGCTAACCACTCACCTTCAGGACTAGGGACTAGCGTGAAGCTCTACAGAAACCTCAAAAGATTAATTGACCCCAATCGATATTCCTTTAATAATTAAGCACCTATTGACCCAAGACATTTACTAGCTCTGTTTTGACTCCCAGAAATTTTAACGACCACTTGGATAGCCTCCTTGACCCTTGGAGTCCAATATTAACCAATTTGGGGAACACTGAGTAAAGCCTGCCATAGATGATGTGATTTTTCTTCTCCTGCAACCACGACCAGCCAGTGTTGATGGGGGAATCCCACCCGTAGAGCTATAGTGTTCTCCTAGTGGAATAGACTCCACCCAGAGGTGGTTCTGGCTAACTCAGTAGATTGCTTTAAAGCGGTTGTATACCCTCTTAAACATTTTTTTTTGGTAACTACCTGCAAGACAAAGTCATAATGAGCTAGTATGACTAGCATACTAGCTCATTATGCATCACTTACCTTAGATCGGGGCCCCCGACGCCGTGTTCTTCTCCCCCTCCGGCCACATCCATCTCAAAACAGATACCCTTACGGGTATCGCCGCTCCGGCCAATCACAACGCCGCTGCGGCGCTGTGATTGGCCAGAGCGGCGAGGACGTCGCTCCGCGCATGCGCGCGGGACACTTCAACTGCGGTGAGCCGCAGTTGAAGATGGGGATTAACCCTGTAAATGCACCGTTGTCTATGGCGCGCATGCGCCGTAGACAATGTTGTAAAACGTTCTTTTCAAATATCTCCTAAACCGTGCAGGTTTAGGAGATATTTCTTGTACCTACAGGTAAGCCTTAATCTAGGCTTACCTGTAGGTGCAAGTTAATTTTTAGGGTATACAACCACTTTAAGAAAAGCCTGGATACTTTCCTAAATGTACATAATATAACTGGGTACTGACATTTATAGGTAAAGTCGATCCGGGGAAAATCCGATTGCCTCTTGGAGGATCAGGAAGGGATTTTTTTCCCCTGCTGTAGCAGATTGGAGCATGCTCTGCTGGAGTTTTTTTTTTTGCCTTCCTCTGGATCAACTGTGGGTATAGAATTGGGTATATTGGATTGTACGATATTTTTTTTTTTTTTATTTATTATTTCTTTTTTTTTATGGTTGAATTGGATGGACTTGTGTCTTTTTTCAGCCTAGCTAACTATGTAACTATGTAGTGGGGGGGGGGGGGGGGGGGGCACAGGGAACTGTCCCTGCCGAGAGAACACAGTGATTATTAGCGGCTACAGCTGCTGGCAATAGTCACATCCTAAAAATCGGACATGTTGGTTGTACCCAAGTTGATCACTGGATCGACTTGGGTACAATCAGTTTGCCCATACAGGGGGTCCCCGACTTACGAACGCCCGACCTACGAACAAACCCTCCACCATTTTTTGCCGTCTTCCGGCCGTTCTGCGCATGCGCGGCCATACGGAGCCTCTGAAAATGCCGGAAATGTCCGTAATTTGCCACGCATGCGCAGAACGGCATTAGACGGAACATCGGAAATGTCCGGAAATGTCCGTATTTGTCGGTCTGCGCATGCGCGGCTGACTTACGAACATTTCTGACTTCCGTACAGGCGGGCAGTCCCTAACGAGTTCATAACTCGGGACCCCCTGTATATATATATGGTTTGAATCTCAGCCAGTCCCTGCTGAACATGGCTGGCTTTGGATTGTTTTGGGAAAGATTTTGATGAACTTCTAAAACGAAAAACTGTCATGTAAGTAAGCAAATAAATACTACAGTATAAATAGTGCGCAATATCAACCTTAGTCTATTTAGATCAGCAGGTGAGGTTAAAAGACAAATGTCATGGTATAATAAAATATATAAGTGCTTGCGTGACAATCCCAGGTGCACAAAAATATATATATAAACTTCAAGTTACAACGAGGTTGTAACCAATTTAATAAATAAATAAATACACAATGTGTTAAAAATAAATACAATGTGTTTTAAATAAATAAAGTGCTTCAAAATGTGAGTAAAAACAAGTATGTGTTATAATGTGTCAAAGAAAGGAAATATCCAGTTTATGCCAGTGATGCATATGGGGATATATACATTCCAAAAGCCAATACAGGCTTGACCTGATGGATTAGCTAATTAATTGATGAATTAATGGGTAAATGGCCGCCAGTTAAATATTATATTAATCCCATAAGTGATAGCAGTCCATTAAATGAGTTAGATAATTAATGAAATAACTCTTCACATCCACTAATGATATCCGGGACACAATTAGAAATGCTAGAGAAAAAAAAAAAAAGAGAGAAAAAAAGAAACTTCCCTTTATGCTGGGAATGTAGGGCTTTTTTCCTTTTGGTTCCTCCTGATATCTTGCTCCGGTATGATACAAAAGAGAAAAAGACACAAACAAAAAACCATTGCGCAGCGCTCTATTCAACCATCAAACAAAGAAGATCTTTTAGGTGGTTGCCTTCAGCTATACAACTCACATGTACCCAGTAGGTGTTAGCGCGTTCAAATCCTGCTAATGGTCAGGCTCAGATAGGGGGCTGTCAGCCCTTTCCTCCTCACTGTGCTGTGCTGTGCTTAGCACTGTCACTTGGGCTCCTCCTCCCCATTTTTAATATTTTTATTCTCCTATCAGCGCTTTAGTACTCACTTTGCACATGTCATGTAAGTAAACTGTTCTTCACTGTTCATTGTCAGGAATGATTTAACAGAAAATTCTGAATATACTGTACATGAACCAAAGGAAGAAGGGGCTTTATCTACTTTACATCATCATTAAAGAAATGTAAAGGAAATGTTACAAACCGTGTTAATTTCTAGATAATGCATTGAAGATTGGGTTCCATTTCTATAGCTCTACAGTAAAGGTGACATCTAGTGTTCTGCTGTTGATTGTTGGTATCGTTTTTTTTTTTTTCACCGGACCTTGCTGACTCCTTGATGATGAAAACAGTAAATCTAACCTCCGGCTTCGTCCTTATGGGCTTCTCAGACTTCCACTACAATCACGCTGCTTTCTTCTCGGCCATTCTGGTTATATACATACTCACATGGACTTCTAACTTACTTTTACTAAGTTCTATTAAACTTTCTCCACAGTTGCACACGCCAATGTACTTTTTCTTGGGGAACCTGTCTACGGTGGACATCGCTTTCTCTACAGTGACCGTTCCCAAGCTTCTTTCCTGTATTCTTTATGGAGGAACCTCCATCTCCTTCCTTGGCTGTTTCCTGCAGCTCTTCTTCCTCATATTAATGGGCACCACTGAGAGTTTTCTTCTGTCCATCATGGCATTTGATCGATATCTGGCTATATGTAAACCCTTACGCTACACTTCATTAATGAGTGATAAGGTCAAGGTCACGCTGACTAGTATCTGTTGGATTGCAGCTTCTCTACATTCAATATTGTACACTTATATTCTCTCAGATTTAAAGTACTGTGAGAACAGATTGATCCCCCACTTCGTCTGTGATGTGATACCCCTCATCAAGCTGTCCTGCTCCAGTACTACACTAGCTGAGCTCCTAATATACACCGAAGCTCCTTTGGCTGGTAACATTCCATTCCTTTTAATTTTCATCTCCTATGTGCTCATTGGACGGGCTGTAGGAAAAATGAAGACCAGCAGCAGCCGCAGCAAAGCCTTTTCCTCCTGTTCTTCTCATCTCATAGTTATTTCCCTGTTCTATGGTTCTGTCATTTTCATTTACTTCTGTCCTTCATCAGACCACTCCTCCCAGCATGATCGTATTGTCAGCATCGCTTACACCATCATTACTCCTATGCTGAATTCTTTTATTTACAGCCTAAGAAACAAAGATGTGAAAAAGGGTCTGAAAAAAGTAATTATTAAATTATTTTTACACAGCTGAACAAATAAACTCCTCTGCCCAGGGCTTTCTGGTGGATTTGCGAATACACTGGGCTCAATTCACAAAGTCATAGCACAAAAATAAGGATCATTTTTCAGTCACGTGACTCTATTTTTCAAATTGGAAAATCTTTGGACTGTAAATAGCTGTCACTTTTTGTGTGACAGTTATTTGTCACACAAAAAATCTCCCCATAGTGGTGTACCAGACTGGGTAAGACTGGGATGCCATTGAAGTTCATGTGCATGTAAAGGCAGGTGTCCCAATACTTTTGGCAATATAGCGTATGTTTCCCCAGTTACACTCTGCTGACCCATGTATATTTCTCTTTCAATAGTTTTTTATTAAGTTCATCAAAGTCAACAAAGAAACACAGGTACAGGTAAAACATACTTTGAAAGGCCCAAAGTGTAGGAGGTACAAACACTATTTACTAGAAAGGCAACAATATACAGTGGTCAATCGCCTGGCTCTGGCCCAGAGCCCATCTGTGCCCCAATCTTGTGTGAGAGAGGAGGCGCACTCCCCTGCGGCACCCCTAAGAGGATCTAACTGTGCCGGGGAAGAGAGCTACCACCCCCAAGAAAGCATAGTGAGGAGGAAAAAAGAAGGGGATCGGGGCCAGACCCAAGTCATAGTAGATCAACAATCATTTGCACTGTGTGTTGAAAAAATTGTGAAGATGGTCGTCTCAGGATCAGACTGGGAGATCCAATAGGCTTCAGAGAGCGCTCCTGTGGTGTAAACAATGAGTGTGTCGGTGACCGTGTCTACGTGTAAAGGACATATATGCCCCATGTTTGGCGGCAGTGACCAGAGATCCCAATAATCCGCTGCGAACCATGGAAGATCGTAGTCAGACCCATGTATATTTCAGACGTATCATCTGGATATCTGCTTCCAACCAAAGCTCTCCCATCACAATAGACATATAGACCAAAATACAGTAAAACCTTGAATTGCGAGCATAATTTGTCTGTAATAAAAATATAAATACCGTATATACTTGAGTATAAACCGAGTTTTTCAGCACATTTTTTTGTGCTGAAAAAGCCCCCCTCGGCATATACTCGAGTTAAGCACAGTAGAGAATGACATTTTTTTTGTGGCCACTTGGTGCTAGGAACCCCATCTTGGATATGTTGTAGTGATAGTTCCACTGGGTTTGCATACCAAATTTGGGGTTTCTAGAACTAAGTGGCACCGAAATACGGGGCCCCAAAGTCGGTCAATTGTGTCCATCTGGAGCAATGTCATTTCGGGACCCTTTGGGTCCAGAGACCCCAAATTTGGCTGCAGATAGGGGGCATCTAGGAGTCCTTAACTACCACGTTTGAAGTTCAGGGGACCTATGGCTGCAAATGGGCACAGTGAGGCTGCAAATGGGCATTGTTGACCCTCTTTTCCACTTACAGTAGCTGCACATTTATCACCCTAGGCTTATACTCGAGTCAATACGTTTTCTCATTTTTTTGTGGTAAAATTAGGTGCCTCGGCTTATATTCGGGTCGGCTTATACTCGAGTATATACGGTACCAAATATTATAGTAACTAAAATAACAGGAAGAGGGGGGATCAAAACTTAATCCTATAAGTAGGCTACAGTATTCAACAGCATGGGTAGTATTAGTAGCTGGAGGCACTATGGAAATCATCATCCCCGGAACCTGAGGTGACTACGGCAGCGTTGAACAGAAAGCAAGAAGTAACCCTTCAAAAGAGCTGTCGCCCCCAATAAATGACTGTGGTTTTATTACAGACATCCCTAGATTGCATTTGCTCCTGATGAGTGGAATTAATCCACAAAACGTACTTAGAGCTATATACAGTACCAATGTAGTGTCACAGCTACCATGCGTTTACTATGCGACTACCTTGAAGAACTGTGAATCAATTTTATATTATTATGTGTGCAATCGATCATGTTTACATGCAAGTTTGGGCTACATTCAATACATTTTAAAATATTTACCATTTACTATGTAGGAACATTTATGTATATGTATACATTTCTAACACTTATAGGTTTGTGTACATTTCTATGTATTTATTATATTACTATATTATTGTTATTTGCTACATGCTATTTACTGCCCCACATGCATCCATGTGCATCATTTAATATTAAATAGTATCTACCAATTGAGTCATCTGGTTCTGGTGTTGTGCTTCATATAAAGTCCGACCAGTCCCCTTTCCCCTCCTTTTTCTAAGTAAGAGACAATGTTGTTGATAAGTAGACATGTACATTAGTTTTTGTCCGAATTCATTTTCGTCCAAATTAACGTGCAGAATCCGAAAAACCGAAAGATCCAACATAAACCAATGCTTTATTTTCATTTTCATTGCAACAACAGTTCGATATAGATTGGAGATTCGACATGACGCTGACAATAGCGATCTGTGTCCATCAAACCTGTGGTTGAATGTGCCTAACCTTAGCTCTATTAGTTCAAGATTGTTCTACATAGAGAGAAAAGATTCGACATAGAGAGAAAAGATTTGACATAGAGAGAAAAGATTTGACATAGAGAGAAAAGATTTGACATAGAGAGAAAAGATTCGACATAGAGAGAAAAGATTTGACATTATAGAGACAATAGCAAAAAAGGTCGAATGTGCCTAACCTTAGCTCTATTGGTTCTAGATTGTTCTACATAGAGAGAAAAGATTCGACATAGAGAGAAAAGATTCGACATAGAGAGAAAATATTTGACATAGAGAGAAAAGATTTGACATAGAGAGAAAAGATTCGACATAGAGAGAAAAGATTTGACATTATAGAGACAATAGCAAAAAAGGTCGAATGTGCCTAACCTTAACTCTATTAGTTCAAGATTGTTCTACATAGAGAGAAAAGATTTGACATAGAGAGAAAAGATTCGACATAGAGAGAAAAGATTCGACATAGAAAGAAAAGATTTGACATTATTTAGACAATAGCAAAAAAGGTTGAATGTGCCTAACCTAACTCTATTAGTCCAAGATTATTCCACATAGAGAGAAAAGATTCTACATGAAGATTTGACGAAGCAGTTTAGACATTTATGATCAAATGCTCCGCCCATAGGCTATAGAAGAATTCTAATGTTGGCTGACTAGTAATAATAATTTGAAATATGGCAATATTGTATATTATGAACAAGCAATGCTATTGGCTCAGTCTGTATACTATTGCAGCAGCGCTTTAGTCCTTGTTATCACCCAGGACCATACGGTAAAGAATACAGTCTAGCTTTAAAGAGATATTTCCGCGTAGTGCTTCCTTGGATAAAAGTAGTGACAGCTCCCACCGTATACTTCAATAAATCCTTCACCACGTGTGGAATAAAACTCCCCTTTGGGGATACACTCACCAGACCACTGGTCAAAATAAGCCTTTCAATAAATCACTTATGCATTAGCGTTCCTCCCACGTTCTGTCTCCACTGCAGTGCTTGGCTGGATCATGTACACATAATTCCTCGCAAAAACAAAGGGGTATTGCAATAGTGTGATATTGTTTTAAAAGCTTTTTATTATTTAGATGCAGAAAAAACCTCCCCCCCTAATACAGAATGCGTACCATGAAATGGTTAATCATATGCATTAAAAACGTGTGTGTCACTATGCCTGTTTCTGTGCGAATTCCTCCGGGACTGATCCTCCCTGCTGCATAGAACAGCAATTCAGTATCCTGTTTGTTTGTTTGTCCTGGGACGCACATCCAAGGCGCACACACTTCACTTCCGGTCTGTAGATCACTGCCCTGACGTTTCGTCGTTATCTGACTTCCTCTGAGGGCTTGATCTACAGCCGGATATTGTCTCCTAAATACCTCTGGGAGGGGAATCCACCCATCCCCCGTGTAGGCTCCGTGTGATTGACAAGAAAACTGTGCAGTCGGTGTGTCCGTCCGCCTCACTTCCCTCCTATCAGCCGCCTCCCATCCCAGTGTCAGCATAGCATGTCCTACGATCTCACACATATCCACAAGTGTGTGTGAGCTACTGCGCATGTCCCAGTTCTCCTCCCCTCCTGCACAGTGACAGGCAGAGCGATCACCATACTAATACTGCCCAAGCAGGCAGACGAGAGTTACAATCTATGGAACATGACATTTGATAAGCTTGCACAGTGCAAATATATGGAGTTGTTTGTATTCAAAAAAGACTTGCTATTTAAGCCATCCCCCGCAATACTGCATGGAGGATCTTTAATGAGCGGTCCTTATGCGGACTGGTGTTCAAACCGATTGGCCGGCCGTCTTAGTGTGTATGGCAGTATCAAGCCGACTCACCATTCTCGATCATATTTTTTGGTGTGTATTTCAAATTCATTAGTATATAAGGGGCAAGTCCATATGTTGTAGATGTGCTTGCTTGTACATTGCAACGTTGTGTGCCTTATGCATATTTCTTTGGAAAGCATACCTGACTTGGACGTAGTCCCTCATGTTAAATTAACACCCCATAGATCTCTATGTCGCGGCTTGTAAGAAATTCCGAGAGTACTTATTATGGACCAAATAGGCCAGTGTACCGTATAAAAATGGTTTCCAAAACTTTAATATATATATATGAAAGAGAGATAAAATGTGTAAACATATAATAAAAATTATGTATGTAAAAAATAAAAAAAAAAATAAAAATAAAAATCAAAAAATAAAAATAAAAATGAAAATAAACATAAAACTAAAAATAAAAATAAAAATAAATATAAAAATAAAAATAAATAAAGGAAGTATATACAAATAAAAATAAAAATAAAAATAAAAATAAAAATCTGATCATATTAAAAATCTTCAAAATATGTACCGTACAATATCCGGGTAAAATCTTGTGTTTAATCTGATGATGCAATACTAAAAAAGTGGAAAGAGATAAGCAATAAAATCCTACGCTCCAAATAGCCGTTTAACCAATCAAATGACTTAGACGTGATTGTGGAACAACTGAATCACATCCCGTCAGAATATATATATATATATGTGTGTATATATTTTATATATGTCATATACCTGCCAGAAATATGCATAAACCTCTATAAAAAGTTCACATAAAAGGTTCGCATAAAAGGTTCACATAAAAAAGGGGGGGGGTTTACATAAAAGATTTACATAAAAACAGGGCGGCATTTACCTATCATATTTCCCCCGTGGTGTCCTATTGAGAGTCTTATTAAACTTAAGTATCACTTATGCCTCGTACACACGTACGGACTTTTCCCGGCGGACCTAAGTCCAGCGGACAATCCGCTGGACTTTCCGGCTAGGTCCGCTGGACTTTCCGAGGGTGTGGACTTGCCCACACACGCACGGACTTGTCCAGCGGATAATCCGCCGGCCAAAAGTCCGCGGGACTTTTGAAAATGAACGGACTTGCCCACACACGGAGCAGTCCGTTCATTTCGAACGTAACTTCAGGTTACGTAGCTAGCGTAGGCAGTAAATGCCGCCGCGCTAGCTCCGCAAGCTGGCATGGATTTAAAGGGAATCCCCACGCCGAAAAAACGGCGTGGGGGTTCCCCCCAAATCCATGTCAGACCCTCATCCGAGCACGCAGCCTGGCAGGCCAGGAAAGGGGTGGGGACGAACGAGCGCCCCCCCCCTCCTGAGCCGTACCAGGCCGCGTGCCCTCAACATGGGGGGTGCCCTGGGGAAAGGGGGGCCGTGCGGCCCCCCCACCCCAAAGCACCTTGTCCCCATGTTGATGAGGACAAGGGCCTCTTCCCGACAACCCTGGCCGTTGGTTGTCGGGGTCTGCGGGCGGGGGCTTATCGGAATCTGGGAGCCCCCTTTAATAAGGGGGCCCCCAGATACCGGCCCCCCACCCTATGTGAATGAGTATGGGGTACGATGTACCCCTACCCATTCACCTAAGGTGTAAAATGTAAAGTAAAAAAAAAACACCCACACTTTTGAAAAAATACTTTATTGCACTGCTCCGGGGGTCTTCTTCCGTCTGTGGGGTCTTCTCGCCGGACTCCCCCGCCATTTACCAAGCTCTTTTACCGAGCGAGGGGAGTCCGGCTACCTTCTTCGTCGTCGCCGCCGTCTGGGGGTCTCGATCCGCCTTCGGGGGTCTTCTTCCGTCTTGGGGGTCTTCTCGCCGGACTCCTCCCCTCTCTTCTGCTCTTTTACCTAGCTCTTTCACGAGGGGAGGAGTCCGGCTACCTTCTTCGTCGTCGCCGCCGTCGTCTGGGGGTCTCGATCCGCCTTCGGGGGTCTTCCGGGGGTCTCTTCTGTTCTTGCGGCGGTCGTCGTCTTCCGCGCCGCCGGCGCCTTGTCCTTCTTCTTCTTGTCCTTCTTGTTCTTCTTCTTCTTCCGATGTTGACCCGTCGCTGTCTCTGCCCGGAATGCCTGTGCCGATCTGCGCTCGGACTTATATAGGGACATGGGGGACAGGGTCACATGTTCATGTCACATGGTGACCCCGCCCCCTTGCGATGTCACAGTCCCAGCATCCTCCGGGACTGTGACAACACAAGGGGGCGGGGTCACCATGTGACATGTGCATGTGACCCTGTCCCCCATGTCCCTATATAAGTCCGAGCGCAGATCGGCACAGGCATTCCGGGCAGAGACAGCGACGGGTCAACATCGGAAGAAGAAGAAGAACAAGAAGGACAAGAAGAAGAAGGACAAGGCGCCGGCGGCGCGGAAGACGACGACCGCCGCAAGAACAGAAGAGACCCCCGGAAGACCCCCGAAGGCGGATCGAGACCCCAGACGACGACGGCGGCGACGACGAAGAAGGTAGCCGGACTCCTCCCCTCGTGAAAGAGCTAGGTAAAAGAGCAGAAGAGAGGGGAGGAGTCCGGCGAGAAGACCCCCAAGACGGAAGAAGACCCCCGAAGGCGGATCGAGACCCCCAGACGGCGGCGACGACGAAGAAGGTAGCCGGACTCCCCTCGCTCGGTAAAAGAGCTTGGTAAATGGCGGGGGAGTCCGGCGAGAAGACCCCCAAGACGGAAGAAGACCCCCGGAGCAGTGCAATAAAGTATTTTTTCAAAAGTGTGGGTGTTTTTTTTTACTTTACATTTTACACCTTAGGTGAATGGGTAGGGGTACATCGTACCCCATACTCATTCACATAGGGTGGGGGGCCGGTATCTGGGGGCCCCCTTATTAAAGGGGGCTCCCAGATTCCGATAAGCCCCCGCCCGCAGACCCCGACAACCAGCGGCCAGGGTTGTCGGGAAGAGGCCCTTGTCCTCATCAACATGGGGACAAGGTGCTTTGGGGTGGGGGGGCCGCACGGCCCCCCTTTCCCCAGGGCACCCCCCATGTTGAGGGCACGCGGCCTGGTACGGCTCAGGAGGGGGGGGGGCGCTCGTTCGTCCCCACCCCTTTCCTGGCCTGCCAGGCTGCGTGCTCGGATGAGGGTCTGACATGGATTTGGGGGGAACCCCCACGCCGTTTTTTTCGGCGTGGGGATTCCCTTTAAATCCATGCCAGCTTGCGGAGCTAGCGCGGCGGCATTTACTGCCTACGCTAGCTACGTAACCTGAAGTCACGTGCTAAATGAACGGACTTGCCGATGAGCGGCAAGTCCGTTCATTTCAAAAGTCCCGCGGACTTGCCCACTAACGGCGGGATTGTCCGCTGGACTTCCAAGTCCAGCGGATAATTTGAAAACAAAACCTGAAACTTTAGTCCGCCGTACTTTGGCGCCAAAAAGTCCGCCGGCGCCCACACACGAGGGGATTATCCGCTGGACTTCAGTCCAGAGGATAATCCCGCGGGATTGTCCCTTCGTGTGTACGCGGCCTTATAAAACAATTTATATCCAGTTCGACGTTCAAGCCTTTTGGTACCAATACATCGGTGGCAAAGATCCATTGCGTTTCGCGCTTTAAAAGTTCGCGCACCATATTATTGCCCCTCCAATGAGGTTTAATTTGTTCAATCCCCCAAAATTGTAATCCGGATGCATCCCTATTGTGTTTGGTTTTAAAGTGCAAAGATACATTATGATCCTTGTATCCAATTTGGATGTTATGGATATGTTCTGCGATTCTGATACGTAATTTTCTTTTTGTGCGTCCGATGTATAGCAGATTACAGGGACATTTCAGTGCATATACCACATGAGTGCTGTTACAGGTAATGAATTGTTTAATGGAGAAAGTCTGATTGTTTACTGGTGAGGCAAAAGATTCTAATGCTCTGCAGAGGTGTGTTACTTCTCTGCATGCTTTGCATCGCCTACACGCAAAAAACCCATTCTGGTCCCAAAACGTAGATGGGCGTTTAGGCGGGTCTACTATCTTCCTCACGATCTTATCTCCAAAGCTTGTCGATTTACGATATATGAACTGGGGTTTTGATGGCAATTCTGTTTTGAGTTTTTTGTCTAGCATCAGGACATGCCAATGTTCCTTAAAAATTGCCTCAATTTCTCGATACTGTGCGTGGAAACCTGATATGAATCCCCATTCTTTACTGCTAGAGGTTTTTTTATCATTGTTTGGCTCCATGTTTGGCTTCGGTTTATCTTCCAAGCATCGCATTCTTGGTGTGCTTCCGACTTCTTCTATAACTTTATGTAGTATTTTTGGGTCATACCCTCGTGTTATAAATTTGTCTGCCAAAATGTTCGCCTGTATGGTATAATTCACGTCTTCCGAGCAATTTCTCCGTACCCTCATAATTTGGCCCTTCGGGATGTTGCGCAACCACTGTGGATGATGAGCACTTGATGTGGGGAGGTAACTGTTCCTATCTGTCTTCTTAAAAAACACCATAGTCTCCAGTTTTTCGTCCTTTTTGTACACCTTCACGTCTAAAAAATGAATCTCCTGCTCACTCCATTCCGAGGTTAGTTTGATATTCCGTTCATTGATATTTAAAAACTTAATAAAATCATCCAAACCATTTTCTGTGCCTGCCCAGATAAAAAACAAATCATCAATAAAACGCTTATAAAAGATGAGTTCCGGTGGTTGTTGGTTAAAAATCGTCTTATCCTCCCATTCTGCCATAAAAAGGTTTGCGATGCTCGGGGCGAATTTGGCGCCCATAGCCACGCCCCGTTGTTGTGAGTAAAATTCGCTATTGAACCAGAAATAGTTGTGGCCTAGACAAAAGTCTAGGCTGTTCCTTAAAAATATTTTTTGATTCTGTGCGATATCCTCTCTTTTACTTAAAGCCCAATTTAGGGCTAAGAGAGCATCGTCGTGTTGGATGATCGAGTAGAGTGATGCCACGTCAGCTGTTACCAGAAAAATTTGCGCTTTATTTGTTAAGTCTACACTTTGTAGACTATTCAAGAAGCTTTTAGTGTCTCTTAGGTAGGACCTCGTTTCTTGTACACTCTTTTGTAAAAATTTATCGAGGTACTGGCCTAGTCTTGCTGATACTGAGTCGATGCTATTGACTATAGGTCTGGCAGGCGGGTTCGCCTGGTCCTTATGGATCTTTGGCAGTGTGTATAATGTCGGCACTCTATTACTTGATGGTAGCAGATATCTTCTTTCTTTGCTCGATAACACCCCTTTCTTTGTTCCGGTTTCAATAAGGATTTCCAGCTCATCTCTGTATGCTGCTGTTGGGTCCTTTTCTAGCCTTCTATAAGTATTGGTGTCTGATAGTATTTCTGCTATTTGGTTCTCATAAAATG
Source organism: Lithobates sylvaticus (assembly GCA_028564925.1). Taxonomy (NCBI): domain Eukaryota; kingdom Metazoa; phylum Chordata; class Amphibia; order Anura; family Ranidae; genus Lithobates; species Lithobates sylvaticus. Next base: position 213,424,714 of record CM053036.1, on the reverse strand, counting down.
CTTTATCCAGTATAACCACACCTCCTCCCTTGTCTGCTGGTCTGATAATGATATCTTTCCGTTTCTCAAGTAGCTCAATTCCTTCGTTAATATGTCTCACACTTATTTCTTTTCTTGGTCTTATGGCTTCAAGATCTTGCAACACCAACCCCTTAAAAACCTCAATCTGGTGGTTTGGGTTGTTTGGGGGATTGAACAACGATTTATTTTTTAAACCACTATTGATAACCCTATTCTCATAGGCCACCACAGGTTCAATACGGGGATTGCTACCCAGAAAATATTTTTTTATATTAAGTTTTCGTATATATTTGTGTATGTCTATATATACATCAAATTTATTAATGGGTTTCTTTATCCCACATTTCAATCCCAGGTTTAAAATATTTAGTTCTTTGTGTGATAAAACCGCTTGTGATAGGTTAAAAATGCCCCCTACTCTGACCCCCTTCTTCTTTTGTTGGGCCCTATGCCCTGCCCTACAGCCTCTGATGTTTCTTCTTTTCGGAGGACTTGCGGTATCCTCTCCCCCCGTGGGTAATTGTCCCTTGTTGATACCCCCATATGGGTTGACTGTTCGGGGGGATAATTGTAATATGGGTTGGGTGCCTGGGTTGGGGGTCTTCCCCTCCTTGGGGGGCCTCCTCTGCCCCTCCACTGGTTGCCCCTCCCTCTTCCTAAAAAAGGACGCTGTGGGTAGTGTGTGGCATAGGTATCCTGTTGGTATAGTGGCTGGAATCTGTTGTAGGTGGGGGCATTGTGTGGGGTTTTGAATTGCTGCCCCCCATAGTGTGCCGCGTTTCCTCTCCCCCTTATGTCTCTATCCTTTCCTCTCCCTCGTTTAATCGGTGTTGAAAAATGTGCTGGGGAGTACATCTCTGTTAAATCCCCATTTTCGTACTGACCGGGGGTATTGGGTGCTTGGGTTGGAGCCCCATTTCTCTGTTGTTGGCTGGACGGTGGGTTCAAGGCTTGAGGGGGGGGGGGGCGGATGTATAGGTGCCTGATTTACCTGTCCACCTCTAGTGTCTGTGTTTTGCCAAGTGTATATGACATTGGTTTTAAAATCGTTCAGATCTCTCTGGAATTTCTTAGTTTTCTTTTTTTGCGTATCTTTATCTACCTTTTCTAGTCTTTTCTTTGTTCTAATATTAAAATCAATAATTTGTTGACTATCTTTGATGGGGTCTAATTCCTGTTGTAAACTTTTAATTTTAGTGTCAATGTTCATCATTTTTCTCTTCTTTCGTTGTAGTACCAATTCCTGTAGCTTAAAACCAACTCCATTAAAAAACTCCAGCCATTCCTGGCTGGAGGTTGGGTCATCCAGCCCGTCCTGAGGGGAAACATCCCATCTCAGACTTCTTATAATTATTTTCTCTTTTATGTAGTGTTCGAGGGTACATATATCCCACCATGTTCTCACTTGTTTTTCAAGAGTGTTGCTTAGTGCTGACATGGCTTGGTTGTAATTAATCTCTACCGGGGAAGGTTCAAAATTTGTAAATAAATTATCCATGTCAATCTGGCGATTGCTTAAAAATTTAAGAATATCCATAGCAGCAGATATAAAAGAAAAAGATATGTAAAATTGAGTAAAACCAAAAAAACCCGCCCTTCTGGTTCACCCCTCCGCGCTTATTGGATAGAAACCTCTTAAACCATGGATAAAATCGAATGTATATAAGTATAAAAATATAAATAATATAAATATATAAAAATCTAATTGGATCACGTTTATATAAATATATGAGTTCAGTTCACCACTGATATCTTAGCAGCCGCTTAAAAAATCGCAATCATATGAAATATGGCAATATTGTATATTATGAACAAGCAATGCTATTGGCTTTTTTTTTTTTTTTTTTTATTACATACATAATTTTTATTATATGTTTACACATTTTATCTCTCTTTCATATATATATATTAAAGTTTTGGAAACCATTTTTATACGGTACACTGGCCTATTTGGTCCATAATAAGTACTCTCGGAATTTCTTACAAGCCGCGACATAGAGATCTATGGGGTGTTAATTTAACATGAGGGACTACGTCCAAGTCAGGTATGCTTTCCAAAGAAATATGCATAAGGCACACAACGTTGCAATGTACAAGCAAGCACATCTACAACATATGGACTTGCCCCTTATATACTAATGAATTTGAAATACACACCAAAAAATATGATCGAGAATGGTGAGTCGGCTTGATACTGCCATACACACTAAGACGGCCGGCCAATCGGTTTGAACACCAGTCCGCATAAGGACCGCTCATTAAAGATCCTCCATGCAGTATTGCGGGGGATGGCTTAAATAGCAAGTCTTTTTTGAATACAAACAACTCCATATATTTGCACTGTGCAAGCTTATCAAATGTCATGTTCCATAGATTGTAACTCTCGTCTGCCTGCTTGGGCAGTATTAGTATGGTGATCGCTCTGCCTGTCACTGTGCAGGAGGGGAGGAGAACTGGGACATGCGCAGTAGCTCACACACACTTGTGGATATGTGTGAGATCGTAGGACATGCTATGCTGACACTGGGATGGGAGGCGGCTGATAGGAGGGAAGTGAGGCGGACGGACACACCGACTGCACAGTTTTCTTGTCAATCACACGGAGCCTACACGGGGGATGGGTGGATTCCCCTCCCAGAGGTATTTAGGAGACAATATCCGGCTGTAGATCAAGCCCTCAGAGGAAGTCAGATAACGACGAAACGTCAGGGCAGTGATCTACAGACCGGAAGTGAAGTGTGTGCGCCTTGGATGTGCGTCCCAGGACAAACAAACAAACAGGATACTGAATTGCTGTTCTATGCAGCAGGGAGGATCAGTCCCGGAGGAATTCGCACAGAAACAGGCATAGTGACACACACGTTTTTAATGCATATGATTAACCATTTCATGGTACGCATTCTGTATTAGGGGGGGAGGTTTTTTCTGCATCTAAATAATAAAAAGCTTTTAAAACAATATCACACTATTGCAATACCCCTTTGTTTTTGCGAGGAATTATGTGTACATGATCCAGCCAAGCACTGCAGTGGAGACAGAACGTGGGAGGAACGCTAATGCATAAGTGATTTATTGAAAGGCTTATTTTGACCAGTGGTCTGGTGAGTGTATCCCCAAAGGGGAGTTTTATTCCACACGTGGTGAAGGATTTATTGAAGTATACGGTGGGAGCTGTCACTACTTTTATCCAAGGAAGCACTACGCGGAAATATCTCTTTAAAGCTAGACTGTATTCTTTACCGTATGGTCCTGGGTGATAACAAGGACTAAAGCGCTGCTGCAATAGTATACAGACTGAGCCAATAGCATTGCTTGTTCATAATATACAATATTGCCATATTTCATATGATTGCGATTTTTTAAGCGGCTGCTAAGATATCAGTGGTGAACTGAACTCATATATTTATATAAACGTGATCCAATTAGATTTTTATATATTTATATTATTTATATTTTTATACTTATATACATTCGATTTTATCCATGGTTTAAGAGGTTTCTATCCAATAAGCGCGGAGGGGGTGAACCAGAAGGGCGGGTTTTTTTGGTTTTACTCAATTTTACATAGTAATAATAATTAATAAATATAATTATTACTAGTGTCATACAACATTAGAATTCTACTATAGCTTGTAGGCGGAATATTCGACCGGAAATGTACGATTGCGGCATCGTACAGTTTAGCTGCACCGTTGGATCTTCTTAGAACATTCGACAGGCACCATAATGCCCCGTACACACGGTCGGAAATTGCGACCACAAAATCTGTCAGACTTTTTCCGATGGATTTTGTCCGACACTGGTGTTGTATACACACGGTTGGACAAAGTTGTCGGAAAATCCGATCATTCTGAACGTGGTGACGTTCGTTGCGTACGACGGAACTACGTAGAGGCTATTAGCCAATAGGTTTGGTCTCCTAATGTGATCTGAGCATGCGTGGCACTTTGTCCGTGGGAATTCTCTACACACGATCGGAAAAAGTCCAATCGGATTTTGTTGTCGGAAAATTTGAGAACAGGATCTCAAATTTTTTCCGTTGGAAATTCAGACGGAAAAAGTCCGATGGAGCCCACACACGGGCGGATTTTCCGACAACATTGTCCGATAGGACATTTTCCGTCTGAATTTCCGACCGTGTGTACGGGGCATAAGCCTTCAATGACAGATTCAACCTTAATTATTTCGGATTTTCGGACGAATGCATTTTTTAACGAAACAAAATAAATAAAAACGAATTTCGGGAGTAACTAAATAAATGTATTTTTTGGACGAAAACAAAATTTCGAAACTAAATATTTCAGTGTGCACATGTCTATTGAGAAGTCAAGGTTAGGTTATAAAAAAAATATCCAAATCTTTGATGATCCCCAGGAGCACCATCCAATCTATCATAACCAAATGGAAAGTACATGGCACAACAGCAAACCTGCCAAGAGACGGCCGCACTCCAAAACTCACGGACCGGGCAAGGAGGGCATTAATCAGCACAGAGACCTAAGGTAACTCTGGAGGAGCTGCAGAGTTCCACAGCAGAGACTGGAGGACGACAATAAGCCGTACGCTCCATAGAGTTGGGCTTTATGGCAGAGTGGCCAGAAGAAAGACATTACTTTCAGCAAAAAAAAAATTGGCACATTTTGAGTTTGTGAAAAGGCATGTGGGAGACTCCCAAAATGTATGGAGGAAGGTGCTCTGGTCTGATGAGACTAAAATTAAACTTTTTGGACATCAAAGAAAACGCTATGTCTGACGCAAACCCAACACATCACATCACCCAAAGAACACCATCCCCACTGTGAAACATGGTGGTGGTAGCATCGTGCTGTGGGGATGTTTTTCAGCAGTCGGGACTGGGAAACTGGTCAGAGTTGAGGGAAAGATGGATGGTGCTAAATACAGGGATATTCTTGAGCAAAACCTGTAGCACTCTGTGTGTGATTTGAGGCTAGGACGGAGGTTCACCTTCCAGCAGGACAATGACCCCAAACACACTAGTAAAGCAACACTTGAGTGGTTTAAGGGGAAACATGTAAATGTGTTGGAATGGCCTAGTCAAAGCCCAAACCTCAATCCAATAGAAAATCTGTGGTCAGACTTAACCACTTGCTTACTGGGCACCTAAACCCCCCTCCTGCCCAGACCAATTTTCAGCTTTTAGCGCTGTCACTCTTTGAATGACAATTGCGCGGTCATACAACACTATACCCAAATTACATTTTTTTCATTTTTTTCCCACAAATAGAGCTTTCTTTTGGTGGTATTTGATCACCTCCTGAGTTTTTTATTTTTTGTTAAAAAAATTTAAAATGACAGATTAAAAATAAAATAAAATATAAAACCATTTTATATTTTGTTAATACATTTTGCAAACAGGTAATTTTTCTCCTTCATTGATGTACTCTGATGAGGCTGCACTGATGGGCACTGATAGGTAGCATTGATGAGCACTGATGGGTGGCACTGATGGGCGGCACTGAAGGGCATTGATAGGTGGCACTGAAAGGCACTAATAGGTGGCACTGATAGCTGGCACTGATCGGAACTGATGGGTGGCAGTGATGGGCGTTGATGGGTGTCAGTGATGGGCACTGATAGGCGGCACTGATAGGTGACACTGATAGGCGGCACTGATTGGCACCACTGGTGGGCATTGATAGGTGGCACTGATTGCTGGCACTGTTATGCACTGGTGGGCACCAATTTGTGGCACTGTGGGTACTGGCAGGTGGCACTGGCAGGCGGTACTGGTTGGCACAGATGAGGCGGCTTCGCCTCTTCCTCTTCGGGACCAGTGTCCCTTGCAAAGAAGTTGATGATCAGCATGAGGAGGAAAAAAAAAAGATTATCGATCTTCTGTTTACATCACGTGATCAGCTGTCATTGGCTGACAGCTGATCACGTGGTAAGGGGCTGGGATCGACCCCTTACTCCAATCTGTGATCAGCCGAGTCTCATTGACTCAGTGACCACAGCGCACAGTGAGCATCCAAAGGGGAGGATGTCTATTGACGGCTTCCTGGCAAAGTAGGTCCATGCTGTAGCCGTCATTCGGCTACAGCGATGGATCTGAAGGGGTTAAAGATTGTGGTTCACAAGCGCAAACCATCCAACTTGAAGGAGCTGGAGCAGTTTTGCAAGGAGGAATGGGCAAAAATTCTAGTGGTAAGATGTGGCAAGACTCAGAGACTTATCCAAAGCGACTTGGAGCTGAGATAGCTGCAAAAGGTGGCTCTACAAAGTATTGACTTTAGGGGGGTGAATAGTTATTTTGTCCTATTTGTTGTTTGCTTCACAATAAAGGAAAAAAAAAACATCTTCAAAGTTGTGGGCATGTTCTGTAAATTAAATGATGCAATGATAAATGATGCAAATCCTCAAACAATCCATGTTAATTCCAGGTTGTGAGGCAACAAAACACGAACAATTCCAAAGGGGGTAAATACTTTTGCAAGGCACTGTAATGCATTCCACCATATAATGCAGCCCACAATGTGCCATATAATACAGCCCACCAGTGCCCATGTGCAATATAATGCAACCCACCATGTAATGGAGCCCACCAGTGCCCATGAGCCATATAATGCAGCCCACCAGTGCCCAAGAGTGGGGTAAGTGGCGCTACCTATATACTGGAAGGTCGCTCTTTATATGGTGTGTTGTAGTATTATGTATAAGTGTAACACTAATTACCACTTCCTAATACCAATAAAGTGCATATATTAAAAAGTGATCTCCCAAGTCACTCTTTAGTGGTATGTTACCACAGGGGTAGGTGTTGTGTATAAGTGTATAAGTGATATTTGCTGAAAATTTACAAATATTTGGATATTTTGTTTGGTTTACATGAACTTATTTTTTACTGGAATTGCACTATATATATTTTTTATATATATTTTTAGAATTTTAAAATTTTCAGCAAATATTACCCCCCCCTTTTTTATATTTTTTCATAAATACTTTATACTCCCTTAGGGGAGCCAGCATATATTATGCAGTCATGATAGCATGGAAAGCACCTTAATAATTGCACTTTATTAATGGTAGGGTGTGTCAATTAGTGGCACACTTATACACAACACCTACCCCTGTGGTAACATACCACTAAAGAGTGACTTGGGAGATCACTTTTTAATATATGCACTTTATTGGTATTAGGAAGTGGTAAATATTGTTACACTTATACATAATACTTACACTTGTGGCAACACACCATATAAAGAGCGACCTGGGTCTAGTACTTTGCAGTATATAGGTAGCGCCACTTACCCCACTCTTTCTATTAATACTTATTTCCTAGCCCCCAAATAGGGGACCTAATAGCAGAGGCTGCAAACCTATTTGCCTCTGTCCTAAATGCGGATTTATACTTGGTTTTTCACCATATAATGCAGTCCACCAGTGCCCATGTGCCATACAATGAAGTCCACCATATAATGCAGCCCACCAGTGCCCATGTGCCATACAATGAAGTCCACCATATAATGCAGCCCACCAGTGCCTATGTGCCATACAATGAAGTCCACCATATAATGCAGCCCACCAGTGCCCATGTGCCATACAATGAAGTCCACCATATAATGCAGCCCACCAGTGCCCATGTGCCATACAATGAAGTCCACCATATAATGCAGCCCACCAGTGCCCATGTGCCATACAATGAAGTCCACCATATAATGCAGCCCACCAGTGCCCATGTGCCATACAATGAAGTCCACCATATAATGCAGCCCACCAGTGCCCATGTGCCATACAATGAAGCCTACCATATAATGCAGCCCACCGGTGACCATTTGCCGCTGCCACCACTGCCAGCTCTGCCACCTCCCCCTTTATCCTCTAGCCATGTGCTCTGATGCCTCGCTGTCTCTCCTGCACTCTGCATTGCCGCAGCTATAGGACTCTTATAGCTGTGGTAATGCACCAATTTGTATTGAGCCTCGTGCCTGAGCTGCGCTGGCATGTAAGACCTTCTCCTTCGGCTCCTGTTCCCGCTCTCTGCACTCCTCCCCTGCTCCGCCTCCTGACCTTACAGTTAGCGGCACCAAAACTACACTACATTCATGCATGCTGAGAGTCAGCACGCATTAAAGTGGATGTACAGTGCCTTGCGAAAGTATTCGGCCCCCTTGAACTTTTCAACCTTTTGCCACATTTCAGGCTTCAAACATAAAGATATCAAATTTTAATTTTTTGTGAAGAATCACCAACAACACAATTGTGAAGTGAATCTATTGGATATTTTAAACTTTTTTAACTAATAAAAAAATGAAAAGTGGGGCGTGCAAAATTATTCGGCCCCCTTGCGTTAATACTTTGTAGAGCCACCTTTTACAGCTGCAAGTCGCTTGGGGTATGTCTCTATCAGTTTTGCACATCGAGAGACTGAAATTCTTGCCCATTCTTCCTTGCAAAACAGCTCGAGCTCAGTGAGGTTGGATGGAGAACGTTTGTGAACAGCAGTTTTCAGCTCTTTCCACAGATTCTCGAATGGATTCAGGTCTGGACTTTGACTTGGCCATTCTAACACCTGGATACGTTTATTTGTGAACCATTCCATCGTAGATTTTGCTGTATGTTTGGGATCATTGTCTTGTTGGAGATAAATCTCCGTCCCAGTTTCAGGTCTTTTGCAGACTCCAACAGGTTTTCATCCAGAATGGTCCTGTATTTGGCTGCATCCATCTTCCCCTCAATTTTAACCATCTTCCCTGTCCCTGCTGAAGAAAAGTAGGCCCGAACCATGATGCTGCTACCACCATGTTTCACAGTGGGGATGGTGTGTTGAGGGCGATGAGCTGTGTTGCTTTTACGCCAAACATATCGTTTTGCATTGTGGCCAAAAAGTTTGATTTTGGTTTCATCGGACCAGAGCACCTTCTTCCACATGTTTGGTGTGTCTCCCAGGTGGCTTGTGGCAAACTTTAGACGAGACTTTTTATGGATATCTTTGAGAAATGGCTTTCTTCTTGCCACTCTTCCATAAAGGCCAGATTTGTGCAGTGTACGACTGATTGTTGTCCTATGGACAGACTCTCCCACCTCAGCTGTAGTTCTCTGCAGTTCATCCAGAGTGATCATGGGCCTCTTGGCTGCATCTCTGATCAGTCTTCTCCTTGTCTGAGCTGAAAGTTTAGAGGGACAGCCAGGTCTTGGTAGATTTGCAGTGGTCTGATACTCCTTCCATTTCAAAATGATCGCTTGCACAGTGCTCCTTGGGATGCTTAAAGCTTGGGAAATCTTTTTGTATCCAAATCTATCAGTCATTTAGGACAACATTGGATCATTCAGAGATCCTCGCTGAACTTCTGGAGTGAGTTTGCTGCACTGAAAGTAAAGGGGCCGAATAATTTTGCAGGCACCACTTTTCAGTTTTTTTTTTCTAAAAAAGTTTAAAATATCCAATAGATTTCGTTCCACTTCACAATTGTATCCCACTTGTTGGTGATTCTTCACAAAAAATTTAAATTTTATATCTTTATGTTTGAAGCCTGAAATGTGGCAAAAGGTTGAAAAGTTCAAGGGGGCCGAATACTTTCGCAAGGCACTGTAAATAATGTAGAGAATACGATTTCCTTTCATTTGAGCCCAGTCTTGCCACACAGATTTACTCCAGCCCTGAGAAATCCTATTCTACTGTTCAGTTAGAAAGATCTTGACAAAGTGCTGAAATCTTTGTCAAAAACGCCCCCTTGCTGTGAGTGACAGGTGATTTACATATCTCATGCACTAGCCTGAGACAGGCACAGACCACAGATCCACAGAACAGAGTGAAAATAAATTTATTCGAGTGAACAGCAAGAAGAATATAGGGGAGATGTATGTAGTCAGAGCTGGGCAGAGTAGAACATGCATTGATCTAATGATTGTTATGCCCCGTACACACGGTCGGATTTTCCGAAGGAAAATGTCCTATCGGACAATATTGTCGGAAATTCCGACCGTGTGTAGGCTCCATCGGACTTTTTCCGTCGGATTTTCCGATGAACAAAGTTTTATCTCCTGCTCTCAAATTTTCCGACAACAAAGTCCTATCGGACTTTTTCCGATCGTGTGTAGCGAATTCCGACGGATAAAGTGCCACGCATGCTCAGATCACATTACAAGACCAAAGCTATTGGCTACTAGCCTCTACGTAGTTCCGTCGTACGCAACGAACGTCACCACGTTCAGAATGATCAGATTTTCCGACAACTTTGTCCGACCGTGTGTATGCAACACCAGTGTCGGACAAAATCCATTGGAAAAAATCTGATGGATTTTGTGGTCGGATTTTCCGACCGTGTGTACGGGGCATTATAGTGCAGTGTGTGTTTCTGAGGATACATTGATCACAGGATTTGTTATGTGGGGGAGGGGTGGATTTCTCACTTTTTATAATTACACAGGATGTGCCTCTTTTAGGCTGGTGCATGAGATATGTAAATCACTGGTCACTCACAGCAAGGGGGCGTTTTTGACAAAGATTTCAGCACTTTGTCAAGATCTTTCTAACTGAACAATAAAAGAGGATTGCTCAGGCCTCGAGTAAATCTGTGTGGCAAGACTGGGCTCAAATGAAAGGAAATCGTATTCTCTACATTATGACATAAAAAAAATGTTTTTTCGGTTTACATACACTTTAAGGATAAGATTGGCGGTATACATCCGCCAATGTATTGTAGATGTCCTGCGGAACCCCTGGGAGTGGGGACTTCCCGCGGAACCCCGGTTGAGAAACACTGCCCTACAGTAACGATTACAAAACTACTGTCCAGCATTCTTTATGAAAGATCCACAATCTCCTTCTTTACTTGTTTCCTGCAAATGTTCCCATTTGTGTTTGTGGGCACCATTGAGGTTTTTCTTCTGTCCGTCGTGGCTTTTGATCAATATTTGGCTATTTGTATCTCCGTACAATACACTTTGTTAATGAATAATAAAGTTATGATCATGTTGGCTAATAGTTGTTGGGTGGTAGGTTGTCTACATTCATTATTGCACACTTGTATTGTGTCACAGTTAACCTACTGTGAGGACAGACTGATCCACCAATTCTTCTGTGATGTGACACCCCTCATCAAACTGTCCTGCTTTAGTACTATGCTAGCTGTGCTCCTAAAATACACGGAAGGTTCTATGGGTACTATTGTTCCATTGCTTTCCATACTCATCTCCTACGTGCTTATTTTTCAGGAAATAGCACAAAAAAAAACTAGGAGCAGCTGCAGCAAAGCCTTTTCCTTCTGCTCTTCTCATCTCATCGTGATTTTCCTCTTTTTTGGCACCATCATTTTTATTTGTATTCGCCCACCATCTGACTACTCCTCCCAGTATGATAGCCTTGTTAGCATGTCTTATATCATCATTACGCCTATCCTTTTATTTACAGTCTGAGGAACCAAAATGTGAGGCTCTGAAGAAACTAATCATTGAATGCTTTTCTCCAAGCTAAAGTGTTATCACCTCTGCCCATGTTTTTTTTATACTAATGTGGAACCCTCTACTTAGGTAGGTGCTAGAGTCAGGATTTAGTCAGAGCAGGTCGATTTAGGCAGGCCTAGCTGGAAGCTAGGACATCTGAGACAACCAAATGCTACCATTTTACGCTTCATACACAGATCTCTCCTCAGGCCTGACCAGGCCTGACCAACTGGACAGAATACTGTGATGACCACTATATTGTACTGCAACACCTCAAGGTATATTATCAGGGTATACTGTCAAATGTGGGTTTTGTAAGACATTTTTCCTGTTAGATGTTGCATTGCCATGCTGAAACACACACATGCAACTACTGATACCATAGTCTCACCGGCTTAGCTGCTCATTGTGCTCAACCTATAAAAAAGCAAACAGCTTCAGACACAAGTAATTCATGTTCCATTTATACCAATTTGGACGACCATAGGTTGCATCTGAGAGCTTTGTTAACAGAACTGAAAGGTCATTAACTGTTTTAAAAGACAGAGATCAGTTGAAACGAAACAGAGGAATTCCGATAAAAAGTGATAGTTTATATTAGCATGCTGTTTATGTAGGCATAGGTGCAACAACCATTGTCATACATGATTACAATGTCTGCCCCAAGCTGCAGCATCACCTTAAATGCTTGCATAATATAATGTTTCTAGTTTAATAATATGGTTTTGATGTAATCCCCTGTCTCTGTGTGTTCCTGTTGCTTTTAAATAAAACAAGAAGGGCTCTGCCATGAGTCCAGCATCATCTTGGCTGAAATATCTGAAGCATCTTTCTAGCATTGCATATAGAGGGAACGTAAACTGATTGATCAAACACACCACTGCCTTAAAACCAGATTAGGAATACAAGATTAGGAAGTCAGTCTTTCTCCACCAGGGTTCCATGGAACTCTAGGGTTCCTCCGGACATTGCTAGTGTTTCAATGAATAATGAGCCATTTCTATTTAAATAATTCAGAGGTGCTGGATATTAAAGTGTCTCTATACTATAACAAATGCCAAACAGTCCCATGAAATAAATAGTGATAATGAAGACGGTGTGAAAATAGACCCAGAGTGCAGATCTCTCACTTCAGTTGATCACCCAAAGTGCTCCACCATTCCCCCATGTTACATAGTAGGTGAGGTCAAAAAAAGACACAAGTCCATCAAGTCCAACCTACCAGATAATTCACTCACCGGATAATTTTGCTTATATAAATGATCGGCACGATTTGCTTGTATTAAATAACATGCTCAGATGTTCCATCCAGCACATTGGTATTTCTTCATATACCAAAAACTTCCCATTCAATGGTCCCTTAAATGTCAGATGCGAAGAACTCCAATAGTGCATTACTGTAAAAATATAATTAAAATTTATTGTTCACAATGCTACTCACAAAAGTAATAAAAACATAGGCACATCATGTGTTATGACCATACAATGGTCCGACCGTCCCTGCGTCTCCCTCAGTGTGCCGGGATTCCAATGTCTCACCCAACTCCTCACTTCCAAGATGGCGCATAATGTCACTTCTGGTCGCCGTGCAGCTGCGCCCTAGGAAAGTCACGTGCCACTTTAGGAGATCAACTGAAGTGAGAAATCTGCACTCTGGGTCTATTTTCATACCATATTTTCATCACTATTTATTTCATGGGGCTGTTTGGCACTTATTATAGTATAGAGACACTTTATTATCCAGTGCCTCTGAAATCTATGAACTTTATTGATTTCTCGTTTTACTGATATTATTGCACTAACGGGGCTGCGGAAAGACTGTTATTTAAATTTTATGGTGATTCTAATGTTTTAAGGGTTGTTAATTTTAGATATCATTTTAAAATCAATGATCATTTATGCTTTCTGTAAGGGACATAGGGGATTTGTAATCATTAATTCCTCTGACCATCACGCTAATGTGCCGTTCATCAGATCATCAGATCCATAACTGGGCCCCCAGGAACTAAACACAGAGATTACCTCTGCCCCCACTAATATGGTTTAATTTTGTTAATTTGTGGTTCAGGGCTTAAAGTGTAAGTAAATGCACATATAAATGTACACAGGGGCACAGTCATGATGGAATAGAAAATGTGGTCTTCCCTAAACTAGTATCGCAAGGTTGGAACAACACATCATACGAGGAGGATTTGGATTTTGTGGGAATTTCTGGTTCAACAGCTCTCATGATTGGCTGGCAACCATTCAAGGGTATACCCTTTATCGCAGGGATAGAGAGGGTAAAAAAGGACGTGGTATGCCTATATATATATATATATATATATATATATATATATATATATATAAGAATAACGTACAAGTGAAAGTGAGAGATGACATCACTAAGGGAGCTAGAGGGGAGGTGTAATCCTTATGGGTAGAGCTCCAAACGGATGAATATAATACTGGGAATATGCTATAGGCTATAGGCCCCATATCCTGAGGGGGGAAGGGAAGACAGATCTCCTATCACAATTTGGATTAGCAGCAAGGATGGCAAATGTTATCATAATGGGGGGATTTAATTATCCAGACATAGACTGGGCGGAGGGAACCACACATTTGTCTAAGGCTCGCCAGTTCCTAAGTGTCTTGCAGGACAATTTTATGGGTCAGATGATAGACGTACCAACTAGAAATAAAGTGTTACTGGATCTACTGATTACCAATAATATAGACCTTATCACAGATGTGGAAATACGGGGAAATTTAGGAAACAGCGATCACAGATCAATTCGCTTCAGTATAAATCACACAAATAGGAAACATAAGGGGAATACAAAGACACTGAATTTCAAAAGAGCCAACTTTTCCTAAACTACGAACCTTGCTTGAAGGCATAATTTGGGATAAAATCTTAGGAACAAAGAACACGGAGGAGAGATGGGTTTTCTTTAAGAGCATATTAAATAATGGCATTAGCCAATGCATCCCATTGGGTAATAAATTGAAAGGAGCGAACAAAAGTCCTGGATGGCTTAACTCCAATGTAAAAATGCATATAAAGGAAAGGAGAAGGCCTTCAAAAAATACAAGGTTGAGGGATCATCATCAACATTCAGACTTTATAAAGAATGCAACAAGAAATGTAAGGGTGCAATTAGGGCGGCTAAGATCGAACACGAAAGACACATAGCAGAGGAAAGCAAAAACAAATCCTAAGAAATTCTTTAAGTATGTAAACAGTAAAAAAGGGAGGACAGACCATATTGGCCCCATAAAGAATGAGGAAGGACATCTGGTTACAAAGGATGGGGAGATGGCAAAGGTATTGATTTTATTCTTCTCCTCAGTCTTCACAAGGGAATCGGGGGGCTTCAGTAACCAAAACTGCAGTTTTTGTCCTCATGACACATCACAGGAAGCACCTCCATGGTTAACAGAGGACAGAATTAAAATTAGACTTGGGAAACGTAACATTAATAAGTCACCGGGACCAGATGGTTTGCACCCGAGGGTACTTAGGGAACTTAGTTGCCAGACCATTGTTCCCAATTTTTACTGTCTACTGACTGGAACGGTACCAGTTGATTGGAGAAAAGCCAATGTAGCACCAATATTTAAAAAAAGGGCCCAAAATACATCCCTGGTAATTACAGACCAGTTAGCCTAACATCAATAGTAAGCAAGCTCTTGGAGGGGATGATAAGGGACTATATACAAGATTTTAGTAATGAGAACGGTATCATTAGCAGTAATCAGCATGGATTCATGAAGAATGGTTCTTGCCAAACCAATCTATTAACCTTCTATGAGGAGGTGAGTTGCCATCTAGATAAAGGAAGGCCCGTAGACGTGGTGTATCTGGATTTTACAAAAGCATTTGACACAGTTCCCCATAAACGTTTACTGTACAAAATAAGGTTCGTTGGCATGGACCATAGGGTGAGTACATGGATTAAAAACTGGCTACAAGCGTGAGTTCAAAGGGTGGTAATAAATGGGGAGTACTCGGAATGGTCAGGGTGGGTAGTGGGGTCCCCCAGGGTTCTGTGCTGGGACCAGTCCTGTTTATTTTGTTCTTAATGACCTGGAGGATGGGGTAAACATTCAGTCTCTGTATTTGTGGATGATACTAAGCTAAGCAGGGCAATAACTTCTCCGCAGGATGTGGAAACCTTGCAAAAAGATCTGAACAAATTAATGGGGTGGGCAACTATATGGCAAATGAGGTTTAATGTAGAAAAATGTAAATAATGCATATGGGTGGCAAAAATATGAATGCAATCTATACACTGGGGGGAGAACCTTTGCGGAAATCTAGGATGGAAAAGGACCTGGGGGTCCTAGTAGATGATAGGCTCAGCAATGGCATGCAATGCCAAGCTGCTGCTAACAAAGCAAACAGAATATTGGCATGCATTAAAAAGGGGATCAACAAGACACGTGGCCACTCATTAAAATTAGAAGAAAAGAGGTTTAACCTTAAACTACGTAGAGGGTTCTTTAGTGTAAGAGCAGCAAGGATGTGAAATTCCCTTTCCACAGGTGGTGTTCTCAGCGGGGGGCATCGATAGTTTCAAAAACCTATTAGATAAGCACCTGAACGACCGCAACATACAGGGATATACAATGTATCTCCCTAAAGGTTTGCAAGCATTTGTGAGCTGGTAGAGTAGGGACAGGTACCTTGCTTGTTAAGGACTAGTGGCAGGGAAAGGTTCCTGATAAGGAGGAGGAAAGCATAGGGCTCACAACCTCTCTGGACACCTTCCCGTTGGGCACAAGATTGCCAGGCCACATTCTTCCCCTCTCTACAGATGCTGACAGTCTCTCTACATGCTGTTGGAACTGTGATGCCACGTACACACGGTCGAAATTCTCGTCGGAGTAAGCTCTGATGGTTTTCCCAACGAAATTCCGACGAAATTCCGCTCAAACTGTCTTGCCTACATACAGTCACACCAAATTCCGACCGCCAAGAACGCAGTAACGTACAACACTACCACGAGCCGAGAAAAAAATTAATTTCAATGCTTCCGAGCTTGCGTCGAATTGTTTCCGAGGATGCATAGGAATTTTGCGCGTCGGAATTGCTACAGATGATCGGAATTTCCGATAGAAACCTTTTCCGTCTGAAGAATTGAGAACCTGCTCTCAAATTTTTGCGGCCGGGAATTCGGCCAACAAAATTCCGATGGAGCCTACACACAGTCGCATTTTCCGATGAAAAGCTCTCGTCAGTCTTTTGCTGGCCGAAATTCCGATTGTGTGTACGCGGCATAAGTGTTCCCAGTTGGGCTACCTTTCCACTAGGTTATTTGTAAACTGTTCCTGCATTATTTTAAAAGTTCTGCACCCCACCTACATGCATGTTATTGGGCTCTTGTCCAGCTACCTGCATGTCGGGACTAATGGTGGAAAACGATACACCTGGCTGCAGATCACATAACCTCTGCCTCATCAAATGCAGTTTCTCTAAAGTGCAGAGGGTGGGAAACAGGGAAACATATTCTCTGGGCTTGTCCAGGAGCCCCGCGGGCTTGTGGGAACCCAAGGACAGTAGAAAAATGTATTAAAATAGCCAACACCTGCATCTGAGCATGGTGCTTCAAGTAACATTTTTCTATTAAGCTTCCCAATGAGGACAACTATAAAAAAAACTTTTGCTAATCAATGTTACATGCACTTTACACACTTTAACCACTTTCCGACCGTCGCAAGCCAATATTAATCGGCACAATGGCAGCGGTGGGCAAATGGGCGTACCTGTACGTCCCCTGTAGTTGGCAGGGCCAGCACACACGCGCGCGCCGCGTACAGCGTGACCGTGCCTGCGGGACTGGCCGACTTAACGGAGCCGCAGAACGGGTAGGTGCCTATGTAAACAAGGTAAAATATAAATTAATAATATGTGCCGCTACC
Source organism: Lithobates sylvaticus (assembly GCA_028564925.1). Classification (NCBI taxonomy): domain Eukaryota; kingdom Metazoa; phylum Chordata; class Amphibia; order Anura; family Ranidae; genus Lithobates; species Lithobates sylvaticus. The sequence continues at coordinate 213,407,383 of CM053036.1, read as the reverse complement.
TAACCAAAATGGATAATGTATTAGACAAAAATATTCGATAATTAATAAATAATCAATATATAAAAAAATATAAAAATATAAAGAGATACAAAATCTTCAAATGTGCATCAATAAATAAATCTTCAAAAGTGAAAATAAGTGCATAAATCTGTGCATAAATATAAAAAAAGTGCAATATTGCAATAGTAAATATCCCAAAAGTGTTTCTTCAAAAGTGCAATAATAAGTGCAATGTCCAAAAATGCTTTTGGTATAGCAAAGCTCTCGGCAACAGTTATCAAGTCTCTTTGCAATAGTCCATATGTGAAACAAAGTGCAAGTGCAAAAACAATCAATGTGTACAGACAAACGGGCAATGCCTATTCCATCCAATTCGGAGTGCGCCCCCTTTTTCCCCCAGCCTCTCACCTCTAACAGCGGCCCCTACAGGCCAAGTTGAGCTTGAATCAGGAAATGATTGTCTCAATTGATCTGTCTCCAGTGATTTCCTCCAGGGATCACCCACTATACAATAGGACACTCCGATCCCGAAACTCAGCGTTTATAATATCGATATATATGGTGAGAGAGAAGAGGGGCTCCAATGTGTAGTATTTTAAAACAATAATTTTATTCCAGTACAAATAGTGACTTACATTTAAAATTCCAGCAAACAGCGGATCAGAACGAATACGTCCAGTCTCGGCCGCGACTGGAAGTGACAACGACACCTGGCTCCTCCCTGACGCATTGCGTCACTGCTCACGTGACTTTATCAAAGGGTCCAAACAGGGGTAAACAAGGCATTTGCCCGTTCTGCCTTGTGTCATGACAGAGATCACTGCTCCCTGTCCACGGGAGCAGCGATCGCTGTTATGTAGGTGGAAGCTCACCCCCCCCCACAGTTAGAATCACTCCCTAAGACACACTTAACCCCTTGATCGCCCCCTAGTGTTTAACCCCCTTCCCTGCCAGTGTCATTTACATAGTAGATGAGTATTTTTATAGCACTGATCGCAGTATAAATGACAATGGTCCCAAAATAGTGTCAAAAGTTTTCAATTTGTCTGCCATAATGTCGCAGTCACGATAAAAATCGCAGATCGCCGCCATTACTAATTAAAATTAATAATAAAATTGCCATAAAACTATCCCCTATCTTGTAGATGTTATAACGTTTGCGCAAACCAATCAACATACACTTATTGCAATTTTTTTTACCAAAAATATGTAGAAGAATACATATCGGCCTAAACTGAGGAAAACATTTTTTTTTAACACATATTTTTGGGTCATATTTATTATAGCAAAAAGTAAAAAAATTGCTTTTTTTTCAAAATTGGCAAAATTGACAATCTTTTTCTGTTTAAAGCACAAAAAAACGCAAAAGGTGATCAAATACCACCAAAAGAAATATCTATTTGTGGGAAAAAAAGGACCTCAATTTTGTTTTGGTGCCACGTCGCACGACCGCGTGATTGTCAGTTAAAGTGATGCAGTGCCGATTCGCAAAAGTGCTCTGGTCAGGAAGGGGGTAAAATCTTCCGGGGCTGAAGCGGTTAAATTAGAATCATTGGCAGATTTCAATTTTCCCAGAATTTCAGTTACTGTATATGTTTCTTAAAGTGGGGTGCCCCTTAAATTTTATTTTTTAAAAGTCAGCAGCTACAAATACTGCAGCTGCTGACTTTTAATAATCGGACACTTACCTGTCCCCAGGGTCCAGCGATGTGGGGGAACAAAGCCCCCCTCATTCCCTGCTCCGCTCGCGGCGCCGGCAGTCTTACTGTGAAGCCACAGCCGGGCACCCACTGCGCATGTCCCAGATGACTGACTGCGGCGAGGGGAAGTGATGTCAGTTCCCGGGCACTGAAGGAGGCAGACTACGAGGGACCCCATAGCAACAGGCATTTAGAGGTGAGTAACATTTTTTTTTTTCCAATTATTTATTTTTACATTTTTTTATGATTTTTAAGCTATTTTTTCTTTTTTTTGGTGGAAACACCACTTTAACCACTTACCCACTGGGCACTTAAACCCCCTTCCTAACCAAACCAATTTTCAGTTTTCGGTGCTCTCACACTTTGAATGACAATTACTCAGTCATGCAACACTGTACCCAAATGAATTTTTTGTCCTTTTTTTCACACAAATAGAGCTTTCTTTTGGTGGTATTTAATCACTGCTGGGTTTTTTATTTTTTGCGCTATAAATAAAAAAATACTGAAAATTTGGTAAAAAAAAAAAAAAATTCTTTGTTTCTATTAAAATTTATTGCACAGTGTTGGCAGAGTATTGCACAGTGTTGGCAGAGTATTGCACAGTGGTGGCAGAGTATTGCACAGTGTTGGCAGAGTATTGCACAGTGGTGGCAGAGTATTGCACAGTGTTGGCAGAGTATTGCACAGTATTGGCAGAGTATTGCACAGTGTTGGCAGAGTATTGCACAGTGTTGGCAGAGTATTGCACAGTGTTGGCAGAGTATTGCACAGTGTTGGCAGAGTATTGCACAGTGGTGGCAGAGTATTGCACAGTGTTGGCAGAGTATTGCACAGTGTTGGCAGAGTATTGCACAGTGGTGGCAGAGTATTGCACAGTGTTGGCAGAGTATTGCACAGTATTGGCAGAGTATTGCACAGTGTTGGCAGAGTATTGCACAGTATTGGCAGAGTATTGAACAGTGGTGGCAGAGTATTGCACAGTGGTGGCAGAGTATTGCACAGTGTTGGCAGAGTATTGCACAGTGTTGGCAGAGTATTGCACAGTGGTGGCAGAGTATTGCACAGTGGTGGCAGAGTATTGCACAGTGTTGGCAGAGTATTGCACAGTATTGGCAGAGTATTGCACAGTGTTGGCAGAGTATTGCACAGTATTGGCAGAGTATTGTACAGTGGTGGCAGAGTATTGCACAGTGGTGGCAGAGTATTGCACAGTGGTGGCAGAGTATTGTACAGTGGTGGCAGAGTATTGCACAGTGGTGGCAGAGTATTGTACAGTGGTGGCAGAGTATTGCACAGTGGTGGCAGAGTATTGTACAGTGGTGGCAGAGTATTGCACAGTGGTGGCAGAGTATTGCACCGTGGTGGCAGAGTATTGCACATTGCTGGCAGAGTATTTCACAGTGCTGTCACTGACCAGCGCTGTGGGCACTACACATCCAGCCCACAGCGCTGGTCCCATCTCTTCCCCCCTCTCCGCTTCTCCCCTCTCACTGTACCGATCGGTACAGAGAGGGGAGGGAGGAACCAGCATCATGACGTGATGCCGGTTTGTGTACATGTGATCGCTCCGTCATTTGACGGAGCGATCACGTGGTAAATGGGCGCTATCAGCGGCTGTTTACTGTGATCCGTGATGCGCCGGGTCCTCGGAACCCAGTGGTCAGGGATGTTCCCGAGTGCGCGCCCCAGGGGGCGCGTAGGAGCAAGGTTCTGGGAGCGGACCTCCACCCAGAATAAGCCGACCGCGCTGTAGCCGTCTTTCGGCTATGGCCCGGTCGGCATGTGGTTAATCTCTATCAATCTATTCTTTTATAGATTGTCTTATAAGAAATAATTTCATAAAAAAAAAAAAACAGTGATGTACTTTGTGAAAATGACATCAATATTATTATCAGTGTTTATAACATTCCTGCTTGTTAACAACTGGAGCAAAAACACAAGAGAATTCTGAAAATCTATTTAATTATGAAATACAACATCCCCTGGTGTCACCCAGCTCTCTGAAGAAAGAAAGTCACACGTTATATATGGAGAGCTCCCTATGACTGCAAAAATTTAATTTCTTATGTCAAAATAAGAAAAAAAGGCAATGATATATGAATATGGCTCACAAATTCATTACTGGAGGATGATGGAGGCCACCAATGAGGAGGTAGAAGTTCAGCTCCTTACAACAATACATAGGCTAAAAGAGCAAACTGACTAGCAGAACGACACTACAGCTCCAAGGGGTAAAAAAAAATTATAAAATTATTGCCGGACAATTTTTTGGGCAAACTTGTATTTATGGAAGCCCAAGATATAATAATGTTCAGCTGAGTCTCTTATAAAGTGCAATGCTTGTTATAGTCAGTGATCATTATTATTATTATTATAATACAGTATTTATATAGTGCCAACAGTTTGCGCAGCGCTTTACAACACAAGGGCAGACAGTACAGTTAAGCCTCGTACACACGATCGGACTTTCTGACAGGAAATGTTCGATGACAGGCTGTTGTCGGTAAATCCGACCTTCTGTATGCTCCATCAGACAATTGTTGTTGGACTTTCCGCGGACAAATGTTGGATGGCAGGTTTTCAAATTTTCTGAATGAATGAATAAATGAATAATTTGTATAGCGCTGCAAATGCGAACTGAATCACCTCAAGGTGCTGGATCCGACCTGTGTTACCAAGCTTCTAGAAGAGGTGGGTCTTAAGTTTTTTCCTGAAGGCCTGATGGTTTTCTTCCACGCGGGTGTAGTGACAGTAGAGCGTTCCATAGCCGTGGTCCTTGGACTGCGAATCTCCGTTCTCCCTTTGATTTGTAACGGGATTTGGGAATGAGGAGGAGGTTTTGGTTAGATGATCGAAGACTACGATTGGGTGTGTAGTGTTTTATTTTCTCGAGTAGGTATTGAGGGGCGTTTCCTTGTGTGCATTTGTAGGTGAGGCAGAGGGTCTTGAATGTGATCCGATTCTTTACGGGAAGCCTGGGACAAATGTGTGTTGTTGGATTTTCCAAGCGCGTGTACACAAGTCCGTCGGACAAAAGTCAAAAGTACAAACACGCATGCTTGGAAGCAAAGGCGAGCCAGAAGCGGTCGGTCTTGTAAACTAGCATTCGTAATGGAGAATTAACATTGGTGATGCGGCAAATTATGAAATCTCGAAATGCAGCGCACAATTCTCTTCTTCTTTAATGGGATAATTGTAATTTGTATTAAATTTCAGCCTCAAGTCCAATCGTTGTCAAAAGTTTGTAGAATTCACCTCCATAACATCTCTAAAATTCGCCCCTTTTTAACCAATGAAACCACCAAGCTCCTCATTCACTCCCTCGTTATCTCTCGCCTTGACTATTGCAACTCCCTTCTCATTGGCCTGCCTCTCCACAGGCTCCTCCCCTCTCCAGTCTATCATGAATGCTGCTGCCAGACTTATCCACCTTACCAACCGCTCAGTGTCTGCCACCCCTCTTCTCCAATCCCTACACTGGCTCCCAATCATCCAGCAAATTAAATTCAAAACACTGACCACAGCATACAAAGCCATCCACAACTCTGCCCCGAGCCACATCACCAATCTTGTCTCCAAATATCCCCCAAATCGTCCTCTCCGCTCTTCTCAAGACCTCCTACTCTCAAGCTCCTTTGTCTTCTCCTCCCATGCTCGTCTCCAGGATTTCTCCAGAGCCTCTCCCGTCCTCTAGAACTTGCTACCTCAACCTGTCCGGCCATCCCCTACTCTAGCTACCTTCAGTCAATCCCTGAAAACTCATCTCTTCAGGGAAGCCTATCACGTCTCCAACTAATCTCCTACCACTTCCATCAGCTCATTCCCCACAGTTACAAACTTTTGTACCACCTGCCCCACCCTATTAGATTGTAAGCTCTTCTCAGCAGGGCCCTCTTAATCCTCTTGTATCTTATTGTAGTATACCTGTATTGGCTCCCTTTTTATATTGTAAAGCGCTGCGTAAACTTTTGGCGCTATATAAATCCTGTATAATAATAATGAATCTGCTTTGCTGGTGATACTGATGGAGTTATTGCAAACAAATTTTCAAAGGCTTTTTTTTTCCAAGTGATATCAAGAATAATATTATTATGTTTTTTTTATTTTCTTTGGTCAAGTTACCACAACACCATTATCCCGTAGTTTTTTATATCAAAAATACAACTATGTTGGTGTCCCTTGTTAATTTTACATTGTATTTTTTAAATGTAACTGCCGACTCCCAAACTGTCATTTGAAGTAAAACACAAAGCCAAGTATTATTCTCCACAATTTTTTTTATTGTGCATTAAAAAAAAGAAAACAAATAATATTAGACCTGCTATTTGCCAATAGAACTTAACCAAAAATTGCATTCTATGCATCCAAAAATATAGAAAATATACCAAATCAAATCATTATTCAACCAAAAAAAATAATGTCAAGGCAATAACTCCAAGGCCAATAATAAATAACACGTTATCTCATTTTGATTCTGCAACATGTCTGGTTGACGAACGTCCGTTCAGAAATGAACTGAAAAATGTGAAATGAAAAGCGCAAAATTAAAAGTGTGAAATGAAAAGTACGAACTGAAAAGTACGAAATGAAAAGCGCAAATCAACACTCACCAAACTTCTACTGACACAAAATTAGCAGAAGGAGCCCAAAGGGTGGCGCTAAAGAGCTCAAAAACAACGTAGTACGTTACCAAGTTCGTAATTGTTGGCCAACAATTGTGTAGCCGTGTGTATGCAAGACAAGTTTGGGCCAGCACCCTTCGGACAAAATTCCACGGTTTTGTTGGCGAACAATCCGATCATGTGTACGAGGCTTTAGGGCTCATGCACACTGCAGTATGAAAAAAAGTTGCTTTTACAGGCAAATTAGCTGTCATTTCTCTGCCTAAAAGCTTGAAGAAGCTTGCATTTTTTGTGTGCTCTTTTGCGCCTTTTTTTTATTGAGCTTCTTTGAGCTTTTTTGAGCATAAGCGTTTTTTGGACAAACCCTCCCCTCGGCAAATTTTTCCCTTTTTTTCGTGAGATTTTGCGCTTTTTTGTGCATTTTTGGGCACTTAGACGTCTTCTCTGCTCCAAAGCGCCTCTAAAAAAGTTAGTTTTTTCTGCTTGTAAGAACATATGCCTGTAAACTCCTGAAAAAGCCATAGTGTTCATGGACACATTGGATAACATTGAGGGGAGTTTCCATTCAGAAAAAAATGAGAGCTCAAAAAAGCTCAAAAGCCTTCTTTGAGCTTCTTTGAGATGCAGTGTGTATGAGCCTTTACAATACAATTATATACATTAGGAATCAGAGGGCCCTACTTAAAAGAGCTTACAATCTAAGAGGGAGGGTCAAGTGATACAAAGGATAATAGCTGTGGGAGATGAGCTGATGGAGAAAATAAAAGTACAGTTGCTAGGTGGGGACAGAATAGGCTTCTCTGAAGAGAAGGGTTTTCAGGGATCAGTTGAAAGCAAACAGAGTAAGAGCTAGTCAGACAGATTGGGGTAGGGAATTCCATAGGATGGGAAAGACTCTGGAAAAGTCCTGGAGGCGAGCATGGGAGGAGGTGACAAGGGAGCTAGAGAGCAGAAGGTCATGTGATTGTCTTCTCAAAAATGGAACAAATGATAAAAAAAAACCTTCCTACCTTATCCAAAACCTACATTTCCTTATGTTGAAGGCTGCTCATAGATTAGGGGAGATATTGTTAAAAACATATTAAAAAAACATACTAATTTATATGGGCAACAAACCATATACTAAAAATGCTAACAATGAAAAACTTGGTTCTTAAGATAAAGAAAAAAAAAAGCACAGTAATACAGAAAAAGCAATACGTAATGATAAATACAAGGGTATTTTGGAACAAGAAAGTCAAACTAGACACTTCTATTTGAAACGTAAGAATGATATAAGGTGCTGATAGAAAAAAACTAAAAGTATGACAGATGTAACAAAAACTACTTATTGCAGTTCATAGCTGGCCAAATTAAACAATTTTCTTGTTCAATTTCCTTTAGATTTACCTACAAGACAACTATGTAGTGCAAGGGCCTGCCTGATTGCGTTGAAATAGAAAGTGTTTAGGTTTGACCTCCTATTATATGGTTTCGGTAAATCTAAAGTAAAATTGTACAAGAAAATTGTATAATGTGTGAACGGGTTTAGCTCCAGCGACAGCTGGACTAGTAGAAGTGGGTAGGAGCAACACTCTGACTCGGCTCCATGCACAAATGCTAACAAGGAACTTGGTCCCAGAAGTAGCGAACAGAACAATGACCTGATCAGCCCGCTGCTGCCTCATTGTCCATTCACGGTCTGTGGGCCTGGAGATGTCCATTGCTTTAGCTGTAATAGAGGAAAGTGAGATCATCAGTAGGGTTGAGCGAACCTGAACTGTAAAGTTTGGGTTCGTCCTGGACTTTTGGGATTTTGGGTCCCGGACCCGAACTCAAACAATTTACTGTATGTTCGGGTTAGAGTTCGGTGTTCGGCAATGTAATGATGCTTTTTAAAAAGTTATTTTCAGTTTGTCACAAAGTGTCATTTCTGCAGGAAAAAAAGTCTTTTAAAAGCACTCGTGGCTATAATGCATTGTCGGCTCCCCGTAATACAGAGAACAGTCATTGAAAGTCATTGATTTTTAAAAAGTTATTGTCATAAAAAGTGTTTGGGGACCTGGGTCCTGCCCCAGGGAACATATATCAATGCAAAAAAAAGTTTTAAAAAAGGAAGTTTTTTCGGGATTAGTGATTTTAACCACTTGCTTACTGTGCACTTAAACACCCTTCCTGCCCAGACCAATTTTCAGCTTTCAGCGCTCTCGTAATTTCAGTGACAATTGCGCGGTCATGCAATGCTGTAACCAAATTAATTTTTTATCATTTTGTTCGCACAAATAGAGCTTTAGTTTGGTGGTATTTATTCGCGACTCCGTTTTTTATTTTTTGCGATATAAGCGAAAACATAGCGGAAATTTTGAAAAAAAACAATATTTTCTCCTTTCTTTTTTAAAAGAAATCCAATAAAATCTAATTTTGGCATAAATTTAAGCCAAAATGTATTCTGCTACATGTTTTTTGTAAAAAAAATTCCGTTAAGTGTATAATAATTGGTTCGCATGATCACGGACATATGTACGCAAATGATCATGTACAGATGTGTGCAGGTGATCACGGACAGATGTGTGCAGATAATCATTGGGACATGTTATTTTACTGGGACATATGTGAGGGACATGTGTTTTTATTATTTGGGGACATGTGTGTTTTGGGGACATGTGTGTTTTACTGTTGGGACATGTGTGTTTTACTGTGGGGACACTACACTGGTGATCAGTGAGTAAAAAGCTGTAAAAAAAACAGCTAATACTCACTGATCACCAGCCGGCTGCAGCGATCCGCTCTCCTCTCCTCACGACGACTTCCGCGTGAGGAGAGGAGAGACGATTGCCTAGCAACCGGCTGTTTGTTTACATCACATGACGGCTGTGATTCGACACGGCCGTCATGTGATCAGGAGGGCCAATCACCGAGCCCTCCTGCCGATCCGAGATGCGCCGTGTCCGGGTGACACGGCCCCATCGGGATCGCGCCGCTGCTCCCTCTACTTCTGAAGGACGTTCCGGAACGTCCGATCAGAAGTAGACGGCTCCCACCCGGCCGTATATGTACAGTGGCCGGGTGGGAAGTAGTTAATAATGCTTAAAGTGGGGGGACACCCTGAGAAAAAAAACTTAAAAAAAAATGTTAATGCGCTTTAAAAAAAACTTTAAAAAAAATGTTAATGCGCTGTTCGGCTAGTAGTTAAGATAAAAAAAACAAAAACAGCAGCCTTCCTCAGTCCCCCAATCAGCCTCTAATTTCAGCTTATTTAATTAAGCTTTGACAAAAAAAAACCTGGAAGCTGATTGGTTTCTCTGTGGAGCTGCACCAGATTTTGCACTCTCCAGTTTTGGCAGCGGAAGCCCACTGGCTCCCCTTGTGGCTGGAAACTGCAGAAAACATTGAGCAGTAAAAATGTGGAATCGTCTTCTATAGAAACTGCTTCTCAATTGTTTAAAAATGTTAACAGTTATTTAAAATACTGTTCCTAGTGTCCCATTATCAAGAAACTGTATATAAATGAAAAAAGGTATTACCATATATACTTGAGTATAAGCCGACCCGAATATAAGCCAAGACACCTAATTTTACCACAAAAAAATGGGAAAACGTATTGATTCGAGTATAAGCCTAGGGTGAGAAATGCGCAGCTACTGTAAGTGGAAAAGAGGGTCAACAATGCCCATTTGCAGCCTCACTGTGCCCATTTGCATGCCTCACTGTGCCCATTTTCATGCCATAGGTCCATAGGAACTTCAAACCTGGTAGTTAAATGTTCCTAGATGCCCCCTAGCTGCAGCCACAATTTGGGGTCTCTGGACCCAAAGGGTCTCGAAATGACATTGCTGTAGATGGACACAGTTGACCGACGTTGGGGCCCTGTATCTTGTGGCCACTTGGTGCTAGGAGCTGGCGCATTTGGTGTGCAAACCCAGTGGAACTATCACTACAACATATCCAAAAATGTGCTGAAAAACTCGGCTCATACTCGAGTATATAAGGTTCATTGTAGCTCAGTTTAAAGGAAAAAGTCCATCTAACCTCCAACTTTGTTCTTCTTAGGTTCTTTGATCTTCACTGTTCTCCTCCCCACCTTTCTGTTTCTGGTTATTTGCACATTTGTATTGCCCTCTAGGTTACATTTATTTAGATCTATTGGATTCCCAAAGCCAGATACGGAATGCACTACTCAGATATAGTGATAGGTTGGACAACTGGAATTCCCCTGAAGCTTGGACATCACATGGATAGATATTACATTGTAGTATATTGAAGGTACTTTGGGTTTCTGTTAATTATTGTGAGCAATAGCACAATGTAGGAAGTTGCCTATGTGGAGGACGGATGTCCTGCAGTAAAGGTGACTTCCATGTTTTGATCAAAGATTGTATGGCTCAGAGCAGTGGGAATCAAAGTCTTACTTTGGAAGTTTGCAGTCAGGGTGTCCAAGCTGAGGTGTCCTCCCACACACCAATAGACAAACGGTCATCGAATAAAAAAAGCAGCCGGCAACTCCATAACATTAAGCATATTTAGCCTTCACAGTGAGTACAGTCAGCAGCAGACTAGTTTTGGCGATAAGCCTTGCCATCCATGTTTCTTGTAGTAGTTTGGTGGTCTCTATTTTTCTTTCACTTGGCCTTGCTGACTCCTAGACACGTTTCAATGGAAAAAGTCAATCTAACCTCCAGTTTTATCCTCCTTGGCTTCTCAGACTTTCACTACAACCACGCTGCTCTCTTCTCCGCCATTCTAGCTATATACACACTTACCTGGACTGCTAACTTTCTATTACTAAGTTCTATTAAACTTTCTCAGCAGTTGCACACGCCAATGTATTTTTTCTTAGGGAACCTGTCAGTAGTGGACATCTCTTTCTCTACAGTGACGGTTCCCAAGCTTCTCTCTTGCATTCTTCATGGAGCAACTTCCATCTCCTTCCTTGGCTGTTTCCTACAGATGTACTTCTTCGTGTTTCTCGGCACCACTGAGATTTTTCTTCTGTCGGTCATGGCATTTGATCGATATTTGGCTATTTGTATTCCCTTAAACTACATATTGTTAATGAATGATAAGGTTATGGTCATTCTGGTTAGTACCAGCTGGGCGGCAGCTTCTCTACATTCATTATTGCACACTTATGTTCTGTCACATTTAACGTACTGTGAGGACAAACTCATCCACCACTTCTTCTGTGATGTGACTCCCCTCATCAAACTGTCCTGCTCCAGTACTTCACTAGCTGAGCTCCTAATATTCACGGAAGGTTCTATGGTTGTCATTATTCCGTTCCTTTTCATACTCATCTCCTATGTGCTCATTGGATGGGCTATAATGAAAATGGAAACTAAGAGCAGCCGAAGCAAAGCCTTTTCCTCCTGCTCTTCTCATCTCATGGTCATTTGTCTATTCTATGGTACCGACATTTTCATTTACTTCCGTCCTCCATCAGACTACTCCTCCCAGTACGATCGTATTATTAGCATGGCTTACACTATCATTACACCTATGCTGAATCCTTTTATATACAGCCTAAGGAACCAAGATGTGAAACAGGCTCTGAAGAAACTCTTTATGCAATGCTTTCCATAGCTTATTAATTAGCCCTGCTCATGTTTTGTGGTGCTAATGCCACGTACACACGATCGGAATTCTCCGTCAGAAAAATTGAGAACATGCTCTCAATTCTTTGCTGTTGGAAATTCGGCCAGCAAAATTCCGATGGAGCCTACACACGGTCATATTTTCCGATGAAAAGCTCTCATCTGTCTTTTTCTGGCCGGAATTCCGATCGTGTGTACGCGGCATAAGAAGAATTTTAGGCACTTATGCCGCGTACACACGATCGGAATTCTCGTCGGAAAAAGCTCTGATGGTTTTCCCGACGGAATTCCGCTCGAAATGTCTTGCCTACACACTGTCACACCAAAATCCGAACCGTCAAGAACGCGGTGACGTACAACACTACAACGAGCCGAGTTCAATGCTTCCGAGCATGTGTTGAATTATTTCAGAGCATACGTAGGAATTTTGCGCGTCAGAATTGCTACAGACGATCGGAAATTTCCGATAGAAACCTTTTCCGTCGGAAAAATTGAGAACATGATCTCAATTCTTTGCTGTCGGAAATTCGGCCGGCAAAATTCAGATGGAGCCTACACACGGTCGCATTTTCCGATGAAAAGCTCTTATCAGTCTTTTTCTGGCCGGAATTCCGTTCGTGTGTACGCGACATAAGAAGAATTTTAGGCACTTATGCCGCGTACACACGATCGGAATTCTCGTCGGAAAAAGCTCTGATGGTTTTCCCGACGGAATTCCGCTCAAACTGTCTTGCCTACACATGGTCACACCAAATTCCGACCGTCAAGAACGCGGTGACGTACAACACTACAACGAGCCGAGTTCAATGCTTCCGAGCATGCGTCGAATTGTTTCCGAGCATGCGTATGAATTTTGCGCGTCAGAATTGCTACAGACGATCGGAATTTCCGAAAGAAACCTTTTCCGTCGGAAAAATTGAGAACATGCTCTCAATTCTTTGCTGTCGGAAATTCGGCCAGCAAAATTCAGATGGAGCCTACACACGGTCACATTTTCCGATGAAAAGCTCTCATCAGTCTTTTTCTGGCCGGAATTCTGATCGTGTGTACGCGGCATAAGAAGAATTTTAGGCACTTATTAATACCCAATTTTAAACAGTAAAATTGGGTACTCACATTCAAGCAATACAGACAAGGTAAAAAAAAGCAACGAGCTTGATGGCGTCACTTCCGGTCAGGTGTTTGGCTCAGTCCCGACGTGTGTTCGTCACGGGTCACGTGACTTCATCAGTCCCGTGACGAACACGCGTCGGGACTGAGCCAAACACCGGACCGGAAGTGACGCCATCGAGCTCGTTGCTCGTTTTTACCTTGTCTGTTTTGTATTGCTTGAATGTGAGTACCCAATTTTACTGTTTAAATATTGTAATAAACCTTTTGGAAAAACATATCACACTATGAGGCCTACTTCCTCTTCCTACATTTACTAAGGTGATCCCCCCCCCACCTGGATATACCTTCACCCACCTGCAAGGACACAATAGGATTCGCCTAATAGGACCTGGGACACCCAGCTAGGAACATTAGGAGGACGGTCACCAAGGACCACAAAGACATATACACTTTTGCTGTAACCTTACAGCTGTAAGGTAAGGGGCCATCTACATTATCCCCACTAGGATCACATAGAACCCGGAGCACTACAAGAAAGTCACAGATTTACACTGTGTCACACGTTCAAAACCGCTGCACCTGCACCTTTCCTGGATTGAAGAATTATTTATTGCACTTATGACGGACATGGACTTTATATTGGATCCTATATTTTGCGACTTCATTCACTAAGTACACTCGTCACATTTATTTATTTATTTATTTTATTTGCATTCACTCCAGTTATATATTACCGCTATATGGCACTCATTTGAGACCATTTATACTGAGCCAATCTCTGGCCACTCATCCATTCATCTTTTGTTTGCACTTATCCACTTATTGTTTTTATATTTGTGCACGGTTCCTTTATATCACTTTTTGATATACCCATCACTGTTGACTGTAATTTAGAATCTCAATTAATTTATTGGAACACTGCTCATTATTTTATTCACCACTGGATTCACTGTGAATACCTATTAGATGCTTTTTTTTTTTTTTACCTACTCTGATGTTTGCTATGTGCTTTTAGCCAGGATTTTATTGCTTATTACCTGATCTTATATCTTCTTCTGTTTAATTTTAGTTTAATTTATTGCGCCCCACTACCTTCTTTTTATCTGTTTATTTTGGGTTCAGACATTTCCCCTAAGTGTGTGCTGCATTTTATTAGGTACCACTCTTTATGCTGGCGCAGGATTATCTTTTACACTTTTATGCTCTCAATTCTTTGCTGTCGGAAATTCGGCCAGCAAAATTCCGATGGAGCCTACACACGGTCGCATTTTCCGATGAAAAGCTCTCATCTGTCTTTTTCTGACCGGAATTCCGATCGTGTGTACGTGGCATTAGACCATGCTCATTATAACTGAACAAGTTTATTCTACTGTGTAGAATTTAGATTTTTTTTTATTTTTTTTTACTGTATTCCTTTTTTATGTCTTTCCTGAATATTTAACCACTTGACCTCTGGAAGATTTTACCCCCTTCATGACCAGGCCTTAATTTGCTAGTTTAACTGGCAATTGCTTGGACATGCAACACTGTAACCAAATTAAATTGATATCATTTTATAGAGCTTTCTTTTGGTGGTATTTGATCACCACTGTGTTTTTTATTTTTTGCTACGTAAATGAAAAAAAGACCAAGAATTTTGAAAAAATTATTTTTGTTCTACTTTCTGTTCTAAAACATATCCAATAAAATCAAATTTCTTTATAAATTTAGGCCAAAATGTTTTCTGTTACATGTCTTTGGTAAAAAAAAAAAAAATCCAAACAAGTGTATATTAATTAGTTTGTGTGAAAGTTATAGCATCTAAAAACAATGGTATATACACTATATTGTCAAAAGTATTGGGATGCCTGCCTTTACACGCACATTAACTTTAATGGCATCCCAGTCTTAGTCCGTAGGGTTCAGTATTGAGTTGGTCCACCCTTTGCAGCTATAACAGCTTCAACTCTTCTGGGAAGGCCGTCCACAAGGTTTAGGAGTGTGTCTATGAAAATGCTTGACCATTCTTCCAGAAGTGCACTTGTGAGGTCAGGCACTGATGAGACGAGAAGACCTGGCTCGCAGTCTCCGCTCTAGTTCATCCCAAAGATGTTCTATCAGGTTGAGGTCAGGCCAATCAAGTTCCTACACCCCAAACTCGCTCATCCATGTCTTTATGGACCTTGCTTTGTGCTCTGGTCCAAATCATTTGGTGGAGGGGGGATTATGGTGTGGGGCTATTTTTCAGGGGTTGGGCTTGGCCCCTTAGTTCCAGTAAACGGAACTCTTAAGGCGTCAGCATAACAAGACATTTTGGACAATTTCATGCTCCCAACTTTGTGGGAACAGTTTGGGGATGGCCCCTTCCTATTCCAACATGACTGCACACCAGTGCAAAAAGCAAGGTCCATAAAGACATGGATGAGCGAGTTTGGGGTGGAGGAACTTGACTGGCCTATACAGAGTCCTGACCTCAAACCGATACAACACCTTTGGGATGAGTTAGAGCGGAGACTGCGAGCCAGGCCTTCTCGTCCAACATCAGTGCCTGACCTGACAAATACGCTTGTGGAAGAATGGTCAAACATTCCCATAGACACTCCTAAACCTTGTGGACGGCCTTCCCAGAAGAGTTGAAGCTGTTATAGCTGCAAAGGGTGGGCCAACTCAATATTGAACCCTACGGAGTAAGACTGTGATGCCATTAAATGTTATGTACGTGTAAAGGAAGGTGTCCAAATATTTTTGACAATATAGTGTATACAGTTGTGCTCATAAGTTTACATACCCTGGCACAATTTATGATTTCTTGGCCATTTTTTAGAGAATATGAATAATAACACAAAAACTTTTCTTTCACTCATGGTTAGTGTTTGGCTGAAGCCATTTATTATCAATCAACTGTGTTTATTCTTTTTAAAACATAATCACAACAGAAACTACGCAAATAACCCTGATCAAAAGTTTACATACCCTGGTGATTTTGGCCTGATAACGTGTACAAACGGGTTTTAATTGATATTAAAGGTAACCATTCTCACCTGTGATTTGTTTGCTTGTAATTAGTGTGTGTGTATAAAAGGTCAATCAGTTTCTGGACTCCTGACAGACCCTTGCATCTTTCACCAGTGCTGCACTGACCTTTCTGGATTCTGAGTCTTGGGGAAAGCAAAAGAATTGTCAAAGGATCTGTGGGAAAAGGTAGTTGAACTGTATAAAACAGGAAAGGGATATAAAAAGATATCCAAGGAATTGGGAATGCCAATCAGCAGTGTTCAAACTCTAATTAAGAAGTGGAAAATGAGGAGTTCTGTTGAAACCAAACCAACTAAAATGTCAGCCACAACTGCCAGGAAAATTGTTCAGGATGCAAAGAAAAACCCACAAATAACTTCAGATGAAATACAGGACTCTCTGAAAACTTGTCTGGCTGTTTCAAGATGCACAATAAGGAGGAACTTGAAGAAAGATTCCAAAAAGTGCTGGTCTAGATCTCTGATCTCTACGCGTTTCGCCAACCATTGGCTTCTTCAGCAGATCCTATTAATATTGGGGAGCAAGTTACAATTATTTACAACATACAATTATAAAGTTTCTGTAATAATGTTCAAGCTGAGTACTCACACACCAGCAATCAGAAGCACTAAACGCTCAGTCTAATCGGTCAGGTCAGGACTTGAGATCATTGCCAAAATATAGCCCACTGACCGTGGATTTACTACAAGGGACTTTTTGGGGGATTTTTATTTTTTTAAATAAAGGCGTTGTCAAACTTTTGGGTGTTTTTATTTCTAGGCTACAGCTCTTTTTCTTTGTGAAGGAGTAGGGGGTTCTCTATACCCCCTACACATTCATGTTGGGGGATGGTAGCTGGGGGTTCCTTACTATTAAAAGGGGCTTTCAAATTTCAATAAGCCCCCCACTAGCAGACCTTAACAACCACTGAGCAAGGGTTGTGGGGAAAAGGCCCTTGCTTTCATCACCAAGGTTCTTTGCCAGGTGGGGCCATCTTGACAAGGCATGCGGTGTTGAAGGCATGCGGTCTGGTGTGTGTCAGGTGGAGTGCATGCATATCCCCCTCTTGGCCAGTCAGGCTGCATGCACAAATTAAGGGTTTGGTATGGATTTTGGCCCCCCCTTAAAATTTGAGGTCTGGTAGGGTTTCCTAGGGGGGCCTCACTTCCAACTTCACACATGCCTCTGTCCATTGTCAATATTGTTCCCCTACTTGGAGGCTTACTGCCGCCTCCATTCATGTCTCTGCCTATAGTCAATGATGTTCTACTAGGAGCCAGGCTTTCTCCCATAGTCAAATATGTTCCCCTTCTAGGAGCTAAACTTCCACCTTCACCAATGACTCTGTATACAGTCTATTACTTTCCTCCACTGGGAGCTATAGTAGTCTTAACCAGTGATGTAAGTAACTGAGTTAAAATAAACGGAGTTACTTAACGCAGTTACTTTAGAGGATAACGAGTAATCTAACTGATTACTTTTCCCCTCATGGTAACTCAGTTCCCATTACTTTGGCTTAGTTACCCCCAATTACATCTACCGCCACTAGATGGCAGTAGTGTAATTCCGGTGTCCTGCCGAAAAAGTTCCCCCGCCGGATAAGGACCCCCTGTACTGCGCAGGCGCAGGGCTTGCGCAGTACGAAGGACTACGGAGCTTCCTAAAATTGCCGAACCTAAACAGCTCTGAGTGAACTCTACACCGCGCAGGCGCAGTTAACATGTAATTGTACGAGGCGATGCCGCACGCTCCTGATGCTCGTGCTACTCTGCAAGGGGCATCTATCGTGTAACTAAGGGGCGGGTCTAATATTACTGTAACCAAGGGGCGCATTTATTATTATTGTTATATATCGAGCTCTGCCCATTAATTTAACATTCGCCCTCTTCTGTAGCCATCTGCCCCTTACACGATATAATAATAATAGACCCGCCACTTGCTTACACGCTATAACAGATCTGCCCCTTGGTTAGAGTAATAATAGAGCAGCCCCTTGGTTACACGATATATAACAATAATAATAAATGCGCCCCTTGGTTACAGTAATACTAGACCCGTCCCTTAGTTACACGTATAGAATATTTGAAAAAAAAGTCACAGTTACTTTGCTGCGTAACTAATTACTTTTCCAATGTAGTAACTGAGTTACTAACGCAATTACTTTTTGGGAGAAGTAATTTGTAACTTAACTAATTACTTTTTTAAAGTAAGATGACCAACACTGGTCTTAACCCATGTCTCTGTTAATGTCATGTTCCTTTTCTAAAGAGACAGACTGTAGCCTCTACCCATCTCTCTGTGCTTTGTCATGTTCCTCCCAAAAATCAGACTGCTGACTTTAGCTACGTCTGTACCCCTCCATGTATGTATCCCTAAATGGTTGCAGCACTGGTCCTACCTGCAGCTAAGACCAAGAACTGATCGCTCAGCTCTCGGTCTTCATCATGCAGAGAGCCAGTGACTGTCAATCACGGTTCTCTGCTCTGCCGCTCCAGCACTCACTGGAGTGCTGGGCTGTGCAGGGGGCAGGAGCAGATGGCTCAGGCTCTTAGCAGTTCCCCAAGAGAGTGAGCCAGCTGCCGGTCCAGGCTTCTGGGCCAATATGGATCAGGATCTTTTCAGAGCCTTCAGAGCCTGAACCGGGTTTGTAATCCTGTGATCCATAGGAGAAATATAGCCAAAAAAGCTTAGGCTATACTTCTCCTTTATGGTCTCATAGCTGGGAACAATGAGATGGCTCCAGAAGTTAGAACTCCATAGTTGGGGACCATGAGATATGTCTCTGCTGGGGCATCAGTCAGGTTATCTACTCACAGGTTCAAAGGAAGAAGGGCCTGCTGCTGCAGGTGTATAGAATAACCCAATTGGAACCTAGTAAGGAGTGCCAGACCTGGCTCGCCTCCATGGGATAGTTGAAGAAAAAGAAGAACACATCCAAAGGTTCCAAAATTTCTTTATTGGAATCACCGTTATGACACCAAGGACACCAGAAAACAGTCACATAGACACATTTCACACATACATCTTGTGTTTAATCATTACTGTTTTCTGGTGTCCTTGGTGTCATCACTGTGATTTCCAATAAAGGCATTTTGGAACCTTTGGATGTGCAGCCGTCCTTCTTTTTCTTCAAGTACCTACTCACAGGTCCTAAAGCAACCAGCTCCTCAGACTCGATCCCTTGATAGAGAATTCCAGCATTCAGTCCACAGGTGCTTCAGGGACGAGGTGCTTTAGGGGCAAGCAGCCCCCTGAAGTTTACAGACACATACCAGACAGTGTAAAAGACAATCTCCTCAAGGCTTTAGGCTATTTACCACCTCCCAGACCACCTTCTGGACACCCTTCCCCAGGGATTGGCCAGGGCATATATAAATAAATAAATAAATATTCAGGCTGGTATTTGAATGTCCTGCCCTTCCTGTGGCAACCATTCACTGCTCCTCTGATTACAGAGCAAGCCAAAAAATGAATTTACCTAGCATCTTATATTAGAAGGGTGCTGCATCTATATTCCAGGTGAGGTGGGATTTTTGGTTGGGGACAGGGCCAGTGGCTATCATTTTTTACCCATATTACTGAATAACAATAGAGAAAGAATGGTGAGAAAATGTGTAGCAATTGTGTATCAGGTAAAGTAAATCAATCAATATATTATATGGAAATGAGATCTGTATTTTTCTAATTATTTACAACAGTCCTTGGTAAACACTGAAGCAAAAACACAAGAGAATTCTGAAAACATTAATTTGGAAAATAATCATTCCCTGGTGATTCTCTGAAAGAAGACATACAGTATAAATGGAGATCTACCTTTGTATAGTAGTCTATTGCTTAAGTATCTGGTAAGTGACACAGAGAATACAATACGAGTTAAAAAAAAAAATGGATAGGTATGATGGGAGACTTCCCGAAAAAGACTGGTAGAATGGCACTGGCAATATGCCAAGAGGATGGAATTTGATAAAATTGATAAAATTAGAGAAGGACATTATCATGCCACATTTATGGAAGTCCAGACATGAAATAATGTTCTGTTGTATCTGCAGAGTCTATAGCAAGAACTGTTTTGTCCAAATACTAAAATAAAAAATGCCAACAAGACAAAACCACTTTGAGAGAGACAAGTTGCCAGCGCTGAAGGTTGCACATAGAGCAGGTACAGTGTGTATAGAAAATAATTACCCCCTTTAAAGTGGTTATAAAGGCAGAATTTTTTTTTTATAAAAAGCCTTCTGTGTGTAGCAGCCTCCCCAGCACCCCCTAATACTTACCTGAGCCCATCTCTATCCAGCAATGTCCATGAGTGCCTCGGCCATCCGGGACTCTCACTCCTGATGGGCTGAGACACAGCAGTGGCACCATTGGCTCCCGCTGCTGTCAATCAAAATCAGTTTGCCAATCAAGAGAGAGAGAGGTGGCGGGGCCGAACCACAGCTCCGTATCTGAATGGACATATAGACATCGGCTCAGGTGCCCCGATTACAAGCTGCTTGCTGTGGGGGCACTTGACAGGAGGGAGGGACCAGGAGCAGAGAAGAGGGACCCGAGAAGAGGAGGATCCAGGCTGCCCTGTGCAAATCAACTGCAGAGCAGGTAAGTATGACATGTTTGTTATTTATAAAAAAAAAAACAAGACTTTACAGCCTGAAATTAAGACAGACACAGTTTTTGTTTTACCCAGCTGTATTTACTCAGAGCAACTTATAACATCCAAGTGAAAGATATAACAATCACATGTCAGAAAAAATAAAAAACAGAATCACTGAGTTGGAAAAAGGATCACCCACTTATGTCAGTATTTTGTTGAACCCCCTTTTGCTTTAATTACAGCCTTTAGTCTGTTGGGATTTGTCTCTACTAACTTTGCACATCTAGACTTTGCAATATTTGCCCACTCTTCTTTGGAGAACTGCTCAAGTTCAGTTACAGTTGATGGTGACCTTTTGTGGACTGCAGTCTTCAAGTCATTTCACAGATTTTCAATGGGGTTTGAGTCTGGGCTCTGACTAGGCCATGTAAAGACATTCACCTTTTTCTCACTCAACCACTCAGACATATCATTTGGTGTTGAGGCCAAATAGTTACATTTTAGTCTTTAGACCATAACACATTTTTCCATGTGCAGAACTTCTCCTCGCGCTGTCGGCGCGAGGAGGAAAAAAAGCTGATTACCGGCTCTGTTATTATCACATGATCAGCTGTCATTGGCTGACAGCTGATCACGTGGTAAGGGGTCGGGATCGTTCCCTTACTCGGATCTGCGATCCAGCGAGTCTCACAGACTCGGTGATCACAGAGCTCGCTGTGCGCGCCCTTCAGGGGGCGCGAAGGCCGGTAGTGAACGGAACGACGTCAATAGACATCGTCCTGGCAAGTTAGATCTGCGCTGTAGCCGTCATTCGGCTATAGCGCGGATCTCAGGTGGTTAAAGGGGGGTGATTCTTTTCTATGCCCACTGTAAATATTATCAAAAACACATTACATAATTTATTCAGATGGTCAACACACATGAGACTTAGGCTCCATGCACACTGGACGTTAAAATAACTTTATAAAAATGGCAGTAGCTTTGCAATGAGTCTTTCAAAGTTTTTTAAAGTTTTTGCAAAAGCGTTTTTTTGTGTTTTTTTTTTTCAATGGATCAAAAACATTAAAAAATGCTGGTGAGCCACGTTTATGCATTTTTTGTGGACAGAAAAATGACTCCTGAATGCGATTTTATGGCATTCAAAAAAAAATCCCATAAACTCCACTGCTGATAAACACCAAAAAACGTCTATGTGTGCATGGACACATAGGATAACATTGAGGGGAGTTCATGGGCTGTTAAAAAAAATGCCAAAACTCCCAAAAACTGACGTTTATGAGCTTCAGTGTGCATGGAGCCTAAAGCTGGACATACACTAGTAGATTTTTCTAATGAACTGCGGCCTAAAATGGAGATTGATGTACCACCATTAACAATTAGAAAATCGAAGAGGGGTTCTTAAAAATAAACATTTTGAACCAAATTTTAGCAACTTAACAATAAAACCTCTATAATGTAATTTTAAAGACAGAAAGTGAACATGAAAATATAAGACAAGCAACACAAACAAATTGAAAAAATTGGTATTTTGAAAACAGACAAACAAAATAGTATTTGAAATGTAATACATTGGGATAGCAAAGAGGGTTGTTATCAAAAAATTAAATGCAGTTAAAGAAGTTATGCACTTACTAAAAATGAATTACATTTATGCCTAATTGCACCTAGTGTAGATCATATAACAGGTAGACTATATTATATATAAATTAGATATTTCAATTTATTTTTAAATTTTTAGTATCTACAACATCTTTCTTGGTAAAAACAACAGCAAAAACGCAAGAGAATTCTGAAAAAAAGAATTAATTGAAAAAAGCAACATTCCCTGGTGACATGCAGTTCCCTGACAGAAAGGAAGCCATCGATTTTTAATAGAGAGCTGCCTTTGTCTGGTAAATCTATTTATTAATTCAGGATCTGGTAAATTACATTGGGAATCCAATATGGGATTAAAACTAGATTAGAGATTTTAACTTTCCTGTAATGACTGGTGGAGTGGCACTGATAGAGTACCAAGAGGATAAAAATTCATACAATAATTAAAGAAATGTTATTGCATGTTCAATGAAGCCCTGACTTAAAATGATGATCAGTTGAGTCTGTTGAACAACCATTAATTAATTAATTAACTAACATTAATTAAAAAAAATATGCTAGCAAGACAAAACCACTTTAAATTTCCAATGATAAATGCTACACATAAAGCTGATAAATATTTCTAAAAACACATTATACAATTTTACTTCTGATGGGTAACAAACATAAGACAAAAAATGGAACATCTATGGCTTAATTCTAAAGACAAAAAGTGATACATAGAAATATAAGAAAAACAATACCAAATAGTAAATACATGGACATTTTTAAAAATCAGACAACCAAAAGGGAATTTTTTTTATAAAAAATCGTTATTTCGTAAAATAAGAGAAAGAAAATGACAACTTATTTTAGGACAGATGTAAAAAAAAATAAAAAAATTGCTATTTATGGAAGTTTTTTATCTATTAAAAAAGAATTACGTATATTTGTGTAGGTACCTGAATCTATATTGATAGAAACCTCAAAGTTTTACACTGGATTTTATAAAGTAATACATAAAATGATTTAAAGGTTGAATGATTGGTTAGACGCAGTAAAAAAACTTTTCGTAAAAAGTAATACATATTTGTATAGAATTCTGCACGTCAGCACAAAAAGAGGGACAACTATGGAAAAAATTAGGCATTTGGTTCCCAAAAAAGTGTCAAGCCTCGTACAAACGATTGGATTGTTGGCCAACAAAGCGTCAGACTTTTGTCCGAAGGGCGCGTGCTGGGAACTTGTCTTGCATATTAACGGCACACAATTGTCGGCCAACATACACAAACGTAGTTACATACTACGTGAAATTTAAGCTCTTGAGCACCACCCTTTGGGCACCTTCTGCTAATGTCGTGTTTGGTGAGCATTTATTCGGAGCATGCGTGTTTGTACTTTGGACTTAGACTTGTGTACCCACGATTGGAAAATCTAACAACAGACCGTTGTCCGCCGAAAATGTACTAGCCTGCTATCCAACATTTGTTGGTGGAAAGTTCGACAACAATTGTCTGATGGAGCGTACTAACGGTTGGATTTTAGGCAAACAGTCTGTCATCACACAATTCCCTGCCGAAAATCTGATTTAGGCTTTAAATTGAGGGACAGTTTAAAAAAAGTGCAGAAACTTTTTTAAGAACCCTCGTATTAGGCATGAAGTTTGGGTTCAAAGCTACTAATGGCTTGAGACGAATCCTGCAGTTTTGTGATCACAGAAAATATTTATACAGATTCACCGGGAGAGGTTTTTTATAAACTATAATGCATTGCAAAGCCTTTGAACTATGGCTAGCAGACATAGGGAGGCTTTTGGATTAACCAGCCCTCCAATTATAAAAGAGAAGGGGGTGGGCAGAGCAGCCATAGTGTCAGTGAATTGTAAGTTGTTATAGAAAAAGCATAGGGAAAGATTAGGGTCAGTAAGAAAACTGTAATTTAATTTTGACTGCTAGCTCTTTGGGCAATCAACTCCTTTGCTCCTTTTTTTTCTTGTTCTCTTACAATTGAGAGATTTTTTGTCTTTATTTGTTTAGTGGGCGATTTGATCATTGTGATCATTTTTAGCCACTGTCCCATTCATAGAAAGGATCTCTACTTTAACCACTAGCCGACCAGCCTTCGTCACTATACTGCGGCAGGTCGACTCATTCCTGCAAATCGCTGTAGCTGTACATCGACCCTTTAAACAGCTATAGCAGGCTCGCGCCCCAGCTGCACGGCGGGGGACCTGATGCGCGTGGCCAGATGTCCGCTGACCACGAGCGATCGTGGGCACGAGAGCCAAAACAGGGATTTGTGTGTTTAAACACACAAATCCCCGTTCTGACACGAGAGGAAAGACAATTAGGAACAGCGATCAGTCTCCTTCCCCAGTCAGTCCTATCCCCCCCACAGTTAGAAACACACATGAGGGAACACATTTAACCCCTTGATCACCTCCCCTAGTTTTAACCCCTTCCCTACCAGTGACATTTACATAGTAATCAGTGCATTTTTATAGCACTGATCACTGTATAAATGTCACTGGTCTCAAAAATGTGCCAAAAGTGTCCGATCTGTCTGCAGCAATGTCGCATTCCTGCTAAAAATCACAGATCACCGCCATTACTAGTAAAAAAAAAAATAATAATAATAAAAATGCCATAAATCTATTCCCTATTTTGTAGACCCTATAACTTTTGCGCAAACCAATCAATATACGCTTATTGCAATTTTTTTACCAAAAATATGTAGAAGAATATATTTTGGCCTAAACTCTTTTTTTGTTTATAGCGCAATAAATAAAAACCTCAGAGGTGATTAACTACCACCAAAATAAAGCTCTATTTGTGGGGAAAAAAGGACGTAAATTTTGTCTGGGTACAACGTCACACGACCGCACAATTGTCAGTTAAAGCGACGCAGTGCCGTATCGCAAAACATGGCCTGATCATTAGAGGGGAAAATCTTCTGGGGCTGAAGTGGTTAAAATGGGTTTCATTTCAGGTGGGTGATATTTTGGGGGTATATTTTATTTTCTTATTTTTATTTTAGGTTAAGCTGTTTTATTTATTTTTTTGGGGGGGGGGGGGGTGGGGGGGATGTTCTGCAAATCTTCCCATTTAAAAAATAAATTTTTATATGGGGTTTTAAATAAGGTGGTATTTTAGTGTTTTCAATTCTTTTGAGTTCTTTTTTTAGTTCATGTTATTAGGGCTTTTTAGGTGTGCTTAAAAAGCACATTCACTTATCACCGAGCATCTGTTCTTGGACTTGCCTTTTATTCACAGCACTTGCTGCATCAGTTGAAAAGAAAAACTAAGTGCAAGTACATTGTGAACCTGCACCATATCCCATTATATCACTCACATTTCCCTCACCCAACTATCCCCATAGATAAAATAAATGTTAGTCATACACCAGTTATGCCTACTATCCTTAATTAAAATGTTCCTGCTGCTAGCTAATTGTACACTTATGTATTAGACATGTGCAGTTCATTTCATTCCGAATTGAAATTTGGACTAATGTTTCGTTATTCGGAATTTTCCGAATTACATTAGTAACAAATTTAAACAAATCCGAAATAACGAATCAAAATTTTCAGACAGAATTCTAATTTGAATCGTTTTTTAATCAAATTCGACTAGTTTTAAAATCAAATTCAAATTCGACTAGTTTTAAAATCAAATTCGAATTTCCGAAAGGGAATAAAATAGAATAGAAAATAAAGGAACAGAAAATAAAAGAAAAGAATCAAATAGAATAGAAAATAAAGGGATAGAATAGACAATAGAAGAATAGAGTAAAATAGAACAATATAGAACATAAAATAAAATAACAGAATAAAATAGAATATAAAATAAAGGATCTAAGTCTTTACCAAGTAACTATAGATCTTTTAGTTTAACTTCTATAACCTGGAAGATGCCAGAGAATTTAATAAAAGACAACAAATTCTTGTGGAAAAAAATATTTTAAGCAACACACAGAATGGATTCATGAAAGACAGAAGTTTTCAAACAAACCTAATTTCTTTTTCTGAGGAGGTAAGTAAAACCTTTGACAGAGGGGTGGCGATGGACGTGGTATACTTGGATTTTGCAAAAGCGTTTGACACAGTTCCCCACCCACGGCTCATGTGTAAGGTAAAGTCTACAGGCTTGGAAATATCAGTTTGTAAATGGATAGAAAACTGTCTAAAGAACATAATTCAGAGCGTAGTGGTTAATGATTCATTCTCTGAATGGTATAAGGTTATCAGTGGTGTGCCCCAAGGTTCAGTGTTGGGACCATTACTTTTTAATAACTTTATAAATGATATAGGGTCTTTGCAGATGACACCAAGCTATGCAGTGGAATAACGTCCTTACAGGATGTCTCCAATTTACAAGCCGACCTCAATGCTCTGTCTAATTGGGCGACTATGTGGCAGATGAGGTTTCATGTTGATAAATGTAAAGTTATGCACTTGGGGGCTAAGAATATGCATCATACATACTAGGAGGAATACAACTCGGGGAATCAATGGTGGAGAAGTGTTAAATACCGTTATTTATGGTATTATTATTGATATTCAATAACTCATATTGGTGAGAAAAGTTCCAAGAAAGTCTGTTTAGTAAAAACTCAAAAATTGATTTAATAATAAAATAGCAAAATATTACAAGTACAATATTGAAATGTAGAATGAAAAAATAACATCAATAATGTAGTTATATTCTTGAAATGAAGATTGTATACATAATCAAATGTGTGTCTTTATATATCTGAAGTTGTAACAGCTTCCTTGTGTGTCTGTAGCAGTCTGCCCAAAATGCTTCTGCCTAAAAAGGCTGGTTTAAGGTTCTTATTTCCCTTACAGTTCTACAGAAAACATGGGCTTTAACCACCTCACGTAATGGTGGGGGTTGCTCAGTCTCTACGCATTAGCATTCCTGAGGAGTGAGCAAGAACAATGTGTGAAAGCATTTTAACGTATACAATATAACTTCTTTAACATCTAAATCAAATACTACATATACTAATATATATATATATATATATATACACATTATATTAATTGAAAACCCAATGGTCTTATTAATATCCTAATCAAGAAATATTGTAGTATAAAGAACTTATATTTATATAAGTTTGTAAATTTACTACCGTGTTTCCCGGAAAATAAGACTGGGTCTAATATTAATTTTAGCTACGAAAAACACACTAGGGCTTATTTTCAGGGGATGTCTTATTTATTTAATGTATGTACTATTTGATCTCCAGTATATTTTGCACGTTTGCCCACTTATGCCGCATACAAACGGTCGGACTTGCCAGTGGGATAACCTCCGTTTAGAATTTAGAGCATGTTCTCTATCTAAGTCCGTCGGAAATTCCGATGAAAAAGTCCAATGCCCTATTGGACTTTTTACACACGGTCGGATTATCGGACCAAAAGCTCCCGACTTTTTCTGCCGGAAAGCTCCCGACTTTTTCTGCCGGAAATTCCAACCGTGTGTACGCGGCATTACAAAGAAATTAAGGGTCTATCATTTTTATTATAGGTGCAATTTAAATGATAGAGATCAACCAAAAATCCTGAAAAAAAACACATAAAACAAATGTATAAATTAGGTTGCAGTTCAGTGAGTAAAATAAGTATTTGATCCACAGAGGCACAGAGGTAAGACGTTTCTTGTAGTTGGTTACCAGGTTTGCACACATCTCAGGAGGGATTTGGGTACACTCTTCTTTACAGATCTTCTCTAATTTCTTAAGATTTCTTGGCTGTCTCTTGGCAACTCAAATTTTTAGCTCTTTCTATAAATTTTCTATAGGATTAAGGTCTGGAGACTAGGCCACTCCATGACCCTAATGTGCTTCTTCTTGAGCCACTCCTTTGTTGCCTTGGCGGTATGTTTCGGGTCATTGTCATGCTGAAAAACCCATCCGTGTCCCATCTTCAGTGTTCTGGCTGAGGGAAGAAGTTCTTATGCAAGATTTTACAATACATGGCCCTGTCCACTGGGCCCTCAAAGTGTCTCCTTTTTAACTTTATAAAAAGATTCTATAATGTCCAGTGTGTCTCTAAAAAGAGTATATAATGTCCAAGTGTCTCCTTTTGTAACTTTATTGTGAAAAATAGCTTACCAAAATTACAGCGCTGCTAGGCGCTCACAAGATCCACTGGAGCTCTTCTTTCCTGCTCCAAGCACTGCAGAGGGAGGGGCTGCTGATATCGGCTGGGAGGAGAGGAGAAGGTCTCCGGCGCCCATTAGCACTGTAAATAAGTTATTTTCGCCAATAAAGTTACAAATGGAGACACTTGGACATTATATACTCTTTTTACAAAACGGATTATATATTTTAACAAGGACTCACTAGGGCTTATTTTTGGGGTAGGGCTTAAATTTCAGCCCTTCACGAAAATCATGCTAAGTCTTATTTTTGGGGTAGGGCTTATTTACGGGGGAAACACGGTATGTGAAGGCCCCCACACATTTACTTCCTTGACTTCTGGGACACATAGTCACTATGCCCTGGGATTAGCACTGCTGTGTCAAAAAATTCACAGAGTCCACCTTCTGACCTACAGAGGTGCTAATAGGAGTTTCAGGAGGCGGGGTCAGTACAGGAATCACCGCTTGCAGACAGCAAGGTACCATGGGATATGTAGTCCTTAGAAATGGAGAAGTTGCAAAGCATGCAGGGAATCCAGAAAGTTGTGGAAAGAGATGGCCAGGCAGACAGGCAGAGCTCACAACAGGAAATGCGATTTTTCAAGAAAGCTTACATTGGATTGTCAAATATAACTATTGTTTTTATTGGTATTACAATACTGGTGTTATAAAATGAAAATGTATGCTGTGACCAAAGAACTGCTTTAAGACATCTCCCAAGTATATTATTTAAAGTGTTACTAAACCCAGGACCCTGCATTCTTATATCTGCATGATTTGATAACAGTTTG
Source organism: Lithobates sylvaticus (assembly GCA_028564925.1). Classification (NCBI taxonomy): domain Eukaryota; kingdom Metazoa; phylum Chordata; class Amphibia; order Anura; family Ranidae; genus Lithobates; species Lithobates sylvaticus. Next base: position 213,378,281 of record CM053036.1, on the reverse strand, counting down.
CAATGCAAACCTGCAGCTTTAGAAGCTAACAAGATAATCTATTGCAGGAAAAATAAATGTATGAATTCAAGAAACATAATTTTGCCCACAAGCAAAGCATTAGTACAGCTTCATCGTCCACACCTTACTTGGAAAGAATAAATTTGAGAGTAGAATGGGATGTGATTAGTTTATAGAAATACGAAAAGATGCTGTAAATCTTGTGGCCCTAAAGCAAAAATGTAATTGTCACTCATCTTAGACTGGGTTCACACTATTGCACTATTGCACTATTACACTATTCACACTATTGCAAATTGTATGTGTTTCCCCTTATCCAATTCCCATGTCAGGAGATTGTGACCGGCTCTCTATGGAGCCGGTTCACACATCTCCGGAGCGGCTCCAGTGCAAATTGCACAGAGGTCCTGTGAGTCTTCTGGTCCATTTCACGTCTGAATTCAGCCAAAAATTCGGACTGAAATCGGACCAGAAACAGTAAACAGGGACGCACCGGACTCCTGCTGTGAGCCGCTTCATGCTTCAGTGTGAACCCAGCCTAAAAGTGGTTGTAAGCTTCTGAAGTGAAAAATGAACAAAACATACCCTACTATAGCGTGTACTTTCCTCTAGCCAAAACTCCTAGTGTGATTTCTGCCTCCTTCCTCATTCCTCTGCTATCGGCATGAGTCCCTACTGACAGTCTATGCTGACACCAACCAATCCCAGGGGATGGCCGCACTCCCCATCCAGCACATAGCAGGTGATTGACAGCCCAAGCTGTGCTTGTTTCCTTATGAGATTGTGTAGAGAGGGGTGTGGCTATTCCCTCCGCTCAAATCTCAGGTTACACTTAGCTCCATGCTCTATGCTATGCAATGTGTGACATTAGATCCCCACCCCCTGCCTTCTGGAGTTCAGAAATGCTGCGTAACTTATCTACTTTGAATGGTTGTAGAAGACAGGGGGTGCATATAAACAGGTAAAACATATGTAGGAGGATTTGATACATCTCTGTGAATCACCTGAGGCTAGTCACTTCACTGGGTATATGTAAGAGTTTACAACCACCAAGACAAAGGTACCTCTGGGACTCTCTGTAGCAGTGGTTCTCAACTCCTGTTCTCAGGACCCACTAACAGGCTATCAAGCCTGGGATCAGCCCTTCTTTGTCAGAGCTGGCCGCTCAGGTGTCAGATAATTGCCACAGTTACTCGGCTGTTGATGATTTCCTGCTCGTCAGTCCTGCCTACTTAAGCCATCCAGTCCAGGGGTCTATGCCTTCGCCTTGGTCAACATCACAGAGACATTTTATTGCGTTCCTGTTTTAAGACTTGCTTTGCTGACATCCCCTCTGGCTCCAGATTCTGCTTGCTGTTCCACTACATTGATCTCTGACTTCTGGCTTGGCTGACTATCCGTTCCGGTTACTGAACTTTGGCTATGTTTTGACTATGTTTGTTCTTTTTTACTTTTATTATTAAACAAGTGTGATTTAACTGTACTTCTGTGTTTCATGGTTTCTGACACAGGCCAGGTTTGCAAGATAACTTAAATACATCACAGGTGATATCATTTGCTGCTCAGTGATTGCAGTATTCTAGCCTGCATCTCCCCAAGGTAATACTTAAATCTGGCCTGTTGTTGGGTCCATGAGGACACGAGTTGAGAACCACTGCTCTCTAGTCCTGGGTCTCTCTATATTGCAACCTGTGGCTGGCTTATGAGGTCATTGTCTCAAGCCTAATGCCCTGTGACTAGTGGTCTCGCTATCTAATAATAAGACAGAAGGAGGGTGGCCACAGCCAATGACAATCAAATCAGAATACTTTATAAACCCAAAGGGAAATTATTGAATCAGACACAAGTTACATTACAGAACTTCTTGGGCTTCAGGGGTCCCCGGGCACTTTCTTGGACTTCAGAACTTGGAAGTACCTTCAGTTTGGGATGACTTGTAGTGTACTTTTTGTTTTTGGTCCATTAGTTCACTTTAATGTCACTGCATAAGGCACAAGGATGAAGTAATGTAAAAATGTAGATACAAATGTGGATAGATTTTCCGAAGAAACTGCATATTGCTGATAAGACAGATTGTTTTCCAAGTGTTTAATGCATTTTAAAAGAGTAAAATTCAAATAAAAAAACATAATGTAAAATACTGTACCCAATGTCCATTATCAGGCATGGCATAATAGAGAAATCTGCAAATACAACAAGTAGAATCCGATTATGTGAATTTGGTATCTTCACAAAGAACATTTTAGATCACAAGTGATGAATACAGTAAATCTTACATCCGGTTTTATTCTTCTGGCCTTCTCAGACCTCCACTACAACCATGGTGTTCTCTTCTCCACCCTTCTGGTCATATACACCCTCACATGGACTGCTAACTTACTTTTAATAAGTTCTATTATACTTTCTGCACAGTTGCACACACCGATGTACTTTTTCTTAGGGAACCTATCAGTAGTGGACATCGCTTTCTCAACAGTGTCGGTTCCCAAGCTTCTGTCCAGCATTCTTCGAGGAGGAACCTCCATCTCCTTCCTTGGCTGTTTCCTGCAGATGTACTTCTTTGTGCTTCTGGGCACCAATGAAAGTCTTCTCTTGTCAGTCATGGCATTTGATCGCTATGTGGCTGTTTGTATCCCCTTACGATACGTATCATTGATGAATGATAGAGTTATGCTCGTGATGAATATCAGTTGCTGGGTGGCATCATCTCTGAATTCATTAGTGCACACTTATATTCTGTCACAATTAAAATACTGCATGGACAGACTAGTCCACCACTTCTTCTGTGATGTGACATCACTCATCAAGCTGTCCTGCTCCAGTACCACCCTAGCTGAGCTCCTAATATACACAGAAGGTTCCGTGCCTATTATTATTCCATTCCTTTTGATACTTATTTCCTATGTGCGCATTGCATTGTCTATAGTAAAAATAAAGACCAGCAGTAGCAGAAGCAAAGCCTTTTCCTCCTGTTCTTCTCATCTTATGGTCATATCTTTGTTCTATGGCACGGTAATATTCATTTACATCCGCCCATCATCAAACTACTCCTCCCAGTATGATCGCATTGTTAGCATGGCTTACACCATCATTACTCCTATGTTAAATGCTTTTATTTACAGCCTTAGGAACCAAGATGTAAAACAGGCTATGAAGAAACTCATCATCCAAGGCTTTTCTAATAGCTAAGCTAAAAAATGTGTCTGTTCATGTTCTCTGATACTGAGTAGAATTTGTATAACTTACACATTCCCCATTATCTTTAACCACTTGCCTACCAGGTACGAACACCCCCTTCCTGACCAAGCCATTTTTCAGCTTTCAGCGCTGTCGCATTTTGAATGACAATTGCGCGATCATGCAACGCTGTACCCAAATAAAATTTTTATCATTTTTTCCCCACAAATAGAGCTTTATTTTGGTGGTATTTGATCACCTCTGCGGTTTTTATTTCTTGCGCTATAAACAAATTAAGAGGGACAAGTTTGAAAAAACTCAATATTTTTTACATTTTATTATAATAAATATCCATTTTTTTTTTTTTTTTTTAAACAAATTTTTTCCTCAGTTTAGACCGATACGTATTCTTCTACATATTTTTGGTAAAAAAAAACGCAATAAGCGTCTATTGATTGGTTTGCGCAAAAGTTATAGCGTCTACAAAATAGGGGATAGATTTATAGCATTTTTTTTTATTATTATTATTTTTTTACTAGTAATGGCGGCGATCTGCGATTTTTATCGTGACTGCGACATTGCGGCGGACATATCGAACACTTTTGACACATTTTTGGGACCATTCACATTTATACAGCGATCCGTGCTATAAAAATGCATTGATTACTGTATAAATGTGACTGGCAGGGAAGGGGTTAACACTAGGGGGCGCTGCAGGGGTTAATATGTTCCCTATCTTAGTGATTCTAACTGTGGGGGGAGGGGACTGACTGGGGGAGGAGACCGATCGGTGTCCCTATGTACAAGGGACACACCATCGGTCTCCTCTCCTCTGACAGGACGTGGATCTGTGTGTTTACACACACAGATCCACGTCCTGCTCGATTACCGGGCAATCGCGGGTGCCTGGCGGACATCGCGGCCGCCGGGCACGCGCATCGGGTCCGCAGCTACGCGGCGGGCACGCGCGCGCGCCTCCCGCAGCGGGCACGCGCGCGCGTGCGCCCCGTTGTGGCCAAAAAGCGAGCGCCGTCACATGACGGCGGCCCGCCACAATAGCTGCACCGTCCCGCCGTCATTTGACAGTGGGCGGTCAGCTACAGGTTAAATTAGTTTATTTTATTGAGAAGGATTTTGGAATTTACCATAATCACATTGTTTTTGCATCTGCAAAATTGACTCTAATCCTCCTCTGTAAAAATGTCCTGTCCATTCAAACATTAAAGTGGAACTTTACTCTCCCAATCAACATTGATTACTTTTAATCCTCATGCTGCTAGCATTAGTGACTAGATTGGAATGAATATCATATTTATTTGTTTTACATTTTTTTTTACATTTCTTGTTACTTCTTTGCTTCTTGCCTAGGCATACATCCCAGGAGTCTTCAGGAGGGGAGGACAGGAGGGGGGGTTTTCTCATCTAAGCACACACTCCTGTATGCATGCTTGAGCTAAGGGAAAATGGATTCAAGGAAGTTATTGCTACATGAATCATTTGCCCTGACTCAAGATGGCCACGGCCAGAAGTGTTGGGGGGGGGGGGTCAAAGTGATTTCTCAGCAAAATAGATAGATAGATTGGGTAGGGGGTTTGCTTTGAATATTAAAGATGAATTAAAGTGTTTGTACACCTAGTTACACCACTTTTACCTACAGGTAAAAGGCTTACTTGTAGGTACTGGAACGGTTTAGGAGATATTTACCATATACGCACTGAAGAAAGGGCACGATCATCGTTTCTAAAGGGCCCGTGGCATGACCGGTGGCTTCCATGGCCCTGGAAGGAAGAGGGGTGAAGATGGATGCAGCCACCAGCAGGGACAACGCAGGCTTTGTTTGCAGGTAAGTGCAACATAATTGGGCTAGTATGCAATGCATACTAGCCCAATATGCTTTTACTTTTGTCAGAAACCCTGAAATCAGAAGAAGACAGAAGTACAGTTAAATCACACTTGTTTAATAATAAAAATAAATAGAACAAACATAGTCAAAACATAGCCAAAGTTCAGGAACCAGAACGGATAGTCAGACAAGCCAAACGTCAGGGAGCCGGAGATGAGCGTAGTAAAGCAGCAAGCAGGATCTGGAGCCAGAAGGGAAGTCAGCCAAGCAAGTCTTTTAACAGGAATGCAGGAGAGCGTCTCTGTGATGTTGACCAAGGCGAAGGCAGAGATCCTCTGGGCTGGACAGCTTAAGTAGGCAGGACTGACGAGCAGGATATCATCAACAGCTGTGTACCTGTGGAGAGATAGGAGCTGGCAATTAGCCGACAGGTGAGCGGCCAGCTCAGAGAAGGAAGGGCTGAGACCAGCCCTGACAACTTTGCAGAGGAAAAAAGAGGAAGTAAAACCCATCAGGTAGTGTTTTTGGTTTGTGGTGCTCAGATGCAGTGAAGATCCGCTTTAAGCTTGACCGTCCTACATCTCAGATTTCCACCTTTATCTCCAACCAATGCTCTTCTATCATGGATTGTTCTAGAATGGACGTCTCAGAGTTACTATCCAGGTCAAAACATGTATATTACACTCAAGTACCGCACAGTGTACAAAATTATTACCTAGACCAAAATATCTCAACCAAAGTTCTCAAACCATAGTTGACAACACAATGAACATCTTGAACTAAAGCATATTTCCCCAACACCTGCCATTACAATACCTCCCACAACTGGCATCATAGACACCCAAACGTTGTCTTACATAACTTCTTGCAGAACTGATATTTTAGGATTACCAGACAGGACTTTACCTGCAGCTCTGACATAAAGTGGAGTAGAAATGAAATCAATGCACCTGAGTAGGAGGCTTTGTTGAGATCGGCACATTATAGCAGATGAAAAGTCTTGATATGTTTTGCAAAAACTTGCTTAATCATAAGACTAAAAAACTCCACACAAGGGCCAAGGTTATTTTTCTCTATATGTCCTATCAAAAGAAAAGCAACTCATGGTTGTTTAAAATCAACAACTAATCAAATAAAGCTGATCTCCAGTAAACCTTTCCTCACTCATTTACTTATATTCTGAGAAATTGCCTCTCCTGGATAGTCACTTTTAGATGAAAAGTGCAGCGATGCTCCCACCATTAGATGGATGAATCAGGTAGGCGCCCATGCCACATCCATTTATATTTGCATAGCCTGCCAATCTATTCAGGCAGGTGTGGATGGACAGGACATATCGGGAGCAGTGTTGCCAACCTACCAGATTGAAATTTACTGACATGACACACAAAATTTACTGGCACAGCCATGTTTTTACTGACAGTTCCAAAATTACAGTTTTAAGTACACATTCTAGTATTTAGGCTACAAATAAGTACAATATGCAATTAGCAATGTGATTTATGGTAGATATTAAGGCAAAAAGCATTTTTCTAATTTGTTTTTCGATATAGTAAGTAGCTCAGGGACAGGACCCATGAGGGCAAGAAATTAGAATGGGTGATGCACACATGAAATTGACTCTCACAGTGGTACTGACAGCAGTGTGCTGCAGCACAGATCACCGTCATGACACGTCCCCTCCTGAGTCACAGTGACTATCTCTCTCCATGCCAAGTGGTCCCTTCAGTCCCCTCCAGTCCAAACAGCATTGACAGTCCTACTCCTGGCTTGCCTTAATCCCGTCCTGCAGACCTGCACACTCTGCTCCATTCTTTACGGTAACAAAGCCCTCCAGTGCCGTGATGTCCCCGCTTAGAGGGCTGACATCTTCCACCGGCTTTCCTACCGGGTTGGCTGCCTCCGGCTACATGAGTGGCTGGGAGCGCGATGACTTCACTCTTGCGCATGCACACGGGAGCCACCATTTCCAGCACAGGCTCTAAAGGTCCAGCACTGGTCTGGTGATGTCATTGGCTGCATTCACGCATATTTCCTAAACTGTGCCAAGATTAGGAGATATTCACAGTACCTACAGGTAAGCCTTACTATAGACTTACTTGTAGGTATAAGTGGTGTAACAGAGTTTACTGCCATTTTAACAGGTACAAATAAACATTACACTATACCTTACTACTTCAATATAACATATCTTACTCAAGGACATTTATGTGGTCAGGTTCTGATGTTAGATGAGAAGACCTGGCTCACAATGGTTGTTCCAATTTATCCCAAAGGTGATCAGTAGGGTGGAGGTCAGGGCTCAGTGCAGGGCACGATTTCCTCCACACCAAAGTGTTCAAACCATGTCTATATGGTGATGGCTTTGTACAAAGGGGCTGAGTCATGCTGGAACAGAAAATTGCTTTCCGTAAACTGCTACTACAAAAGACGTCTAAAATGTCTTTGTATGCTGTGGCATTAGCTATGAAAATATGGAACTCAATCATTTGAAGGGGTGCCCACATTATTTTTTCCATTATAGCATTTCTATTGATATTGATTAAGGTTCAAATCATTAGCATATTCAAAATAATAAAAAAAAAATTGTAGAAAAAATAAACCATGATAATTTGTAATTAAATGATAATAATGATAATTAAATTATTAAAATTTTTTGTTTTCATAACAATCCTCCTTGTTAAGTAAAAACGCAAGAGAATTCGGAAAACATAATTAAGAAAAGCAACATTCCCTTGTGACTCCCAGTTCTCTGAAATGAAGAAGCTGTGTATTATATATGGAGAGCTGCCCATGACTAGCAGATCTCTGTCTTGCTCCATACACTGGTAAGTGACACTGGGAATCCAATAAGGGTTAAATAAATAGATGCATCATTGAAGAGTACTAGTGACCCCCCATTAATAATAAGGCACTAGACCCAGATTTTTACACCATAGATTGGGCTTCACAGGCTGGAATAGGGAAAATTATGAGCTATTGCAACTCATCTAAACTGACTGGTAGAACTGTACTGCTCGTATGTCAAAAATAAAAAAAGCAACGATTTTTTTATTTTATTTCTCTTTTTTTTCTAGAAAAAATGACTGTCACATTTATGGAAGCCTAACGATGGCCTGTTGGTTCTCTTGCATAGAAGAAGAGAAAATAATAAGAGGCCTTTGTTGCCATTGTAAAAGACACACAGCTTCTTCCAGTCATTCCTCACAGGACTGTTTTGTTCAAACTTTAAATTTGCAAAAAATGGTTCAATACAAAACCACTTTAAAATATACAAATCCCAATGCTAAAGGCTGCATAGAGTATTGGAAAATATTGTAAAAAAAAAAAAAACAAAAAAAAAATACTTTCCAATGGGTGGCAAACAGGAGACAAGAAATAAAATCTCAATGAAGTTGTAATGTTTTTTTTTTATTATTTTTATTAAATTATTATACACATATAAAACCTTCCATATTGTTCCAAAGACACATATACAAAACATTCAAGAAAAATTCAAAAACACACAAAAAAAAATACAAAAACACAAAAATGGATCTATCCTAAAGCACACACCTCTCAGAAGGCCAAATTTTGAAAGTGTTCTAAAAAAATTGAAATATTGCACCATCAACCCCCCTCACACTCTTTACAGCCTTGCCCATACTTGGTATAGGGTACCGTAGTGAATTGGTACCACCAAGCAATTACAACAAAATAAAGATCTTCAGCACACCTTGGTATAGTGATAATCTTGTTCTTTAGCCACATAAAACAACAGGCAGCACAAGTCATTGGCTCCTTCTGCTGTCATTTAAATTCTGTGAGAAAGGAAAGGGAGGGGCACCCATGCTGTGTGTGTCTATGGACACAGACCAGCTTGGCAGTGCGTCATATGTGCTACCATAGGAAACGGCTTCTTATGGGGGTACGCAGAGAAGAAGTGGAGTAGACACCGCTGGCGGGGGGGACCCCAGAATAGGAAATGAGAGGCCGCTCTGTGCAATATCCTTGCACAAAGCAGGTAAGTATAACACGTTTATTATTTTAATAAGAAAATTAAAAAAATTTAAAAATAAGCGCTAAATTTACTCCATCCTACCCTTCTCAACTTAACTTTTTCTGATGATGTTTTTTCTTTTCATTTTTTTAAAGCATAATATTTAAAAGTTTTTATTAGTTTTATTAATTTTGTATTTTTTTTTTTTTTTTTTTTAGTGATGACTTAAACATTATTTAATTTAATTTGTAAATACCTTCTCTGTGCTTTGTACCAAATAATATTATAATAATATTATAAAATGAAATACATTTCAAGGCAGATCACCAATTCTGTATCTATTTTTTTTCTTTTTTTTTTTCTAAAGATTGGCATGAAAATCTGAAGCTGTTTTGCTTGACGCCTCATTTTGTATCCCTTCCAACATTTTTATTTTCAGATGAGGCATATTATAGCAAAAGGTATGTAGGCAAAGAACAAATAAAGAATTAATAAGCAAAAAATGATTGGTTAAACTGAGAAGTGCTTTTTCTTACCACTACTTTTTACTGGCTTTTCAAAATTACAAATTAAATATTTAGCTAGATGAATGGTTTGGTCCTGTAAACACTTTTTTATATAACACCTATTTTTTTATAGTTGTCAATGTCTACACATCAAAGCAAAATGAGGGACAAATGAGGGTAAATCCCTCATTTCATCTCAGTCATCTCAGAATCGGAGAGCAAGGGACAGTATACTGACCCAATCACAGGCTGGAGGTGAAGCGTTAATCATTAGTTGCAAAAAAGTGGGCTGTGCTGTCTAGCAAGCTATAAAGAAAAAAAGAAAAGGGCTTAATGAGCATCTCAAGCTTTAAACACACAATTTAAATTCAAGTATAGGTGATGTTTGTTTCTGTCCAGCCAGTCTAGGCAGCACCCCACTTTTCTTTACTCTAATTTATAATTCGCTTTTAGAGTAAGGTACATATGGAAGAACTTTTTTCACTAGCTGGTAGGCAGGCCAGGACTGGCCATAGGGCTCACCGGACATTGGCCCGGTGGGCCTGGGTTGCCAGGCTGCATGTCCCAGGGTCAGTACCAGGGCTAATGCAGGGGGATGTGCTGTGATGGTATGCTGTGAGTGCTGAGCGGTGAGGCTGGAGGGGCTGGAGTGGTGAGCGGCTGGGCAGTGAAACTGTGAGGCTGGATTGGACCAGGAGGAGAGCGGGCATCACAAACAGTTTGCACCCATGTGTCCTCAAAGAGTTAAGATCACTTAAGTATATCCATCATTTCTTAAATTTTGAGATTTTTTTTTTTACTAGCTGCCATGATGCTAATGGCCTGGTATAAAAGAAAAATGGTACTTCATAATTCAACATGATTACATATTCTGGCGTTATATTGTGAGGGTTCTTAGGAAAGAACATAGAATAAACTACAAATAAAATAATAGTCAACATTCATCTATAGAGGACAGATTTTGTAACATTTTCTCGCTATTTTTAAGGTAGTAAACAGAATATTGGATGGAGGGGCTATACTTTTCTGTTTCAAGTAAAACTTACAGTGCATCCGGTAAGTATTCACGGCGCTTCATTTTTTCCACATTTTATGTTACAGCCTTAGTCCAAAATGGATTCAATTCATTATTTTCTTCGGAATTCTACAAACAATACCCCATAATGACAATGTGAAAGAAGTTTGTTTGAAATGTGCAAAAAAAAAAACGAAAAAAAAAAAAAGTCTATGCGATGAGACACAGAATTGAGCTCAGGTGCCTCCTGTTTCCACTGATCATCCTTGAGATGTTTCTACAACTTGATTGGACTCCACCTGTGGTAAATTCAATTGATTGGATGTGATTTGGAAAGGCACACACCTGTCTATATAAGGTCCCACAGTTAACAGTGCATGTCAGAGCACAAACTAAACCATGAAGTCCAAGAAATTGTCTGGAGACCTCAGAGACAGGATTGTATGGAGGCACAGATCTGGGGAAGGGTACAGAAAGATTTCTGCAGCATTGCAGGTCCCAATGAGCACAGTGGCCTCCATCATCCGTAAATGGAAGAAGTTTGCAACCACCAGGACTCTTCCTAGAGCATGCCACCTGGCCAATCTGAGCAATCTTAGTCAAGGAGGTGACCAAGAACCCAATGGTAATTCTGACAGAGCTCCAGCATTTCTCTGTGGAGAGAGGAGAACCTTCCAGAAGAACAACCATCTCTACAGCACTCCACCAATCAGGCCTGTATGGTAGAGTGGCCAGACAGAAGCCACTCCTCAGTAAAAGGCACATGACACCCCGCCTGGAGTTTGCTAAAAGGCACCTGAAGGACTCTCTGACCATGAGAAGCAAAATTCTCTGGTCTGATAAAACAAATATTGAACTCTTTGGCCTGAATGGCAAGCGTCATGTCTGGAGGAAACCAGGCACCGATCATCACCTGGCTAATACCATCCCTACATTAAAGCATGGTGGTGGTGGCATCATACTGTGGGGATTTTTTCAGCAGCAGGAACTGGGAGACTAGTCAGGGTGGAGGGAAAAATGAATGCAGCAATGAACAGAGACAGCCTTGATGAAAACCTAGCGCTATGGCTCTGCACCGACGCATCCCCGTCCAACCTGATGGAGCTTGAGAGGTCCTGCAAAGAAGAATGGGAGAAAGCTTGTTGCCCAAGCTTGTAGCATCATACTCAAAAAGTGTTGAGGCTGTAATTGGTGCCAAAGGTGCTTCAACAAAGTATTGAGCAAAGGCTGTGAATACTTATGTACATTTGATTTTTTTATTTTTAATACATTTGCAAAGATTTCAAACAATCTTCTTTCACGCTGTCATTATGGGGTATTGTTTGTAGAATTTTGAGGAAAATGTATTTAATCCATTTTGGAATAAGGCTGTAACATAACAAAATGTGGAAAAAGTGAAGAGCTGTTAATACTTTCCGGATGCACTGTATGTAGGAGGATTTGATTTATATCTGTGTATCACCTGAGGCTAGTCACTTCACTGGGTATATAAAAGGGTTTACAACCACCAAGGCAAAGGTACCTCTGGGACTCTCTATAGTCCTGGGTCGCTCTATAATGCAACCAGTGGCTGGCTAGTCTAATGCACTATGACTAGTGGTCTCACTATATAATAAGGCAGGCGGGCCACAGCCAATGACCACAGAATCAGACGCTGGTTACATCACAAGCACTTTTTATGCTTCAGGTGTCCCCAGGCACGTTCTTTGACTTCAGAACCTGCAGTTTGGATGACTTGAAGTGTACTTTTTGTTTTTGGTCCACAAGGATGAAAATGTAGATAAAAATGTGGATACATTTTCCAAAGAAACTGCACCTTGCTGAAAAGACAGATTGTTTCAAAATGGTTTAATGCATTTATAAGAGTAAAATAAAAAAAAAGTAATATACAATACTGTTCATTGTCAGGAATGGCATAACAGAGAAATCTGCAAACACAACAAGTAGAATCGGATTATGTGAATTTGGTATCATCACAAAGAACGTTTTAGATCATAAGTGATGGAAACAGTAAATCTTACCTCTGGCTTTATTCTTCTGGCCTTCTCAGACCTTCACTACAACCATGGTGTTCTCTTCTCCACCCTTCTGGTCATATACGCCCTCACATGGACTGCTAACTTACTTTTAATAAGTTCTATTATACTTTCTGCACAGTTGCACACACCAATGTACTTTTTCTTAGGGAACCTGTCAGTAGTGGACATCTCTCTTTCTACAGTGACGGTTCCCAAGCTTCTGTCCTGCATTCTTCGAGGAGGAACCTCCATCTCCTTCCATGGCTGTTTCCTGCAGATGTACTTCTTTGTGCTTCTGGGCACCACTGAGAGTTTTCTTCTGTCAGTCATGGCATTTGATCGATATTTAGCTGTTTGTATTCCCTTACACTATGTATCATTAATGAATGATAAGGTTATGCTCATGATGAATATCAGTTGCTGGGTGGCATCATCTGTACATTCATTATTGCACACTTATACTTTATCACAATTAAAATACTGTGAGGACAGACTAATCCACCACTTCTTCTGTGATGTGACATCACTCCTCAAACTGTCTTGCTCTGGTACGACCCTAGCTGAGCTCCTAATATACACCAAAGGTTCTATGGTTATTACTATTCCGTTCCTTTTGATACTTATTTCCTATGTGCCCATTGCATCGACTATAGTGAAAATAAAGACCAGCAGTAGCCGAAGCAAAGCTTTTTCCTCCTGTTCTTCTCATCTCATGGTCATTTGTATGTTCTATGGTACTGCAATATTTATTTACATCCGCCCTCCATCAAACTACTCCGCCCAGTATGATCGCATTGTTAGCATGGCTTACACTATGATTACTCCTATGTTAAATGCTTTTATTTACAGCCTAAGGAACCAAGATGTAAAACAGGCTATGAAGAAACTCATTATCCAAGGCTTTTCTCATAGCTAAGCTAAAAATGTCTGTTCATATTCTTTGATGCTGAGTAGAATTTGTATCACTTACACATTCCCCATTATCTCTGAACTAGTTTATTTTATTGAGTAGGATTTTGAAATTTACCATAATCACATTGCTTTTTGCATCTGCAAGATGGTCACTGTAATCCTCCTCTGTAAAACTTTCCTGCCCATTCAAACATCTACATCTCAGATTTTCAAGCTAGACTTGTATTTCCAACCAATGTTCTTCTATCATGGGTTGTTCTAGAATGGACATCTCAGAGCTGCTATTCAGGTCAAAACATTTATATTCCAATCAAGTACCTCGCAGGGTACAAGATATTACCTAGACCGAAATATCGCAACCAAAGTTCTCAAACAATAGTTGACTACACAATGAACAAGGAAATGTAGAGTTATGCCCCGTACACACGGTCAGAAATTCCGACGGAAAATGTCCGATCGGACCATGTAGTTGGAAAATCCGCCCGTGTGGGCTCCATCGGACTTTTTCCGTGGGAATTTCCCACGGAAAAAATTTGAGATCCTGCTCTCAAATTTTCCGACAACAAAATCCAATCTGACCTTTTTCCGATCGTGTGTAGAGAATTAAGACGGACAATTAAGTGCCACGCATGCTCAGATCAAACTATGAGACCAAAGCTATTGGCTACTAGCCTCTACGTAGTTCCGTTGTACGCAACGAACGTCAACACGTTCGTAATGATCGGATTTTCCGACAACTCTGTCCGATCGTGTGTATGCAACACCAGTTTCGGACAAAATCCGTCGGAAAAAATCTGACAGATTTTGTGGTCGGAATTTCCGACCGTGTGTACGGGGGCTTACTCTTTAGGTCCATAATATTGTACAAGATGTTTTTCTTTAGAATATGTTTTTTTTTTTCCTGTCTCACGCTAGCTTGTGAAAGTTTACCAAAAGTGCTGAGAACCTTGTGATAAGGTTAGGAACATTCTTAAAATTGTGACGTTGAGTCTGAAGGCAGAAATATTATGAATATCTTGCAGATCAGTATTGATTGTATAACGCTTGAATGTAATTGGTTGTTCATGGGACATCCCCCCCCCTCACAACCCCTTTTTGTTTATTGCATATATTCTGTGAAGCCGGAATAAACCTTTGTATTCTTGATCATCCACACACTGTGTATGGTGTCTTGATTACCCGACCGGTCAGAGAGTTTTTCCATTGATCACCAAAGTCCAGCTCGAGCATAGGAAAGAGGGGCTGAAACAGGACACACCTTTCAGAACTAAAGCATATTTACCCAGGGTCTGCCACTACAATATCTCCCACAACTGAGATTGTAGACACCCAAGCGTTGTCTTTCATAACTTCTTGAAGAACTGATATTTTTGGATTACCAGACAGGGCTTTTCTCTGCAGCCCCAACATAAAGTGGAGAAGAGATAAAATGAATGCACCTGAGTAGGAGGCTTTATTGAGATCGGCATATTACAGCAGAGGAAACGTCTTGATACGTTTACACAAACTCGTTTAATCATAAGATTAAAAAACTCCACACAAGGACCAAGGTTATTTTTCTCTATAGGGTCTGTGAAAAAAGGCAACTCAAGGTTGTTTAAAATCAACAACTAATCAAATAAAGCTGATCTCCAGTAAACCTTTCCTCACTCATTTACTTATATTCTAAGAAATTGTCTCTCCTGAATAGGGATGGGCCCGGTGTTCGATTCAAACCCATGTTCGAATCGAACATCGGGCGTTCGCCCGTTCGGCGAGCCCAGAACTATTTGGGCCGCTCGCATCAAATTCGTGTCATGCGAGTGGCCCGCAATGCATTGCGCCAGTCGCAGTGCAATGCTGGCTGATGATTGGCCAAGCATGCACTGTGACCCGCATGCTTGGCCAATCACAGCGCCGGCAGCGAGGAGAGCCATAATTGGCTACAGGCAGGATGCCTGTAGCCAATTATAGCTCAGGGGCTTTAGTACATGCCCCAGGGTATAAGAGGCCGCCGCGGCGGCGGCCTCGCATATTGTGTTTCAGTGTGAGCGTGTCAGTGTGTTACTGACTGCTGACAATATGTGCTGTATTTCTGGGGATTTGTGTGTGCGTGCTGTTAGTACAGCATTGCAGTATCACATCTGGGGGGTGTCTATAGGTTGCCTGTGAAGGGGGGCAGGTTTCCTGTGCTTAGAACTGTCCCTGCAAAAAGTGTCATTTTTGCAGGAAAAAAGCTATTTAAAAACACTCGCGGCTAATGAATTGATGGCTCCCGTAACACAGAGAACTGTCATTCATTGATAAAAAAAAAAAAAAAAAGCGTGGGGGTCCCCCCAAATTCAATAACCAGGCCCTTCATGGATGAAGAAAGAAGAAAGAAGATTTTAATAAAGGAATTGTCAAAGACCGTCTCCTGTCATTTTTACAATTTTTGACACTTTTTTGGTGAAATGGTAGGGATACTTTTGTACCCCCTTACCATTTCACACAGGGGGGGGGATCTGGGGGTCCCCTTGTTAAAGGGGGCTTCCAGATTCCGATAAGCCCCCTGCCCACAGACCCCCACAACCAATGGCCAGGGTTGTGGGGAAGAGGCCCTTGTCCTCATCAACATGGGGACAAGGTGCTTTGGGGGTCTTAAACCCCCAAAGCATCCTCCCAATGTTGAGGGCATGTGGCCTGGTACGGTTGCGTGCTCGGATAAGGGTCTGGTATGGATTTTGAGGGGGACCCCACGCCATTTTTTTTTGGCTGGGATTCCCCTTAAAATACATCCCAGACCTCAAGGGTCTGGTATGGATTTTGAGGGGGACCCTACGCCATTTTTTTTTTGGCTGGGGTCCCCCTTAATATCCATCCCAGACCTGAAGGGCCTGGTTATTGAATTTGGGGGGACCCCCACGCTTTTTTTTTTTAATTTTTTTTTTTTTTTTTTTTTTATCAATGACTTTTTTTTTTTTTTTTTTTTCATTGAAAGATGTTTATTGTTTTTTTTTATAACATACAGATAAGTAAATAAAACAAAACAAAAGAAGAACATAGAGAAGCACAGAACCAGGGTACATATAGCTTATGTAGTCATTAGTAAATTATGAAACCGCTATGTAGTAGTGTAGTTTTCAGTCCATATAGTCCACATGTTATCAAATTTAGAGCATTTAGACGAGTTAATTGCCAATAGCCGTTCAAATGCGTAGTTTTGGTGAACTTTCCTAGCAACATCGGTGATATTAACAGTCGGAACGGTTTTCCAATGCTGCAGTATTAAAGATCTGGTGGTCAATATGATGTGGGACACCACATGTCTCATTGTGTAAGGAAAATGTTCCAAGCCTATCAGCAATATGGCCAATGTGGGAGTAGGAGATATTATCATACCTGTGAGGGATGATATAAGTTTAAATGTTTGGTTCCAAAGACTGGTAATACTAGGGCATTCCCAGAGGATGTGAAGAATATGGCCCTTGTGACCGCAGTTTCTCCAGCATAGAGGAGACGTACCAGGGAATATTTTTGCGAGTCGACAGGGAGTATATTGCCATCTATTGACAACTTTTAGTGATGTTTCCCAGTGGTTGATGCAATGTGAAGATTTTTGTATGATGGTGAATGCGAATTTCCATTGGTCCTCTGTGATTGTGGTTCCCATGTCAGCGTCCCACTTCATATGTGCCACCGATTTAATAAACAATTTTTTGTCATTTAAAAGATTGTAGTATAAGGCTATACCCTTGTTGCCTTGTGAGCCTTTGGTGAGGTGTTGCCATACCGAGGTAGGTAGAGCTAATGTACAAAGTGGGTTATTTTTCATAAAGTGTGCTACCCTTATACATGTGAACAGCATGCGGTCGGGCAAATTGTACTTAGTCATCAGGTCCGTTGCTGACAGTGGGCGGCCATTGTGAGTTAGGTCTTGAACAGTTTTTGCCCCGAAGGAAGGCAGTTGTTTCAGGGATAGCATAGGAACATTAGCCTCTATTATAAGTAGTGGAAGGAGGTTTTCTATATTTTTGCTATCGCTGAGGTGGCAGGAGAGCATAAACCTCCAAGCCCGTATGGACGTGGCAACAGTGGGGGGTAACTTCCGTAGGTTCCAGGGTAACCAATTATCCCCTAGCAATACTGCTTGTAAGTCAGGTATGGGAGCTAAGGATGTTTCGATGTCCACCCATAAAGGTCTGTCGTCGGAGGGAAACCAGTGTTTAAGTTGGTCGAGTCTGGTAGCCCATAAGTAGTCCTGTACTTCCACTAGGCCCGCACCTCCCACTGATTTATGGGGTAGTAGATTAGTCCGTGAGCACCTGGCTTTTTTGTCTCCCCACAGTAGTCGCCATTGTAGGTTAGATAAAGAATGTATATAGGATTTGGGGATGTCAAGTGGGATAGCCCTGAAAACATAAAGAATTTGTGGGAGTATGAGCATTTTGAATGCAGCTAATCTTCCAAGCCATGACAATTCTTTTTTGGCAATGTTGTTAATTTGAGGACCTATTTTGGCCAGAAGAGGTTTCAAGTTAGACTCAACTATATGTTTAACATCACGGTTCAAGGTTATACCCAGATAAGGTATACCTTTATCCGTCCAAGTGTACGGGAGGCGACGTTGTAGTGTAAGACAATCGCTGGGTGTTAGGCCCATACTTAAGATGAGAGATTTGGAAAAATTCACCTTATAGTAGGAAACATCCCCAAAGGATTTAAGCACCTCGTGAGTTATAGGAAGTGAGGAGAGAGGTTGAGTGAGCATTAAAATCACATCGTCAGCAAATAAATTGATAACGTGGGACGTAGAGCCCACTCGAAAACCTTTTATATCTTTGTGTGATCTGATAGTCTCCGCCAGGGGTTCAATCATGAGATTGAAGATTGTCGGGGAAAGGGGACAGCCTTGGCGGGCACCATTAGTGATCTGAAAAGGAGTTGATAACATGCTGGATGTATACACCTGCGCCGATGGGCAGGAGTACAAGGCCAACACTGCATTAAGTATAGTACCACAAAAACCAAACTTAGATAAGGTCATAGACATATATTTCCAATGAACTCTGTCAAACGCCTTCTCGGCGTCTATAGAGAGCAGCAGAGAAGGGGTTTGAGTACGTGCAGCATGGTGAACAATATTGATGATTCTCCTGGTAGCGTCCGAGGTTTGAATGACTTTTTTTTTTATGAATGACTTTCAATGAATGACTGTTCTCTGTATTACGGGAGCCGACAATACACATTAGCCGCGAGTGATTTTAAATAGCTTTCTTTTCTGCAAAAATGACACTTTTTGCAGAGACAGTTCTAAGCACAGGAAACATGCGCCCCTTTACATGCATACTATAGACACCCCCCAGGTACGAAATTTAAAGGAATATTACACTTTTATTGTTTCAATTTAAGCATTATTAAAATCACTGCTCCTGAAAAAAACGGCCGATTTTAAAACATTTTTTTGCATTGATACATGTCCCCTGGGGCAGGACCCAGGTCCCCAAACACCTTTTATGACAATAACATGCATATTAGCCTTTAAAATTAGCATTTGATTTCGAACGTTCGCATCCATTATAACTAATAGGGTTCGAAAGCTCGCACAGACTTTAGGTCCGTTCGCGGGTTCTGGTGCGAGCCGAACGGGGGGGGGGTGTTCGGCTCATCCCTACTCCTGAATACTCACTTTTTAGATGAAAAGTGCAGAAATGCCCCCACCATTGGATGGATTCATCAGGTAGGCGCCCATGTCACATCCATTTATATTTGCATAGCCTGCCAATCTATTCAGGCAGGTGTGGAGGGACAGGATATATTGGGAGTCTCCTGGCTGTCATTCAGCTTTTGCAGTCATTGAAGGAAGGTGCAGTCTAGGGATGAGCCCGGTGTTCGATTCAAACCCATGTTGGAATCGCACATCAGCCGTTCGTCCGTTCATCAAAACCAGAACTTTGTGGGCCATTCGCATCAAATTCGTGTGATACGAACGGCCCACAATGCACTGCACCAGTCGCAGTGCATTGCTGGCTGATGATTGGCCAAGCATGCACTGTGACCCCACATGCTTGGCCAATCACAGCGCCGGCAGCGAGGAGAGCAATATTTGGCCACAGGCAGGATGCCTGTGGCCAATTATAGCTCAGGGGGGTTTAGTACACGCCCCACACTATATAAGGCCGCCAGTGCTGCGGCCTAGTGTAGTGTTGTGTGGCATTCATAGAGAGCAGGATAGGCAGGGACATTGTCAGCTGTGCTTTATACTTCTTTAGATAGCGCTGTTACAGTGAGTGTAGTGTTCAGGGAGAGAGCAAGATAGGCAGGGACAGTGTCAGCTTTGCTTTTCTTCCTAACCTAACGCTGTTACAGTGGGTGTAGTGTGCCTCCTGCACACTGCACAGCATACACCTGAATCTACCCCCTCATTGCTGGTGTTGTGTAGTTTATTTTGTGCAACACAGGCATCTGCCTAATATTCAGTCGTGTCATTTACACAGGAATCAGTGCTATTTAAATAGCACTGATTGCTGTATAAATGACAATGGTCCCAAAAATGTGTCAAAAATGTCCGATGTGTCCACCATAATGTCGCAGTCACAATAAAAATCGCTAATCGCCACCATTACTAGTAAAAAAATATTAATAAAAATGCTATAAAAACTATCCCCTATTTTGTAAACGATATAACTTTTGCGCAAACCAATCAATTTTTCGCTAATTGCGATTTTTTTTCTACCAAAAATATGTAGAAGAATACGTATCGGCCTAAACTGAGGAAAAAAAAATGTATATATTTTTTAGGGATATTTATTATAGTAAAAAATATTGCATTCTTTTCAAAATTGTCGCTCTATTTTTGTTTATAGCGCAAAAAATAAAAACCGCAGAGGTAATCAAATACCACCAAAATAAAGCTCTATTTGTGGAAAAAAAGGACGCCAATTTTGTTTGGGAGCCATGTCGCACAACCGCGCAATTGTCAGTTAAAGCAAAGCAGTGCCGAATCGCAAAAAGGGGCCTGGTCCTTTGGCTGCAAATTGGTCCGGGGCTTAAGTGGTTAAATGGCTTATTTTTTTCCTTTTATAAATGTCATTTTGTGCAGGGACAGTTCTAAACACGGGAAACACATGCCACTTCACAGGCATACTTTAGACACCCCCCAGGTATGATATTTAAAGGAATATTTCACTTTTTTTTTTCTTCACTTTATGCATCATTAAAATGACTGCTCCAGAAAAAACGTCCATTTTTAAAACTTCTTTTTGCATTGATACATGTCCACTGGGGCAGGACCCGGGTCCCCAACCCCTTTTTAGGACAATAACATGCATATTTGCCGTTATAAATAGCACTTTAGATTGCGAACGTTCGTGTCCATTGTAACTAATAGGGTTCTAGCGTTCGTGTGAACCTTCGGTCCGTTCGCAGGTTCTGGTGCGAACCGAACCGGGGGCTGTTCGGCTCATCCCTAGTGCAGGCAAGGAGTCTGTATAGCCTGGGTCCTCCCACTACAGAAGAATGCTTCAGAGGGGCATTTACATGATCAGTGGCCACAGGGAAGGGGGACATAGTGGCCATCAGTCTTATGAAACAGAAATCAGGCTGAATAACCCTAGAAAGGAGAATATGGCAAGTGAAATATTCTTTGGCTGCTTCAGTAAGTGAACAGTTGAATATTTACATAACATTGCAAAGTAGGAGATCTAATTTATGAAAGCTTTTACATTTCTTCCCAGAGATCAGCAAAAACCATAACTCACAAGTGGCAACAGCAATCCATAGATAAAATCAACTTTTTTCAGCATTCTGTTAAGAGTAGGTTTATTGAGATTGGCACATTACAGCAGAGGAAAAGTCTTGACATGTTTTGCGCAAACTCGCTTAATCATAAGACTAAAAAACTCCACACAAGGACCATGGTCTATATGTCCTATCAAAGAAAAGCAACTCAAAGTTGTTTAAAATCAACAACCAATCAAACAAAGCTGATCTCCAGTAAAGAGTCTGTAGCCTGGGTCCTCCCACTGCAGAAGAATGCTTCGGAGGGGAATTTACATGATCAGTGGCCATCAGTCTTATCAAACAGAAATCAGGGTGGTTAACCATAAAAAGGAGAATATGACAAGGGAAATATTCTTTGGCTGCTACAGTAATTGAGCAGTTGAATTATTTTTTTTTTTTTTTTAACATAAATTTTATTTAAGTTGCAAAACAAACATTAAAGCAGTGGTACTTATCGACCAAACATTGAGCACCCATTGATATCACAATCCAAACAGCAGTATTAAGACACATTGTTGTTACCAAAATATTCCAGCAGGAGCACATTAGAGTAGAGTTAGGAGCAGCTGGGAAGAGGGGGAAGAATGTTGGGAAGGAAGGAGAGTTCCACTTCAACTTTATAGGAGAATGACCATCTTTGAGCTCTTTGCATGTTTCTGCCTATCATAGATTGTCTGTACTGAGGCATTCCGAGCCCAAATCCAGAGGCAGCCGCCACTCACGAAAATATGCCGCCAATATTTTATCAAACTTTTTGGGCAATTTCGTCCCATGTATGTCAGCTTCTACAGGGGCAGTGCCAGGTCTTTCAGAGTTTGCCATTGTTGGACCGAGGGGGAAAGGGGCTTGTTCCATTGTAGAAGGATTGCTTTCTTTGCATAGAAGCCTGTGTAGAATACACATCATTTTTTAGATTGGGGGCCTCTAGTGTGTCGTATATACCCAGTAGCAAGGGTATTGGGTCACAGGGGACCCTCAGTTTACCTATGGAGTTTATAGTCCCCACCACCCTCACCCAGAAGGGCCTCAGCTGTGGGCATGACCACACCACATGAAAAAAAGGAGCCAACCTCTGCATTGCATCTATGGCAGGCCGGTCGTCTGTCAGGGTATATTCTAGCCAGTCTCTCTGGGGAGTGGTAGACCAGGTGTAGGAACTTCAGTTGGGTAAGTCGGTCTCTGGCCGAGATCATTAATGGGATGTACTGTTGGATACCCTCTTCTCAGTCATCATCGGCCAGTTCGGGGATATCTGATTGCCATGCCGAGAATAGCTGTGAGACCCTTGAGGTATCCAGTCCCGCCAGAATAGAATAAAGAGCTGAGAGAACTCCACCCGCCCCCGAGGCCTTCAATAAAGTTTCAACGTCTTGAACCTCTAACCTAATAGCTTGTGGAAATTGGGCCTGGAAGGCGTGGCGTATCTGTAAATATCTAAATAGCATGCGGTTAGGCAAGGCTCGGATCCGCTTGAGGTCATCAAAGCTAAGCAGTTTACCGTCGGACACTTTTAAACCATGCCCATATCACTGAGTCTGGGATGGTTTCAAAAATTGGGTAATCGGGGGTTACCCCAAAGTGGGGTAGGGCCAGTCCTCCCAAGAAGGTTGGGAGCTGCAGTGTCGCTTTTGCTATCCTGGGTGTACTACCTTGCCATATAAATGGGGTGATTATACTATCCAGTTTATTAAAGAAGGTTATTGGTATAGGGATCACGGTCTGCCTAAAGAGATACAAACATTTAGGGAGAATTGTCATTTTAATTAGATTAACCCAGCCAACCAAAGTAAGGGGCAGTATTTTCCAGACACCACATTTTCGAGTCAGGGAGGAGACCACCGGGGTCAGGTTGAGAGTAATATACTGTAATAGATCTCTGTGCATTATGACACCTAAGTACTTAAATTGAGAAACTTGCTGTGGTTGGCAATGTGGCATCCGCAGGGGACATTAAAAATAGAACCGACTTTCCCCAGTTAATGCGGATGCCAGAATACCGACCAAATGTGTCAATAATGGATAAGGCCGCTCCCAGAGAGTCACTGTCACTCCTCAGATACAGAAGGGAATCGTCGGCATAGAGGGAAATTCTCTCCTGTACTGGGCCTATGGGTATACCACATACTGCATCCGAGGAGCGAAGAAGAATTGCCATCAGCTCAATGGCTAGTACAAAGAGGGCTGGAGACAGGGGACATCCCTGTCTCGTGCCTTTATGAAGTTGGAAGGGGTATGGAGAGGGTCGATCGAGTACGCACTCTAGCCAAAGGAGAACTGTATAGGGCCTGGACCCAAGAAATGAAATTAGGTCCAAAGCCAAAGCGACGCAGGACCTCCACAAATAGATCCATTCTACTGAATCAAATGCTTTTTCGGCATCGAGGGAGGCCACTGCGTCCAACCCGGTCATACAATCTGTGAATGCCAGAACCATATATAGTCTCCGGAGGATGATGTCCGTCCCCTTACCGGGCATAAACCCCGTCTGGTCCTCATGAATCAGAGTAAAAATAACTTAATTTATTCTACCAGCTGGCACTTTGGTGAGTATCTTAACATCAACGTGGGAAATGTGTCAGTAAGATGTGCATAGTTCAGGGTCCATGTCTGGCTTGGGAATCACCACAATGATTGCCTCAGCCATGGAGGCAGGGAGAGCCTCCCCCCCCAGGGCTCAAGTCTTCATGGCATGCAACCTAGGCAACAACTGTTCTCCATACTGTGAAGAGAAGGGCTTGGATAGCTCTAATTGGATTATACCTCGTCCCGGGTTGAATGGTAGATAAAGGAGCAAAGATAGAGATAGGGGACTATAGCGGTAATCAAAAAAATAATGATAATACTTGCAACTTTTTAAATAGAAATTTTAACAAAGTAGTTTATTCATAATTAATTTGAGGGATAAAATCGACACTACATACAATAGACATACAATGTGGAAAAAGAAAATATAATAGAATTTGTCCACCAGTCATAACCTTCCCCCAGCAACTAATGGGGACGCACGGGGTTTAGAGATGGTTGGGGGACCAAGGGGATACAAAAATGGACAAGGGTTGGCTAAAAAGGGTCTACAAGAGTTTAATAGATCCTGGGTACAAAAAAGCTGTTTGGAGAGAGCTGACCGACATGTTTCGCCATACAATGGCTTCTTCAGGGTCAAATGGATAGTTTTGTACCAAGTAAAGAGAGAGTCTATGAAAATGTAAAGAAACAAAAGGTTAGTTTATGAAACTCAATTAATGCATCTGAATTATGATAAGCAGAACAAACACCTCCATGTCACCACAAGGCCATTAACCTATCACATGCACAAAACTGGCCCGTGCTGGTCCCAAATAGTTCCCTGTAGGGGCAAACAAGACATACCCCTAAGTTGCTGGAACGGCCACTGGATTCGCAGGTGTGGTCAGGTATACTTGGATCCCAGGAGGCAGGGAACTGTCGAAGGCCTAAAGGGAGCCTGGTGGGGTAAAGTGAATGATGGTAATATAAAATGGCAAAAAAGGTTAATTTGCCATACCTGGCTAACATAGCCTAGAGTTATAAAAACTTACCGCTATAAAAAATATAGTCATATGTATGGAGCGCCAACCACAGATAGTACTGAGAAGATCTTGAATGAAGATGAGGAAAAGCCACTAATGGGGCAACAAGAGACGATGAATTAAATTGAAATAGGTAAATTGGGCATTACATAAGCAAAAATGGGGAATAAAAAGAGCTCACCTACTAAGCATGAGTCTGTTTGAATTAGACTAGACAATGGGAGTCTGGAACCAGACTGTTTGTCAGCAGTTCAAAGTTGGTCAAAAAAGAAAAGACCAGTAGCTATGAATAGAAAATATGAGATATAAGTATAATGTCAAACAAACTAGCAAGATACAAGCATCAACTGAAGGGAAAGGTATCAGACCTGCATTGATGGTAGTCTCAGCACGAATGGTGCTCCAATGTCCATCACCTGAAGTGGTGAGGAAAAGGCAGGCTTTATAGTCCCTCCACACCTGATCATGATTAACCATGATGAGGCGGCGGGCAAAAGGGCCATTCGCGCATGCGCAGAAGCGCCGGCGCATGTGCCTACAATTCCCATAGTGCTCGAGGGCCGGTAGGTGCGCGCGCCGCTCAGCACGCGCGCATTCAGATGGATCCAGACCCTGAAGCCCTCCGGTGGACGGAAGGGGTAATGGGCAACATAAGTCAAAAGCGAATGTGCTAAATCCTATGGAAGAAATGGAGAGCCATTAATTCCAAGATAACAAGATGGAAACAGAGCTGGAGATTACCAGGTGGTGGTGGAGCATCAGGGAGGTGTGCAAGCAACAAAGCAAAGCGGGCTGCGGCCGTAGAATCGCAGCCCTGGGGTGCCCAAACAGTTACCAATGCACTAAGGGAGTATAAATGACCAAGAGTGGAAAAGTGGAAGGACCAGAAATGGAACGGGCTATGTTTTGTGCCACGGATGGACATGGGGAACGGGGGGGGGAAAAACCACAGCAACAGGCCGTAGGGCAGGGACGGTGGGCCAGGACCCGATTTACCCCATTGTCAATGGGGTCCCAAATGAGGCGGCATGGAGGTGCATCTGCCAAGCATAGACTAGGTAAAAGATTCTTTCAGATAAGCAAATGCATGCAATAAAAGGTAACTTTGATGTATAAATTTAGTGAGACAAAGTGTATTAACATAGAACCGAGAAGGATATGATGTATATGCTAATATATTGAAATACACAAAACCTGAACAGTTGAAATAATGACTTTAAGAGATGATACATTTGAATAAAGTGCGCATACAGGGGGTACAAGCGGCCTATAGTTAAGATATACAGGTATAATGAGCATGCATATAGACACTCATTTGTAGAGGGCGGCTGTCAAGGTGCCCGAACGCCGAAAGGTGGCCAGACAAACGCAGCAGCGCAGAACCGGGACGGAACAGGAAGGAACACATGGCAATATGTTAAATTGGAATATGAATATAGTCACAATGTGATGTTTGATATATGTAACAAAGTTATAATAAACTTGTGTAACCCTGCAATGAAAAAATGAAAAAATGACAACTGTAAAGGTGTCCAAATGGCCCAAGGTCACCAAGCTGATACGCCAGCCTGGACCCAGGGTATGATTACAAAGGACATATAGATAGCAATAGGTATCTCTGAGTGAATAGTCTATAGTGAATATCAAATAGAGATATAACAAGTGTCAGATAATCATAAAAAGGATTTGAAGCTTATATATTCATTCAAACCTGGATATTTAACAGCATTGAGGTTGTGTATCCATTTCGTTTCAATTTGCAAGAGTTTCTCATCAATGCCACCTCCTCGCACATGTGTCTCGACATGATCTAATGCCGAAAAACATATGTGTTGGGGATCATAATTGTATACAAGACCAAGATGTCTGTTAATGGCTGTGGTGGTGATGCGTTTTAGAGTGGGTTTGATGTGATCACGTATCCGGACCTGAAAGGGCCGTTTAGTTTTACCGATGTAGAAGCATCCACAGGTACAGGTGGCTAGATATACAACGCCTATTGTTCTACAGTTTACATGATGAGGAATTTCATGAAAAGAACCATTGGGTAGCATAGTAACTTTGGAATTTGAAACATATTGACACATGTCACATGACCCACAGGGGTATGTGCCATTGTCAAGACGAATCTGGGTCGTTGATGGAGCATGATGACTTCTAGTGAGACGGTCACGAAGTGAAGGACAACTTTTATAGGTTATATCGGGGCGTGAACCGATAAACTTACTGACTGTGGGGTCAGCAAGTAGTAGAGGCCAGAAGTTGTTGACAACCTCGCGGATTTGGGTATGCATTGATGAGAAACGAGTGATAAGTCTGACAGGTTGGGTATCTAAGGAATTTCTAGAATTATGAATCAGTTGGAGTCTGTCAAGTTTCTTGACCTTATTAAACAAACGTTTAAGGAGTGCACGACTGTAGCCTCTGTTAATTAATCTAGAAAATAATTCATTAGATGCTTTGTAAAAATCCGCATCTGAGGTGCAGTTGCGTCTGATCCTGAGGTATTGACTATACGGAATACTATTGAGTAGAGATTGGGGGTGGGCACTTTCAGCATGTAGAATTGTGTTGCCGGCTGTCGGCTTTCTAAACAAGGACGTACTGATCCGTCCTACATTATCAATGTTAATCGTTAAGTCAAGAAAATTGACAGATGACTGACTAGATTCAAGAGTAAATTTAAGATTAAAGTTGTTACTCCCCAAAGATCCAAAAAATTGGTTGAGATCAGAATGTGAGCCAGACCAGAATAGTAAAATGTCATCAATATATCTGAACCAATGCAGTATACATGATTTATGGGTAAAAATTAGTTGTGAAAAAAGATGGCGTTCCCACCCCCCCAGGTACAGGTTGGCATATGAGGGCGCACATTTGGTCCCCATAGCCACACCTTGCACCTGGAGGAAGTGGGAATTGCCAAACATAAAATGGTTTTTGGTAAGGATAAATTTGAGGAGGTCCAACACAAAATTGGCATATCTGTCAAATTGAGGTCCGCGTTCAGAAAGAATCTATGTGCTACAATATCCTCAATATCCTCAATAATCGTGAATGGTATCGCCCTATAGCCTTGTCTCTCATAAAAAACTTTTCTCACCAATATGACCAATTAATCTTTCATGCCTATCAGGCTGCTGTTATTGACCTTAGCACTTGGAACTTCCTGAAGATTAATGAACCCACCATACCTACTTTTTATGCTTTACCAAAAATTCACAAATCAACTACCAATCCTCCCGGACGCCCCATTGTGTCCGGTTGTCACTGTTTAACAGAGAACGCGAGTGCTCTTGTGGACAAATATCTCTCACCTCACGTTCTACGTTTACCTTCTTATGTTAGGGACACACTTCATCTTCTAAAGTTACTGCAAAACATGACTCTACCTCCCAATACTTGGCTTGTGACCTTGGACGTCGAATGTCTCTATAATTGCATTCCGCATGATAGGGGCATAGACGTCATTCGTGACCTTCTTTCTGAACGCGGACCTCAATTTGACAGATATGCCAATTTTGTGTTGGACCTCCTCAAATTTATCCTTACCAAAAACCATTTTATGTTTGGCAATTCCCACTTCCTCCAGGTGCAAGGTGTGGCTATGGGGACCAAATGTGCGCCCTCATATGCCAACCTGTACCTGGGGGGGTGGGAACGCCATCTTTTTTCACAACTAATTTTTACCCATAAATCATGTATACTGCATTGGTTCAGATATATTGATGACATTTTACTATTCTGGTCTGGCTCACATTCTGATCTCAACCAATTTTTTGGATCTTTGAGGAGTAACAACTTTAATCTTAAATTTACTCTTGAATCTAGTCAGTCATCTGTCAATTTTCTTGACTTAACGATTAACATTGATAATGTAGGACGGATCAGTACGTCCTTGTTTAGAAAGCCGACAGCCGGCAACACAATTCTACATGCTGAAAGTGCCCACCCCCAATCTCTACTCAATAGTATTCCGTATAGTCAATACCTCAGGATCAGACTCAACTGCACCTCAGATGCGGATTTTTACAAAGCATCTAATGAATTATTTTCTAGATTAATTAACAGAGGCTACAGTCGTGCACTCCTTAAACGTTCGTTTAATAAGGTCAAGAAACTTGACAGACTCCAACTGATTCATAATTCTAGAAATTCCTTAGATACCCAACCTGTCAGACTTATCACTCGTTTCTCATCAATGCATACCCAAATCCGCGAGGTTGTCAACAACTTCTGGCCTCTACTACTCGCTGACCCCACAGTCAGTACGTTTATCGGTTCACGCCCCGATATAACCTATAAAAGATGTCCTTCACTTCGTGACCGTCTCACTAGAAGTCATCATGCTCCATCAACGACCCAGATTCGTCTTGACAATGGCACATACCCCTGTGGGTCATGTGACATGTGTCAATATGTTTCAAATTCCAAAGTTACTATGCTACCCAATGGTTCTTTTCATGAAATTCCTCATCATGTAAACTGTAGAACAATAGGCGTTGTATATCTAGCCACCTGTACCTGTGGATGCTTCTACATCGGTAAAACTAAACGGCCCTTTCAGGTCCGGATACGTGATCACATCAAACCCACTCTAAAACGCATCACCACCACAGCCATTAACAGACATCTTGGTCTTGTACACAATTATGATCCCCAACACATATGTTTTTCGGCATTAGATCATGTCGAGACACATGTGCGAGGAGGTGGCATTGATGAGAAACTCTTGCAAATTGAAACGAAATGGATACACAACCTCAATGCTGTTAAATATCCAGGTTTGAATGAATATATAAGCTTCAAATCCTTTTTATGATTATCTGACACTTGTTATATCTCTATTTGATATTCACTATAGACTATTCACTCAGAGATACCTATTGCTATCTATATGTCCTTTGTAATCATACCCTGGGTCCAGGCTGGCGTATCAGCTTGGTGACCTTGGGCCATTTGGACACCTTTACAGTTGTCATTTTTTCATTTTTTCATTGCAGGGTTACACAAGTTTATTATAACTTTGTTACATATATCAAACATCACATTGTGACTATATTCATATTCCAATTTAACATATTGCCATGTGTTCCTTCCTGTTCCGTCCCGGTTCTGCGCTGCTGCGTTTGTCTGGCCACCTTTCGGCGTTCGGGCACCTTGACAGCCGCCCTCTACAAATGAGTGTCTATATGCATGCTCATTATACCTGTATATCTTAACTATAGGCCGCTTGTACCCCCTGTATGCACACTTTATTCAAATGTATCATCTCTTAAAGTCATTATTTCAACTGTTCAGGTTTTGTGTATTTCAATATATTAGCATATACATCATATCCTTCTCGGTTCTATGTTAATACACTTGGTCTCACTAAATTTATACATCAAAGTTACCTTTTATTGCATGCATTTGCTTATCTGAAAGAATCTTTTACCTAGTCTATGCTTGGCAGATGCACCTCCATGCCGCCTCATTTGGGACCCCATTGACAATGGGGTAAATCGGGTCCTGGCCCACCGTCCCTGCCCTACGGCCTGTTGCTGTGGTTTTTCCCCCCCGTTCCCCATGTCCATCCGTGGCACAAAACATAGCCCGTTCCATTTCTGGTCCTTCCACTTTCGCTTTTCCACTCTTGGTCATTTATACTCCCTTAGTGCATTGGTAACTGTTTGGGCACCCCAGGGCTGCGATCCTACGGCCGCAGCCCGCTTTGCTTTGTTGCCTGCACACCTCCCTGATGCTCCACCACCACCTGGTAATCTCCAGCTCTGTTTCCATCTTGTTATCTTGGAATTAATGGCTCTCCATTTCTTCCATAGGATTTAGCACATTCGCTTTTGACTTATGTTGCCCATTACCCCTTCCGTCCACCGGAGGGCTTCAGGGTCTGGATCCATCTGTATGCGCGCGCGCTGAGCGGCGCGCGCACCTACCGGCCCTCGAGCACTATGGGAATTGTAGGCACACGCGCCGGCGCTTCTGCGCATGCGCGAATGGCCCTTTTGCCCGCCGCCTCATCATGGTTAATCATGATCAGGTGTGGAGGGCCTATAAAGCCTGCCTTTTCCTCACCACTTCAGGTGATGGACATTGGAGCGCCATTCGTGCTGAGACTACCATCAATGCAGGTCTGATACCTTTCCCTTCAGTTGATGCTTGTATCTTGCTAGTTTGTTTGACATTATACTTATATCTCATATTTTCTATTCATAGCTACTGGTCTTTTCTTTTTTGACCAACTTTGAACTGCTGACAAACAGTCTGGTTCCAGACTCCCATTGTCTAGTCTAATTCAAACAGACTCATGCTTAGTAGGTGAGCTCTTTTTATTCCCCATTTTTGCTTATGTAATGCCCAATTTACCTATTTCAATTTAATTCATCGTCTCTTGTTGCCCCATTAGTGGATTTTCCTCATCTTCATTCAAGATCTTCTCAGTACTATCTGTGGTTGGCGCTCCATACATATGACTATATTTTTTATAGCGGTACGTTTTTATAACTCTAGGCTATGTTAGCCAGGTATGGCAAATTAACCTTTTTTGCCATTTTATATTACCATCATTCACTTTACCCCACCAGGCTCCCTTTAGGCCTTCGACAGTTCCCTGCCTCCTGGGATCCAAGTATACCTGACCACACCTGCGAATCCAGTGGCCGTTCCAGCAACTTAGGGGTATGACTTGTTTGCCCCTACAGGGAACTATTTGGGACCAGCACGGGCCAGTTTTGTGCATGTGATGGGTTAATGGCCTTGTGGTGACATGGAGGTGTTTGTTCTGCTTATCATAATTCAGATGCATTAATTGAGTTTCATAAACTAACCTTTTGTTTCTTTACATTTTCATAGACTCTCTCTTTACTTGGTACAAAACTATCCATTTGACCCTGAAGAAGCCATTGTATGGCGAAACATGTCGGTCAGCTCTCTCCAAACAGCTTTTTTGTACCCAGGATCTATTAAACTCTTGTAGACCCTTTTTAGCCAACCCTTGTCCATTTTTGTATCCCCTTGGTCCCCCAACCATCTCTAAACCCCGTGCGTCCCCATTAGTTGCTGGGGGAAGGTTATGACTGGTGGACCAATTCTATTATATTTTCTTTTTCCACATTGTATGTCTATTGTATGTAGTGTCGATTTTATCCCTCAAATTAATTATGAATAAACTACTTTGTTAAAATTTCTATTTAAAAAGTTGCAAGTATTATCATTATTTTTTTGATTACCGCTATAGTCCCCTATCTCTATCTTTGCTCCTTTATCTACTGTTCTCCATACTGTTTGTAGAACTCCGGGGGTAGACCATCCACCCCAGGAGTCTTCCCCGCCTGTAGGGCACCCAGGGCCTGCTGCACTTCCTTGAGAGTGATTGGGCTGTCTAAGCTGTCCCTAGCCAATGTAGTGAGCGTAGGGAAGGCTATCTGGTCCAAGTAGCCTGTCATGAGGGCTCCATCCGTGGCCGGCGACCTGATGATCCTGCCAGTAATCGGCGCCTCAGTATCTCTGGTTCCCGTTCTCGGCTGCCATTGCGCATGCGCGAGCGCGCGCGTGCACGCGCGCGCCCGCAGACGAGGGCGAGCGTGCGCGCGCGCGCCCGCAGACGAGGGCGAGCGTGCGCGGACGGGTGCGCGCCTCCATTGGCGCCAGTGAGGCTATTTAAACCCTCCTGTGACTGACGGTCCCCGCTGTCTGCTCTACAACGTTCTGTGTTTGAAACCTGATCTGAAGTCTGTTTACCTGTATCTGACCCGGCTATCCTTGACCATCCGCTCTGTCCCTGTGTATCGACCCTGGCTTGTCTTTGACCATCCTCTTGTTTGCTCCATCTGTACCGTGCTGCCAGCCTGATATCTGACCCGGCCTGCCTGACCATTCCAGAGCCAGCTTACCTATTGCACCAGTCTGCATACAGATACAAGTCTGCCTGCTGTTCCAGTTTGCACACAGATACAAGTCTGCCTGTTGTTCCAGTCTGCACACAGATACAAGTCTGCCTGTTGTTCCAGTCTGCATACAGATCCAGCTTACCTGTTGTACCAGTCTACATACAGATCCAAGTCTGCCTGTTGTTCCAGTCTGCACACAGATCCAGCTTACCTGTTGTCCCAGCCTGCATACAGATCCAAGCCTGCCTGTTGTTCCAGTCTGCACACAGATCCAGCTTACCTGTTGTTCCAGCCTGCATACAGATCCAAGTCTGCCTGTTGTTCCAGTCTGCACACAGATCCAGCTTACCTGTTGTTCCAGTCTGCACACAGTTCCAGCTTACCTGTTGTTCCAGTCTGCATACAGATCCAAGTCTGCCTGTTGTTCCAGTCTGCCTACAGCTACCTACTTACCTCATCCGCTGAGCTTATCCAGGAAGCTCTTGTACCGGTCTGACCATTCCTGCCAGGCACCTGTGCCCCTCCTGACTCCTGGTCCTACTGTCCCATCATCAGGGGACCGGCGAGCGGGAGCCGCAAGGGAGGCCCTTCTCTGCTAATCAGACTCACCACCACCAGGGAGCGTGACAGTAGCAGACAGCCATGTCTGAGTCTGAGCAGGGGGCCTCTCCTATGGAAGGACTGTGCCAACACCTGGCAGGACTGACCGAGGCGGTAAAGAATCTCCAGCAGGGATACACCCGGTTGGAAGAACGGGTGCTGGCTTTACCACCAACAGCCCCATCTGGGGGAAGTCCAGGACCATCAGTGGTAATGCTCCCTCCAGAGCCCCGGGTACCAATCCCTGAGAGATTCTCGGGTGCCCGCAACCTCTTTCGGGACTTCCGTAACTCCTGTGAACTGTTCTTTGCACTACAGCCACGTACTTTTTCCCTGGAAGCCACCAAGGTGGGCTTCGTGATCTCCTTACTCTCCGGAGACCCGCGGACCTGGGCCCACCGCCTCCTAGAGCAGAAAGACCCCGCACTGGCCGGTCTTAATTCATTTTTTGACACCATGGCCCAACTCTATGAAGACCCCCAACTCGCTGCCACCGCGGAGACCACTCTGCGCGCCCTCCAGCAGGGGCGAAGGCCTGTGGAAGACTATGTCGCGGACTTTAGGCGCTGGGGTGCGGATACCCAGTGGAACGACGCGGCCCTGCGTCACCAGTTCCGCCTCGGACTTTCTGAGGCACTAAAAGATGAGCTGGCGAGAGTTGGGGTACCCCAGACCCTGGACACTCTGATCAACCTGGTCATCCAGATTGACCGACGACTAAGGGAGCGCAGGTCGGAACGTGCATCCGGTTTCCCTCGTCCTACCTGGATGCTCCCCAAGGCTCCAAGTCACCTGCAGACTGGCTCGGCCCAGCGGTCTGTAACCCTCCCTGATTCCTTCGAGCCCATGCAGTTAGGGCTCTTGAGGCCTTCTCTAACTTCTGAGGAACGGCAACGTCGTCGGGTCAACAACTTGTGCCTCTACTGTGGTGAGCCTGGGCACTACGTAAGGAACTGTCCGGCCAAGGCTCGTAAGTGCCCTCTCATGCCTACTTGCTCCATGGACTCCTCAACCCAGGTCTCCTCTCACCTTGCCCTTTCTGTCTCATTACAGCTTCCGGGAAGAATCCTTCAGGTACCCGCCATTATTGATTCCGGGGCATGCAGCTGTTTCATGGACTCTTCCTTCGCTGCCCAACACCGGATCCCCCTCCAGTCTAAATCCCAGGGACTGTCAGTTTACCTGGCGGATGGCTCCTCCATCCGTTCAGGCCCGGTTACGCAAGAGACCATCCCACTGCCCATGACCATCTCGGACAACCATCAGGAACTTCTTTGCATGGACATTATTTCCTCTCCATTATCCCCTATAATCCTGGGCATGCCGTGGCTGAAGGCCCACAACCCAGTCGTCGACTGGGCCACTGGGATGGTTTCCTTCTCCTCTCAGTATTGTCAGATGTCTTGCAGACCTTCTAATTCCTCCCAGCTGGCTACTCTGCTAAGTGGGGACTCTGAGATGGACCTCCGTCGGGCTATTCCCAGGCCTACCACGACTATCTAGACGTCTTCAGCAAACAGGCAGCAGAGGTGCTCCCTCCTCACAGGGCTTATGATTGCCCAATTGAACTGTTCCCTGGAGCAGAGATCCCCTTTGGAAGGGTCTTCCCCCTGACAGAAGTGGAGCAAGGCAAGTTGAAAGAGTACATTGAGGAGAACCTCCGAAAAGGCTTCATCCGCCCATCTACCTCTCCTGCGGGCGCGGGCATATTTTTCGTGGAGAAAAAAGATCACACCCTTCGGCCCTGTGTGGACTATAGGGAGTTGAACAACATTACGGTCAAGAACCGTTACCCTCTCCCGTTGGTCCCTGAACTCTTCCAGAGGCTTGGCACGGCCACCATCTTCACGAAGCTTGACCTACGGGGGGCTTACAATTTGGTCCGGATTAAGGATGGGGATGAGTGGAAGACGGCCTTTCGGACACGGTATGGGCATTACGAGTATCTCGTGATGCCCTTCGGCCTGTGCAATGCCCCCGAAACCTTTCAATACTTCATTAACGACGTACTTCGGGACTTCCTGGACTTGTTTGCCGTGGTATATCTGGACGATATCTTGATTTTCTCCCCCTCTTTAGAGACCCATCGCAGACACGTCAAGGAGGTCCTGGGACGGCTCCGTATCCACGGTCTGTATGCCAAGGCAGAGAAATGCCAGTTTGAACAGGAGAGTATCCCCTTCCTTGGGCTAATCATCTCAAGTACAGGCATCAAAATGGACCCCCAGAAGATCTCTGCCATCTTGGAATGGCCCACTCCGGCAGACAAAAAGGGCATCCAACGGTTCATTGGCTTTGCCAATTTTTACCGTAAGTTTATCAGGGGGTTCTCCGCCATTGTGGCGCCTATCACCCAACTGACCAAACAAGGGACCCGGTTCCGATGGTCTTCCGAGGCCCAGGAGGCCTTTGATGCCCTTAAAACTCTGTTTACCTCGGCACCCATCCTCAGGCATCCGGATTCCTCTCTACCCTTCACCTTGGAGGTTGATGCCTCCGAGATCGCGGTGGGTGCCATCCTATCCCAGAGACAGGGGGACAAGTCCCTGCTGCACCCGGTCGCCTTCTTCTCCCGCAAGTTGTCCTCGGCCAAGAGGAACTATGATGTGGGCGACCGAGAACTACTGGCGATCAAGGCTGCCCTGGAAGAATGGCGATACCTCCTGGAGGGGGCCTCTCACCCCATTCTAATATTCACCGACCATAAGAATCTGGAATACTTGAAGTCAGCTAAGAGACTGAAACCCAGACAAGCCAGATGGGCACTTTTCTTTTCCCGATTTACCTTCCATGTGACATACCGGCCCGGATCCAAGAATGTCAAACCAGATGCCCTGTCTAGGATGTACCACAAGCACCAGGAAGAAGATCCCCCTGACACTATTCTGGCCCCTGGAAACTTTCTCCTTCTTCAAGAGGACTTACTGTCCAAATTCAAACGTGCCTCAGCAGGGCAAAGGCCCACTTCCGAAATCCAGCTACAGGAGAAGGATGGACTATTCTGGTACGGGGACAAGATCTACACCCCGGAACAGCTCCGGGTAACAACTATGGAGCTGTGCCATGACCACGCCTTGGCCGGTCACTTCGGTGTCGCTAAGACCACCGACTTGGTACAGCGTACCTTCTGGTGGCCTCAACTACGGGCTGACTGTAAAAAATTTGTGGACACTTGCCCCACCTGCATCCGGAACAAGAATCCCAAAACCAGGGCCTGGGGTCTCCTTAAACCCCTGTCTGTCCCAGATCGTCCCTTGAGGATGATCTCCCTAGATTTTATTGTGGAGTTACCCCCAGCAGAAGGCCACACGACGATCTTTGTGATCGTCGATCGGTTATCCAAGATGGCTCACTTCATCCCCATGAAGGGCACCCCCTCGGCTCCAGAGACGGCACGGGCCTTTATTAGGGAAATTGTCCGCCTTCACGGGGTCCCGGCTAACATCGTCTCGGATCGAGGGGTGCAATTCACCTCTCGATTCTGGAGGTCCCTGTGCCAGTCCTTGGATATTGAACTCTCTCTCTCCTCTGCGTACCACCCTCAGTCCAATGGGCAGACGGAGCGGACTAATCAGACCCTAGAGCAGTACCTGCGCTGCTTTTCCTCCTTCGCCCAAGATGACTGGATCTCCCTTCTGCCCCTGGCCGAGTTCGCATATAACAACGCCACCCACTCCGCCACCAAACAGACTCCCTTTTTCGCCAACTATGGGTACCATCCGGCATTTCTGCCTAACTCACTTCCTGACTGCACTGTGCCAGCAGTCCAAGAGCGAATCCAGTTCTTTTCCACCAACAACCAACTTCTTCAGGAGACCATGACTAGGACCCAGGAGTACAACAAAACCGTATTTGACAAAAAGAGACGGGGGGAACTGGTGCTTGTCCCGGGCGAAACTGTATGGCTATCCACCTCTAACCTAAAACTGGCTTGCCCTTCACGGAAACTGGGCCCCAAGTTCTTGGGCCCCTTCCCGGTCAAGAGGAGGATCAACGAGGTGGCTTATGAATTAGAACTTCCAGATTCTTTGAAGATTCACCCGGTCTTCCATGTGTCATTACTGAAGCCCTCGGTTAGTAACCCTTTCCCCAACCGGAGGGCCATCCCTCCTGATCCAGTCATGGTGGACGGGGAAGAGGAGTTCGAGGTGGAAGCCATCCTTAATGTCAGAAGAAGGCAGAACCAGAACCAGTTCCTAATCAAGTGGAAGGGGTACGGCCCCGAGGAGAACTCCTGGGAGCCCGAGGAGAACATCCACGCTAAGAGTCTAGTCCAATCTTTTAAGAGAGCCCATCCTGAGAAATTTGCCCCGAGGGGCATCCGGAGGCTGCCCCTTAGGGGGGGGCAATGTCATGAGGGCTCCATCCGTGGCCGGCGACCTGATGATCCTGCCAGTAATCGGCGCCTCAGTATCTCTGGTTCCCGTTCTCGGCTGCCATTGCGCATGCGCGAGCGTGCGCGGACGGGTGCGCGCCTCCATTGGCGCCAGTGAGGCTATTTAAACCCTCCTGTGACTGACGGTCCCCGCTGTCTGCTCTACAACGTTCTGTGTTTGAAACCTGATCTGAAGTCTGTTTACCTGTATCTGACCCGGCTATCCTTGACCATCCGCTCTGTCCCTGTGTATCGACCCTGGCTTGTCTTTGACCATCCTCTTGTTTGCTCCATCTGTACCGTGCTGCCAGCCTGATATCTGACCCGGCCTGCCTGACCATTCCAGAGCCAGCTTACCTATTGCACCAGTCTGCATACAGATACAAGTCTGCCTGCTGTTCCAGTTTGCACACAGATACAAGTCTGCCTGTTGTTCCAGTCTGCACACAGATACAAGTCTGCCTGTTGTTCCAGTCTGCATACAGATCCAGCTTACCTGTTGTACCAGTCTACATACAGATCCAAGTCTGCCTGTTGTTCCAGTCTGCACACAGATCCAGCTTACCTGTTGTTCCAGCCTGCATACAGATCCAAGCCTGCCTGTTGTTCCAGTCTGCACACAGATCCAGCTTACCTGTTGTTCCAGCCTGCATACAGATCCAAGTCTGCCTGTTGTTCCAGTCTGCACACAGATCCAGCTTACCTGTTGTTCCAGTCTGCACACAGTTCCAGCTTACCTGTTGTTCCAGTCTGCATACAGATCCAAGTCTGCCTGTTGTTCCAGTCTGCCTACAGCTACCTACTTACCTCATCCGCTGAGCTTATCCAGGAAGCTCTTGTACCGGTCTGACCATTCCTGCCAGGCACCTGTGCCCCTCCTGACTCCTGGTCCTACTGTCCCATCATCAGGGGACCGGCGAGCGGGAGCCGCAAGGGAGGCCCTTCTCTGCTAATCAGACTCACCACCACCAGGGAGCGTGACATAGCCTCTCAGTTCCTCATCTGAGTACTGCGCCCGGGACGAGTACAGGAATTTGTAATAAGAGGCAAATTGAGCATTAATGGCCTGTGGGTCTATCACAGCTGTCCCATGGTCATCCTTAATGCGAGCTATTCTGGTGACCGGTTGTTGTTCTCTAGCTAACCAGGCCAGGAGCGGTCCAATTTTCTCCCCCTGCTCACAGATGCAATGTGTTTGAGG
Organism: Lithobates sylvaticus; assembly: GCA_028564925.1. Taxonomy (NCBI): domain Eukaryota; kingdom Metazoa; phylum Chordata; class Amphibia; order Anura; family Ranidae; genus Lithobates; species Lithobates sylvaticus. Next base: position 213,339,478 of record CM053036.1, on the reverse strand, counting down.
AAGTTGTTTTTTTTTGGCCTTTGTCACCCTTAGGAGAACCACTTTGCGGTAAGCAGCCTGCATATCTAGGCAAGTAATTGGGTTCTTAGAGAGGACATATTGGGACTCCAAGATATGCACCTTAGTCTCAGCCTCCTCAATGGTTGCAGCCGGCTCTAGAGATAGAGGACTGGTAGCAGCCCCTAATATAGGCTTTGAAGGCATCCCACACCACATCCGAGGATGCTGAGCGGTTATTCAGCAACCAGTATTCAGAGATATGCCTAGCTATTTCCCATACTATGGTAGGGTCAGAGATCCAGTAGCGGGAAAGTCACCATATTCTCTCATTGGGTGGAGTCGACGTTTGTAAGCCGTTTTTTTCAATGACTTTTATGTGTATTGCAGAGACCTGACAATTCACTATCACTATAGCCGCAAGTACTTTTAAATGACTTTTTTTTCCTTTAGAAATGTCATTTTGCTCTCGGGCTGTTCTAAACACAGGAAACATGTGCCACTTTACAGGCATACTATAGACACCCCCCAGGTACGAAATTTAAAGGAATATTTCATTTTTATTGTTTCACTTTAAGCATTATTAAAATCACTGCTCCTGAAAAAACGGCTGTTTTTAAAACTTTTTTTTGCATTGATACATGTGCCCTGGGGCAGGACCCAGGTCCCCAAACACTTTATATGACAATACCTTGCATATTAACCTTTAAAATTAGCACTTTTGATTTCTCCCATAGACGTTTAAAGGGTGATCTGCGGCTTTCGACCCGAACAGACATCCCATAACCATAACTCACATGTGACAATAGCAATCCATAGGTAAAATAAACTTTTTCAGCATACTGTTAAAGTGGTAGCAAACCGCTGGTGGTTACAAAAATAAAAAATAAAAAATCTCCTAAATATCTCAAATTTAGGAGATATTCACAGTACCTACTAGACATGTGCATGACGAAAAAATGTGTTTTGTTTAGTTTCCTTTTGATTCCTTAATCAAGTTATTTCATTTAGTTAAATTCGGTTGATTCGTTCAATTCTTTTTCAGAATTCGTTTTCAGAATTTGTGTTCAGAATTCATATTCGGAATTTTCTAATTTTCTTTGAATTTACAATTTTTTTCAATTCGAAACGATCAAATCGATAAATTTTTGATAAATTTTCAGATCGGTCGAAACTAAAATGTTATGTTGTTTTCAAATCGAATGCAGCAAAGTGAACAAACAAAAGAAAAATCTTTATCAAATCTTTATCAAATGATTACAATGACTCTTTAAATCACCTTTGGCTTAACAAAAACAGCATTATTTCGAATAACACACACATTTTTTTATTTCAGCAATATGTGTAGTGAGAATTCGACTTGAGTTCAATATTAAAATTTTATTTGAATTTCAGTCCGAAAATCTGCAATTTTCATTACGTTTTCTGAAAAATAAATAAACCATGTCAATTTTGAATTAAATGATAATATTGATAATGAAATTATTATTATTTTTAGTGTTCATAACAATCCTCCTTGTTAAGCATGGTAGCAAAAACACAAGAGAATTCAGAAAACATAATTAAGAAAAGCAACATTCCCTTGTGACTCCCAGTTCTCTGAAATGAAGAAGCCGTGTATTATATATGGTATATGGAGAGCTGCCTATGACTAGCAGATCTCCGTCTTGCTCCATACACTGGTAAGTGACACTGGGAATCCAATATGGGTTAAAGAAACGGATGCATTACTGAAAAGTACTAGTGCACCCCTACCCCCATTATTTAAAATTATGAGCTATTGCAACTCATCTAAACTGACTGGTAGAACTGTACTGCTGTTATGTCAACAAAAAAAAAAAAGCACAGAATAATTCTAGGTCCCATTTATGGAAGCCCAATGATGGTCTGTTGGCTCTCTTGTATTAAAAATAATAGGAGGCCTTTATTGTCATTGTAAAAAACATACAACAAAATGTTTGTGAGCCCACTCATTCATCACAAGACTGTTGTGTTCATATTTTAAATTTGAAAAAAAAATGGTTCAATACAAAACCACTTTGTAAGATGCAAATTAGGATTGCTGAAGGCTGCATATAGCATTGGTAAATAGTACATATTATATATAAAAAAAAAAAAGGTTCAATGGGTAGCAAACAGGAGACAACAAATAAAACCTCAGAGAAGTTTTACTGTATCCGTTGCACTCTTTACAGGCTTGCCCACTCTTGGTGTAGGGTGCTGTAGTGAATTGGTACCACCAAGCAATAACAATAAAATAAAGATCTTCAGCACATCTTGGTATAGTGATAATCTTGTTCTTTAGCCACATAAAACAACAGCCATTGGCTCCCACTCCTGTCAGTCAAATTCTGTGAGGAGGGAGCACCCATGCTGTGTGTGTCTATCACCCCCCCGGCTTCTGAGTGCGTCCACACTTATGCTACCATAGGATTTGGGCATGCAGAGAAGATGTGGAGCGGACACCGCTGACAGTGGACCCCAGGAGAGGAGGTAAGGGGTCGCTCTTTGCAATACCTGCGCAAAGCAGGTAAGTATAACATGCTTTTTATTTTAAACAGAAGAGAAAAAGACTAAGTCTATATACTCACTTAAATTATTTCCAACCTTCCTGTGACAGGAGTCACTTTGGGTGGGGGGTTTGTGCAACTGAGCTTACCTTGGAGAGCTTTGGAAACTCTGTGTCCAGCTTCCCCGGACCCTCTTATGTGCAAATCACCCTGTTTCCATTAGGTGCACAGGGTGCCTGAGAACCCCACTATGATCTGTACTAGTCAGACTCAGTGTTGTATATATATGTATATATTGTGTGTTGTCTCATGCTGTTGGACTCTTTTGCTGAGATCGTTTGGGGTGTAGTTGTATTCCACTGTTTTATTGTCTCTGTCTGCCCTGGCTCCTCCAAAGCTCTCCAAGGTAAGCTGAGTTGCACAAACCCCCCACCCAAAGTGACTCCTGTCACATTTCCCTTCTCCCCTTAACTTATTTTTCTGATGATTTTTTATTTATTTTTTGTAGCCATTATTATTAAAAAGTTTTTTATTATTTTTATTCATTTTGTAAATTTTGTTTTAGTGATGCATTAAAAAGTGCACATTTGTAAATAACTTCTTGATGCTTTGTACCAAATAATATTATAATAATATAATACACAAAAAAAATTACATTTATATTTAAAACATGGAATTAAATCACCAATTCTGTATCTATTTTCTTTTTCTTTATAATGAGAGTGGCGTGAAAATCTGAATCTGTTTTGTTTGAAGCCTCAGCAAAACTTTTATCTCTTTTATTTTTTGTTAGATGAGGCACATTATAGCAAAAGGTACAGTATGTAGGCAAAGAACAAATAAACAATTAATAAGCCAAAAAATTATTGGTTAAACTGAGAAGTGATTTTGCCTACCACTACTTTTACTCAAAATGACAAATTAAATATTTAACAAGTTAAATAAATGGTTTGGTGCTGTAAACCACATTTTTTTTTTATATATAACACCTATTTTTTTTATAGTTGTCTACACATCCAAGAAAAATGAGGGACAACTGATTTAGATTCAAAGGAGGGTCAGTCCCTTAAAATAAAGGTCATTTGGGAGATATGCACTCAGAATGGGAGAGAGAGAGAGGGACAGTATAATGAGCCGCCATCCAATCACACAAGTAGGTTGACCCATGTGGGCTGTCCTTTCTGGAAAGCTGTAAAAATAAAAAAATAAATGGGCTCAATGAGCACTTCAAGCTTGAAACCCACGATTGCAATTAAAATATAGGTGCTGTGTTAACTTGCAAAAGGATGTTTATTTCTGTCCAGCCAGTCCTGATTTTTACAGCTTGCCAAACAGCACAACTCACATGGGTCACCCTACTTTCCTTTACTACAGCTAAGCAATACAGCTTTGACACTTTCACATAGCTCCCAACTGTCCCTGATTTCGAGGGACTGTCCCTGATTTGGAAAAAGGTCCCTCTGTCCCTCTCTTTCCCTCATTTGTCCCTTATTTTGCTCTGATCTATATAGTTGTAAATAAAATACACTATTTATCTTTCAAAAAGTGTTTCCCAGTGCTAAATCTTTCATCCAATTTCTAAATTGTTGCATTTGTAAATGTCAAAAGCCAGTATAAAAAAAATAGTATGGGTAAAAAAAAAACACTTGTGATTTTAACTAATCATTTTTTGGTATAATTCTCCTTTAAGGGGCTTGGCATGGGGGGTGTGTCCTCTGCCTACATACTTTTTCTAATAGGTGTCCCTTGTTCCCATCTCAAAAAGTTGGGAGGTATGCTTTCAGACCCTCCACCTGTTATTGGATGATGGCTCAGTGTGCTAAAAAAAACAAGATTTACCATCCATGATCCTTATAGGGAACAATTAAGTTGATTTTCAAGACGAAAAAAAAAAAACATAAAATGGCAACCACCCCAATTTATAATATGCTTTAAGAGTCAGGTACACACGGAAGAGCTTTTTTTTCACTGGCTGGTAGGCAGGCTTGGACTGGCCATAGGGCTCACCGGAACAACAGAGCAGGGATGTAGACCTGGGACTGCTCAGTCTTAAATGCCCAGGGCTATTTTTTGTTCCAGTCCTGGCCTGCTGGTAGGTGTGTGGGGAAAAGGGCTATGAAAAGGAAATTTTATCAAATTAACTCTGTACTGTATATCATGTTATATGACTTTGCTAGTGAATAACATCATTGTAGTATTACTGTATCACAATCTTAATGTTGATATGCAAATACATAAATTATAAAAGAGTATAAAGTATCTGGATCAACCAGTTTGCACCCATGTGTCCTCAAAGAGTTAAGATCACTTAATTATAATCCATAATCTCTTATATTTAGAGATTTTTTTTTTTTTTACTAGCTGCCATGATGCTAACGGCCTGTTATAAAGCAAAATGGTACTTCATAATTCAACAGGATTAACTATTCTGGCCTTATATTGTGGGGGTTCTCAGGAAAAAACACAGAATAAACTGCAAATAAAATAATATACAACATTTATCAATGGAGGACAGATTTTGTAATGTTTTCTAAAGCCCCATACACACGCTCGGATTTTCCGATGGATTCTGTCCTATCGGACAATGTTGTCGTAAATTCCGACCGTGTGTAGGCACCATCGGACAGTTTACCTCGGATTGTCCGACGGACAAAGTTCTATCTCCTGCTGGATAGATTTTTCAACAACAAAGTCCGATCACACCAATTCCGATCGTGTGTACGCATGCTCAGAAGAAATTCTGTGACGGAAGCGCTCGGTCAGGTAAAACTACCGTTCCTAATCGACACAGCACATTCGTCACGCTGCAATGTTAAAATGTCTTTAATGCAGCGCATTCTCTTTTTCTTTACAATGCAAGAAGAATGACGTGTTTTAGCTGCTCCTATTCACACACGCTTCTCACCAACTTATTTCTTTATTCGTTTTCAGGATTTCTAGACTAGATGTATATTTTTCCTCAGATCGTAAAAGAATCTTTGTTATATTATTTGGATGATTTGTCTTTTTTTTTTTTTTTTTTGGAATACATATTTTCAGGATAATTTATTTAGATTTTTGAGGGGGGTTTTGTGTCTCAACTTAGCAAAACAACATTATTAACATTTGTATTTCTTGCTTAAATTTACTAGGAGTTTGTTTGTTGTTGGTGCCCCTTGTTAATTGGACTTTATTATTTGTGAAATGTACCTGCCTACTCACAAATAAACTGTCATTGTAGAAAAGTAAAACACATAGGCAATGATTTTTTCAAATCAAAAATACCTTTATTTAGGTCTCAGCAACAAACCAAAGAGGAACGCAGCGATGGAGAAACTTGGGGAATTTGCAAAGCCTTGGACACCCACGGCAAACATAATTTTTGAAGCTTCTAAAATTGGGGGCCTGAGGAGTACCTATCTAAATAATAAGGGAGTGCTATCTGGTCCTGAAGTCCAAAACATCCGGAACTGCAGCAGATGCCATCTAGGTCCCCAGGCTCTGGTACTACGAGAGGCTCCATCTTCTCTCAGACCAAACTGAATCCAGGTCGTCACTCTCAGGTCTTCCTTCCACGCTTCCTTGCACGTTGTGGCTGTGGTGCTGGTGGGGTGGCAGAAGGAGGAGGAGGAGGAGGCGGAGCAAGGTCACTATCGCAAACATGTGTGAGTGGGGTCATCCCCCCACCCATCCCCTTATTTAGGACCTTGAGGATGACATGCTGCGTTGCCCCACCTCCATACCCATCATTTTTGTGGCAACCAAGGAGCCAAAGGCCTCCTCGTAGGTGGGTGTGGCATGTAGGGAGGCTGAGGCATCTCTGATCAGCCGGAGCGCTGACTCTCCACCCTTCTCGCCCTTTTGTAGGGAAGGCGGAGGGGAGGGACTTGGGAGACAGTCAGGCTCCTAGGCCTACCCCCCTCTTGGCTGCCACTACCCACCTCTTGGCTGCCACTAACCCCTTCCTCCTCCTGACTGCCACATTCCACAGCCACCTCCTGGCTGAGGTCTTCCTGTGTATGAAAAAGGGACATAGTTTGAGTTATTTGTTCATCAAAAACACACAATTTTCATCTAGTGACTGTTGCCAAATGTTGACAAATAGAAAACCATACAATTCTCAGCCCTGCAGTTTATATTCTTGCCCCAAATGTCTCCAACACTACTGTCAGTTGATATGTCAAACACGTTAGGAACTAAGCAATTGGGGATCCTGAATTAAGTGAACATCATTCCTTTTTCACAAAAATGGTTACAAAACTACTATACCTGGCTCAAGCTGGGCTCCTCCACCTCTTCCTGACTGGAAGGCCCAGGTTGCTCCTCGGAAGCCTCATCAGGGGTGGCGTGCGTGGAAGGACGCATGCAAGGAAGAGTCGAGAGTGACTCCCTGACATTAGCCTGGTCTTTGAGAAAATGGAGCCTGTCATAGTACCAGAGCGTGGGGACATAGACCTCATCTGCTCCAGCTCCAGATGATTGGGACTTCAGGACCTTATTCCGCTCCCTGAAATAGGTACTCCTCAGGCTGCCAATTTTGAGTCTTAACTTCTCCACGGTTGCCGTGGGCATCTTTGGCTTTACAAATTCCAGAAGTTTCTTCATGGCTGCGTACCTCTTTGGTTTGTTGCTGTAATCTCTGTGTTTAGCCTGCCATAATAGGGGCATTTCCCTATACTTATCAATGAAAAGGGGGAGAAAACTCACATGGTTGAAGCCCTCCATAATCTCTGCAAGACACAACACCACACAAAATACTATAAATAATGTCAGGCTAAACTCTCCTAATCTTCTCCATAAATAAGCCTCAAGGTCTAATCAGTCTAGGCTAGTTATGTACCAAGTTCAAATTGTACCTTCGTTCTAGCGATCGTCTTGTGCGTGAGCTTTCTCTCCCCTCGTCTCACAGATCGTGGCTACGACACAGGCGTGTGACGTTTTATATACAGTGCGCATGCGTCAAACTCCGCCCGCCCCTGACGATCTTTCTCGTCTATTCCCCACCCCTTCTCTTTACGGCGCAGTGGGGAGAGCACATGGCGGGGACACAGCAGGTGCGCCCCAAATATTACACCAACGAGGAGGAGGATGAGGAAAGGCCGGAGGCAGAAATGTCCCGATCCCGGCGGCTGAAATTTAAGGCCTCCAATATGTCGTTTGGAGAAATGTTGGAGATGGTGGACATATTAAAGAGGAGCGACTATGATGGGAAGTATGGGCCTTACCTCAACCCCAATGTCCGAAAGGCCAAGATCATGTCTAAAGTTGTGAGGAGGCTGTACAATAATTTTGGGGTACAACGATCAAAGGAGCAACTGAGGAAACGCTGGTCAGACCTGAAACTGAGGGAGCCCGATCAGTACAGAAAGATCAAGCGAGTTCTTCAAAAAAGTAAGTAGTTGTGTTTTGTAGACATGTGCGATTCGTTTCGTACGAATTCGTAATTCGTACGAATTTTTCGAAATTCGTACGAATTTACGAATCTGTAGTACGAATTTTTTTTTTATGAATTCCGTACGGAATACGAAATTCCGTTTACGAATTTCGTTGCCGAATGATTCGAATGAATTCGAATGGATTCGAATGAATTCGAATGACAAAGTGTCATTTTTGCAGGAAAAATTCCGTTTACGAATTTCAGCTCCAAATTATTCGAATCCAACTACCAATATCAAATTTCAACTAATTCAAACGAAATTATTATAGCAGATATAACGAATGAATTAGAATGATTCGAATGACAAAGTGTCATTTTTGCAGAAAAAAAAGCTGTTTAAAAAACAGTCATTCATTGATATAAAAAGCGTAGGGGTCCCCCCAAATTCAATAACCAGGCCCTTCAGGTCTGGTATGGATATTAAGGGGGACCCCAGCCAAAAAAAAAAAAATGGCGTGGGGTCCCCCCCAAATATCCATAGCAGACCCTTCAGGTCTGGGATGGATTTTAAGGGGAACCCCGGCCAAAAAAAAAAAAATGGCGTAGGGTCCCCCTCAAAATCCATACCAGACCCTTTATCCGAGCACGCAACCTGGCAGGCCGCAGGAAAAGAGGGGGGGGACGAGAGCGGCCCCCCTCCCGCCTGAACCGTACCAGGCCACATGCCCTCAACATTGGGAGGATGCTTTGGGGTCCCCCCCAAAGCACCTTGTCCCCATGTTGATGAGGACAAGGGCCTCATCCCCACAACCCTGGCCGGTGGTTGTGGGGGTCTGCGGGCGGGGGGCTTATCGGAATCTGGAAGCCCCCTTTAACAAGGGGACCCCCAGATCCCCGCCCCCCCCCCTGTGTGAAATGGTAAGGGGGTACAAAAGTACCCCAACCATTTCACCAAAAAAGTGTCAAAAATGTTAAAAATGACAGGAGACAGTCTTTGACAATTCCTTTATTAAAATCTTCTTTCTTCTTTCTTCATCCTTCGGTTTCTTCATCTTCTCCTTCCGTCATCTTCTTCCATCTTCTTCCATCTACTTCCATCTTCTTCTTCCTCCGATTCGCTTCTTCTTGCTCCGGTCTTCTCGTCCTTCTCGTCCGGCATCGGCGTCTCTTCTCGCAGGCCGCTCCTCGCAATGGGAGGCTCCCGCTCTGTGAGGCTTCGCTGCGACTGACAAGTCTTTTATAACGGAGGGCACCTGGTGACCCCGCCCCCCTCTGACGTAATGGGGAAAGCCATAGGGAATTCCCCATGACGTCCCGTGCATCAGAGGGGGCGGGGTCACCAGGTGCCCTCCATTATAAAAGACCTGTCAGACGCAGCGAAGCCTCACAGAGCGGGAGCCTCCCATTGCGAGGAGCGGCCTGCGAGAAGAGACGCCGATGCCGGACGAGAAGGACGAGAAGACCGGAGCAAGAAGAAGCAAATCGAAGGAAGAAGAAGATGGAAGAAGATGACGGAAGGAGAAGATGAAGAAACCGAAGGATGAAGAAAGAAGAAAGAAGATTTTAATAAAGGAATTGTCAAAGACTGTCTCCTGTCATTTTTAACATTTTTGACACTTTTTTGGTGAAATGGTAGGGGTACTTTTGTACCCCCTTACCATTTCACACAGGGGGGGGGCGGGATCTGGGGGTCCCCTTGTTAAAGGGGGCTTCCAGATTCCGATAAGCCCCCCGCCCGCAGACCCCCACAACCACCGGCCAGGGTTGTGGGGATGAGGCCCTTGTCCTCATCAACATGGGGACAAGGTGCTTTGGGGGGGACCCCAAAGCACCCTCCCAATGTTGAGGGCATGTGGCCTGGTACGGTTCAGGCGGGAGGGGGGGCGCTCTCGTCCCCCCTCCTTTCCTGCGGCCTGCCAGGTTGCGTGCTCGGATAAGGGTCTGGTATGGATTTTGAGGGGAACCCCACGCCATTTTTTTTTTTTTTTGGCCGGGGTTCCCCTTAAAATCCATCCCAGACCTGAAGGGTCTGTTATGGATATTTGGGGGGGACCCACGCCATTTTTTTTTTAATTTTTTTTGGCTGGGGTCCCCCTTAATATCCATACCAGACTTGAAGGACCTGGTTATTGAATTGGGGGGGACCCCCACGCTTTTTTTTTTTAATCAATGAATGACTGTTCTCTGTGTTACGTAGCCGACTTTTTATTAGCCGCGAGTGTTTTTAAATAGCTTTTTTTCCTGCAAAAATGACACTTTGTGCAGGAACAGTTCTCTATATTAGATATACTGAATCTCAAATTCATTCGAAGCATTCAAAGCATTCGTTATATCCGCTATTATAATTTCTTTCATATTAGTTGAAATTCGATATTTGTAGTTGGATTTAATAACGATTCGTAACTATTCGTGACGATTCGTAACGATTCGTAACTTGAAATTGAAATTCGATATTTGTAGTTGGATTTGAATTGTTCTCTGTGTTATGAGAACCGACAATACATTAGCCGCGTTAACGATTCGTAACGATTCGTAACTTTACTAACGATTCGTAAAAAAAATTACGATTCGTCCGAATTTCGTATTTCGTACGAATTCGAACGGAATTTCGTACACAAATTACAAATTTTTTTATATACGAAACGGGACGAAACAAAACAAATTTTTTGACAGTTCCCATGTCTAGTGTTTTGTGTTTGATTTCTTGCTTGCATACTGCTCCATGTGTTTGGATTTTTTCAATGTTGTACATTAGAAAATGGCCACTTTCATGTTCGTCTTGGCATTCGATCGTACTCAACCTCGATCTTTCTGCCAGTGTCATGTTCGTGTGTGTCCATTCGATCGTACTCAACCTCGATCGTTCGGCCACTTATAATACGAGGTTTGGTGAAGTTTTTAGTGAAAGGAAGTTTGTTCTCAATAGAGATGTCATCAAGAATGTCAAGCTAATTTATTCAATGTAAAGGAGAGGTCACGCAGTAGTTGTTTACCCATCTGGACTCTAGAGCACTAGTGCTGGGACACCCAAACCCCCTTTTTATTATGCTTTTCCACACATGTGCTCCAGTGGATACTAGAGGGGTGTCTCCATCAGACAAACTTCTACCAAAAAGCTAGTAAGTTTAGCACCTTTACAAAGTGACTACCGTATATACTCGAATATAAGCCGAGATTTTCAGACCCTTTTTTAGGGCTGAAAGTCTACCCCTCGGCTTATATTCGAGTCACCGCCGTCTGCCTACATGAACAGCGTGTCATGCAGACAGACGGCAGTTTTCAAAAGGCGCGCCGCCTCCTCCCGCCCGTCCGTGATAGGCGGACACTAATTTTCCCAGCAGTACAGTGTTCCGCCTATCACGGATGTCCTGTCATTCTCATCTCATGAACGAGGATGAGAGAATGTCCGTGATAGGCGGAACACTACACACTGACTGCTGGGAAAAAAGTGTTCCTCCTATCATGGACGAGGAGGAGGCGCGGTTTTTGTAAGAGTGGAATGGCGCCATACACGGGGGGACAGAGCGGGACCCCATCGGCTGCACGGAATGGACACCGGACCCCGGACCCAGGCCACAGGACCCCGCACACAGGACCCCGCACACAGGACCCCGGACACAGGACCCCGGACCCACGGATCGGCACAGGTAGGCTGCAATGGGGACACGGGGTGCAATGGGGACACGGGGGTCTATACAGGGGACATGCAGCTGCAGATGGGCGTTGCAGTAGCTGCTGCATTTTTGACCCTCGGCTTATACACGGGTCAATACGTTTTCCCCATTTTTTGTGGTGATTTAGGGGCCTTGGCTTATACTCGGGACGGCCTATACTCGAGTATATACGGTACATTCATGTTGTTGTCATTTGTAACTGGCCAACCAAAAATATTGTCCCTCACTTTCAAGCAATGTTTGACATTTCCTATTTCTGCCCTCAATAGATTGTGGTGCTAAATATTCCTTTTGTACATTCTCATAGGGGAGCGAAAACTCGGGACGTCTGAGGAAACCAGAAAACCCACACCTCCCAAAGAAGGGGAAAGACCAGAAGCAGAGGAGGAGGAGGAGGAAGGAGAGATCATAGAACTTGGAGAACTTGTCACCACAACAGGTGAGTGTGCGAGAACACAGCTACTGGTAAGCTAATCAATGTATGCCTGCCTCATTTCCAAGAGACATTTGTTTTTTTTTTGTTGTTTTTAGGTGACGTGGATGTTGTGGAAGAAGAATCGCACTTTACCACTGAAAGTGCCCACGTACTCATCGGGGAGATGATGGTCTGCAATCGAGATCTAGATGAGATAAATTAAAACATCAATGATGTTCAACAAAAATTGAAGAACATCATTGATGTTTTAGGTAAAATCTGAAAACGCACCAAGTAATTAACACACATTTGTGGCTGTTTGTGACCACATTTGCAACTTAAGAACTGTGGCAAATTTGGAACATGCACACATTGTGTCCACATGTGCTAGCTCCCATCATGGTGGATGAATGACAACGTTTTTTGGGGGGTACAACCACTTTACTAACTACTAAAGTGGGTGTGGTGAAGGGGTTGCACCCCCAAAACACGTCCATTGATCCCCATGATGGGAAATGGCACTTTTGAACATTCTAGGCATGTGTTTTACCATCTAATGTCCATTTTCAGACCCAAATTGTGTGCATGTTCTAAATTTCCAGTTTCCAGGGGTGACACCCCATGTGATGAAGGCAAGATCAAACACACTTTGAACATATAGTCATGTCTGATCTTGTCTTCACTTTAGAAAGTTGAACTTTGCAAGTTCCTATGTTCTGTTTTGCTCCATGCCTGGTTTTAACAAATGCGGAATGTTTGTAAACAATGTTGGAAAGAACCAAGATCTTGTCAGTTTTGCCAAGAAGTTTGTAAACGCACTTGTGAATGTGTTGCAAGTAAACTTTTTTAATTTTCTAAATGTGTGGCTTCCTTATTGAAAAACACAAAAGCATTATGTATGTCAAATGTAAAGGATTTGGGGGGCAATGGGTGTTATTTACTAAAGGCAATTCCAGTTTGCACTGCAAGTGTATTTTCCAGGGCACTTTTGCACTGCACTTGTAGAGCATAGTGGATTTGACTTATGTAAATGACACCCACAGTGCTTTGTACGAAAACACGTAGCACAACATTTTTGGGAATACACACATGTCTGACATGGTGATGAAAAGGAGTATTTTGGGTGTCAGATATACACTACAAACCTTCTCTAGACAAAAGATTAGGTATCACACACACAACATGAGAAGATTCTTTTTGGGAAGAAGAGACTGTTACCTCCTTTTGCTCAGAAAGTGCATTCCCACTGTTGAAGCTAAAGGGCAAAAATGTATATCTGAAATAAGCTAGAATATGGAAATGACAAGAAATCATAGGTTTGTTTAAAAAATATATTTATTAAAAAATGCCTCTCACACATCGTCAGGCAGAGCAATGGCCCCCCTACCCACAAAGTACTCCATATATTGCTTGCGGACCTCGCGGGCATTTAGAGGGGGCAAGCCTGGACGTGCCGCTTGAAGGGCTGTGAGGTCGGCATTGGAAGGGCCCTCCACATCTGGGCCAACGGGCACCACATAGTTGCTGTTGTGTCTTTTCAAAAAGTTGTGCAATATGCAACAGGCAAGAACTATGTGGTTCAGTTTGTATTCCGCCAAGTTAATAGCCGTCAAAAACAGGTGGAAGCGGCTGGCCAGGATCCCGAAGGTGTTCTCCACCACTCTGCAGGCTCTCGACAGCCTGTAATCGAAGACCCTCTGGTCTGGGGTGAGGGTCCTCATCGGGAAGGGCCTCATCAGATGGGGAGTCAATGCAAACGCTTCATCTGCGACAAAGACGAAGGGGAGTCCTTCAGCATTCTCCTCTGGAGGTGGCAAGCACAGACTGCCACTTTGGAGACGCCAGTAGAACTCCGTGTGCGCAATGGCACCACCATCCGAGATCCGGCCGTTCATCCCCACGTCCACATACAAATAATCGTATGTCGCCGACACCACCGCCAACATCACTACACTATTAAACCCCTTGTAATTATAATAGTAGGACCCCGAGTTGGGGGGTGGGACGATGCGGACGTGTTTCCCATCAATTGCACCTCCGCAGTTAGGAAAGTCCCAACGGCTGGCAAAGTGGGAGGCCACAGTCTGCCATTCCTGTGGCGTGGAAGGGAACTGTGGAGTGAAACAAGAAAAAAAAATAGTCACTTTGCACATAAACATTGCAAGCAGATTAGACACTAAACATCTTGGAACAAGATCATACTTTTACATTTTAAGATGGAAAGTATTTGCACCGAAAAGTAGAGGGTCCCCTTAGCAGATTACTCACCCCCCATCAATCCCCCCGCTTCTGATGGGCCATTGACAATAACTAGGGGTTTGGGGGGGGGGGGGGGGTTTGGACAGGTAACCCTCTGCACTTCATTGATTGCCAAATGGCTCAATAATGTGTGCTAGTTTGGCCAGACCCTCCTTACTTAACACTATTGGCAGCCCACAGGAAAGATAAAAGAACCCAAATCCCCCCCCCCCCCCCAAAAAAAAGGAAAGCACATTTTGACATTCTGCAATTACCTAGCAAGCTAATAGGAGGGAAAGAACCCAAAAAAAGAGGAAATGGAAAGTATGGAGCCAGCCCCTTGCACTACATGCTTTGCTGAATTCATCACTAAAGATACCCACTATAAAGAGGTAGGTATATAGTGTGTATTGATCTTGGGAAAGCCAGCAGATAGAGGATTGGTAGCATCTGACAGAGCAGTTGGGGGAGGGGGTTCCTAATGAGTTTGGCACCCCCCCCCCCAAAAAAAATGGAGAAAAAATGGGGCTCTGCATGAAGTAAAACACACAGCAAACATTTGTGCATGTTTTAGTGGGTGTTTGGGGGAAAACAATACTATGCAGCAGACAAAATACATTGCTTAAGTGACTAGGCCATAGGTGTCTATTGGGGCAGAAGAGCATGCTGGGGAGGTAAGTGAAGGCAAAAATGCATGAAGGACAAAAGGGGCACAGCATATTAGAACATATTGCAATCATGGTAATTAGGGAAGGAGGTCAAAAATACAAGACATTAGCAAACAGAGCATACATAGAAGGGAATAGTAAAGTAGAAATGTTACCTTAATATAGTCCTCCTGCAGGACCTCGATGATGGCAGAACAGGTCTCTGGAATAATGATTCCCAGGGCCTGGGGAGAGATAACTGAGGAGAACTTCAAATCTTGAACTATGAAAGTACCTCAACGTGGCAACAAGCCTCTGCTCCGGAGTGATGGCTTGTCTCATGCAGGTATCCTGCCGGCTGATAAAAGGGGTCAGCAAAGCCAAAAGATGGTGAAAAACGGGGTCCGTCATCCGGAGAAAGTTCCTGAAATCATCAGGATTATTCTCCTGGATCTCACGAAGCAAAGGTATGTGCGAGAACTGATCACGCTGAAGCAACCAATTCTTGGTCCACATACTCCTCGTCACTCTGTTCATGGACGGGTCTTGGCTCAAAGCTAAAAGCCCGACACCAATTCCGCGTACAGCACGAACTCGGCGACGAGTACGTACGGGAAACATCGCTCACAAACGGTCGGCTGGTCAGAACGGACAAACAGAAAGCACCGATAAACAGCAAGGCCTGAAAGAACGAAATGAATACCAGAAACGAGCAGACAATAAGCAGTGGAAATCAAAGCATCCTATATCAAGATATAGGCCGCAATGACCAACAAATGCGAACTGACTACACGCACTAATAAACAGATACGCACGACAAGCACAAACTGAAGAGCAGTAACGATCTGAGTCACAAAACTGAGAAGCGCGAATCGTAAGTCCCCAAACTTCAACTCACAATAAACACGGGATCAGCAGAAGGAGCCCAACGGGTGCGGGACGTGGTGCTGAACTTCCCTTTTCTAGTCTCGTGGAAGACGACTTACGTCACGACGTTCTTGAAGACCGGAAATTCCGACAACGTTGTCCGACCGTGTGTACGCAACACCAACATCGGACAAAGTACGACGGACATGATTCGACGGAACTGGTCATCGGAAAATCCGAGCATGTGTATGGGGCATAACTCTTCATAAGGTAGTAAACAGAATATTGAAGCTATATAATGAAATGTAGTCCTTGTAGAGCTCTCTAGTTTTTAAGTAGACCTATATGTGCTGAATGGTTGGGTAACTGCATGGCAAATGGGGTTCAGTGTTAAATAAATGTGGATAAACATTTGTGCACTAAAAATATGCCAGAGCACTTGTAGTAACAGATGCATAGACAAGAAACATAATTTTACTCCAAATCAAAGCCTTTCTACCTCCCTATCTTCTGCATTCAGTACATAAATAGAACTACTTTAAAGTTCAAAGACTAAATATGAGATGAGAGTGTTATATAGTCACTTTAAAGAATTAAGGGCCTGTAACATATAGTTGTAGGCAGGTGCAGTTCGGCCTCCCTGCACAGGCTGCGCTACTCAGCAGCTGCCATGCAGACAGAGCAGAGGACAAGAGGAACTCTATAGGTGTCATAAGGAGAAGAGCAACTGTCTGATTGGACTCTGCTTCCCCGGGTGACCTCAACTGCCATCTTTAATGTGGGCAATGCTAATAAATAACATAGTTTCCCTTTTTGTTGGCGTACATTTGCGAAGTGGCTAGGTTAGGGACAGGAACCCTCTGGTCAGGGACAGTGTGTCTAGTAAAGAGAAAGGTTCCAGTTGAGGAGGGACAGATTAGGGATTGCTTGCCTGTGTCACGTGGCGCGTGTCCCATCTCCTCTGTCGGATGTTGCCGGGCATCATGCGTTTTTTTTTCGGGTATCCTCTTCAAACTCTCTGTAAGTGCTGCTGGGCCAGTATGGCCATGTTACACAGACTCTGTTGCCACCTTGTCAAAACATTCATGTTAACTACTTCAGCCCCGGAAGATTTGGCTGCTCAATGACCAGGCCATTTTTTGCGATACGGCACTGCGTCGCTTTAACTGACAATTGCGCATTTGTGTGACACTGTACCCAAACAAAATTTACGTCCTTTTTTTCCCACAAATAGAGCTTTCTTTTGGTGGTATTTGATCACCTCGGTTTTTATTTTTTGCGCTATAAACAAAAAAGAGCGACAATTTTGAAGAAAAAAATGCAAGATTTTTTACTTTTTGCTATAATAAATATCCCAAATTTTTTATCAAAAAAACTATTTTTTTCCTCAGTTATCAGCCGATATCAGCCGATATGTATTCTTCTACATATTTGTGATTAAAAAAAATCGCAATAAGCGTAGATTGATTGGTTTGTGCAAAAATTATAGTGTCTACAAAATAGGGGATAGATTTATGGCATTTTTATTATATTTTTTTTTTTTACTAGTAATGGCGGTGATCTGCAATATTTCGGCAGACAAATTGTACACTTTTGACACTTTTTTGGGACCATTGACAATTATACAGCGATCAGTGCTATAAAAATGCACTGATTACTGTATAAATGTCACTGTTAGGGAAGGGGTTAACACTAGGGGGCGATCAAGAGGTTCACTGTGTTCCCTAGGTGTGTTATAACTGTGGGGGGGATGGTAGTGACTAGAGGAGGAGAGAGATCGGTGTTCATACTCAGTATGAACACGTTATCTGTCTCCTCTCCCCTGAGAGAACCAGGATCTGTGTGTTTTACACACACAGATACCGGTTCTCTCTCTGTCATGAGCAATCGCGGGTGCCCGGCGGTCATCGCACCCGCCAGGCACTTGCATCGGCTCCGGCACACGCTGCGCGCATGCCTCCTACAGCCTCTTAAAGGGCCGATGTACAGCTACGGCGGCTCGCCCAGGGGAGCCATTAACCGGTCGGGAACCGGTTAATACACTTTACTGCAATCCTTGGACTCCTTGTGCATTCTCTCCTCTACAAATAGTCAAACGCTTAGCCCCACCAACATGATAAAAATCTGTGTAGAGAGGGGGGGGTGACCATTTCCTCCACTCAGGTCTCAAATTCCACTTAACTCCTTGCTGTCAGGAAGAGCCTCTGAGCGGACAAGGTGCGGTGCGCCCTGGGGTGCGCTGGTGTGCGCCGGTGCGTGCTGGCGCTCGCGGGCGTGCGCCTGTGCGCGATAGTGTGCGTATGCGTGCGGGTGCGCATGACTGTGCGCCTGTGCGCGCGCCTGCTCGTGCGGGTGCTCGTTGGTGCGCGCACGCGCATGGCGCCAATCGGCCTATTTAGGCTGATCTCACTGGGCGCTCTGTGGTGTCCGATCGTCAGCTCCCTGTGTCCTGTTACCTGTTGCCTCCTGAATACCTTCTGACTTCCTGACTCCCGGCTTGATCCTGTACCTACCTGTCTGCTGCCTGCCTGTTGACCTCGGCCTGTCCCTGACTCTGCTTCTGCCTTCTCCATTGTACCGCGCTGCCCGCCTGTTGCTAGCTCTGCCTGTGACCTGGACTTGAACTTGCCTCTCCTCTGTACCGTGCCTGTGTGTGGAAGTGTCCTGTCAGCTCCTGCTCTGTACCTGCTGCCTACCTTCTACTGTCTGGTGACCACTGACTTCACTCCAGCAAGTCTCTGGGGCCATCTCCCCAGCAACGACCCGCCAGGCCCTCATAACACTCTGTGCTCTTGTGCCTCCTGTCCTCACTTCCAGGGGCTGAACCAGACACGTACAGGAGGCCTTCCCCCTGCTATAGCGGACTCACCTGTCCTGGCCATCAAGGCAGCCTTGGAAGAGTGGCGCTACTTGCTGGAGGGCGCTGCACACCCTATCCTGGTCTATACTATACTATACTGACCACAAGAACCTGGAATATCTGAGGACAGCTAAAAGGCTGAGACCACGGCAGGCAAGATGGGCTCTGTTCTTTTCCAGGTTTTTGTTCCATATCACCTACAGACCCGGCTCCAAGAATACCAAACCTGATGCTCTATCCCGCATGTTTCACGAGGCTGAAGAACCATTACCCCCAGACACCATCCTGCCGGCCGGAAATTTCTTGTTACTCCAGGGAGACCTCCTGTCTCGCATAAAGCAAGCTTCGGAGGAAACAAGGTAAAGATGCTGGACGGCGTGTTCTGGTATAAGGACAAAATTCTGGTCCCTGAATGTCTGAGGGCGGAGATTATGGGACTCTGTCATGGCCATAAGTTGGCTGGACATTTTGGTACCCTGAAGACGACAGAATTGGTACAGCGTGCGTTCTGGTGGCCGCAGCTGACTAAGGACTGCAAGACCTATGTGGAAACCTGTACCACCTGTGCCCGAAGCAAGACGTGCCGAGCTAAGACTTGGGGTTTACTAAGGCCCCTGCCTGTCCCGGAAAGACCTTGGAAGATGATATCAATGGATTTCATTGTGGAACTCCCCTTAGCGGAAGGCTACTCTACCATCTTCGTTGTGGTCGACAGGTTGTCTAAAATGGCTCATTATCTACCCATGAAGGGCACTCCCTCGGCCATGGAAACGGTGAAGATCTTCATCAAGGGGATAGTGAGGCTGCATGGGGTCCCCTCGAGCATTGTGTCTGACCGCGGTGTTCAATTTACCTCCAGGTTCTGGAAAGCCCTCTGCGGTTCTCTGGAGATCGAGTTGGCATTTTCGTCCGCCTATCACCCTCAGACGAACGGGCAGACGGAGAGAACTAATCAAACCCTGGAACAATATCTCCGCTGCTTCTCTGCCTTCTCGCAGGACGATTGGGCCTCGCTACTGCCTATTGCCGAGTTTGCTTATAACAACTCCCTGCATTCCGCGATCAAGCAAACACCCTTCTTTGCAAACTATGGCTACCACCCAGCCTTCCTGCCTGGCTCTGTACCCAAGTGTTCCATCCCCGCAGTGTCTGAAATAATGGACTTCTTCCGGATCAACAATAAGGCATTACAGGAAACGATGACCCGAACCCAGGAGTACAATAAAAAGATGTTCGATAGGAGGAGGCGAGGTGAGCTCATCCTGGTACCCGGTAACCAAGTCTGGCTCTCAACCACTAACCTAAAGATGGCTTGCCCCTCGAGAAAGTTAGGTCCCAGATTCTTGGGCCCCTTCCCGGTCAAAAGAAAAGTTAATGAGGTGACTTACGAGCTTGATTTACCCGGTTCGCTGAAGATCCATCCAGTCTTCCACGTGTCCCTGCTAAAACCTGTTAACCCTAACCCATTTACTGGACGTAACACAGGCCCACCTGAACCTGTAATCGTGGATGATGTGGAAGAATTTGAGGTGGAAGCAATTTTGGACTGCAGGAAAAGGGGCAACCAAGCCCAGTATTTGATCAAGTGGAGGGGGTATGGACCGGAGAACAATTCCTGGGAGCCAGAAGGCAACTTACACGTGGAGGAACTACTGAGCACCTTTAAAAACACCCATGCTGACAGACTGGACCGGATGGGCATCCGGAGGCTGCCCTTAAGGAGGGGGCACTGTCAGGAAGAGCCTCTGAGCGGACGTGGTGCGGGGTGCCCTTGGGTGCGCTGGTGTGCGCCGGTGCGCGCAGGTGTGCTGGTCCGTGCGCGTGCGCATGACTGTGCGCCTGTGCGCGTGCCTGCGCGTGCGCGGGTGCGCGTTGGCACGCGCGCGCATGTCGTTTGGCATCAATCGGCCTATTTAGGCTGATCTCACTGGGCGCTCGGTGCTGTCCAATCGTCAGCTCCCTGTGTCCTGTTACCTGTTGCCTCCTGAATACCTTCTGACTTCCTGACTCCCGGCTTGATCCTGTACCTACCTGTCTGCTGCCTGCCTGTTGACCTCGGCCTGTCCCTGACTCTGCTTCTGCCTTCTCCATTGTACCGCGCTGCCCGCCTGTTGCCAACTCTGCCTGTGACCTGGACTTGAACTTGCCTCTCCTCTGTACCGTGCCTGTGTGTGGAAGTGTCCTGTCAGCTCCTGCTCTGTACCTGCTGCCTACCTTCTACTGTCTGGTGACCATTGACTTCACTCCAGCAAGTCTCTGGGGCCATCTCCCCAGCAACGACCCGCCAGGCCCTCATACCACTCTGTGCTCTCGTGCCTCCTGTCCCCATTTCCAGGGGCCGAGAACCAGACACGTACGGGAGGCCTTCCCCCTGCTATATCGGACTCACCTGTCGGGCGCGTGAAGTCTGACACTTGCTCTATACTGTTCAGTGTGTGACATCAGATTCCCACTTCCTGCCTTATTCCCACCGCCTGCCCTCTGCGTAAATTCTGTACTTTGAATGGCTGTAGAAGAGAGGGGGGTGCATATAAACAAGTAAAACTTATAGTAAATGCAAGGTAAAGAAGGCTTTGGGTCTTTAAATATACCCCTAATGTCACTTAAGTATGATTCAACAGAATAAAAAACACAATTTTATTAAATACAGTATAGTTTAAAACAATATAGACATTAGATTAATCACAAAGGCAAGCAATCTGTGTCCTTCAAATGAGGTCTACGCGTTTTGCAGATAAACCGCTTCTTCAGGACCTGCAAAGGTTTTTGTTCGTTTTTGTTCGTTCAGAGAGTTTCTTCCCAATCATAAAACACAAATCTACAGAAAAAGGAATAGAGGAAGCAATAAACAAACAAAATAAACTATCACATTGGCATGTCCCATAGGTATAGGTCTGGTCGCATTTTACATGATATACGCAGATATATCAGTACCAACTGAAAATAAACTAAATATATATATTTTTTTTATATAGGTTTATATATTCCTCATGTATGATATAAACAGAAAGAAAACACAAATATCCCATATCAATTAATATTGTAAAATGTCTTACCCTAAAAAGGAT
Source organism: Lithobates sylvaticus (assembly GCA_028564925.1). Taxonomy (NCBI): domain Eukaryota; kingdom Metazoa; phylum Chordata; class Amphibia; order Anura; family Ranidae; genus Lithobates; species Lithobates sylvaticus. The sequence goes on along the minus strand of CM053036.1, from coordinate 213,317,846 downwards.
AAAGGCATGATGCAGAGGTATACGGGGAAGAGTCAATAGCTTTCCATCATGTCGTGTCATGTGACTCGTTAGTGTTACAAAGTCTCAGGTGTGAATTGGGAGCAGGTGTGTTAAATTTGGTGTTATCACTCTCAATCTCTCATACTGGTCACTGGAAGTTCAGCATGGCACCTCATGGCAAAGAACTCTCTGAGGATCTGAAAAAAGAATTGTTGCTCTACATAAAGATGGCTTAGGCTATAGGAAGATTTCCAAGCAGTGGTGTCTCCAGATTTCATATTTAGGGGGGGCACATTGGGGACAGGGACAAAAGTAGGGGGGCAACTATAAAATGCAATTATATATATCCTGGGGCCCTTTTCTATGATCCCACAACGGGCCCTTTCACATGTTCTGCAGTGAGCTCCCTTCCTACTGTATTGGGGCCCCCCAGGGTGGCAGAAAACAAGAGATATATGTCACCAGCATACCAAGAAAATATAAGAGTCCAAAGCAGTGGGAGAACTATCAGGGTTGCAAAGGTTGTCTTGCCACCGGGCCCAGGTGTTCTGCCACTGTGGGGTTCCCCAGCCTCCTTTTGCTGTCCTGCCCCTGCTATTGACAGCGCTGGTCTGGCATCTCTTGGAATTTACAGGATGGTTCTCCTGTCCTAAGGACAGGAGAAATCAGTCTGTTTTTTCAGTAACTGAGAGTCCTGGTGAAGTCCTTCCTGCAACTCGCTCTTCTCCCTGCCAATGAGGATGCAGGGGAAGGAGCAGATCGGGCGACCATGGTTGTGTGAGCGCTCGCATTATGCAGTGTTAGAGAGCAGAGGGAGGGGGAGGAATCACCCGCAGGAGCTGACTGGGGACGCTCTCCCTCTCAATAGACACTGTGTTACTCCAGAGGCGGCCCGAGTAAGATACAGCACATCTGCTACCAATGCAAACAAAAAGACATTGCCTTTTTGTAAAAAAAAATAAAGAATTTTCTATATATTTTTTAAATTGGGGGGCACAGGATAATGTTGGGGGGGGGGGGGTCAGGGCCGCCTCTGGTCCCCCTAGTGACACCATTGTTTCAAGACCCTGAAACTGAGCTGCAGCATGGTGGCCAAGACCATACAGTGGTTTAACAGGACAGGTTTCACTCAGAACAGGTCTCGCCATGGTCGACCAAAGAAGTTGAGTGCACGTGCTCAGCGTCATATCCAGAGGTTGTCTTTTGGGAAAAAGACGTATGAGTGCTGCCAGCATTGCTGCAGAGGTTGAAGAGGTGGGGGGTCAGCATGTCAGTGCTCAGACCATACGCCGCACATTTCATCAAATTGGTCTGCAGGGCTGTTGTCCCAGGAGGAGGCCTCTTCTAAAGATGATGCACAAGATAAACCACAAACTATTTGCTGAAGAAATTCAGACTAAGGATATGGATTACTGGAACCATGTCCTGTAGTCTGATAAGACCAAGATAAACTTATTTTGTTCAGATGGTGTCAATCGTGTGTGGCAACAACCAGGTGAGGAGTACAAAGACAAGTGTGTCTTGCCTACAGTCAAGCATGGTGGTGGGAGTGTCATGGTCTAGGGCTGCATGAGTGCTACCGGCTCTGGGGAGCTACAGTTCATTGAGGGAAACATGAATGACAACATGTACTGTGACATACTTAAGGAGAGTATGATCTCCTCCCTTCAGAGACTGGGCAGCAGGGCAGTATTCCAACATGATAACGACCCCAAACACACCTCCAAGATGACCACTGCCTTGCTAAAGAAGCTGAGGGTATAGGTGATGGACTGGCCAAGCATGTGTCCAGACCTAAACCCTACTGAGCATCTGTGGGGCATCCTCGAAAAGAAGGTGGAGGAGCGCAAGGTCTCTAACCTCCACCAGCCCTGTGATGTTGCCATGGAAGAGTGGAAGAGGACTCCAGTGGCAACCTGTGAAGTTCTGGTGAACTCCATGCCCAAGAGGGTTAAGGTGCTGGAAAATAATATTGGCCACACAAAATATTGACACTTCAGGCCCAGTTTGAACATTTTCACTTAGGGGTGTACTCACTTTTGTTGCCAGCGGTTTAGACATTAATGGCTGTGTGTTGAGTTATTTTGAGGGGACAGCAAATTTACACTGTTATACAAGCTGTACACTCACTACATTACATTGTAGCAAAGTGTAATTTCTTCAGTTTTGTCATATGAAAAGATATAATAAAATATTAATAAAAATATGAGGGGTGTACTCACTTTTGTGAGATACTGTATGTAAGGGTTTACAATCACCATGGCAAAGGTACAGTACCTCTGGGTACCTCTAGCCTAATGCACCGTGACTAGTGGTCTCACTATCTAATAAGGCAGAAGGAGGCTGGCCACAGCTAATGTCCACAGAATCAGACGCTGGTTACATCACAGTGTTACCTGTTTACTATCTTTGAGATTTAATATCTCTCAGATATGATTTGGGTTAAATGAGAGTTCTTTGACTATGAGTAAAAGCTTTAACACAATAACAAAAATGCATTGGTATATAGTAAAGTAGGCCTAGACTAATACACAGCAAGCTTTCTAATTGTACAGGAAAAGGGTAAAAATCATGGATTACATAAAGGAATACAGAGTATATTCCTTAAAACAATAATCTACAAACAGTAGGACAGAAAATACATAAGACCAACCCAACATGTTTAGATACAAGTACAAGGGAGATTTCCCATATTTACCATTCCCATAGAGGTTCCATTCACGTGACTTCTCTTCCATACAGTGTGCTTCTCTCCCATCTAGTCTGTGTATATCATTACAGGCTGATGCCTCATTGGTTGGCATGTTGTGGCTTTGGTTGGTGGGCTTCCCTATTCCTGGTTAAGGACTGGCTACATCTCCAATCTCTATACATTGCATAAGCCAGCCCCCTTTAATGCAAATCCTTGTGACTATTCTGAGCAGGAGATTAACTTGACCTTTTCCCGGGAAGTTAAGTATTGATTGCGGGTTGGCCTCCCTTCATTGCATATCATTGGGATCCTTTGAAGTGAATATTTGTAGAACAATGAGGTTTGGGTCCCATTGTTTAGATACACAAGCCTAGGCACCAAATTGTCTGGTCTAACAGACACTTCTGTGAAGCTATGTTGCACGCCTTCCACAGATACAAGCTAAATAAAATATATTCATAATTACAATATTTTACAGCTATTAATGGAGATTTCACATAAACTCATAAGGCAATGACAGAGCTTCTTATGCTTCAGGTTTCCCTAGGCACTTTCTTTAACTTTAGAACCTGCAGTTTTGATGACTTGAAGTGTACTTTTTGTTTTTGGTCCACACGTCCTCTTTAATGTCACTGCATAAGGCACAAGGATGATGCAATGTAAAAATGTAGATAAAAATGTGGATACATTTTTTGTAGAAACTGCATCTTGCTGATAAGACAGATTGTTTCAAAAGTGTATAATGCATTTTAAAAGAGTAAAATAAAAAAAAGGTAATATGAAATATTGTACTTTATGTCAATTGTCAGGAATGGCATAACAAAGAAATCTGCAAATACAACAAGTAGAATTGCATAATGTGAATTTGGTATCATCACAAAGAACGTTTTAGATCATAAGTGATGGAAACAGTAAATCTTACCTCCGGTTTTATTCTTCTGGCCTTCTCAGACCTTCACTACAACCATGGTGTTCTCTTCTCCATCCTTCTGGTCATATACGCCCTCACATGGACTGCTAACTTACTTTTAATAAGTTCAATTATACTTTCTCCACAGTTGCACACACCAATGTACTTTTTCTTAGGGAACCTGTCAGTAGTGGACTTCTCTTTTTCTACCGTGACGGTTCCCAAGCTTCTGTCCTGCATTCTTCGAGGAACCTCCATCTCCTTCCATGGCTGTTTCCTGCAGATGTACTTCCTTGTGCTTCTGGGCACCACTGAGAGTTTCCTCTTGTCGGTCATGGCATTAGATCGATATTTAGCTGTTTGTATTCCCTTACACTACGCATCATTAATGAATAATAAGGTTATGCTCATGATGAATATCAGTTGCTGGGTGGCATCATCTCTACATTCATTATTGCACACTTATACTCTATCACAATTAAAATACTGTGAGGACAGACTAATCCACCACTTCTTTTGTGATGTGACATCACTCCTCAAACTGTCCTGCTCCGGTTCTAAGCTAGCTGAGCTCCTACTATACACTGAAGGTTCTATGGTTATTACTATTCCGTTTCTTTTGATACTTATTTCCTATGTGGCCATTGCTTCGGCTATAATGAAAATAAAGACCAGCCGTAGCCGAAGCAAAGCCTTTTCCTCCTGTTCTTCTCATCTCATGGTCATATCCTTGTTCTATGGTACCATAATATTTATTTACATCCGCCCATCATCAAACTACTCCTCCCAGTACGATCGCATTGTTAGCATGGCTTACACAATCATTACTCCTATGTTAAATGCTTTTATTTACAGCCTAAGGAACCAAGATGTAAAACAGGCTATGAAGAAACTCATCACGCAAGGCTTTTCTCATAGCTAAGCTAAAAAAAAATGTCTGTTCATGTTCTCTGATACTGAGTAGAATTTGTATTACCGTATATACTCGAATATAAGCCGAGTTTTTCAGCACATTTTTTTGTGCTGAAAGTGCCTCCCTCGGCTTATACTCGAGTCAAGCACTTTTCTGCAGCAGAGAATGACATTTTCCGACCCGACTTTGGGGGCCCCGTTTGGTGTGCAGACCTAGTGGTACTAGCATTACAACATATCCAAATTTGGGGTTCCTAGCACCAAGTGGCCCCGAGATACGGGGCCCCAAAGTCGGTTCGGAAAATGTCATTCTCTGCTGCAGAAAAGTGCTTGACATTTTCCGACCCGACTTTGGGGCCCCGTATCTCGGGCCCACTTGGTACTAGGGACCCCAAATTTGGTGTGCAAACCTAGTGGATATATATACAATATATCTTAGCACCAAGTGGCCCCGAGATACAGGGCCCCAAAGTCGGTCAACTGTGTCCATCTGCAGCAATGTCATTTTGGGACCCTTTGGGTCCAGAGACCCCAATTTTGGCTGCAGCTAGGGGGCATCTAGGAACCCTTAACTACCAAGTTTGAAGTTCGGGGGACCTATGGCTGCAAATGGGCACAGTGAGGCAGCAAATGGGCATTGTTGACCCTCTTTTACACTTACAGTAGCTGCGCATTTCTCACCCTAGGCTTATACTCGAGTCAATACGTTTTCCCAGTTTTTTGTGGTAAAATTAGATGCCTCGGCTTATATTCAGGTCAGCTTATACTCGAGTATATACGGTACTTACACATTCCCCATTAAACTAGTTTACTTTATTATTATAAGGAGGGCAGGAAAAAGGGATTTTAATAGTGCCAAGACACATCACATTTTTCTAAAAATACATTTCATTTATTTCATTCCAAATGTAAACAATGGGGGCATACAAGTTGCTCCCCAGTGGTACATTGTTTAAAAACAGATTATGACATACAATATACATAAGTATACAAATACTGTGCTATTCAAATATACCTGTTGATCGACATATTTCGATGTACTGCATCTTCAGTAGTCATAAAGCATATATAGCTATAAGAAAATAAATACAAGCTTCCGGAAGGGAGTGGCCACTCATTAAAATTAGAAGAAAGGAGGTTTAAACTTAAACTACGTAGAGGGTTCTTTACTGTAAGAGCGGCAAGGATGTGGTATTCTCTTCCACAGTGGGGAGCATCAATAGTTTCAAGAAACTATTAGATAAGCACCTGAACGACCGCAACATACAGGGATATACAATGTAATACTGAAATATAATCACACACATAGGTTGGACTTTGATGGACTTGTGTCTTTTTTTTTTACCTCACCTACTATGTAACCACAATCAGTACTGGTATCAAAAAATGAACAGTTTCTATATGCATGAATTTACATATGTACAGTGCCTTGAAAAAGTATTCATACTCCTTGAAATTTCCCAAATTTGGTCATGTTACAACTAGACATGTGCACAACAAAAAAAGTTGTTTATTTTCGTTTCGTTTTTTTCGTTTCAGAAAAAAAATCGTTTTTTTTTCGTTTTGTTTTTTTCGTTTCCGTTGATTCGTAACGATTCGTACATTCGTAAGTCGTCGGTGTTCGTATTCGTAACGATTCGTACATTTGTAAGAGTTATTTTTCGTTGATTTGTTTTTTCGTTAGTTTAATTTTCGTTCATTTGTTTATTCGAAATTCGTACGCATTCGTAGTTATTCGTACATTCGTAACATTCGTAACATTCGTAGATTCGTAATCGGAGCATAATTCATAATTTTATGTAATGTGTATGCTATTATTACATTTTAATAATTTACGAATCGAAAAAAAAAAGTTACGAATCGAAAAAAAAAAGTTATGAATCGAAAAAAAAGTTACGAATGTACAAATTTTTTTGTTCAATCCATTCATTACGAATCGAAAAAAAAAAAAAAGTTACGAATCGAAAAAAAAGTTACGAATGTACGAATTTTTTTGTTCAATTCATTCGAAGCACGTTAAGCAGCACCATTGTAAGGGACACGGAAAATTACCAATTCAACAAAAAAAAAAATTACGAATGTACGAGTTTTTTTTTGAGATTTACCAACTAAATCCTTCTCTACAACCAAGCTTCTCCAACCACAAAATGTTTCACAGACTTAACTACTAATTCAAACTTCTTTCTTCAATCAAACTTTACCGTGTACACTCAGGCACATGGTAGCTTCCCAGTCTCTCCCCACAAGAACCAGGCAGGAAGTGTCTTTTTTAGACATGTGCAATTAGTTTCATTCCGAATTCGTTTTTTAACGAATTTCGACAAATTCCTTAATTCGGAAATATACGAATTTACGAATGTGCAAATGTAAGTATTTACGAATGTACGAATTTAGAAATTTTCAGATATTCGGAAAAATCCATTTAACAAATTTTTCCGAATATTTGTAAATTCGAATATTCGAAAATTTGTAAATTCGCACATTCGTAAATTTGTACATTCGTAAATACGTACATTTGCACATTCGGAAATTCGTATATTCATAAATTCGGAAATCTGAATTTATAATTAACTAATAATAACTTAACTATTATTAACTATTAAATTATAGGTATTGTAATTTCCTTTTTAAATTTGGCTGTTAGTGAACGTAACAAATACAAATTTATCTTAAGTTACAAATTATCCGAAATAACGAATGCCATATACAAACAAATGGAACGTAATGCATTAATAATAATAAATAACAATAATAATAATAAAAATGTTTTATTATTATTATTTGTTATTAATTTGTTCCGTTCCATTTTGTTTAGATGCAGCGTTCTTTATTACGGATAATTCGTAACTTCAGATAAATTCGTGTTCATTAACAGCCAAATTTGACAAATACCTATAATTTAATAAGCAAATAAATACTAGAGTATAAATAGTGCGCAATATCAACCTTAGTCTATTTAGATCAGCAGGTGAGGTTAAAAGACAAATGTCATGGTATAATAAAATATATAAGTGCTTGCGTGACAATCCCAGGTGCACAAAAATATATATATATAAACTTCAAGTTACAATGAGGTTGTAACCAATTTAATAAATACACAATGTGTTAAAAATAAATACAATGTGTTTTAAATAAATAAAGTGCTTCAAAATGTGAGTAAAGACAAGTATGTGTTATAATGTGTCAAAGAAAGGAAATATCCAGTTTATGCCAGTGACTACCGGTCATTCCTCCTACCATGGATTGGCTGAGAAATACTCTTTGCAACTAAACCTCTCCAAGGGAAATATGATCATGATGGACACCTCAGTGATACAGTATTATCACAGGCAAAAGCTTTTCTTTCCATCCAAACTTATCCCATAGTTTCATCTCAATGCAAATGTCAGACCTACATCTGAAGTGAAGTTTCTCCTGTCAAATGCTACTTCTCCATTGTGGACCACAATGAATATCTAAAACTCTCTCTGATCAAACGTTTTCATTCTCAAGGTGCCCTTTGATGGACTTTTGAAATTTACCAACTAAATCCTTTTCTACAACCAAGCTTCTCCAACCACAAAATGTTTCACAGACTTACCTACTAATTCAAACTTCTTTCTTCAATCAAACTTTACCGTGTGCACTCAGGTACATGGTAGCTTCCCAGTCTCTCCCCACAAGAACCAGGCAGAAAGTGTATTTTTTCAGATTTATTGTTTGATAAACTTGGGTAGAGTGCAGCGTGAGCCTTGGAATACTGGAAATTTTGTGCAAAAAGACAAGCAAGGACACTCTCTGACTATAACTGTCTCTTCAGGATAAAACCCCTCTTGAGGTTAGCGATAAGTTAACTGCAACTCAGGGGACTCCAATGCAAGAGTCATGGACTTGTAAACTGCTCCCAGAAACTTTGGACGTGGGTCCCTCAGTTCTTCCTGAGCTGGGACCCAGATTGCTTCTGGAACTTACCAGCAGAGCCCAGAACAGCCAAATGCAATCAAACTTTGTTCCAGTGGCTACAGAGGAGCCAAAAACGAAATTTGCCCTAAACTGCTGGCAACCAAACCAGGAAGGTGCTACTTGTGTTAAATATAAGGTGATAAACTGAATAAGCTTGCGAGCAAACCAAACTAGACATGTGCAATTCGTTTCATTTTTTTTTTTCGTTTTTTTTTTTTTTTTTTTTTTCGTTATTTTCGTTCGTATTATTCGTACATTCGTAACTTTTTTTTTTTTTTTTCGATTCATAATTTTCCGTGTCTCTTACAATGGCATTGCTTAATGTGCTTCGAATGGAATGAACAAAAAAATTCGTACATTCGTAACTTTTTTTTCGATTCGTAATTTTCCGTGTCTCTTAAAATGTAATAATAGCATACACATTACATAAAATTATGAATTATGCTCCGATTACGAATCTACGAATGTTACGAATGTACGAATAACTACGAATGCGTCTGAATTTCAAATAAACGAATGAACGAAAATTAAACTAACAGAAAAACGAATCAACGAAAAATAACTCTTACGAATGTACGAATCGTTACGAATACGAACACCGACGACTTACGAATGTACGAATCTTTACGAATACGAACACAGACGACTTACGAATTTACGAATCGTCACGAATCAACGGAAACGAAAAAAAACGAAAAAAACGAAACTAAAATAAACAAATTTTTTTCGGAAACGAAAAAAACGAAACGAAAATAAACAATTTTTTTTGTTGTGCACATGTCTAAACCAAACTAATGACTCAGACCCTTCTTGATTGTTACAGCTGCTGGCACTGATCACAATCTCATAAGTGCATAAATATATAAAAACAAATAAAATGCCATGCTATATTAAGATTACCAATGTGATATGACACATATAAAATGCATGCATATCTTAGTGCAAACCGTGCATGATATTAAACATCTTTTTTTTTTTTTTTTAGGGAAGACAGGTGACTGATCCCTGTGTCGAACACGCATAGGGGAGGGGACAGGGCGGTGCAGTAGACAATGACGTTTGAGAAAAAATCCTGGACAGCTGCACCCAAAAAAATATTTTCGCCTTTATTGAGTAAAAAATCAACAAAAATACATGCCACAGCAGAACGGACAGAAGAATTGATGCGCTTCACACTACAGTGCTTAATCATAGCTACGGTGCAGTAGGCAGCAGGTTTGAACGATGCAAACGGACAAGCTATATCATCATTTTTTTTCTTTATCTGCTATAGAGTGGTGCGCCTCAGATTGATGTTTTATAAATAAAATAAGTTTTTAAACGATAAAACACCATTTAGACTTTATTTTTATATATGGACGGAGGAACTTACTGCTGGACATCTCAGGATTAGGGATGGGCCCGGTGCTCGATGCGAACCCATGTTCGCATCGAGCACCGGGTGTTCGCTCGCTCGGCGAGCCCAGAACTATTTTGGCCGCTCGCATCACGTTCGTGTGATGCGAGCGGCCCCGCAATGCATTGCGGCCGGCGCGGCCGGCGCAGTGCATTGCTGGCTGATGATTGGCCAAGCATGCACTGTGACCCCGCATGCTTGGCCAATCACAGCGCCAGAAACTCGAAGAGCCATAATTGGCTACAGGCAGGACGCCTGTAGCCAATTACAGCTCAGGGGCTTTAGTACACGCCCCCTCTTATAAAAGGCCGCCACACCGTCGGCGCCGGTCACATGCGTTCCGGCGTTAGAGAGAGCAGGATCATTCTGTGTCACTCTGCTAGATTCAGTTAGAAAGATTTAGTTAGAGAGATTTAGTTAGAAAGATTCATCTAGAAAGATTCATTTAGAAAGAGGGGCTTGTAGTGTGTTCGTGGCAGGCAGGCACTGGCAGGCAGTGGCAGCAAACAGAGCTCCTATATTTTGTTCCCAGAAGCACCTATAGGACTTGTAGTGTGTTCGTGGCACGCAGGCAGTGGCAGCAAACAGAGCTCCTATATTTTGTTCCCAGAAGCACCTATAGGACTTGTAGTGTGTTCGTGGCAGGCAGGCACTGGCAGCAAACAGAGCTCCTATATTTTGTTCCCAGAAGCACCTATAGGACTTGAAGTGTGTTAGTCCCATCACACAGAGCTATATTTTCTTCCCAGAAGCACCTATAGGACTTGTAGTGTGTTAGTCCCATCACACAGAGATCATATATTTTGTTCCCAGAAGCACCTATAGGACTTGAAGTGTGTTAGTCCCATCACACAGAGCTATATTTTCTTCCCAGAAGCACCTATAGGACTTGAAGTGTGTTAGTCCCATCACACAGAGAGCCTATATTTTGTTCCCAGAAGCACCTATAGGACTTGAAGTGTGTTAGTCCCATCACACAGACCTATATTTTGTTCCCAGAAGCACCTATAGGACTTGAAGTGTGTTAGTCCCATCACACAGAGATCCTATATTTTGTTCCCAGAAGCACCTATAGGACTTGAAGTGTGTTAGTCCCATCACACAGAGCTATATTTTCTTCCCAGAAGCACCCATAGGACTTGTAGTGTGTTAGTCCCATCACACAGAGATCCTATATTTTGTTCCCAGAAGCACCTATAGGACTTGAAGTGTGTTAGTCCCATCACACAGAGCTATATTTTCTTCCCAGAAGCACCCATAGGACTTGTAGTGTGTTAGTCCCATCACACAGAGATCCTATATTTTGTTCCCAGAAGCACCTATAGGACTTGAAGTGTGTTAGTCCCATCACACAGACCTATATTTTCTTCCCAGAAGCACCCATAGGACTTGTAGTGTGTTAGTCCCATCACACAGAGATCCTATATTTTGTTCCCAGAAGCACCTATAGGACTTGAAGTGTGTTAGTCCCATCACACAGACCTATATTTTGTTCCCAGAAGCACCTATAGGACTTGAAGTGTGTTAGTCCCATCACACAGAGATCCTATATTTTGTTCCCAGAAGCACCTATAGGACTTGAACTGTGTTAGTCCCATCACACAGAGCTATATTTTGTTCCCAGAAGCACCTATAGGACTTGAAGTGTGTTAGTCCCATCACACAGAGATCCTATATTTTGTTCCCAGAAGCACCTATAAGACTTGAAGTGTGTTAGTCCCATCACACAGAGCTATATTTTGTTCCCAGAAGCACCTATAGGACTTGAAGTGTGTTAGTCCCATCACACAGAGATCCTATATTTTGTTCCCAAAAGCACCTATAGGACTTGAAGTGTGTTAGTCCCATCACACAGACCTATATTTTGTTCCCAGAAGCACCCATAGGACTTGTAGTGTGTTAGTCCCATCACACAGAGATCCTATATTTTGTTCCCAGAAGCACCTATAGGACTTGAAGTGTGTTAGTCCCATCACACAGACCTATATTTTCTTCCCAGAAGCACCCATAGGACTTGTAGTGTGTTAGTCCCATCACACAGAGATCCTATATTTTGTTCCCAGAAGCACCTATAGGACTTGAAGTGTGTTAGTCCCATCACACAGAGATCCTATATTTTGTTCCCTGAAGCACCTATAGGACTTGAAGTGTGTTAGTCCCATCACACAGAGATCCTCTATTTTCTTTGCAGAAGCACCCACAGGACTTCTAGTGTGTTAGTGGCATCACACAGAGCTCCTATATTTTCTTTGCAGAAGCACCCATAGGACTTCTAGTGTGTTAGTGGCATCACACAGAGCTCCTATATTTTCTTCTCAGCAGCACCCACAGGACTTCTAGTGTGTTAGTGGCATCACACAGAGCTCCTATATTTTCTTTGCAGAAGCACCCATAGGACTTCTAGTGTGTTAGTGGCATCACACAGAGCTCCTATATATTCTTCTCAGTAGCACCCACAGGACTACCGACTACAATGGCTGGAAGACCGCCAAGGGGAGGCAGAGCGTGCAGAGCCAAGAACACAGGGCAGGCAGGCTCTGTTTCTAGTGGACGTGGCCGTGGCCGTGGACGTGGTCGTGCATCGTCATCAGCACGTGGCCATGGGACACGCGCGTCTTTGTTTTCGGCAGCTGGACATGTGGAGCCGCATCATGCTGAAGGCTTGGTAGAATGGATGACCAAGCCCTCCTCATCCTCCTCATCCTCTCTCACCCAGGCTCAGGGTACTGGCAGAGCAGCTGCCAACGCGTACTCAATGGCATCATCAGCCACCCCTTCCCTAGACCCACCATGTCCTCCTGAGGAGTCCCCCGAACTCTTTGAGCACAGTGTTGGGTACATGCTCCAGGAGGATGCCCAACGATTCGAAGGCTCGGATGATGATACCCAGCTTGAGGAATCTGGCAGTACTGTTCCACCAGCTGCAGCTTACTGCCAGGTTTGCTCTAGTGGTGAAGAGGGAGGGGATGATGAGGTCACTGACTCCACGTGGGTGCCTGAAGGGAGAGAGGATGAGGAGGAGGACGAGGAGGAGGAGGATGCGGCGTCACATGTCCAACGAGGCAGGATGCCCCCTGGAGGCCAGGTAGAGGCCAGCACAGCAACTGTACAACACTGCAGAGCTCCGCCTGTGCAGGGCGCTGCCTCTGCACGTTATCAGAAAAGTTCTTTGGTGTGGGCCTTTTTTGAGACGAGTGCATCAGATCGCACCACTGCTATTTGCAATATTTGTCTCAAGCGTATCTCGCGTGGCCAAAACATCAGCCGCTTGGGCACCACAAGCATGACCAGACATATGTCGACCTGCCATGCAGCTCGTTGGCAGGCACACATAAAAGACCCACACCAAAGAACTAAGCGGACCTCTCCTTGCTCCTCATCAGCTGGGATCTCCATCCCCACTACACCTTCAGTCCTCTCTGAAAGCTGCTCTGAGAGGACTGAAGGTGTAGAATTAGGTGTGTCACAACCAAGTACTTGCAGTACACCGACGTCCGATTGCAGCAGGCAAATTTCCCTGCCCCAGCTGCTGGACCGTAGAAAGAAGTACACTCCCAGCCATCCACATGCCCAGCGGTTGAATGCTAGCTTGGCTAAATTGCTAGCACTTCAACTGCTGCCTTTTCAGTTGGTAGACATTGCCTTCCACATGCCGGTAGAGAGACGGAATCGCCTTCCGTGAGAAAAAGTGGCGTTTGGGAACCTGCCACTGAGGAACCGCACATTGAACAAACTCACGGAAGGCGATTCCGTCTCTCTACCGGCATGTGGAAGGCAATGTCCATGCCTCGCTGGACAGGGCGGTCAGCGGTAAGGTGCATATTACCGCTGACTCATGGTCCAGCAGGCATGGACAGGGACGGTACCTTTCTTTCACGGCCCATTGGGTCACGCTATTGGCAGCTGGGAGGGATGCAGGACAAGGTGCAGTAGTGTTGGAGGTTGTTCCGCCACCACGCCTCCAAAACGCTACTACTGCTACTGGTTGTGACACACCTCTCTCCTCCACCCCCTCCTCTTCTTCTTCCTCCAGTGCTCTGTCCTTGGAACCAGCGGTGCTCCGTAGGCGTACAAGGGGCTACGCAAGTACGCAGGCAAAAAGATGCCATGCCGTGCTTGCGCTGGTGTGTTTGGGGGACAGGAGCCACACCGGGCCAGAGGTTCTGGCAGCTCTGCAGGGGCAGGCCGAGAGGTGGTTGACGCCACGTCAGCTTAAGCCAGGAATGGTCGTTTCTGACAATGGCACCAACCTCCTCTCCGCCCTGCGACAGGGGCAGCTCACCCATGTGCCCTGCATGGCTCACGTCCTCAACCTGGTGGTGCAGCGGTTCTTGGGCAGGTTCCCAGGCTTACAGGATGTCCTGAGGCAGGCCAGGAAAGTCTGTGTGCATTTCCGCCGATCTTATAATGCCAGTGCTCGGCTGACTGAGCTGCAAAAGGAGCTGAACCTGCCCAAGAACCGCCTAATATGTGACATGCCCACCAGGTGGAACTCAACGTTGGCCATGCTGCAGCGACTGCACACGCAGCAGAGGGCCATCAATGAGTACCTTTGCGACTACGGCACCAGGACAGGGTCAGGGGAGCTTGGTTTTTTTTCCCCACGTCAGTGGAGCATGATCAGGGATGCATGCACTGTCCTCTCACCATTTGAGGAGGCCACGAGGATGGTGAGCAGTGACAGTGCATGCATCAGTGACACTGTACCTCTTGTCCACCTGTTGGAGCATACGCTGCGTGGGATAATGGACAGGGCACTTGAGGCAGAACAGAGGCAGGAAGAGGAGGACTTCCTTGCCTCTCAAGGCCCCCTTTATCCGGACAGTGTTCCTTCTGTCCCACCCATCACACAGGAAGAGGATGAGGAGGAGGAGGAGGAGGAGGAGGATTGTGTGAGCATGGAGGTGGAGCCTGGCACTCAGCATCAGCAGCAGCAGTCTTTTAGGGATGATGTACAGTCCCAACAAACCAGTGGACTTGTACGTGGCTGGGAGGAGGTGGCTGGCGATCATGTCATCCTCAGTGACCCAGAAGACTCCGGACCGAATGCCTCAGCTAACCTACGCTGCATGGCCTCCCTGATCCTGCAAAGCCTGCGGAAGGATCCTCGTGTTCTTCGGATCAAGGAGAGGGACCATTACTGGCTGGCCACTCTCCTTGATCCACGGTACAAGGGTAAGGTTGCGGACCTTATCTTGCCGTCGCAGAGGGAGCAGAGGATGAGACATCTCAGGGAGGCCTTGCAGAAAGGTCTGTGCAACGCGTTCCCAGAAACTGGGAGGTTACAAACTCCTGGTCCTGGGCGACGAGTTGCTGAGGCTTCGGTCAGTAGCAGAAGGAGCGGTGGGAAGGTGGACGTCTGACCGATGTGTTCAGACAATTTTTTAGTCCGCAGCCCCAAGGTATGATCGGCTCCAGCAACCATCGCCAGCGTCTGATATACATGGTGCAGGAATACCTTGGGGCAAGGTCAGACTTGGACACCTTTCCCACCGAAAATCCTCTGGCTTACTGGGTCCTGAGGATGGATCACTGGCCAGAGCTTGCACAGTATGCAATTGAGCTACTGGCCTGTCCTGCCTCCAGCGTTCTTTCCGAACGCACATTCAGTGCTGCTGGAGGATTTGTCACCGATCATAGGGTGCGCCTGTCCACCGCCTCGGTTGATCGACTGACCTTCATCAAAATGAATCAGTCTTGGATCACCACCAGCTACCAGGCACCTGAAGCGGATATAACGGAATAATTTATAATGTCACATCCCTTCAAGACTGCCTATGCTGATGCTGAGTGACTGTCCTCTTATGTTCACTGACTATCCTCTTCCTCCTCCCCAATGATCCATGCCACCACACCAGTGCCTAAGGCACAATTTTTCAGCCCCTGTTTAACACGGGCGTGTACATACAATTTTTATAAAAAAATGCTTCGCAACACGTGTGACTGCTGTGCTCCAAGTACAGTATCTGTGAGGGGTTGCAGTGTTGTGGCACCAGCACCAGTGCCTAAGGCACAATTTTTCAGCCCCTGTTTAACAGGGGCGTGTACATACAATTTTTATAAAAAAAAGCTTTGCAACACGTGTGACTGCTGTGCTCCAAGTACAGTATCTGTGAGGGGTTGCAGTGTTGTGGCACCAGCACCAGTGCCTAAGGCACAATTTTTCAGCCCCTGTTTAACAGGGGCGTGTACTTACAATTTTTTTTAAAAATGCTTCGCAACACGTGTGACTGCTGTGCTCCAAGTACAGTATCTGTGAGGGGTTGCAGTGTTGTGGCACCAGCACCAGTGCCTAAGGCACAATTTTTCAGCCCCTGTTTAACAGGGGCGGGTACTTACAATTTTTTTTAAAAATGCTTCGCAACACGTGTGACTGCTGTGCTCCAAGTACAGTATCTGTGAGGGGTTGCAGTGTTGTGGCACCAGCACCAGTGCCTAAGGCACAATTTTTCAGCCCCTGTTTAACAGGGGCGTGTACTTACAATTTTTTTAAAAAATGCTTCGCAACACGTGTGACTGCTGTGCTCCAAGTACAGTATCTGTGAGGGGTTGCAGTGTTGTGGCACCAGTGCCTAAGGCACAATTTTTCAGCCCCTGTTTAACAGGGGCGTGTACTTACAATTTTTTTAAAAAAATGCTTCGCAACACGTGTGACTGCTGTGCTCCAAGTACAGTATCTGTGAGGGGTTGCAGTGTTGTGGCACCAGCACCAGTGCCTAAGGCACAATTTTTCAGCCCCTGTTTAACAGGGGCGGGTAATTACAAATCTTGATCTAATAGTTCACAGCAGGGCCCATTCCTGCGCCCACCAAGAGTAACTATGAGGGCCTACAGTCTTGTGGCAACACCGTCCACCACCACCGCCAAAGGCCCAATTTTTCTGCCCTGTTCATCAGGTGCTTGCAATTACAAATCTTGATCTAATAACTCACAGCAGGGCCCATTCCTGCGCCCACCAAGAGTAACTGTGAGAGCTTACAGTCTTGTGGCAACACCGTCCACCACCACCACCACCCCCAATTTTTCTGCCCTGTTCAACAGGTGCATGCAATTACAAATCTTGATCTATTAACTCACAGCAGGGCCCATTCCTGTGCCCACCAGTCTTGTGGCTACACCAACATCTAATAGGGCAAATTTCTGCAGAGTATATACGCCAGGCCCCTACTTTCAAACATCCAACTTACAAACGACTCCTACTTGCAAATGGAAAGAGAAAACAGGAAGTGAGAGGAAATCTACCCCTAGGAAGGGAAATTCTATCCTGTTAGATTTAATTTGGGAAAAAGGTATCTCCTCTCTACTGATACTTTATCACCAATCCTTGTTTCAATTAAAACCCCAATTTTTCAAAAACATTTGTCATTGGGACGGAAAGTGAGGTGACATGTTCTGAACAGATGTGCAAAGACAGCAAATGTTACAGGGGTGATAACCCCTCCCTATGTTCTCCAAAAAGCTTAAAAATTGATTTTTTTGGGATGGAGCTACACTTCATAATGTACCTGTTCAGATTCTACTTAAGAACAAACCTAAAGCCGCAAGTGGTTTTAAATGGCTTCTTTTTTTCATTTACAAATGTCATTTTGTGCAAGGACAGTTCTAAACACGGGAAACACATGCCACTTCACAGGCATACTTTAGACACCCCCCAGGTACCATATTTAAAGGAAAATTTCACTTTTTTTTTTTCACTTTATGCATCATTAAAATGACTGCTCCCGAAAAAACGTTAGTTTTTAAAAGTTCTTTTTGCATTGATATATGTCCCCTGGGGCAGGACCCGGGTCCCCAAACCTGTTTTATGACATTAACATGCATATTGGCCGTTGTAATTAGCACTTTTGATTTCGAACGTTCGCGTCCATTATAACGTATAGGGTTCGAAAATTCGCGCGAACTTTCGGTCCGTTCAAAGGTTCTGGTGCGAACCGAACTCGGGGGTGTTCGGCTCATCCCTACTCAGGATCACAAAGAACTGCATTCACATAGAACCCAGGGGTGGTTCACAGGTGTTTTTTGACCAAACTTTTGTGTTCGGTCAAACGCCCTGAGGTGAGCAGATTCACACAGGGGGGAGCACACGTTTGTTGTCACCTTGTCAACTTTGGAGCACCTGTTGTGAACAAGCAAGCTATCGCTTGTGAAACATGTCAACTGCTTGTCCTGTGTTTGTCTGATACACTTGTGACAATAAAGGTACATCAAGCAAGTTTTTTGGAAATTCAGAGTGCGACCATTTCTTCATTTTATTCACATTGGACGGTGGTGAGCCTGGGGTCTGCACCTGTCATCCATTTGCACCTGAAGATTTGCCTGGAGCGGTGTGTGCTCTTCTTTTGGTTCCAACTTTGGAGCACCATCACAGGATTTTGCTTTGCCAGCACAATGGACATTTGTTATATTATTATTTAATATGTTTGATATTATGCACTAGGTCATTCATGCACTTTATTTATTTGTGTCTTATCACATTGGTTACAATATAGTATGGCACTTTTCATCTGTTATTGTTTTAATTTGCCAGCACAATGGACACTTTATATATTATATGTCATTATGTTTAATATAATTCAGGGTTTGCGCTAAGATATTCATGCATTTTATATGTGTCATATCACATTGGTAATCTTAATACAGTGCAGCATTATTTGTTATTTGTTTTTATACTTGTGGTAAATAGTTTGAGAAAGGCTGGGCCAGGGAAATTGAAATTCTGCTTCAAATTATCCAGTCACGGTATACCCATCAGTAATGGGACAAGGTCATCCAGCGCCCAGGGCAAATATGCCAAACTGCGCCCCCGCCCCATTCATAACGTGCAATCTTAGGGGACGTAGGACCCAAGTGTAAGACCCAGTAGTCCCTCGCTTGTCAAAATCACTGCTGCTATCACTACTCCTGTCAGCCATGGAGCAGAAGGAAGGATTTTAGCAGAATACAGAAAATGAATCTGAGTATGAGTATGAACAGCATGTAATACACCATTTGTTGGTCGCTTTTTAATGATGTGGGTTTAGTGACACTGTAGGAGTTGAAATTTCCCACTGCTTGTTATCATTCATCCCTCAGAAAAAGAAGGATTTGAACTAAAAGCCAATTACTTGATGCCTGTTAGAATTGCAAAATTAGCTGATAGAGCACATTTTACCTTTTGTGAAAGAGTGCTGAAGTAGATTTTTCCAATTTTTTTTCCAATGGATCAATAACGTTAACAAAAACGCTGGCGAGCCATGTTTTTCAGCGTTTATGGGCGCTTATCGGCGTCTATGAGCGTTTGGTGTTTTTTAGCGGCTTTTTTTTGTGGTCAGAAAAACGACCCACATGAATAATCAAAAGTGCTAATTTTAAAGGCTTATATGCATGGTATTGTCATATAAAGTGTTTGGGGACCGGGTCCTGCCCCGGGGGACATGTATCAATGCAAAAAAAAGTTTTAAAAACTTCAGTTTTTTCAGGAGCAGTGATTTTAATAATGCTTAAAGTGAAACAATAAAATTGTAATAATCAAACTAGTAATAACAAGTGAAAAATATAATCAAATGGCGCTTAAAAAAGAGAAACAAAAAACAAAACAAAAAAAATATATATAAACTACAAAAAATATATAAATATATAAAACACCACGTGAAATAGTGTCCGTATACTGATACAAAAAACAATCTTCATTAATATTTGTGCAAATTCAAAGAAAATGTGATTCAATCTTCCAAAGAAAAATAAGTCCACCAAAAAATCTTCAATAGAATAATCAAATGAATCTTCCACCACACCAACTTGTGTTCCCTCTCCCAATGAGACCGCACTCACCGGATGGTATTGCCTCGCACTCTCGTGGTTGGCAAATATAGCGATTACCCCACCTGGGTTACTTGTGCGATCACTCCAAACTTGCAAACTCCATATGTGAAAACAAATAAAAAATGTGCCTCCACATAGCGTGATACTGTGATAAAACTTATTTATTCAAATTCAACCTCACTCACACTTCAATGTTTCAACTTACAAAAACACAAATGTAAAAAAGCCGAATACAGCACACAATCCACTGCAACTTTTGGATAACAGATGGGCCGACAGAGCGCACATATGATCACCAATGGGTAAAACAACTGGGTTGAAAAAACTGGGTAACAAGTGATCTCACCACCCCTCGCAGCTCTGCTCCTGGTGTGGGTTCTTTCTCCAGGAGTCACTTCAGTGAGGTTGCCGGGTAGTGATCTCAAAAAATAGTAGTAGTAGAGGAGTCCGCACACAAATTCAAACAATTATACACAAAAATTGAAATGTTGAGTATCTCAGTGTCCGTGTAGCTACACCCTTGACATGTTTCGTCGGTATGACTTCTTCAAAAAAGGGAGTTGGCTACACGGACACCGAACGCTTACCTAAATGATGATGAAAACGATCACATGATCGCAATGGATCAATTACTTGTAAGACCTTAGGTGCGGGTGATTAGCTTAATCATGCCCACTTGCTCTTCCCATAGGACCAGCTGTGTCCCGTTCATCCATATCATAGGGCAAACACAGGGCCTGAGGAGTTGCTTCCGGGTGGCACTACTACGTGTACACCCGTAATGCGCATTTGCGCATGCGCCGTATAACGTAAACAGAGTGCGCACGCATATCCTGCGCGCGACTCTCTATCCCCTGCCCGCGCATGCGCAGTGGAGGGACGCTGGCGTGCATTGATTCGAGCGCATCTTCATTGCGCCTTACCTAATACACAGAGTGCGCGCGCCTCTCCTGCGCGCGCCACTCAAACACCCGCCCGCGCATGCGCAGTAAGGGGACGCTGGCGTGCAATGATGCGTACGCATCTTCCATGGGCCAAAGATCTCCACCTTCATATCGCCGTGACATAGCGGTGATTAATCCGCCGATCACGCCTGCGCAGACGGAATACTGCACAGATATGGTCCCATATCTCCATCCACCCTAGGTTCAATCTATGTCTGCTTATAAGTGACTCCCAATTGTGATCTTAGTGCGCTCAGTCACTTCATCCATTTACATAACATATATGGACTAACATGGCTCATCACTGATCACTGTTTACAGCAATCTTACATAATTCATATGTGTTATTTACAAACATATAGAAATAGAGAGTCTGCATTAGAACATCTAAAACAACATAATTCATATGTGTTATTTACAAACATATAAAAATAGAGAGTCTGCATTAAAAAATCTAAAACAACACACACATATAATTTCTGTACTCAATGTAGATATTATCTGCATGGTGCAATTGCATATATGTGACTCATAAAGTGACATAAATATTAGAGACCCGGATTGGACCTACAGCCCCTGTCTAACCATAGGGGAGAAAAAGGTTAGTGTAGATAAATATATACCGATCTCTGACCCAGAGAAAGACGGTTGGTAATAATCACTACTTATGATGTAAGTAGAAATACAGGAGTATGCGGCTAGAACACCTTACTCCTGTGTATATCTATACATGGATATAATGATAAAATAGGCGTAAGAATAACCATCTGACACCAACTATAAATAGATGACAAGGATAAAAAAGGATAATAAAAACTAGATAAAATCAAAGTCTATAGTATATGCGATCTTTTTTTCAACCCGATCATGTACCAACTAGTTGATCATGATCAGATAGGAACCAAAGAAACATACAATGGTGGATCACCAGTAATGATACAGAAAGCCTCTGGCAGCAAGGAAAAAAGAAAAAATTATTATTAATCAAACGAGGTTGACCGCATCGCGCATTGGCTAGAAACCTGTCATACTTGGCTGACCTTATTAAGCCGAGCTCTGACTTCAAAAATTGTTAATGAAGCAGTTAAGGTCCACCTCGATATTCAACCCCCTAGGGCTCATACATTTCATGGAGAAAATCCAGCGGGTCTCCCTCTGTGATAAATCTCTCACCCTATTGGAGCCCCTCCAAGATGGTTTTACTGTGTCTATTCCACAAAATTGAATCAGAGATGGATCACGGTTGTGCTTCTCTCTAAAGTGTAAAGAAACACTGTGATAGCGGAACCCTTTTCTGATGTTAGCTAAATGTTCCGCTATCCGTATTCTGAGAAGCCTTTTGGTCCTACCGACATAAAAGAGTCCACACGGACACCACATGAGATAAACAACATGTGTTGTGTTACATGTGATAAACTCATTAATGTCGAAGGACTCGCCCTCTCTGTTGGAAAAATTAAGTTTCCCTCTGTTACTGATGTTAACGGTCCTACAGCAAATGCACTTTCTGCAGGCATAGAATCCCTTGAGGTCAATTTTTGGACCTTGTTTATCTGGAGGATCCAAAATTTTCTTAACAATTTGGTCCCCAAAACTCGGGGCACGCCTATAAATGAACCTAGGATGTTCATGTAATAACCCTCCTAAATGCCTATCCTGGCGCAAAATATGCCAATGTCTTTCGTAAATGCCCTCTACCTCCTTATACTGTGCATGAAAATTAGAAATGAACCCTAATTGGTGTTGGTTCGTGTCACCTGCACTATTCACCACACTAGGCTCTTTCTTTTTTAGGCACTCATCTCTAGGTATCTCTGACACTTCCTGGATGATTTGTTTCAAGGACTCTTCTTCATACCCTTTTTGTACAAATTTGCTTTTCAGTATCTCTGCTTGGTCATAATAATCCATGATGTTACTACAATTACGCCTTACTCTTAAAATTTGGCCCTTAGGGATATTCCTGATCCAGGATGGATGATGGCCGCTTCTAATGGACAGGTAGCTGTTCCGATCTGTCGGTTTAAAGTAAACCTTTGTGTTCAGCTCATCCTTGTCTTTGAAGATAACTAAATCTAAAAAGTTGATAGTGTGATCATCCACGTGATGGTCCAATTGGATGTTATTATTATTACGATTCAACCCCTCCAAAAACTCCAAAACGGATTCATGGGATCCCTCCCAGATGAAAATTAAATCATCTATGTACCGTTTGTAGAATTTTAATTGAGGAAGTTGATCCCTGAACACATACCTGTCCTCCCATTCAGCCATAAACAGGTTGGCTAGGCTGGGAGCGAACTTCGCTCCCATTGCCACGCCAACCTGTTGAGCATAGAAGTGACCGTTCCACCAGAAGTAATTATGGGTCATGCAAAAATCGAGCACATGACCCAAAAACCTCTTCTGAACAAATGGGATATCATCCCTCTTGCTAAGGGCCCAATTCAGTGCCAGTGCAGCATCTTCATGCTGAATGACAGTATATAAGGAGCGTACATCGGCTGTTACTAAAAATGTATCAGCTGTTGTACTGATTTTAATGTCCTTCAGCAGAAATAAAAGATCCGAAGTGTCCTTCAGATAAGCTCGCGTACTTTTAACACTGGGTTGCAAGAACTTGTCCAAATATTCACCCAATCTCGCCGTAACGGAACCTATACCGTTCACGATCGGTCGAGCCGGTGGTACTTGGCTATTCTTATGGATTTTGGGCAGAGTGTATATTACAGGTATTCTTGATGTACTAGGTACCAAGTACCTTTTTTCCTTAAGATTTAAAGCTTTAATAGCATAGCCCCATTCAACCAAATGATCTAACTGAGTCCTATAAGGATCAGTGGGGTCTGCCGTCAATTTGCGGTAAGTATTGGTATCTCCCACTAAATTGTCAAGCTGTTCAATGTAAAAGGATCTGTCCATCAGTACAACTCCCCCGCCCTTATCCGCTGGACGGACAATGATGTCCTTTCGTTTTTCCAGGGATTTAATCCCGTCCTTAATATAACCAGGATTGATGTTTTTCTTTGGAACCAGGGCTTCAATATCTTTCAACACCAAATTTTTAAAAACCTCAATGTAATGGTTGCTCGGGTTAAGGGGATTAAAAATGGACTTATTTCTAAGTCCACTGTCAATCATTTCAGATCTATATGTGGTAGTAGGGCGATTAACTGCCGGTTGGCTTAAAAAGTACTTTTTCATATAAATTTTTTTTCAAATACTAAATTTTTTGCCGGTCTATTTTTTGATTGGTCATTTTTCTGGATGCTTGGACCTGCCATGTTTGTAGTCTCCCTAGGTACCTCCTCATCCCCTATGCATTGTCCTTGCCATACATAGATTTTGTGGGATTGAAAATCATTTACATCCCTGATGTATTTTTTTACTTTCTTTTTTTGGGTATCTTGATCCACCTTATCTAGTTTTTTCTTCATGTTCACATTAAAATCCTTAACTTGATTTGACTCATTGACAGGTTCTAAAATAGATTGTAAAGCACTAATTTTTTGTTTTATAATATCTAGCTTAATGCGTTTACGTTTTAAAACTAATGACTGTAATTCCTTTCCAGCTTTGTTAAAAAATTCCAGCCATTCATCCATGTATTTCTGGTCCAAGCATCCAGAAAAATGACCAATCAAAAAATAGACCGGCAAAAAATTTAGTGAGAGAAGGAGGAAAAATCACCAACCAGAGTGGTCCAGGAGGAAACCGTCATGGAAAGATCACCCATTCTGTACCCTTTCAGGGTGACTTTAACCAATTGGACAGGAATAACCAAACTGATTATCCCCAACCACTAAATAGACCTCACCTTTCGGAGAATAGTTATCACCCATATCAACAGTATTCGTCCCCACAAACCTTTAGAGAAAGTCCTATCCGCCAATTCCATTCCCCTAGATGGAATAGGGATCATACGCCTCAACGGAATGTCCACTATCCAGGTTACTATCAACCTCAGTGGCAACATCATTATGCCCCTAATAACTATTTTGAATCTAGGAACAATACTAATGACAATGGGTATTGGAGGGGATCGGAAGATCCACGTTGTAATAACTATTGGAACCAACACCCCCCACCCCCACCTTTTTTAGGACAGAGGGGACGTGGAGGAAGGGGAGGGACACCAAAAAAGAACCCCCAAATGCAGAAACAGAAGGGAGGGGACAAACCCCCACCCTCACAACATGGAAGCTCAACAACCCAAAAAGGGTCAGGGGATGTAGGGCCGGTCGACGAAAACAGCTCCAGAAAACGAGCAAGGGACAACTAGACCAGGGGATCTATAATTTGAGTAAAGTAACACTTGATCCAAATGAGATTAATATTCTCAACCTGGGTCTCAAATGTGCCCCTAAAAAAGGCTTGAATAAATTTGATGTTTATATCGACACCCACAAGTTCGTAAGAACTTTGAATATGAAAAAGTACTTTTTAAGCCAACCGGCAGTTAATCGCCCTACTACCACATATAGATCTGAAATGATTGACAGTGGACTTAGAAATAAGTCCATTTTTAATCCCCTTAACCCGAGCAACCATTACATTGAGGTTTTTAAAAATTTGGTGTTGAAAGATATTGAAGCCCTGGTTCCAAAGAAAAACATCAATCCTGGTTATATTAAGGACGGGATTAAATCCCTGGAAAAACGAAAGGACATCATTGTCCGTCCAGCGGATAAGGGCGGGGGAGTTGTACTGATGGACAGATCCTTTTACATTGAACAGCTTGACAATTTAGTGGGAGATACCAATACTTACCGCAAATTGACGGCAGACCCCACTGATCCTTATAGGACTCAGTTAGATCATTTGGTTGAATGGGGCTATGCTATTAAAGCTTTAAATCTTAAGGAAAAAAGGTACTTGGTACCTAGTACATCAAGAATACCTGTAATATACACTCTGCCCAAAATCCATAAGAATAGCCAAGTACCACCGGCTCGACCGATCGTGAACGGTATAGGTTCCGTTACGGCGAGATTGGGTGAATATTTGGACAAGTTCTTGCAACCCAGTGTTAAAAGTACGCGAGCTTATCTGAAGGACACTTCGGATCTTTTATCTCTGCTGAAGGACATTAAAATCAGTACAACAGCTGATACATTTTTAGTAACAGCCGATGTACGCTCCTTATATACTGTCATTCAGCATGAAGATGCTGCACTGGCACTGAATTGGGCCCTTAGCAAGAGGGATGATATCCCATTTGTTCAGAAGAGGTTTTTGGGTCATGTGCTCGATTTTTGCATGACCCATAATTACTTCTGGTGGAACGGTCACTTCTATGCTCAACAGGTTGGCGTGGCAATGGGAGCGAAGTTCGCTCCCAGCCTAGCCAACCTGTTTATGGCTGAATGGGAGGACAGGTATGTGTTCAGGGATCAACATCCTCAATTAAAATTCTACAAACGGTACATAGATGATTTAATTTTCATCTGGGAGGGATCCCATGAATCCGTTTTGGAGTTTTTGGAGGGGTTGAATCGTAATAATAATAACATCCAATTGGACCATCACGTGGATGATCACACTATCAACTTTTTAGATTTAGTTATCTTCAAAGACAAGGATGAGCTGAACACAAAGGTTTACTTTAAACCGACAGATCGGAACAGCTACCTGTCCATTAGAAGCGGCCATCATCCATCCTGGATCAGGAATATCCCTAAGGGCCAAATTTTAAGAGTAAGGCGTAATTGTAGTAACATCATGGATTATTATGACCAAGCAGAGATACTGAAAAGCAAATTTGTACAAAAAGGGTATGAAGAAGAGTCCTTGAAACAAATCATCCAGGAAGTGTCAGAGATACCTAGAGATGAGTGCCTAAAAAAGAAAGAGCCTAGTGTGGTGAATAGTGCAGGTGACACGAACCAATTAGGGTTCATTTCTAATTTTCATGCACAGTATAAGGAGGTAGAGGGCATTTACGAAAGACATTGGCATATTTTGCGCCAGGATAGGCATTTAGGAGGGTTATTACATGAACATCCTAGGTTCATTTATAGGCGTGCCCCGAGTTTTGGGGACCAAATTGTTAAGAAAATTTTGGATCCTCCAGATAAACAAGGTCCAAAAATTGACCTCAAGGGATTCTATGCCTGCAGAAAGTGCATTTGCTGTAGGACCGTTAACATCAGTAACAGAGGGAAACTTAATTTTTCCAACAGAGAGGGCGAGTCCTTCGACATTAATGAGTTTATCACATGTAACACAACACATGTTGTTTATCTCATGTGGTGTCCGTGTGGACTCTTTTATGTCGGTAGGACCAAAAGGCTTCTCAGAATACGGATAGCGGAACATTTAGCTAACATCAGAAAAGGGTTCCGCTATCACAGTGTTTCTTTACACTTTAGAGAGAAGCACAACCGTGATCCATCTCTGATTCAATTTTGTGGAATAGACACAGTAAAACCATCTTGGAGGGGCTCCAATAGGGTGAGAGATTTATCACAGAGGGAGACCCGCTGGATTTTCTCCATGAAATGTATGAGCCCTAGGGGGTTGAATATCGAGGTGGACCTTAACTGCTTCATTAACAATTTTTGAAGTCAGAGCTCGGCTTAATAAGGTCAGCCAAGTATGACAGGTTTCTAGCCAATGCGCGATGCGGTCAACCTCGTTTGATTAATAATAATGTTTTCTTTTTTCCTTGCTGCCAGAGGCTTTCTGTATCATTACTGGTGATCCACCATTGTATGTTTCTTTGGTTCCTATCTGATCATGATCAACTAGTTGGTACATGATCGGGTTGAAAAAAAGATCGCATATACTATAGACTTTGATTTTATCTAGTTTTTATTATCCTTTTTTATCCTTGTCATCTATTTATAGTTGGTGTCAGATGGTTATTCTTACGCCTATTTTATCATTATATCCATGTATAGATATACACAGGAGTAAGGTGTTCTAGCCGCATACTCCTGTATTTCTACTTACATCATAAGTAGTGATTATTACCAACCGTCTTTCTCTGGGTCAGAGATCGGTATATATTTATCTACACTAACCTTTTTCTCCCCTATGGTTAGACAGGGTCTGTAGGTCCAATCCGGGTCTCTAATATTTATGTCACTTTATGAGTCACATATATGCAATTGCACCATGCAGATAATATCTACATTGAGTACAGAAATTATATGTGTGTGTTGTTTTAGATTTTTTAATGCAGACTCTCTATTTTTATATGTTTGTAAATAACACATATGAATTATGTTGTTTTAGATGTTCTAATGCAGACTCTCTATTTCTATATGTTTGTAAATAACACATATGAATTATGTAAGATTGCTGTAAACAGTGATCAGTGATGAGCCATGTTAGTCCATATATGTTATGTAAATGGATGAAGTGACTGAGCGCACTAAGATCACAATTGGGAGTCACTTATAAGCAGACATAGATTGAACCTAGGGTGGATGGAGATATGGGACCATATCTGTGCAGTATTCCGTCTGCGCAGGCGTGATCGGCGGATTAATCACCGCTATGTCACGGCGATATGAAGGTGGAGATCTTTGGCCCATGGAAGATGCATACGCATCATTGCACGCCAGCGTCCCCTTACTGCGCATGCGCGGGCGGGTGTTTGAGTGGCGCGCGCAGGAGAGGCGCGCGCACTCTGTGTATTAGGTAAGGCGCAATGAAGATGCGCTCGAATCAATGCACGCCAGCGTCCCTCCACTGCGCATGCGCGGGCAGGGGATAGAGAGTCGTGCGCAGGATATGCGCGCGCACTCTGTTTACGTTATACGGCGCATGCGCAAATGCGCATTACGGGTGTACACGTAGTAGTGCCACCCGGAAGCAACTCCTTAGGCCCTGTGTTTGCCCTATGATATGGATGAACGGGACACAGCTGGTCCTATGGGAAGAGCAAGTGGGCATGATTAAGCTAATCACCCGCACCTAAGGTCTTACAAGTAATTGGTCCATTGCGATCATGTGATCGTTTTCATCATCATTTAGGTAAGCGTTCGGTGTCCGTGTAGCCAACTCCCTTTTTTGAAGAAGTCATACCGACGAAACATGTCAAGGGTGTAGCTACACGGACACTGAGATACTCAACATTTCAATTTTTGTGTATAATTGTTTGAATTTGTGTGCGGACTCCTCTACTACTACTATTTTTTGAGATCACTATCCGGCAACCTCACTGAAGTGACTCCTGGAGAAAGAACCCACACCAGGAGCAGAGCTGCGAGGGGTGGTGAGATCACTTGTTACCCAGTTTTCAACCCAGTTGTTTTACCCATTGGTGATCATATGTGCGCTCTGTCGGCCCATCTGTTATCCAAAAGTTGCAGTGGATTGTGTGCTGTATTCGGCTTTTTTACATTTGTGTTTTTGTAAGTTGAAACATTGAAGTGTGAGTGAGGTTGAATTTGAATAAATAAGTTTTATCACAGTATCACGCTATGTGGAGGCACATTTTTTATTTGTTTTCACATATGGAGTTTGCAAGTTTGGAGTGATCGCACAAGTAACCCAGGTGGGGTAATCGCTATATTTGCCAACCACGAGAGTGCGAGGCAATACCATCCGGTGAGTGCGGTCTCATTGGGAGAGGGAACACAAGTTGGTGTGGTGGAAGATTCATTTGATTATTCTATTGAAGATTTTTTGGTGGACTTATTTTTCTTTGGAAGATTGAATCACATTTTCTTTGAATTTGCACAAATATTAATGAAGATTGTTTTTTGTATCAGTATACGGACACTATTTCACGTGGTGTTTTATATATTTATATATTTTGGTAGTTTATATATATTTTTTTTGTTTTGTTTTTTGTTTCTCTTTTTTAAGCGCCATTTGATTATATTTTTCACTTGTTATTACTAGTTTGATTATAATCACATTTTTTATGGTTACACAGTTTTAAAGTGGCTGCTAGGTGTTTATTCACATTTAGGGATTTAATAGGTGGTGTTCATCACACACACATCTATCCACACATTGGTTGACACTATTGGCGCAAGGGTGGTCAGTTATTCTAGGAGCGGCATTATAGAGTATCTACCAATCAGACTAAATAAAATTGTAATATTCCTTTAAATTTCGTACCTGGGGGGTGTCTATAGTATGCCTGTAAAGGGGCGCATGTTTCCCGTGTTTAGAACAGTCTGACATCAAAATGACATTTCTAAAGGAAAAAAACAAATTTAAAATGGGTCAGGTCCATTACAGTTCATTGATAAAAAATGCGTGGGGGTCCCCCTAAATTCCATACCAGGCCCTTCAGGTCTGGTATGGATTTTAAGGCGAACCCGCACTAAAATGTTTTTAAAAAATGGCGTGGGGTCCCCCCAAAAATCCATACCAGACCCTTATCCGAGCACACAACCTGGCAGGCCACAGGAAAAGCGGGTGGGACGAGAGAGTGCCCCCCCTCCTGAACCATACCATACCATGCCCTCGACATTGGGAGGGTGCTTTGAGGTAGCCCCTCAAAGCACCTTGTCCCCATGTTGATGGGGAGAAGGTCCTCATCCCCACAACCCTTGCCCGGTGGTTGTGGGGGTCTGCGGGTGGGGGGCTTATCAGTATCTGGAAGCCCCCTTTAACAAGGGGACCCCCAGATTCTGCCCCCCCTGTGTGAATTGGTAACGGGGTACAAATGTACTCCTACCATTTCACAAAAAAGTGACAAAAAGGTGACAAAAAGTCCTTTATTAATTTCTTCTTCTTTCATCTTCTTTCTTCTGGTCTTCCATCGATGTTGTTCTTGTTCCTCCATCTTCTTCTTCATCTCCTTCTTCCTCCGGCATCTTGCACCAGGCTTCTTCTCCGCTCCGTCCTCACGATCCGCCTCTGTGGGAGTCTTCAGCTGCGTAACGCTTCGATTCTTCTGACACTTATTAAATAACGGAGGGCGGGGCCACCTGGTGACCCCACCCTCCTCTGACGCACAGGGACTTCCCTATGGCTTTCCCCGTGATGTCAGAGGGGGCGGGGTCACCTGTTTATGTCACTGGGTGGCCCCGCCCTCCGTTATTTAAGAAGTGTCAGAAGAATCGAAGCGTCACACGGCTGAAGAGTCCCACAGAGGCGGATCATGAGTACGGAGTGGAGAAGAAGCCTGGGGCAAGATGTGGGACGAGAAGAGCGGAGGAAGAAGAAGATGAAAAAGAAGATGGAGGAACAAGAACAACACCGATGGAAGACCAGAAGAAAGAAGATGAAAGAAGAAGAAATTAATAAAGGACTTGTCAAAATACGGCTCTTGTGTTTTTTAACCTTTTTGTCACTTTTTTTTGTGAAATGATAGGGGTACATTTCTACCCCATTACCAATTCACACAGGGGGGGGGGTGGGATCTGGGGGGTCCCCTTGTTAAAGGGAGCTTCCAGATTCCAATAAGCCCCCTGCCCGCAGCCCCCCACAACCACCGGGCAAGGGTTGTGGGGATGAGGCCCTTCTCCCCATCAACATGGGAACAATGTGCTTTGAGGGACTACCTCAAAGCACCCTCCCAATGTTGAGGGCATATGGCCTGGTGTGTTTCAGGAGGGGGAGGGGCCACTCTCTCGCCCCCCTCTTTTCCTGCGTCCTGCCAGGTTGCGTGCTCGGATAAGGGTCTGGTATTTTTGGGGGGACCCCACGCCATTTTTTTTTACATTTTGGTGCAGGGTTCCCCTTAAAATCTATACCAGACCTGAAGGGCCTGGTATTGAATTTAGGAGGACCCCCACGCATTTTTTTTTTTAAATTTGGTTCAGGGTTCCCCTGTGGGGAAATCCCTATGCCGTTTTTATCAATGAACTGTTATGTGTATTGTCGGACCCGAGAATTCATTGTAGCCGCGAGTAGTTTTTTTTTTTTTTTTAACAGAAACGTTTTTTTATTTTCTTACATCAAACAAGACAGTACAAACACACAAGTATCTGACATCAGGTAGTTAGTTACCTAACTTCAGTATTGCATGTGCAGGGGGTAGTCAACTTCATAAACCTTTTTTCCCAGGATATGGGCTGTATACAACGCTAGGTTGCATCGTGAGAATTACCTCGGAGGGTGGTCACAGGATGAGTATAAGTGAGTGGGAGTGTCTGGACTATTATGGTCTAGTGGGAGCCGGCCTTGATAGGGAGAGGGGCAGGAAGGAAAAGCCCTACCACCGATCCAAGTTGAACAGGGGAGTTAACTCCCTCCCAGGGGGAGGGAGTTAACTCAGTCCTTCCCCTAATCCAGGGTAAGACTTCGGCACCGGCATCCACACGGGGCGTCTCCCCTTAGGAGGGGTTCAGCCGCACACGTCGACCCAATTCGACCATACTTTATCATATTTCTAAGGGCAATTCCTGCTCTGATACGTAATGCGGTATAATGGCAACACATTATTTATTGCCTTTTTCCAAGCTTCTACGGATGGGGGCTCCTTTTGCTTCCATTTGAGGAGTATTTCCCTTCTAGCATAGAATAAAGAGTAGGTTAGACATAGTTTAACATAGCGGTCTCCTTCTATATCTTCTAGGTGACTCAGTAACAGAGTTTGGGAGTCTAGTGGTATCATAACATCACCTACCGTACCCAGGGTGTCCGCCACCGCAGTCCAGAACAGGTGTAATTTGGGACAGGACCAGACCATATGAAAGAAGGTTCCCACTCCTACCTCACATCTAGTACATTTGGGGCTAAGACCAGGGTAGATGTTCGCTAGCCTTTGTGGTGTATAATATGCCCTATGCATACATTTTAATTGTATAAATCTGTCATTAGCTGCAATCATGGATGGGATATATGATTATATAGCGCTACAATATATATGTAGCTACACACTCCTCCCATTCCTCCTCTCCCAGATAGGGGATATCTGCCTGCCATTTAGTCATGGATCTTTTATTCGCAATGTCGTGAGCTACCGTTAAGTGGAGGTATAGGGAGGAAAAAGGTTTTTCCAGCATCCCTGAGATCAGGGGGCGCTCTATTGGATCTGGCTCGGGCGTGATCTGGGAGGGGAATTGGACTTTAAGGGCGTGCTGCAGCTGCCAGTACCTGAAAAGGAAGTTTCTCGGTAGGTTGTGGGCTTGTTGCAATTCTCGGAATGGGGCCATTACACCGCGTGGCATAACCTGTTTTAGTGTAACGATACTCTTCTTGGCCTAACTTGCCGGATCTGGGAAGCGTGGGGTTGGCCCAGAGTGGTGTGTGAGGTGAGATGTGTGTTTGTTTCAGTAGGGCTGCCCTGGAGGATCTCCACACCTGAATTGTGGCTTTCATAGGACCTTTCACAGCAGGATTGGCCCTGGCCCCCCGGTATGGTAAGTTGGACAGCACAGCGTATGATCCTAGGAGAGCCGCCTCAAGGGTAACAGCAGGGTTTTGCCGGGGTTGCGAGAACCACCACCTCACCGTCACCAGGACTGCCGCCCAATAATATATCAGGAAATTGGGTAACACCAATCCTCCCCCAGATAGTGGAAGATAAAGTATGTTTTTTGCCACCCTTGGGGGTTTCCCTGCCCATATAAAGGAGATTGCTATGCTTTTGAGCCTGTGAAAGAAGGATCTGGGGATGGGGGTCGGAGTGTGTCTAAAGTAGTACAGGAATTTTGGTAGGTAGATCATTTTTAAAAGGTTACCTCTTCCTACTGGAGTCAAAGGGAGAGATCTCCAGGTGGAACATTTTTGTTGGAGTTGAGTCAGTAGCGGGTACGCATTTTTATCCAGGTAGCCTGACAGTTCGTTCCCCACTCTCACCCCCAGATAGGTAAACTCATCCACCCACTTTAAGGGGTCCAGTTGAGGCACCGACTAGGAGAGGGGAAAAAGGATTGCCTTGTTCCAATTTATTCGGATACCTAAAAATATCTGCCAAATTTGTCGAACATGGCTAAAGCTGCTCGTAGGGACTCCGTAGCATCTGCCAGATACAGGAGTGAGTCATCGGCATAAAGGGAGAGTTTCTCTTCCACCGTACCCACCCGTAACCCCCTAACTGACTGGTCCGCTCTAAGGAGGATAGCAAGGGGCTCAAGGGCCAGGGCAAACAGGGCTGGGGAGAGTGGGTATCCTTGCCTCGTTCCCCCCCAGTGTAAACTCCCCCGAGAGGACCCCATTGTTGCAGATTCGGGCTCTGGGCTGTGCATAGAGAAGCTGAAGCCAAGGCAGGAACCTAGGACCGAACCCAAATTTGGACAGGACTCGACTGAGTCGAAAGCTTTCGTAATCGATGGATATTTATGTCTGTCCCTCCCCCGGGCATGAACCCCGTCTGGTCAGGGTGTATCAGGGCCGCGATTACCGTATTTTAGTATTTTTGAGAGAATTTTTGTGTTAACGTTAAGGAGGGAGTTGGGGCGATAGGAGGAGCATAGGGTTGGATCTTTTCCCGGGTTGTGAATGACTACTATTACCGCTTCGTGCATGGAGTCAGGGAGACGGCCTTCACCAATGGATTTAGCTAGTAGGGCTTGAAATCTTGTTGCCAGCTTCTCTGCATATGTTTTATAAAATTCCACCGGGAGACCGTCCGATCACGGTGTCTTGACAGTTTGCATCATTTTAAGTGCCTTTTGGATTTCCTCAATTTTTATAGTGGCATCTAGTTTGTTAGCATAAGTTGGGGTGAGGATGGGGATGTCAACATCCTCCAGATAGGCTGCCAGTTCCTCAGTGTCGTACTCAACCCGGGAGCGGTATAATGTTTGATAATAGGTGGCAAATTTGCGGTTAATTTCCTCCAGAGTGGTGAGGGGAGAACTATCTGCAGCCTGAATCTGTCCTATTGTCATACCTACGGATTGTTCCTTGGAGAGCCAGGCCAACAAGTGGCCCGTTTTCTCCCCTTGCTCGAATAACCTCTGGGTTTGATGGAGTAGTTAATTCTGCGTCAGGGTTGTCCTCAGCAGAAGGACCTCTCGCAATATGGACTGCAGTCTGGCATAAGTCTGTGGATCTGGGGACCTAACATATAAGGCCTCCTGTCTCTTCGCTTCAGCCTCGAGGTCTGTAAGCTCTTTTCTACGGTCTCGACGGACCTCCACTATAATGGTCTGGTACTGTCCCCTGGAATACGCCTTAAAGGCATCCCAGACTGAGGAGGCCGAAGCCAAGTCGGTATTTACCCTCCAGTATGTGTCTAGCTCGTCCCTGTATCACGGTTCCACTCCCGCATCCGAGACCCAATATCTAGACAGGCGCCAGAGTCTGTCTGATGGGGCTATCAAAAGGTTGAGGTCTAGAAGAAGCAGGCGTGGTCCGAGATACTTCGGGGAAGAATTGTGATGGCTTGGACTCTAGGGAGAACCAGTCCCCCGCATAGACTAGGTCGATACGGGAAAAGATTCTATGGGAGGCAGAGTGGCACGTGTACGCCCTGGCCTGGGGATGCTTCCATCTCCAAATGACGGTCAGCCCGTACGTGTCAGCCCACTCCGCAAGTCCCTGGCGGGTTGCACCAGTGGCAAGGAGCCTGTCTAGTCCTGCATCAGGGACCAGGTTAAAGTCCCCCATTATCAATACAGTTTCAGTGGAGAATTCAGCTATCTTGGCAGTTATTTGGTTTAGTATCTGAAGGGAGGCCGGAGGTGGAAGGTACAGGCCTACAATCACCCATGGCATGTTATGAATTAGAGCATATAACAGCACATACCTACCCTCCGTGTCCAGGGCCAGGTCAAGAAGTCTGAAGGGGAGCAATTTTAAAATCAAAATGCTTACCCCTCTTGAAAATGTAGAGTGGGTTGAATTGTAGGGATAGCCTACCCACGTTTTTTTTAAGGCTAAAGGTCTTCTTTTCCACCAGGTGGGTCTCCTAGAACATGTATATGTGCGGGTGGTGGGATTTTACAAATTGGAATACTTAGGAACGTTTAATGGGGGAGTTAAAGCCCCGCGTGTTCCAGGAGATAATCTTAACACAAGATCTTGACATCAATGTCGCTTAGAAAAGATGTAGGATGAGAAATGTAGATGAGACCTCCCCCATCTGGGCGTCTGGACTCGGATGGGCACCCAGAAGAAATTAGCAGGCATGCAATATTGATCAGGGTGGTAACCAGCAATACTGTCAAATACAATAAATGTAACAGAATTGGTAACATAGGGACCGCAACAAGTTGTTGAGCCTCTGTAGGTTGGTAGTAGCATGGGGGGAAGAATGCAACCCGTTTGTGTGAGGCTTCAGGCGGGGCCCCCCTTTGTGTACTGTTCAGCAGGAGCTCCATCATGTAGCACCTGGTGGTTCACACATGTCATTAAACAGGAGTAATGTGTTTCCGAGTTGAGGGGTGTATAAGTCTTTTTTCAGCTGCACATTCAATTCTGTCTATAAGTGCGGGCCAAGGATCTGGTGAGCAGGAATCGTCCTTGGCAACTGCCTCATTCTGATGTTCCAAACTCAGCCAGAGATTAGAGAAAAACAGTCACCAGTCCCTCCCAAGACCTTCCTCGCCCGGGAGCCCACGGCCGTAGTGTGCTAGGAGGGGAAAGAGTCACAAGGGAGCCTCTGTTTTCATCCGGAAGGTTAGGCCATGCAGCTCACAGTCTATTATGCCTCAGCCCTTCACAAGCTAGCAAAGTCTGCTCCATTTTTCGTCAGGGGAATGGCTGAGTTCTGGATTGTAGCAGCAGCTCATACAAATATCAAGTCATTGTACCAGGGATCAGCATACCTGGAGGACTTAGTTGGGGAGTGTTTCAGCCCATGCTGCAGCTTCTCTGGGTGAGGTAAAGAACTCTCCCCATCCTGCACCCGCAGCCTGGCTGGAAAGAGCATACTATACTTCACTCCCTTCTGGCGCAGCAAGCCCCGGACATGATCGAACAACTTATGTTGGCGTTGTGTCTCCACCCAGTAGTCCGGAAATATGAGGATTTTTGTGTTTTCATACTTTAGTTCGCCCTGCAGGCCACTCAACACTGTGTCCCGGTCTCGGTAGTGCAGTAATTTAAATCTGAAGGTGCATGGTGGGGCGCCTTGGGGACCCCTGGTCGCCGGCATACGATGGGCCCTTTCAATGGAGAACTGCAGGGAGAACTTAGCCCTGGGTAGTAAGGATGGTAACAGCCCCTCCATGAATGCGACTGGATCATCTCCCTCTGCACCCTCAGGGAGGCCGAGAACCCGCAGGTTATTACGCCTGTTCCGGTTCTCGGAGTCCTCAGCTCTGTTTTCTAGGTGCTTCACCTTCAATTTCAGGGCTTGGATGTCCGCATGATGATCCCTCTGGATGTCCTCTCTCTCAGAGACCCTCCGTTCCACCTCTGCCATGCGGTCCCGGAACTTGTCCATGTCTCTCCTAATGAGAGCTGTTTCAGTCTGTACATGGTCAGTTTTTGTTGTTAGCGTGGCCTGACAGGTGTTTATGGGCAGAATTAAGGCATCAATGGCCGCCGAGCTGGCCTGTATAGCTCCGTCGGGGAGGATTGGTCTGGGACTCCATGTGGTGCGCCGCGTGTGCTTTAGGCCTCTGTGAGGGTTGGGTACTCACAGTGGTCGTCGCGTTTTTCTTTGGGCAAATTTTCTGCCCCCGGGCATCGCCCAGACCTCCCGCAGAATCTACGCCGAGAGGTGGTTGTGCTGGAAGCATCTTACACCAGGATCGTTGCAGGATGAGAAGCCGGAGACGGGAGCTCTGTTAACACACGTCCGCTCCCAGCGCTATCTTGGACATGGCCCTAGCCGCAAATAGTTTTAAATTAGTTTTTTTCCTTTAGAAATGTAATTTTTCTGTCAGACTGTTCTAAACATGGGAAACATGCACCCCTTTACAGGCATACTATAGACACCCCCAGGTATGAAATTTAAAGGAATATTACACTTTTACTTTAAGCATTATTAAAATCACTGCTCCCGAAAAAAAAACTGCTGTTTTTAAAACTTTTTTTTGCATTGATACATGACCCTGGGGCAGGACCCGGGTCCCCAAACACTTTTTATGACAATACCATTCAAGCCTTTAAAATTAGCACTTTTTATTTCTCCCATAGACTTTTAAAATTAACGAATTTCTGAATTTACGAGTTTTCGAATATTCAAATTTAGTATTCAGAAAAATTTGTTAAGCAGGTTTTCATTAATTCGGTTTTCTGCGAATTAACAAATTTGTTGAAATTTGTTTGAAAAAAAAGAATTCAGAACGAAACGAATTGCACATGTCTAACAGACCCCTTAGTCCATGCATGGCATATGAATTCTTAATAATCCTGCATATGATAATGTAAATAATATCAAAAAATAGACTAATGAGATTAGTATTATTTTTAGTGTTCAGAACAATCCTCCTTGATAAACATGGTGGTAAAATCACTGGAGAATTCTGGCAATATAATTTATTAAAAAATTCCCTGGTGACACCCAGCTCTCTGAAATAAAGGAAGCTGTACATTATATAAGGAGATTATTGCCCGGTGTCTGGCAGATCTCTTTATTTTACAGGGAATGGTAAGTGACATGTGGAATCCATTCTGATTATGAATCAGATTCTGTGATACACATCCAACAGTTCATAGAATAGGAATTCAGGGGGTGCCACAAACAGCTGTGTCAATGTGGCACCACAAGTCTTACCTTCCCAGTAGAGCTGCACAATTAATTGTTAAGAATCGAGATTACGATTCTTTCCCCATCGTGATCAGCCCAAAGCCTATCTTTCAAACTTGTTTACAAGTTAAAATAATTTTTTTTTCTCGAAAATTACTTAGAAACCCCAAACATTATATATATTTTTTTCTAACACCCTAGAGAATAACATGATGGTTGTTGCAATACTTTCTGTCACACCGTATTTGCGCAGCGGTCTTACAAGAGGACTTATTTTGGAGAAAATACACTTTTTTGAATTAAAAAATAAGACAACAGTAAAGTTAGTCCATTTTTTTTATACTGTGAAAGATGATGTTACGCCGAGTAAATTGATACCAACATGTCACGCTTTAAAGTTGCGCCCGCTCGTGGAATGGTGACAAACCTTGACTACTGCCACTCCCTCCTCATTGGATTACCTTTACATAGGATATCCCCCCTTCAGTTCATCATGAATGCTGCTGCCAGACTCAGTCACCTTACCAACTGTTCAGTATCTGCTACCCCTCTCTGCCAATCCCTTTACTGGCTTCAGCTCTCCCAACAAATTATATGCAAAGTACTAACAACAACCTACAAAGCCATCCACAGCTCTGCCCACAACTACATCACTCTTTGTTCCTCCCAAGACCTCCTGCTCTCTAGCTCCCTCGTCACCTCCTCCCATGCTCACCTCCAAGACTCCTCCCAAGCCTCCCCCATCCTCTGGGACTCCCTACCCCATTCAGACTCCCACTCTGTCCACTTTTAAGTGATCTCTGAAAACCTTTCTCTTCAGAGAAGCCTATGCTTCCTTCACCTTACACATAAATGTATTTTCTCCATCAACTCATCCCTCACAGTAACTATCTTTTGTATCACTTGACCTTTCCTTTGGATTGTAAGTGCTAACGAGCAGGGCCCTCGAAGTCCGCCTGTACTGTCTGCCCTCATGTTGTAAAGGCTGAGCAAACTGTTGGCGCTATATACAGTGCCTTGAAAAAGTATTCATACCCCTTTAAATGTTTTAATTTTTTTCATGTTACAACCAAAAACATAAATGTATTTTATTGGGATTTTTGTGATAGACCAACACAAAGTGGCACATAATTGAGAAATGGAAGGAAAATGATAGATGGTTTTCAAAATTGTTTACAAATAAATATGTGAAAAGTGTGGGGGTACATTTGTATTCAGCTCCCCTAATGCAATACTTTGTAGAACCACCTTTCACTGCAATTACAGCTGCAAGTCTTTTTGGGGATGTCTCTACCAGCTTTACACATCTAGAGAGGGACATTTTTGCCCATTCTTCTTTGCAAAATAGCTCCAGCTCTGTCAGATTGGATGGTGAGCAGCAATTTTTTCAAGTCTTGCCACAGATTCTCAATTGGATTTGCAGTGTTAGTTTTCCACCAGACATACCATTTTTCTTTTAGGCCAAAAAGTTCAATTTTGGTCTCATCTGACCAGAGCACCTTCTTCCACATGTTTGCCGTGTCCCCCACATGGCTTCTCGCAAACTGCAAACGGGACTTCTTATGACTTTCTTTCAACAATGGCTTTCTTCTTGCCACACTTACATAAAGGCCAGATTTGTTGAGTGCACGACTAGTAGTAGTCCTGTGGACAGATTCTCCCACCTGAGCTGTGGATCTCTGCAGCTCCGCCAGAGTTACCATGTGCCTCTTGGCTGCTTCTCTGATTAATGTTCTCCTTGTCCGGTCTGTCAGTTTAGGTGGACGGCTATGTCTTGGTAGGTTTGCAGTTGTGCCATACTCATTTTCTGATGATGTTCCATGAGGTGTTCAAAGCTTGGGATATTTTTTTAATAACCTAAACCTGCTTTAAACTTCTTCCTTGGCCTTCACGATGCTGTTTGTTCACTAAGGTTCTCTAACAAACCTCTGAGGGCTTCACAGAACAGCTGTATTTATACAGAGATTAAATTGCACACAGGTGGACTCTATTTACGAATTAGGTGACTTCTGAAGGCAATTGGTTCCACTAGATTTTAGTTAGGGGTATCAGAGTAAAGGGGGCTGAATACAAATGCACGCCACACTTTTCCGATATTTTTTTGTAAAACAAATTGAAAACCATTTATAATTTTCCTTCCACTTCACCATTATATGCCAGTTTGTGTTGGTCTATCATATAAAAACCCAATAAAATACATTTACGTTTTTGGTTGTAACATGACAAAATGTGGAAATTTCAAGGGGTATGAATATTTTTTCAAAGCACCTGAATAATAATAATAATAATTAATTGACCCCAATCAAGTTTCCATTAATAAGTAGGCACCTATTAACCCCAAGAAGTTTACTAGCCCTGTTTTTAACCCCAGCAATTCTATTGACCACTTGGATAGTCTCATTGACTCTTGGTCACTTTTGGGAAACACTGAGATAGACTGCTTCAGGAAAAGGTTTGTTGAAGTTCAAAAACTATAAACAGTCATATATGTAAACTGTTCCTTGCTGTCCACTGCCAGGATGATTTTTTTTAGAGAAAACTGGAAATACTGTACCTGAACAAAAGTAACATATATATTTTACAACATAAAGACAATGTAATTGACCTTGTTAATTTCTATATCATTTTTTGAGATTGGGTTCCATTTCTATAACTCTACAGTACATTACAGCCCAAACACTACGTTCCAGGTATGTCGGTACTCCTTTCACATGATATTTTTTGCAATTTTGGATATAGATTTTTTCTCTCCTTTTGTACAATGCACCACTTACCAGATATCCTTTTGCTTCTTGCAGACGCATTGTGTGCAGTGCCTCATTTCTGTGAACCTCCGTAGAAGCAACCTTGACCTCTTGGGTGGCTGTCTCTCCATCTTCCTATGACCGGCTTTCCCTTTTGCAACTGACCTCCTAAGGTTTTTTTATCTTTAAGTGCAAGATCATGCTATATATTATATGGTATGTATAATCCAACCTCTGAAGTTGCTGTATCTCTCCATTGTTTTCCATGTGATGTCTTTTCTAATGCCATATGCCTTTTTCTAATAATAGAGTTATTATATGAATACAGCTCTCCTTGCTACTACCCCTGAAACATGTCGGGTATTTGGGAGTAGGGATAGGTGAACGATTTGGCCCGAGCATAAGTTTGGGCTGAACTTTGGTTGTTCGGAAGTTTAGCGATCTTTTCCTGTGGCCTGCCAGGTTGTGTGCTCAGATAAGGGTCTGGTATGGATTTTGGGGGGGGGGGGGGACCCCTATGCCATTTTTTTTTATATGGCGCAGGGTTCCCCTTAAAATTCATACCAGACCTGAAGGGTCTGGTATGGATTTTAGGGGGGACCCCCATGCACTTTTGAATTTTTGGTTCGGGGTCTCCCTTAATATTCATATTCCCAAAGGGCCTGGTAATGGACTGGAGGGGGGGACCCATGCCGTTTTTTTCAATGAGTTTTATCTATATTGCCGAGACCCGACAATTCATTACAGCTGTGATCAGTTTTAAATTACTTTTTTCCTTTAGAAATGTCATTTTGCTGTGGTACTGTTCTTAACACGGGAAAAATGTGCCACTTTACAGGCATACTATAAACACCCCCCAGGCACAATATGGGAAGGAATATTTCATTTTTATTGTTCCGCTTTAAGCATTATTAAAATCACTGCTCCCGAAAAAACTTCCTTTTTTTTCGCATTGTTACTGGGGCAGGACCCGGGTCACCAAACACTTTTTATGACAATAACTTGC
This sequence comes from Lithobates sylvaticus, assembly GCA_028564925.1. Classification (NCBI taxonomy): domain Eukaryota; kingdom Metazoa; phylum Chordata; class Amphibia; order Anura; family Ranidae; genus Lithobates; species Lithobates sylvaticus. The sequence goes on along the minus strand of CM053036.1, from coordinate 213,275,999 downwards.
ATATAAGCCTTTTAAATTAGCACTTCTGATTTTCCATGTTCGTGTCCCATAGACTTTAACAGGGTTAGTTTGTTCGTCCAAATTTTTTGCCTGTTCGGATTTTCTGGTGCGAACCGAACCGGTGGGTGTTCAGCTCCTTATTTGGGAGTGCTATAAATATGATTTTTTTGTCATTTATGCTATTTGTCTTTTTCAAAGACAAAACTATTTATTGTTATTGTTGTGTTTAATATTCCTCCTGTAATAAAACTATACATATTTTATACTATTGATGTTGTTTCTGCCTTTAAAATCCCCTTCCCAAGGGGGATCTCTTTGTTTTTATATTATTGGGATGTTTGCAACACAACACCTGGTTTCTTTGATGGTGGAATCCTTTTCTATATGTACAGGGTAGCAAATACCCATTCCCCCATTCGTTTTCCAGCATCAATTAAACCCACTTTTTTTATATACTTGATAATTTTTGAGATATCATATTCAAATAAGGCTTGTGACTGTAAGGATTCATTACTTGGAATCTGGGTAGGTTTTCATCATGTTTAGAGGTAGGGATTTTGAGAGTCTTATGACCAAATACAGGGAAGAGGGAAAAAGAGAGGCTCAAGAATCCGAAATGGTGGGCCTTTTCTCCCAGTTACAGAAACTGGTGGAGAGGAAGGCCTCTTTGTTTTGGCATATAGAAGGCTTTGAAAACTACATCAGGGATAAAATTAACCCCTTTGGGTTACATATTCAAATATTTCCAATTTATAAGACCACTGATGACATGTTCAAAAAAAGGTGGGAAAATAACTTACAACAGTGCAGCAAGACCATGATGAAATTATGACTAACAACAATATGCAAGGTAAAAATGTAGTTAGAGGCTCTAATTCCTCTCTCATTTCTTCCCTTTCATCATCTTCACAGCATTCTGTAGGCAAAAAGAAAAAGTCTAAAAAAAAACGAATGGAAATCACCAAATACGGAAGCACATACTCACAAAAAACTGATGGTGGAGGATTCTGCTACTACACACTCTTCTACCTTTTCACTGAGGGGATCCTCTGGTATACAGGTAACCAATGCATGTGGTGGCCCCTCTGGGCATTTCTCTAACAAATCCTCCCTTTCTTCCAATATCATTACACGTCCTAAGGACAATGACACACACAGAGAAATTGATGAGGATTTTTTAGATCCCACTCTCAGGGAACTGGATCGGTGGTGTTGTGTACACAGATCTCCCCGTGTATCGGTGTTGTGTACACAGATCTCCCCGTGTATTGGTGTTGTGTACACAGATCTCCCCGTGTATCGGTGTTGTGTACACAGATCTCCCCGTGTATCGATATTGTGTACACAGATCTCCCCGTGTATCGCTGTTGTGTACACAGATCTCCCCGTGTATCGCTGTTGTGTACACAGATCTCCCCGTGTATCGGAGTTGTGTACACAGATCTCCCCGTGTATCGCTGTTGTGTACACAGATCTCCCTGTGTATCAGTGGTGTTGTGTACACAGATCTCCCCGTGTATCGGTGTTGTGTACACAGATCTCCCCGTGTATCAATGTTCTGTACACAGATCTCCCCGTGTATCGGTGGTGTTGTGTACACAGATCTCCTCGTGTATCGGTGGTGGTGTGTACACAGATCTCCCCATGTATCGCTGTTGTGTACACAGATCTCCCCATATATCGCTGTTGTGTACACAGATCTCCCTGTGTATCAGTGGTGTTGTGTACACAGATCTCCCTGTGTATCGGTGTTGTGTACACAGATCTCCCCATGTATCGGTGTTGTGTACACAGATCTCCCCGTGTATCAATGTTCTTGGTCTGTACACAGATCTCCCCGTGTATCGGTGGTGTTGTGTACACAGATCTCCTCATGTATCGGTGGTGGTGTGTACACAGATCTCCCTGTGTATCAATGTTCTGTACACAGATCTCCCTGTGTATCGGTGTTGTGTACACAGATCTCCCCGTGTATCGGTGTTGTGTACACAGAATTCCCCGTGTATCGGTGTTGTGTACACAGGAACACAATGAGAAAGTCAATTCCTTAATGACTAATGGAGACTCACTTAACATTATCAACCTCTCAGATAATACACTATCTGTTGAGTAAACACAAATATTGTCCAAAGGTCTAAGTTTCTGTCCAGAATCTGACATAGACAAATTTAAAGTTATAACTTATACTGAAAAGTATATACAGTAAAGACACATCTTCCACGCAAGCAAAAACGATACAGCTTTAGATGATCTAATTCAGTGTTTCTCAACCAGGGTTCCGTGGAACCCTTGGGTTCCTCTAGAGGTTGCTAGGGGTTCCCTGAAGAATGGTCAATTTCTGCCTCTCGGGCAAGTTCTCAAGGACACCATTGATCTTTTTAGTTATCTATAAGGGGGTAATTCTTCCCAATAACCACAAGTGTAAAAAGCATTCTTCTCATTGACCATCACACTAATGTATGATGAGTTGTAGATTTTTCATTTTTAGCAGGGGGTCCCCAAGACCTGAGAATTGTTTCCAGGGTTCTTCTGTGTTGAAAAGGTTGAGAAAGGCTTATCTAATTAGTTTACTTGATGAACAGACCACACTGATCTTATTGATCGAATGGACATTGATGCCCTTTTGAATGCATATATCACCTTAAATTTGGACAATCAAGCCACTAATACGAAACTCAAAAAGATATCGGACAAATTCCCTTCCCCCACTCAAGACACAAATTTAGGGACATTTTTGGCTATGACTACAAAAGAACTAAAAAAACTTATTAATACCTCTTTAAATAGAGATAACATATCAAGTCAAGATAAAAAGTCTATAAAAACTCTGACAGATCAACATCAATTAACGATAAAACTAGCAGACAAGGCAGGGAATATTGTTATCATGTTCAATACTCAATACAAATGAATGTGCACAAAATTCTTAACAACAAGGAGTGGTACAGACCAATCTCCAGATCCTCAATTGATAGGTATGATAAAGAATCCAAAAATATTATAGTTTACCAAAAATTCACAAAAATGCACTAAACCCCCCCCGGTAGACCAATGGTATTGGTCTACCGGGGGGGGGGGGGGGTTTAGTGCATTTTTGTCACGTACCTTGTATCAGGACAAGGTAGCATAACAGAAAACTTGAGTACATTTATTGATGATGAACAAATAAGACCCTTTGTGGTCAACTTACCCTCCCATATCATGGACCCTATGCCCCTTCTACAGAATTTGGAGGGTATAGTGATACCTGAAAATGCCCTGTTGGTGGCGATAGATGCAGAAGCTTTATATAGCTCCATCTCACACCAACAGGGCATTTTGGCCATTAGACATGTGATATCCCAATCCAGTGGCAGCTGGTGGGTTCTCCTTTTGGGGGGGGGTGCAAAAAAAAAAAAACAACCCCCTCTGCCGACGGGCAGCGTGGCACTGGCCACCAGCGGCACCTGCCGAACCACCCGCAGCACTGACCCCCTGCCGGACCACCCGGCAGCACTTACCCGCTGTGTGGCGGGGCTCTCCACCTCTTCTGCAGTGGCGGGGCTTTTCTCCTCTCCACCAGTGCGGGCAGCAGCGGCTCTGGTGTCCGCTCCTCAGGCTTCCTCCCCTGTGTGTCTCCTCTTCCGACAAAGTGCTAGACATCCAATAGGATGGCCTGGCGCTTTGGCAAATCGGGAAATAGGTCTCACAGACCTGCCTCCTGATTGGCAGGGAGGAACAGTAGTGTGACCATAGAGAAAATTCATTCGCTATCGTCACACAACAGGGTGGGATTGGGACGCAGTGCTCTGCGCCCCAAGCCCACTCTATTTTGAAGCCTATTAGAGCCTCTGGCTCTAATCACGTACTTCAAAATACACACCCACCGCCTATCTCTGCCATAGTAATTCATGCGTCCTGCATCCTGAAAGGGGCCGTGCACATGAATAGGGAGGGCGGTGGAGGTGTGCCCACAATGCACGCGCTGCCACTGTCCCAATCCCATATGGACAATCGTAGTTTCAATGAATTTGTATTTCTTTCATTATAGCACATACTCACACACAATGTGTTTTCTTTTGACGGCTCCCACTTCCTCCAGGTGCAAGGGGTAGCGATGGGGACATTATGTGCCCACCCTACGCCAACTTGTACCTGGAGGAGTGGGAGCAATCTTTTTTTGCAGAAGAAAGTCTCATCAATCTTACCAATAAGATTATGATATGGTATCGCTACATAGACGATATCTTAATTGTTTGGATTGGATCTGTTGAATCACTCCATCAATTCGTTAAGGAAATAAACAACAACACATGCAATCTGACCTTTACTATGTCATACTGCCAAGACAAGGTGAATTTCTTGGATATACATAAAGGTAAAGATGGCACACTGACAAGTTCTCTCTATCGCAAAGCCACAGCAGATAACACAATATTGCATGCCAGTAGCGCACATCCACAATCACTAATTAGGTCTATCCCCTTCAGTCAATACTTGCGCATTCGTTGCAATTGTTCAGACAATGCAGTTTTTCAACAGGCTAGCAACCTCAGAGACAGACTGTTACAATGGGGATACTCCTGTACCTGCCTCAAAAAGGCCTAAAATAAAGCCATTGAGCGATCTAGACAAAGTTTACTTTTTGACAAAAGGGACTCTATAAGGTCTACTGAAACACAATCCGACACACACTGAGGATTATTACAAGATATACGAAACAACATGAAAGAATTAAACAAATTAGATCCAAATTAGATCCAAATATTGACATCGACCTATCTTTGAACTTTTATCTCTGAGACTACATTCGTTACATATCGTAGGACCAGATCTTTAGAAGATCTATTTGTCCATAGTGAATTCAGAAAAGACCCCTGTAAACATTTAGGAACATTTAGATATGGCGGATGTGGATATTGCCAATATATGCATATAGGATCCAATATTAAACTTCCCAATGGGAAGCTATTTAGACCTACCCACTATGCCAATTGTAAGACCGCTGGAGTGGTATACCTTCTGACATTTCAATGTGGATGTTTCTATGTAGGTAAAACCAAACTAGAATTCCATAAAAGAGCCTATAGACATATTTTAAGTATGAAGGTATCAAATCCAGACCTTCCTGGGCAGACATGTCAGAGATGTACACGCAGGCAAATTTCCTCACATTACATTTTTGATACTAGATTGTATACATCCAAACAACAGAGGTGGTGATTGGAACAGATTGTTACTCCAGTGGGAAACACGTTGGATAATCTATCTAGAAGCTAAATTGCCCCCGGGTTTTAATGATGTAGCCAGTTATTGCCCCTTTTTGGAAGGGTTTTCATCTGGGGGATGGGAGGAATAATTGATTCTTTCTTCCTCCTACTTCTATTCTTCCTGTCCCTTTCTCTTATACCAGGGGTCTACAAATTTTCATTTCAAGGGCCACATTGGATATTTTACACATACTCGTGGGCCAAAAAAAAAATGATAAATAAATCTGCAGCAGCGGAATAGAATAAAATTTGCCAGGCTGCTGGAAGCCGGGCTGGATGGGGCACCTGTATCCTCTTCTTGTAGCTAAATGCTGCAGCCTCAGGCAGCTGGTTAAAATTTCAGTGTGCATTAGGGCTCTACATCTGTGTCCCCATCAGTATTCCCGCACATGTATGTCCCCATCACTCATCAGTATTTCCCTGCTAATTGGTGTCCCCGTCATAGCCCCCCCCCCCCACACACACACACATTTGTGTCCCCTTCACCTATCAGAGAATCTCCACAAATTAGTGTATCCTTTAGTGCCCCACTGCACATTTGTGTGACCATCTGAGCCCCCCTGCACATTTGTGTGCCCATCAGAGCCACCCCCCTCATTTGTGTGCCCATCAGTGTCTCCCTGCACATTTGTGTCATCTTCAGTGCCGTCAGTGCCCCCTCCACAACTGTGTCCCCATCGCAGCCATCAAACCCACACAATTGTGTCCTCTTCAGTGCCACAGCCCACCCCCCCAACTGTGTCCCCTTCAGTACCATCAAACCCCCCACCACCACCACTGTATCCCCTTCAGTGCCATCAACCCCCCACCACCACCACTGTGTCCCCTTCAGTGCCATCAAACCCCCACCACCACCACTGTGTCCCCTTCAGTGACATCAACCCCCCACCACCACCACTGTATCCCTTTCAGTGCCATCAACCCCCCCACCACCACTTTGTCCCCTTCAGTGCTGTCAACCCCCCCACACAACTGTGTCCCCTTCAGTACCATTAAACCCCCCACCACCACCACTGTGTCCATTTCAGTGCCATTAACCCCCCCTCCCACCACTGTGTCCCCTTCAGTGCCATCAAGCCCCCACTGCCACCACTGTGTCCCCTTCCGTGCAATCACACAGGCACGCTGTATGTAAAATTACAGCGCTAAAGGACGCCAATGTAAACAGCGAGGCGGTAGTCGGGAAGTGCAGTAGGAGTAGGAGTAGGTTTCGGAACCCGACAAAGAGAGACATTCTTTGCCTCTAACTTTGATCTCTGCTACCATTAATGTATATACATTGTTATTTGTATGCACCCGGCTGTGTTTATAGTTTTTCAATATGTTTTTACTTCATTCTTGGAGGAAGATGTATTTTTCTCTTCTTTCAGTTGCCTATGGGGTGCTGGGCAGATTGTTGGGATTCTACCCTTGGGAGAGTTGCACTCTGCCCGGCGCACAAAGGAGGTTTATGTGTTTATTTGGCGCTGGCCCCCTGCATTGCGCGGTGTTGGTATGGGGGCGGGTTCCCTGTGTGTCAGTGTCCTTGGAGCGCATGGCGCCAGCCCACATTCGTGTGGGATGGCACCGTGCGCTCCAGAGACAGTTGGTCCTTTGCCGCTGGGCACATTTGCGTCGCCCTCTGACCGCCACGCATGCGTGGTGGTGCTAAATGTGCACGCCTATGTGGGCATCCGGCGCCATATTTAAAACTGTCTGTTTATTACAGAGCCATGATAGAACGAGGCACTGCACTAAGTGCAATCCTGGAAACAGTAGGTATGTGAGGATATCCCCTTTTCTACTCTGCTCTTTGAGTCTGTACTTGTACTATGTTTGGCAATAAGAGTAATGTATACTAAACATGTGCATTAGTTTTCATCCGAATGCATTTTTGTCCGAATTTCGGGTATTTTCGTTATCGTTTTAAGAAACGATAACGAACGTGCAGAATCCGAAAACCGAAAGATCCGACATAAACAAATGCTTTATTTTCATTTTCGTTGCAACAGCAGTTCGATATAGATAGGAGATTCGACATGACGCTGACAATAGTGATCTGTGTCCATCGAACCTGTGGTCGGATGTGCCTAACCTTAGCTCTATTAGTCCAAGATTATTCTACATAGAGAGAAAAGATTCGACATAGAGAGACAATAGCAAAAAAAGGTCAAATGTACCTAATCTAACTCTATTAGTCCAAGATTATTCGACATAGAGAGAAAAGATTCAACATGAAGATTCGACAAAGCAGTCGCCGCAAGAGGACATTTATGGTCAAATGCTCCGCCCATAGGCTATAGAAGAATTCTAATGTTGGTTGACCAGTAATAATAATTCATAAATATAATTATTACTAGTGTCATACAACATTAGAATTCTACTATAGCTTGTAGGCGGGACATTGGACGAAATGTACGATTGCGGCGTCGTACAGTTTAGCTGCTCCGTCAAATCTTCTTAGAACATTCGACAGACACCATAAGCCTTCAATGACAGAGTCGACCTTAATTATTTTGGATTTTCAGACTAATGCATTTTTTAACGAAACAAAATAAATAAAAACTAATTTCGGGAGTAACTAAATAAATTTAGCTTTCGGACGAAAACGAAATTCTGAAACAAAATATTTCAGTGTGCACGTGTCTAATGTATACTATGCCTCTATTTACCCCTTAGGGGACTGCCCTTCAAGTTACGAATCGAAAAAAAAGTTACGAATGTACGAATTTTTTTGTTCAATCCATTCGAAGCACGTTAAGCAGCACCATTGTAAGGGACACGGAAAATTACCAATTCAACAAAAAAAAAAAATTACGAATGTACGAATTTTTTCGTTCATTTTCGTTGTTCCTTTTTTCGTTTTTCGGATTTTCGTTGTTTGGTTTTTCGGATTTTCGTTGCTTTTCGGATTCGTTCGATTCGAACGATTCGTTAATCGGATTCGTACGATTCGAACGAATCGTTATTCGGATTCGTTCGATTCGAACGATTCGTTCATTCGTACGAAAACTAACGAACGAAAAAAACGAAAAAAAAACAAAAAAAAAAGCGAAACGAATTGCACATGTCTAGTTACAACCAAAAAAACGAAATGTAATTTATTAGGATTTTATGTGATAGATCGACACAAAGTGGCTCATAATTGTCAAGTGGATGGAAAATGATAAATGGTTTACAATTTTTTTACAAATAAATATCTGAAAAGTGGGGTGGGGAAATGTATTCAGCTCCTTTTATGCTGATACTCCTAACTAAAATCTAGTGAAGCCAATTGCCTTCAGAAGTCACCTAATTAGTAAATAGAGTCCACCTGTATGTAATTTAATCTCAGTATAAATACAGCTGTTCTGTGAAGCCCTCAGAGGTTTGTTAGAGAACCTTAGTGAGCAAACATCATCATTAAGGCCAAGGAACACACCAGACAGGTCAGGGATAAAGTTGTGGAGAAGTTTAAAGCAGGGTTAGGTTATAAAAAAAATCCCAAGCTTTGAACATTTTACGGAAGGAGTATGGAAGGAGTATGGCACAACTGCAAACCTACCAAGACATGGCCATCCACCTAAACTGACAGGCCGGGCAAGGAGAGCATTTATTTAGCGAAGCAGCCAAGAGGTCCATGTTAAGTCTGGAGGAGCTGCAGAGATCCACAGCTCAGGTGGGAGAATCTGTCCACAGAACAACTATTAGTCGTGCACTTCACAAATCTGGCCTTTATGGAAGAGTGGCAAGAAGAAAGTCATTGTTGAAAGAAAGCCATAAGAAGTCCGGTTTGCAGTTTGTGAGAAGCCATGTGGGGGACACAGCAAACATGTGGAAGAAGGTGCTCTGGTCAGACCAAAATTTTACTTTGTTGGCCTAAAAGCAAAACGCTATGTGTGGTGGAAAACTAACACTGCACATCACCCTGAACACACCATCCCCACCATGAAACATGGTGGTGGCAGCATCATGTTGTAGAGATGCTTTTCTTCAGCAGGGACGGGGAAACTGGTCAGAGTTGATAGGAAGATGGATGGTGCCAAATACAGGGCAATCTTAGAAGAAAACACGTTATGCCGCATACACACGGTCGGAATTTCCGATGGAAACAGTCCGATGGGAGCTTTTCATCGGATTTTCAGACCGTGTGTATGCCCATCGGTCTTTTTCTGTCGGAATTTCCAACGGACTTTGGATTGAGAACCTGTTCTTAATTTTTCCGATGGAAAACCTTTCTATCGGATTTTCCGATCGTGTGTATGCAATTCCGACACGCAAAATTCCGACGCATGCTCAGAAACAATTTGACGCATGCTCGGAAGCATTAAACGTCCCTTTTATAGTGCTGTCGAACGTGTTGTATGCCGCAGTGTTATTGACCGTCGGAATTTGGTGTGACTGTGTGTAGGCAAGACAGTTTGAGCGAAATTCTGTCGGAATTCCGACGGGAAAACCATCAGAGCTTTTTCTGACGAGAATTCTGACCGCGTGTACGCGGCATTAGAGTCTGCAGACATGACATGAGACTGGGGCGGAGGTTCCTCTTCCAGCAGGACAACAACCCTAAACATACAGCCAGAGCTATAATGGAATGGTTTAGATCAGGGGTCTCCAAAGTACGGCCTGCGGGCCACATCCGGCCCGCCAGGCCATTTCTTCCGGCCCGCAGCTGGAGTCCTTAGTCCACCTGTTAGTTGAGGAACCTGCGCTGCATATTCTCCCCCGGCAATATGCAGCGCAGATCCCGCAATCCCTCCCGGCGTTTCACTGTGTTGGCTGCTGGGACCACGGGCATCCTAGCAGCCAATGAGGTGTTTTAGTGCAGACCTGTTGCCACCTCCCTGCTCCCGCCTCCCGCCTTGCTGTTAACGAGTGTGTAATACCAGCGGGGCGGGAGTCAGGAGGTGCAGCAGGTCTGCACAGCCAGTGTAACTTCTGAGACGTGCTGGTAATGTACACATGCAAGGAGGGGGACTGATGTGAGATGGGTACACTTGTGTGGGGGTGGTAAGTTGAATGGCTCTGATGGGGACACAAATGTGGGGGGGAGGCTGATGACTCGAATGGGGACACAAATGTGGGGGGGGCTGATGATTCTGATGGGGACACAAATGTGGGGGGGGGCTGATGATTCTGATGGGGACACACGTGGGGGGGCTGATGACTCTGATGGGGACACAAATGTGGGGGGGGGGCTGATGATTCTGATGGGGACACAAATGTGGGGGGGGGGCTGATGATTCTGATGGGGACACACGTGGGGGGGGCTGATGACTCTGATGGGGACACAAATGTGGGGGGGGGGGGGCTGATGACTCTGATGGGGACACACATGTGGGGGGGGGCTGATGACTCTGATGGGGACACAAATGCGGGGGAGGGGGCTGATGACTCTGATGGGGACACAAATGGGGGGGGGGGCTGATGACTCTGATGGAGACACACATGTGGGGGGGCTGATGACTCTGATGGGGACACAAATTTGGGGGGCTGATGACTCTGATGGGGACACAAACTTGGGGGGCTGATGACTGGTGGGGACACATGTGGGGGGGGCTGATGACTCTGATGGGGACACACATGTGGGGGGGGGCTGATGACTCTGATGGGGACACACATGTGGGGGGGGGGGGGGGGGGGGCTGATGACTCTGATGGGGACACACATGTGGGGGGGGCTGATGACTCTGATGGGGATACAAATATCTGGGGGGTCTGATGGCGACACAAATGTGGGAGGGGGCTGGTGGCTCTTAGGGTGACATTAACATGTGCGGAGGGGGGGCTGATGGGGACACAACATTGTAGGGGGCTGATGGCTCTAATGGGGACACCAATATGCAGGCAGGGGTGGGCTGTGATGGGGACACAAATGTGCAGGGAGACTCGGATGAATGATGGGGACACAAAAATGTGTGGGGAGGTTCTAATGGGGACACCAATTTGTGGGGATACCCTGATGAGTGATGGGGACACGGATGTATGGGGAGACTGATGGGGACACGGATGTATGGGGAGACTGATGGGGACACGGATGTATGGGGAGACTGATGGGGACACTGATGGGGAGACTGATGGGGACACGGATGTATGGGGAGACTGATGGGGACACGGATGTATGGGGAGACTGATGGGGACACGGATGTATGGGGAGACTGATGGGGACACGGATGTATAGGGAGACTGATGGGGACACGGATGTATGGGGAGACTGATGGGGACACAGATGTATGGGGAGACTGATGGGGACACGGATGTATGGGGAGACTGATGGGGACACGGATGTATGGGGAGACTGATGGGGACACGGATGTATGGGGAGACTGATGGGGACACGGATGTATGGGGAGACTGATGGGGACACGGATGTATGGGGAGACTGATGGGGACACAGATGTATGGGGAGACTGATGTGGACACGGATGTAAAGGCTCATGCACACTGGAAGTTTAGCCCCGCTGCATGATGCTCCAGCGTTTTAGGTGTCAGCAAAGAATACAGGAGCACCATCCAGTCCTGCTGTCAGCAGTAAGTAAAATTCTATTCTATTCTTCTACTGTGTATTTATTTATAAATGATTTTTCCGGCCCGTGAATGTGTGTAAAATATAGAATGTGGCCCTCGAAGTAAAAAGTTTGGAGACCCCTGGTTTAGATCAAAGCATATTCATGTGTTAGAATGGCCCAGTCAAAGTCCATACCTAAATTAAATTGAGAATCTGTTGCAAGGCTTGAAAATTGCTGTTCACAGACGCTCTCCATCCAATCTGACAGAGCTTGAGATATATTGACTCAGGGGGCTGAATACAAATGCACACCACATTCTTCAGATATTTATTCGTAAAACATTTTGAAAAACATTTATAATTTTCCTACCACTTTGTGTTGGTTTATCACATAAAATCCAATAAAATACATTTACGTTTTTGGTTGTAACATGACAAAATATGGAAAATTTCAGAGTGTATGAATACTTTTTTTTTTTTAAATATAAGTTTTATTGATTTTAAAGAAGAGTTGTTTGGTAGAGCATTCCATAGCCGAGGTCCCTGTACTGTACTGCAAATCCGTTCCTCGACCACTATGGGCAGAGAGGAAGAAGAAGGAAGGCACCGGAGTACCAATAGGAAGATTCAGGGGGGGAGAGAGCGGGAAAGAAGGAAAGAGAAGAGATAGGGAGGGAGTGGGTGGTGGGGGGGTTTGACCTGGGGGTGACGGGTGTAATGTTGTAGGCTTCTTTTGGCCTATGTCAGGTTACTCTTCAGGAGTTTAGTAAGGACATGCCTTCATTGGATAAAATAAACCCCCGTACACACGAGCGGAATTTCCATCCGAAAAATATTGGATGTTTTTTCCGACAGAATTCCGCTCAAGCTTGGCTTGCATACACATGGTCACACAAAAGTTCTCTGAACTTTCGACCGTCAAGAACGCAGTGATGTACAACACTACGAGGAGCTGAGAAAATTAAGTTCAATGCTTCCGAGCATGCGTCAAATTGTTTCCGAGCATGCGTAGGAATTTTGCGTGTCGGAATTGCTACAGACGATCAGAATTTCCGATCAGAACTTTTTTCTACGGAAAAATAGAGAACCTGCTCTCAATCTTTTGCTGGCGGGAATCCTGCCAGCAAATGTCTGATGGAGCATACACACGCGGTCGCAATTTCTGACCAAAAGCTCTCATCGGACTTTTGCTGGCGGGCTTTCCGATTGTGTGTACGGGGCATTAGAGTGCCTTTCCTGTTTGTGTTGTGCTTTCCCAAAGATGGTGGTGTGTTTTTTCCACATAGCTGTAATACAAGATTTTGCGGAATTAAGTAAATGTCGCACTATAGATTTTTTATAATTCTGTGCTTGAATTGTGGTGGCGTGGAGTAGAAAGAAAGCCGGGTCATTCTGAACCGAGTGATCTCTAAATTTTTGAGTGATTGTCCTGACTGTCGTCCAAAAGTGTAGTAATAGTGGGCAGGAATGAAAGATATGGAGGATCGTCCATCTGACATCTCCAGCATTTGTCTGAGGTGGTTGGGAAGTACCAGTGTAGTAACTGAGGTGTATAATACCACCTGGTTAAGATCTTATAGTTTGTTTCTTGTATTTTTGTACAAATAGATGACTTTAAGGAGAACCTGAGGATGCTTTATTTTTGGGTGTCTGTGAAAGGGCACTGTAGATCAGTTTCCCATTTCCATAGGAACGACAAATCTGGTTGTTCCGGTGGGGTGTTAAGCAAGTTTTTGACAGTACTTGGGGTAAAACTCCTTTGTCTCTACAATAGTCCTTAAATGTTGTTAGAGTATGGTTGAATTGAACTGGGTCTGGAATTGAGTGTAGGAAGGGGTGTAATTATATAGCCTTCCAGAATGGGAGTCGGAAGTGACCTGTGTCACTCATCAGTGATTGGATGGAAGGCCAGTGATTACCTTCCAAGAAATGTAAGGCGCAGTCTCTACCTGATGACAAAAGCATCCTATATTCTGATTGGTCGAGTCCAGAGGGAAATGCAGGGTTACCTATGATTGGGAGTAAAGGGGAGTATCTGGTATGAATACTTTTTCAAGGCACTGTATAGGGATGGGCGGAACACCCCCCGGTTCGGTTCGCACCAGAATATGCGAACAGGCAAAAAAGTTGTGCGAACATGCGAACACCATTAAAGTCTATGAAACACAAACATGAAAAATCAAAAGTGCTAATTTTAAAGGTTTATATGCAAGTTGTTGCCATAAAAAGTGTATGGGGACCTGGGTACTGCCGCAGGGGACATGTATAAATGCAAAAAAAGGTTTTTAAAACAACTGTTTTTTAGGAGCAGTAATTTTAAGAATGCTCAAAGTGAAATAGTAAAAATGAAATATTCCTTTAAATATCATGCCTGGGGGGTCCCCTTAGTCTGCCTGTAAAGTGGTGCATCTGTCTGATGTGTTTTATAGTCCTGCAGCAAAATGACATTTCAAAAGGAAAAAATGTAATTTAAACTTGCTCACGGCTGTAATGTATTGCCGGATCCCGGTAATATAGCTAACAATCAAGGGAAAAAAAGTTGTGAGTTTCCTCCCTCCCCAGTCAATACCAGGCCCAAAATTTAAAAAAAAAAACGGCTTCGGGTCCCCCCCAAAATCCACACCAGAAGGGCCTGGTATGTATAAGAAAAATTGGATATTCTATAAATAGGACTTGAAGCTCATAGCTTCATTCAAGCCATGGTATTTGGTAGTTAATAACTTTGTAAACGTTTTTTATCTATATATCCTCCCCTTTCGTGTGAGGGGGGGGGGGGGGGGACAGGGTCAAGAGCAAAAAATGGATTCAACCTGTCCAATGTCCATTTTTTTGCCGAGGAGCCTTCTGTAAACTGCTACTTCAAAAGATGTCTAAAATGCCTTTGTATGCTGTAGCACTAGCTCTGACAACATGTGAACTCAGTCATTTGGAGGGGTGCCCACATAATTTTGCCATTATAGCATTTCTATTGATATTGATCAAAGTGATACTAAAGTCTATTTATTTTTTTTTTTTAAATAACAAACATGTAATACTTACCTGCTCTGTGTAGTGGTTTTGCACAGAGCAGCCTGGATCCTCCTCTTCTCGGGTCCCTCTTCAGTGCTCCTTGCCCCTCCCTCCTGTTGAGTGCCCCCCCACAGCCAGAAGCTTACTATGGGGGCACCCGAGCTGAGCCAGAGCTTCGTGTATCCATTCGGACACAGAGCCGCGGTTCAGCCCTGCCCCCTCTCTCTCCTCATTGGCTAACTGACTTTGATTGACAGCAGCAGGAGCCAATAGAGCCCCTACTGTGTCTCAGCCAATCAGGAGGGAATGTCCTGGACTGGACTTGTGCACATCACTGGACCTAGAAGGACCTCAGGTAAGTATTAGGGGGCTGAGGGGGGCTACTGCACATATGTATTTAAATAAAGAATTATGTATGTGATAAATGATCCTAAACTAACCGTTGATGTAATCATTATATGTATATGTTTTTTTAATAGAAGGCTTGTACCTCTAATTGGACAGCATCCTCTGAAGAAGCCTGATATATGGGCGAAACATGTTGGGATCTCCATTCTATAGTGCTGTATCAATAAAATCTTGTTGATTTGTACTTGCCAAGTGTTATGTTTTAACAATTTTTTATTTTACTCTTTAAAATAAAAAAAATTCTTATACATTATAGTTGACACTATTTCAATTTATTTTGCACCTTAAAATCCCAATCCCTCCTCTTACATCTAACTAATTAAGGGATGTGGTGCTAATATCAAGTTGTTTTGTCCATGATCATAAACTCCTTTTTAATACATATAATGCATTAAGATAAAAAAATAAAAATAAAAAACTTCTGCATTTCCAACCCCTTTAACCACTTTCAGACCGGACCATTTTGCTGGCCAAAGACCAGACCACTTTTTGCGATTCGGCACTGCGTCGCTTTAACTGACAATTGCGCAGTTGTGCGACGTGGCTCCCAAACAAAATTGACGTCCCTTTTTTTCCCACAAATAGAGCTTTATTTTGGTGGTATTTGATCACCCCCTGCGGTTTTTATTTTTTGCGCTATAAACAACTTTTTGCTATAATAATATCCCCCAAAAATGTATAAAATTTTATTTTTTCCTCAGTTTAGGCCGATACGTATTCTTCTACATATTTTTGTTAAACAAAATAGCAATAAGCGATTATTGATTGGTTTGCACAAAAGTTATAGCGTTTACAAAATAGGGGATAGTTTTATGGCATTTTTATTAATATTTTTTTTTTTACTAGTAATCGCGGCGATCAGAGATTTTTATTGTGACTGCGACATTATGGCGGACACATCGGACATCGTTGACACATTTTTGGGACCATTGTCATTTATACAGCAATCAGTGCTATACAAATGAACTGATTCCTGTGTAAATGACACTGGCAGTGAAGGGGTTAACTAGGAGGTGGCAGTGTAGGGGTTAACTGTGTCCTAGGGGCGTGTTTCTAACTGTGGGGGCGTGGCTGTGTTTTACACATCACTGATCTTTGCTCCAATCACAGGGAGCAGAGATCAGTGACACTGTTGCTAGGCAGAACGGGGAGATGTTTGTTTACTTTAGCATCTCCATGTTCTTCCTCCCCGTGAGACGATCGCGGGTATCCCCGCGGCGATCGAGTCCGCGGGACCCGCGATCGGACTCATGGAGGTTCCAACCGGCGCGCACGTGATGGCATGGCGGCAAATTTAAAGGGACGTACCTGTAAGCCCATTTGCCTGTCCGTGCCATTCTGCCGACGTACATCTGTGTGCGCCGGTCCGGAACTGGTTAAGGTTCAAATCAATACTATATTCAAAATAATTTAACTTTTCTGAAGAAAAAATAAACCATGATAGTTTGTAATTAAATAATCATAATGATAATGAAATTATTATTATTATTATTTTTTTTACCTTTATTTTTTTTGTTCCAAACATTTTTATTGGTAGATAGAAAATGTAAATGAGCATACAGTGTAATTTTACAAACATACATACTTGTTGAATGACATTGTTCCGCATTGTTAAGGAGTAGGGTTGAGCGAACCCGAACTGTAAAGTTCGGGTCCGTACCAGACTTTTGGGTGTCCGGGACCCGGACCCGAACCCGAACTATTGCCTGTAAGTTCGGGTTCGGGTCCGGTGTTCGGCGCTGTATTGGCGCCTTTTTAACAGCTTTAGGGCAGCCAATCGACGATCGTTTCACTAGTGTGCCCTTAGAAGCCATCACAGCCATGCCTACTAATGGCATGGCTGTGATTGGCCAGTGCAGCATGTGACCCAGTCTCTATATATAGTACACACACAGCACACAGCGTCATTCTGCTATAGACAGACACTGTTAGACAGGTTCCTGTGCTGCAGAGAGATAGAGAATTTTAGGAGTTAGTGTGCTAAAGTCAGTCCACATTCCTTGAATTTTATTCTAATTAGTTAGATCAGTGAGCGATCTAGATAGCTAGAGTAGGGAGTTTCTTTATTAAGCTAAAGAAAGAGGCAGAGATAATTATTGAAGAGATTCCTAAATCAATTGTACCCTGGCTGGGGTGCAGTGCACAGTCTTTTAACAGTGCCATGAGGCCAGTGCCAGACAAAATATAAACGTTTTACCTGCAAGCTCAATGCAACATTACTGCACTGCATATACTAAGAGATACACCATAGTCTGTGTGTATTCTGCTATTGGAAAAACATTGCATAAAAATTAAATTTTGCTTTTTTTTTTTTTTCCCAATAGCATTTTCTGCATGTTCATACATACACGCTGTAGACACTAACCGTGTATTCTGATATTGCAAAAACATTGCAAAAATAAATAATTTTGCTGTGTTTTTTTTCTTCCCAATAGCATTTTCTGCGTTTTCATAAACGCTTTACATACTGTCCGTGTATTCTGATATTGCAAAAACATTGCAAAAAAAATTAATTTTGCTGTGTTTTTTTTTGTTCCCAATAGCATTTTCTGCGTTTTCATAAACGCTTTACATACTGTCCTTGTAATCTGATATTGCAAAAACATTGCAAAAAAATTTAATTTTGCAGTGTTTTTTTTCTTCCCAATAGCATTTTCTGCGTTTTCATAAACGCTTTAAACACTATCCGTTTATTCTGATATTGTAAAAACATTGCAAAAAAAATTTAATTTTGCTGTGTTTTTTTTCTTCCCAATAGCATTTTCTGCGTTTTCATAAACGCTTTAGACACTGTAAGTGTATTCTGCTATATACAAAAACACCCATTTAGGGTGAGATCATAAATTTTGAAAATATGAGGAGATCATCAAAAAGGGGACGTGGCCCGGGTCGTGGTGCTGCTGGTGGCGCTCCTGTTGCAGGGAGAGGACGTGGTCGATCTGTGCCAGCTACATGCACTAGTGAAACACCTTCCTCAGGTGCGAGTAGGCGACAGAGCCTGCAGCAGTATTTTGGCGCGCCTAATGAGGCTGTACGAATGTCGAGGCCAGGACAAGTACAGGCGATAGTAGATTGGGTTGCTGACAGTGCCTCCGGTTCCTTCACATTGTCTCCCACCCAGTCTCCTGATGAAAGTTCAGAGTTGGCACCTGCAGCCGATGTCCATCAGTCTTTCACCTCACCCCCTTGCATATCAGCCAATCAGTCTGAGCCCCAAATCATGCAGCAGTGTCTTCTGCTTTTTGATGACTCTGTTAGCAGGGTTTCCAAGGGCCATCCACCTAGCCCTGCCCCAGAAGTGGAAGATTGTGTGCACCGATGCCCAACCACTTATGTTTCATGATGAGTACATGGGAGGGCCATCGCAGCACGTCTCGGATGATGACGAAACACAGGTGCCAACTGCTGCTGCTTTCGCCATTGTGCAGACCGACAAGGAGGGCAGGGGTGAATTTTGGGTGGAAGATGATGTGGAGGACGATGAGGTCCATGACCCCACATGGAATCAACGTCATGCAGGTGACCAGTGTAGTTCAGAGGAAGAGGCGGTGGTCGCACAGAGCCACCAGCACAGCAGAAGAGGGAGCAGGGTGCAAAAGCGGAGCGTCCGTCCCCTAGACAGTACGTCTGCTACTGCCCAACGCGGCAAGGGACCGAGCACACCAAAGCCAGGTGCAAGGACTTCCCTAGCGTGGCAGTTCTTCAGACAATGTCCTGATGACAAGACACGAGTGGTTTGCACGCTGTGCAATCAGAGCTTGAAGCGAGGCATAAACGTTCTCAACCTGAGCACAACCTGCATGACCAGGCATCTAAGTGCAAAGCACGAGATGCAGTAGAGTAGACACCGCAAAAACCAAGAAAGGTCTCTGGCTCCTCCTGCTTCCTCTTCTGCTGCAGTCTCGGCCTCTTCATCCACCTCTGTAGTGACAGTGACACCTGCCAACCCGCAAACAGAGGATCTGCCAGCAACACTACCACCTGGGTCACCAACCATCTCCACAATGTCCCATGGAAGCTTTCAGCTCTCTATTTCCCAAACACTGGAGCGGAAGAGGAAGTACCCCCCTAGCCACCCGCGATCCCTGGGCCTGAATGCCAGCATTTCAAAATTGCTCGTCTTTGAAATGCTGTCATTCCGTCTGGTGCAGACGCAGAGTTTTCAAAGGCTGATGTCATTGGCTGTCCCACAGTACGTCCTGCCCAGCCGCCACTACTTTTCCAGACGAGCTATCCCTTCCCTGCACAACCAAGTGGGGGACAAAATCAGGTGTGCACTGCGCAACGCCATCTGTGGCAAGGTCCACCTAACTACGGATGCGTGGACCAGTAAGCACGGTCAGGGACGTTATATCTCCCTAACAGCACACTGGGTAAATGTAGTGGCGGCTGGGCCTGAGGCGGATAGCAGTTTGGTGCATGTCCTTCCACCACCGAGGATTGCAGGGCACTTCAGTTTGCCTCCTGTTGCTAACTCCTCCTACTTCGCCTCCTCATCCTCTACCGCCTCCTCATCCGGTCAGCGTAACACCTTCACCACCAACTTCAGCACAGCCAGGGCTAAACGACAGCAGGCAGTTTTAAAACTTTCCTGTTTGGGGGAAAAACCCCACACCGCGCAAGAGTTGTGGAGGGACATGGAACAACAGACCGATGAGTGGTTGGTGGCAGTGAGCCTCAAGCCGGCCTGGTGGTGTGCGATAATGGGCGAAATCTCGTAGCAGCTCTGGGCCTTGCCGATTTGACGCACATCCCTTGCCTGGCGCATGTGCTGAACTTGGTGGTCCAGAGGTTCCTGAAGAATTACCCCGATATGCCAGAGCTGCTGCAGAAAGTGCGGGCCGTCTGTGCGCACTTTCGGCGTTCTCACCCTGCTGCTGCTCGCCTGTCAGCGCTGCAGCGTAACTTCGGCCTTCCCGCTCACCGTCTCATATGTGACGTGCCCACAAGGTGGAACTCCACCTTGCACATGCTTGCCAGACTGTGCGAGCAGCAGAAGGCGATAGTGGAGTCTCTCTGCGGAACAGCACCACTTCACCGCTAATAACTGGGCCTCCATGCGAGACCTGTGTGCCTTGTTGCACTGTTTCGAGTACTCCACCAACATGGCCAGTGCCGATGACGCCGTTCTCAGCGTTACTATCCCAGTTCTATGCCTCCTTGAAAAAACTCTTAAGGCGATGATGGAAGAGGATGTGGCACAGGAGGAGGAGGAGGAGGAGGAGGAGGAGGAGGAAGAGGGTTAATTTCCAAGGCTTTCAGGGCAGTCATTCACAAGTGGCTACGAGGGTGGGTTCCTGCACCAACAAGCGCCAGGTACACAATTGTCTGGCAGCAAGGGCACAGTTCTGGAGGATGACGAGGTGGAGGATGAGGAGGAGATGGAGGAGGAGGAGGAACCATGTTCACAGCAGGGTGGCACCCAGACCAGCTCATGTCCATCACTGGTGCGTGGCTGGGGGGATACAGAGGACACAGACGATACACCTCCCACAGAGGACAGCTTTTCCTTGCCTCTGGGCAGCCTGGCACACATGAGCGATTACATGCTGCAGTGTCTCCGCAACGACCGCCGAGTTGCCCACATTTTAACTGGTGCTGATTATTGGGTGGCCACCCTGCTGGATCCCCGTTACAAGGACAACGTGCCGTCCTTAATTACCTCACTGGAGCGTGATCGTAAGATGCATAGCCGGAATGTGGAAAAGCTTTGTCGGCACGCCACAACCAGCACCACCAGCTGAGATGGAACGTCTTAGCAGGAGGCAGCATTTCACCAACATGGTGGAGCAGTATGTGTGCACACGCGTACACGTACTGCATGACGGGTCTGCCCCCTTCAACTTCTGGGTCTCCAAATTGGGCACATGGCCTGAGCTTGCCCTTTACGCCTTGGAGGTGCTGGCCTGCCCTGCCGCCAGTGTATTATCTGAACGTGTATTTAGCACGGCAGGGGGCGTTATCACAGACAAGCGCAGCCGCCTGTCCAGAGCCAATGTGGACAAGCTCACGTTCATTAAAATGAACCAGGCATGGATCCCACAGGACTTGGCCGTACCTTTTGCAGAATAGACACATATACCGGTGTTCTGACGAAAACTGTCTTGCTATCGGATAGTGTCCGGCCACTTACTGCGCAGGTGCAGTGCTTGCGCAGTACGGAGGACAAGGAGATTCACAAAATCTCCAAAGATGAACGTCGCCTGCGCAATGAGTGCAGGTTCAAGCCCGACCATCCAAGTGGACATACGGTAGCACATAGTAACAGGGCCCCTCACGGGTTCGCTTGGCTAGGCTTCAACCTCGGATGATGTGGCTTGAACCTAGAGTCACCGCGCATCATCTTCGGAGAGTTTCAAAATCCCCTTCTCCTACGTACTGAGCAAGCGCAGTACAGGGCGGACACTATGCGACGGGGGACAGAATTTGACACATCATTCACCACTAGCCTTACCCAGCCATTGTTGTATTTTTGAACCAGTGTTGGCTACCTCGTCCTCCTCCACCGCCGCTTCCACCTACACCGCCACATCCACCGCCACCTCAACCTCCTACTCCATTTGAACCTCGTCCTCCTAGGTCAAGATTATAATTTGTTAATTTTTTTAATTTCCAAGTATTTTATTTTCCCACTATCTTATCCATTAAATTTAATAATTGTTTCCAGAAAGTGCGTTTCTGAGGTTCTTAATGACTTCCTGTACCTCTTCTGCTGAGAAGGGGGCCTCCAGCATTTTATTTTTATTTTTTATTTTTTTTATGTTATTTTAAGTTATTTCCCTATCCACATTTGTTTGCAGATCACTTGCCATGCTCTTAACAACATTTTGTTGCCATTTGCATCCCTCTAGCCCTTTCCATGACCTTTTTACAGCCATTTTAGTGTTCAAAAGTCCGGGTCCCCATTGACTTCAATGGGGGTTCGGAGTTCGGGGTCAAGTTCGGGTCAAGTTCGGTCCCGAACCCGGACTTTTTGCCGAAGTTCGGCCGAACCCGCCGAACCCGAACATCCAGGTGTCCGCTCAACTCTATTAAGGAGACATTGTAGTACTCATAGCGATAGAACGATCAATGAACATAATATAACTGAGATATCAGGGATTAAAAGGAAAGAGTGTTGTACAGTTTAGAGTTAGACACTTTAAAGTAGGCTTTAAATGGAAAGCTATATCTATTTATCAGTGTCTTTGTTCTTGTTGTGAGCAGGGTTGCAAAGAAACAGCTAAGGATGGGAAAGACTGGTTTATGAAATTATTATTATTTTTAGTATTCATAACAATCCTCCTTGTTAAGCATGGTAGCAAAAACGCAAGAGAATTCGGAAAACATAATTAAGAAAAGCAACATTCCCTTGTGACTCCCAGTTCTATGAAATGAAGAAGCCGTGTATTATATATGGTATATATATGGTATATGGAGAGCTGCCCATGACTAGCAGATCTCTGTCTTGCTCCGTACACTGGTAAGTGACACTGGGAATCCAATATGGGTTAAAGAAATGGATGCATTACTGAAGAGTACTAGTGCCACCGTAACCCGATTATTAATGAGGCATTAGATCCAGTTCTTTACACCATAGAATGGGCTTCACAGGCTGAAATAGGGACATGATGAAATATTGCAACTCATCTAAACTGACTGGTAGAACTGAACTGCTGGTATGTCAAGAAAAAAGCACAGAATAATTTTATGTCACGTTTATGGAAGCCTAACTATGGTCTGTTGGCTCTCTTGCATAGAAGAAGTGAAAATTAGAGACCTTTATTGTCATTGTAAAATACACACAACATTTTTGTGAGCCCAAAGCTTCTTCCACTCATTCCTCACAGGACTGTTTTGTTCAAACTTTAAATTTGAAAAAAAAAAATAGTTCAATACAAAAGGACTTTAAAAGATGCACATTTTCAATGCTACAGTGCCTTGAAAAAGTATTCACACCCCTTGACATTTTCCACATTTGGTCATGTTACAACCAAAAATGTAAATGTATTTTATTGGGATTTTATGTGATAGACCAACCCAAAGTGGCACATAATTGTGAAGTGGAAGGAAAATGATTTTCCAAATTTTTTACAAATAAATATGAGAAAAGTGTGGGGTACATTTGTATAGCGCCCCCCTAAGTCAATACTTTGTAGAACCACCTTTCACTGGGGATGTCTCTACCAGCTTTACACATCTAGAGAGGGACATTTTTGCCCATTCTTCTTTGCAAAATATCTCAAGCTCTGTCAGATTGGATAGAGAGCGTCTGTGAACAGCAATTTTCAAGTCTTGGCACAGATTCTCAATTGGAATTAGGTCTGGACTTTGACTGGGCCATTCTAACACATGAATATGCTTTGATCTAAACCATTCCATTGTAGCTCTGGCTGTATATTTAGGGTCGTTGTCCTGCTGGAAGGTGAACCTCCTCCCCAGTAACAGGTTAACAGCTGTGCCTGCTGCCACCACCATGTTTCATGTGTGTTCACGGTGTGAACCATGTGTGCTCAGGGTGATGTGCAGTGTTAGTTTTCCACCACACATAGCGTTTTGCTTTTAAGGCCAAAAAGTAAAATTTTGGTCTCATCTGACTAGAGCACCTTCTTCCACATGTTTGCTGTGTCCCCCACATGACTTCTCACAAACTGCAAATGGGACTTCTTATGGTTTTCTTTCAACAATGTCTTTCTTCTTGCCACTCTTCCATAAAGGCCAGATTTGTGGAGTGCACAACTAATAGTTGTCCTGTGGACAGATTCGCCTACCTGAGCTGTGGATCTCTGAAGCTCCACAAGAGTTACCATGAGTATCTTGGCTGCTTCTCTGATTAATGCTCTCCTTGCCCGGCCGGTCAGTTTAGGAGAACGGCCATGTCTTGGTAGGTTTGCAGTTGTGCCATACTCTTTCCATTTTCAGATGATGGATTGAACAGTGCTTCGTGAGATGTTCAAAGCTTGGGATAGTTTTTTATAACCTAACCCTGCTTTAAACTACTCCACAACTTTATCCCTGACCTGTCTGGTGTGTTCCTTGGCCTTTATGATGCTGTTTGCTCACTAAGGTTCTCTAACACAGTGTTTCTCAACTCCAATCCTCAAGGCGCCCCAACAGGTCATGTTTTCAGGCCTTCCATTATTTTGCACAGGTGATTTGATCAGTTTCACTACTTTAGTAATTACCACAGCTGTTTCATCTGAGGGAAATCCTGAAAACATGACCTGTTGGGGTGCCTTGAGGACTGGAGTTGAGAAACACTGCTCTAACAAACCTTTGAGGGCTTCACAGAACAGAATGTATTTATATTGAGATTAAATTACACACAGGTGGACTCTATTTACTAATTAGGTGACCTCTGAAGGCAATTGGTTCCACTAGATTTTAGTTAGAGGTATCAGAGTGAAGGGGGCTGAATACAAATGCACGCCACATTTTTCACATATTTATTTGTAAAAAAAAAATTGAAAACCATTTATCATTTTCCTTCCACTTCACAATTATGTGCCACTTTGTGTTGGTCTATCACATAAATCCCAATAAAATACATTACGTTTTTGGTTGTAACATGACAAAATGTGGAAGATTTTAAGGGGTATGAATACTTTTTCAAGGCACTGTAAAGGCTGAATATAGCATTGGTAAGTATTGTAAAAAATAAATAAACACATTTTCCAATGGGTAGCAAACAGGAGACAACAAATAAAACCTTAGAGAAATTGTACTGTATCCATTGCACACTTTATAGGCTTGCCCATGCTTGGTGTAGGGTGCTGTAATGAATTGGTGGTAATACCAAGCAATATCAACAAAATGAAGATCTTTACCAGCACACCTTGGTATAATGATAATCTTGTTCTTTAGCCACATAAAGAAACAGGCAGCACAAGCCATTGGCACCTACAGTCAAATTCTGTGTGGAGGGAGCGGGGGGGGGGGGATCACCCATGCTGTGTGTGATATGGACACAGTCTGGCTTGAGAGTGCATCCACACGTGTGCTACCATAGGAAACAGCTTCCTATGGGGGACCCCAGAGAAGAGGTGGAGTGGACACCGCCGACAGTGGACCCCAGGAGAGGAGGTAAGGGGCCACTCTTTGCAATACCCGCACAAAGCAGGTAAGGATAACATGTTTATTATTTTAATAAGAAAAGAAAAAAAAAAAAAACAAGTGTAGCGGTCACACTTGGACAAGTATGTGCTATGCGTGGAAATTTAGTTTTTTTTCCCTTAGGACAGTAATTGGGTTCTGAGGGTTAATTGTACAGGTTAACTTTGGCATCAGTTTGGCTGGGCTGTACTGGGGTTCTGCCTGGTCATGGGTGCAGTGAGGTACCCATGACAGGCCTAGAACTAGGCCTGGTTGGAGGTCTTAGGTATCAATCTTCCCCGAAGCCAATTAGTGGAGGCATTTGGCCCCGCTGTGTAGTCTGGGGAAGGGTACTTAAGGTGCTGAAGTCACGTGTTCGGGGTTCGGCCGCAGTCCTGCTTCCTGGTTCTGGACCGGGGTAGCCCCGTGAGGGGTCCCGGGCCTGGGAGCGTTTGCCGTCCCGTAGCATGGTCAGTCTGACTAGCCTCACAGACCTGCATGGTCTGGGGCAAGGATCCGCCTGTTCCCGAGTCTTGGAACCGGTTGGTCCGAGGCCCAGTAACTGAAGGAGGATTCAAGGCGTCCCGGTGTGCTCTCAGTCTTGGAGGGGCACCGCAGCTCGTGTAAGTGACCCGGGGGAGGACTCTTCGGAGGAAGACCAACAAGCTGGCATCTCAGTAAGAGCCTGGGAGCTGATTTGTATGGACACTAAAGAATCCACACTTCCACAGTTCTGCCAAGGAGACAGAAAAAGTTCCAGGTACTGTGCGAAAGGTTCCTATTCATCTTCGGTTGAAAGTTTATTCTGTGTAAGAGACTTTTGCAAGTTTCCGGATCACATTGTTGGCTGCCATAACCTCTGGCTAGAGGTTTGTCCAGCATTGAAGTACCCAGATGTGAGTGGCTACTCTCTGGGTTTGTTAGAGACATTTTGTGAATGTCAGCAGTTCAAGGTGCTGAGTTTCCTCACCCTTGCCCTCTATTCCTATCTGAGACTGTTTTATGTTGGATGTTACCACTGCAAGAATAAAAACCTTCAAAAGGACTTTTTATTGTGTCAGCATTCAAAGTTGTTGGGTACCAACCCTGGGAACCCCTGTACTTTCATCAACAAGCCAAGAGGAGGTAACTGGTAAGCCCAAAAGTCAAGGCTGCCCCTCTGTGGGTTATGGCCGCTACACAAGCCTATACAACCGCTTCAATTATTTAAATCCTCTCCTTCTTTTTTAACATTATTATTTAAAAGTAAAAAAAAAAAAATGTATTCATTTTATAAATTTCTTTTAGTGATGCATTAAAAAGTGCACATTTGAAAAATATGCATTTTATTTAATTTATAAATAACTTCTCCATGCTTTGTACTAAATAATAATCTAATAAAAAAAAAAAAATACATTTCAAGGCAGAGATGAAAAAAAAAAAATCTAAATTTTTTAATGAGATTGGCTTGAAAACCTGAATCTGTTTTGCTCAATGCCTCAGCAAAACTTGCATGCCTTCCAACTTTTTTTTTTAAACTGAGGCACATAATAGAATAATAGTATGTAGGCAAAGAACAAATAAAGAATTAATAAGCAAAAAAAAAGACTGGTTAAACAATTTAAGCGGGTATGGGATATGATTTACACACCTACACCTACACAGGTTGAACTGGATGGACTGTTGTCTTTATTCAACCTTACCTACTATGTAACTAAGTAATTATGTAAATTGTGAAGTGCTTTTTCCTACCACTACTTTACATTTTTACTTGCTTTTCAAAATTACAAATAAGTTAAAACATTTGTTTTTATAACAGATTCTTTATAGTTGTCATTAAAACAAATTGAGGGAGAACTTATTTATTTCCAAAGGAGGGTAAGTCACTTAAAACGAAGGTCATTTGGGAGCTATGCACTCAGAATGGGGAGAGAGGAACAGTCTACTGAGCCATCATCCAATCACAGGCTGGAGGTGAACAAGCTTTAATCCTGGAGGAGAGGAGATTGTGGCTGGAGGAGAGGGAATCATGGCTAGAGGAGAGGTCATTGCAGCTGGAGGAGAGGGGATTACGGCTGGAGCAGAATAAAATGGCGATCGTTGCAATATTTTATGTCACACGGTATTTGCGTAGCGGTCTTTTAAATGCAATTTTTGGGGAAAAAATACACTTTCATGAATTAAAAAAATAAAGTAAACAGTAAAGTTAGCCCAATTTGTTGTATAATGTGAAATATGATGTTACGACGAGTAAATAGATACCTAACATGTCATGCTTTGAAATTGCGCACACTCGTGGAATGGCGACAAATACAGGTACCTTTAAAAAAATAAAATAAACAGTTACCAGGTTAGAGTTACATAGGAGGTCAGGTGCTAGAATTGTTACTCTCGCTCTGACGATCGCCTATGTGATGTGAACGTTGTTTACATATGTGGGCGTGACTTACATATGCGTTGTCTTTGCTGCGAGAGCTCGCAGTGACATGGGCGCTTTAACCATTTTCAGACCGGACCATTTTGCTGGCTTAAGACCAGAGCACTTTTTTTGATTCGGCACTGCGCCGCTTTAACTGGAAATTGCGCGGTCGTGCGACGTGGCTCCCAAACAAAATGTATGTCCTTTTTTTCCCACAAATACGTGTTTACACATAGGAAACTGGATTGAAGCCATTTCTGGCTTTGATTCAGTCTCTCTCTAGCCGGCGGAAGTGCCGGATCGTGGCTCCGTATCGTGGCTCCGGTCTCCCGGTGGGAGAAGGCGGAGGGGGGACGTTATATAGCAGAGATATCAGGCCTAAACTAGCACCAGGATGTTGGGGTGGAGAGCTAAATTGCATGGGGGTGGGGCACTGATAAGCTGCACTGATGGGATCTAATTAGCTTCACCGATGTGCAATGATAGGCGGCACTGATGGGCACTGATTGGCACTGATGGGGTTGCACTGATAATCAGAGAAAGGGGGCGTGGTTCCAGGAGGACTTCAATGGATGCCCTCTCGGGAACAACAGAGCAGCGATGTAGACCCGGGACTGTTCAGTCTACAATGTCCATGCCTATTTTTTGTCCCAGTCCAGGCCTGCTGGTAGGTGTGTGGGGAAAAGGACAATGAAGAGGAAATGTTATCAAATTAGCTCTGTATATGATGGTACATGACTGTGCTAGTGAACAGCATCATTGTAGTATTACTGTATCACAGTCTTATTGCTGATATGCAAATAAATAAATAAAGTAATGAAAAAATATATTAGCAAAACAAAAGAGTATAAAGTACCTGGATCAAACAGTTTGCATCCATGTGTCCTCAAAGAGTTAAGATCACTTAACTATAATCCATCATTTAGAGTTTTTTTTTTTTTTACTAGCTGCCATGATGCTAATGGCCTGGTTTAAAGCAAAATGGTACTTCCTAATTCAACATGATTACATATTCTGGCCTTATATTGTGGGGGTTCTTAGGAAAGAACATAGAATAACCTACAAATAAAAGAATAGACAGCATTTATCTATGGAGGATGGATTTTGTACTATTTTCTCTCTATTAATAGGCTTTAGCAAAACAAAAGAGTATAAAGTACCTGGATCAAACAGTTTGCATCCATGTGTCCTCAAAGAGTTAAGATCACTTAACTATAATCCATCATTTAGAGATTTTTTTTTTACTAGCTGCCATGATGCTAATGGACTGGTATAAAGCAAAATGGTACTTCATAATTCAACATGATTACATATTCTGGCCTTATATTGTGGGGGTTCTTAGGAAAGAACATAGAATAACCTACAAATAAAAGAATAGACAGCATTTATCTATGGAGGATGGATTTTGTACTCTCTATTAATAGGCTAAGTGAACAGAATAATGGATGGGGGAGCTATATAATGAAATGTAGATCTTGCATATCTCTCTAACTTTTCAGCAGACCTAGATGTACTGAATGGTTGGGTAACCGCATGGCAAATGGGGTTCAGTGTTAAATAAATGTGGATAAACATTTGTGCCATAAAAATATGCCAGAGCACTTGTAGTAACAGATGCATAGACCAGAAAAATAATTTTACTCCCGATCAAAGCCTTTCTACATCCCCATCTTCAGCATGCAGTACAGTTCTGGGCACCAATTAAAAAAATAAAACTACTTGAAAGTCTAAAGACTAAATATGAGATGAGAGTGTTATATAGTCACTTTATAGAATTAAGGGCCTGGCTGTAACATAAGGCAGAAGTGAAGGCCAGAGTAGACCACAAACAGTGACTGTCACGGACTTTGGGCTGCAGGAGAAGCATTCCTGGAGTGTCTTCTTAAAGGGGTTGTAAAGGTTCGTGTTTTTTCACCTTAATGCATCCTATGCATTAAAATGAAAAAAAAAAAACACCTGGCAGTCATCGGCCCCCCAGCCCCCCGTTTTACTTAACTAAACTCCTTCATTCAGTCGGCGGGGACGCGCTGTCTCTCTCTCCACTGGCTCCTGGCTCTTGATTGGATAGATTGATAGCAGGTCATCCATTGGCTCCCGCTGCTGTCAATAAAATCCAATGACGCGGGCACCGGGGGGCGGGGCCGAGTCCTGCAGTCCTGCCATAAAAGTCCAAAAAAAGTCCAAACACAGAGGGCTGCCACCACATGGAAACAGAAGCCAAGCTCCAGCTAAGCTGGAAGAAAACAAGGAGAGAGGCGCTTCTAAGTGTAGGATTAAAGCAACGTTAATGGTAACATCCAATTAGCAACTCACATGTGTACAAAGTACAATGGGCACATCAATTGTAGGGGGTCCCAAGAGGTGTAATCAGTGGAAATCCTACTCCGCTCCTCTGCTCCTTCCTTTCTTATGGCTGCACTGCAGGGCTCAAGTCCTACTGGAACGCATTGGAACAGAGTTCCTGTACTTTTTCCACAACAGGAACTCGGTTCCCGTTAGCAGCCACGTCCTGCAAGACTTTGAAGTATGTGAGCTGTGTGGCAGGTGCTACACCAGCAGCCGCCAACACAGCTCGCAATAGTAAGTGCCGCACACCAGGGGTGGGCTGACCATTCAGGCATTGCCAGTAGGGGGCCCCATGACAGCTTCCTCTTCCCATCTACCTGTCAATCACAGCTAGTTGATGGTAGATCAGGTCCCTGCTGCTAAGAGATTGTATTTAGTCAGACCTCTCTTGATGCGCTCCTCCCCGCCGACCCCTCCTCATTTTCTGTCTCCTCATCCCCCCAGTCTCCTGAATACTTGCTCTGTGTGTCCCTCTGAATCCCCCCTCCTCTATTTTCAGTGCCATATGATGTCTCTCATAGCAGCTATTCTGCTCACAGAACATGCAGGGAGAGAGGTGAGCTGAGGGAGAAACATCAGTTTGGGGTGGTAAGCTGAGCACAATACCTGGCAAAGTTTAATGCCAGGAGGGAAGTTTATGTGGCCGGCACCTGGGCGCCCCTAATGGACAGGCCACCGCTGCCTGGGACCCCCTACAATTGATGTGCCCATTGTACTTTTTACACGTGAGTTGCTAATTGGATGTTACCATTAAAGTTGCTTTAATCCTACACTTAGAAGTGCCTCTCTCCTTGTTTTCTTGTGGTTTATTGGGTAGATGGTTATTGGGTAGATGGTTTTCAAGAAAAAAACTGCCATATAAACTATTGTTCATCATGTCCATTCTCTGAAATAGTGTATCAAGACGAAAGAAAGATGCAAATAAGTGAGCAAATGGCCTGGAAGAATTGGGTATCAAGTTTTAAATCAGCATGAAGAATATTTTAGATCTTTTTTTGATGGAAAAAGTCAATCTAACTTCTGGCTTTGTTCTTTTGGGCTTCTCAGACCTTCACTACAACCATGCTGCTTTCTTCTCCACCATTTTGGTCATATACACCCTCACATGGACATCTAACATACTTTTAATAAGTTCTATTCAACTTTCACCTCAGTTGCACACGCCAATGTACTTTTTCTTAGGGAACCTGTCCGTAGTGGACATCTCTTTCTCTACAGTGACGGTTCCTAAGCTTCTGTCCAGCATTCTTCATGGAAGAACCTCAATCTCCTTCCATGGCTGCTTCCTGCAAATGTTTTTCTACATTCTTCTGGGCGCCACTGAGAGTTTTCTTCTCTCAGTCATGGCATTTGATCGATATTTGGCTATTTGTTACCCCTTACGGTACACATTAATAATGAATGATAAGCTTTTGTTCATACTGAATGGTAGTTGCTGGGTGGCAGGATCTCTACGGTCATTATTTCACACCTATAATGTGTCACAATTAACCTACTGTGAGGACAGACTGATCCCCCACTTCTTCTGTGATGCGGCACCCCTTCTCGGACTGTCCTGTTCCAGTACTGCACTAGAAGAGCTCTTTATTTACATAGAAGGTTCTATTGGTATTACTATTCCATTTCTTTTTGTACTCATCTCCTATGTTCTTATTGTAAGGGCTATCCTGAATATGAACAACACAAGCAGCCGCAGCAAAGCTTTTTCCTCCTGTTCCTCTCATCTCATTGTGATTTGCCTGTTCTATGGTACCATCGGTTTCATTTACTTCCGCCCCTCATCAGACTACTCCTCCCAGTATGATCGCATTGTTAGCATGGCTTACACCATCATCACACCTATGCTGAATGCTTTTATTTACAGCCTAAGGAACCAAGATGTGAAATGGGCTTTGAAGAAACTCATAATGCAATGCTTTTCAAACAAATAACCCATCTGCTTACAGTGCATCCCAAAAGTATTTACAGCGCTTCACTTTTTCCACATTTTGTTATGTTACAGCCTTATTCCAAAATGGATTAAATTCATTATTTTCCTGAAAATTCTACAAACAATACCCCATAATGACAACATGAAGGAAGTTTGTTTGAAATCTTTGCAAATTTGTTAAAAATAAAAAACTAAAAAAAAACACATGTACATAAGTATTCACAGCCTTTGCTCAATACTTTGGTGAAGCACCTTTGGCACCAATTACAGCCTCAAGTCTTTTTGAGTATGATGCTACAAGCTTGGCACTCCTATTTTTGGGCAGTTTCTCCCATTCTTCTTTGCAGGATCTCTCAAGCTCCATCAGGTTGGATGGGGAATGCCGGTGTACAGCCATTTTCAGATCTCTCCAGAGATGTTCAATCGGGTTCAAGTCTGGGCTCTGCCTGGGCCACTCAAGGACATTCACAGAGTTGTCCCGTAGCCACTCCTTTATTATCTTGGCTGTGTGCTTAGGGTTGTTGTCCTGTTGGAAGATGAACCTTCGCCCCAGTCTGAGGCCCAGAGTGCTTTGGAGCAGGTTTTCATCAAGGATATCTCTGTACATGGTTGCATTCATCTTTCCCTCGATCCTGACTAGTCTCTCAGTTCCTGCCACTGAAAAACATCCCCACAGCATGATGCTGCCACCAACATGCTTCACTGTAGTAATGGTATTGGCCAGGTGATGAGTGGCGCTCGCTTGCCATTCAGGCCAAAAAGTTCAATCTTTGTTTCATCAGACCAGAGAATTTTTGTTTCTCATGGTCTGAGAGTCCTTCAGGTGCATTTTGGCAAACTCCAGGTGGGCTGTCATGTGCCTTTTTCTGAGGAGTGGCTTCCATATGGCCACTCTACCATACAGGCCTGATTGGTGGAGTATTGCAGAGATGGTTGTTCCTCTGGAAGATTCTCCTCTCTCCACAAAGAAATATTCTAGCTCTGTCAGAGTGACCATCGGGTTCTTGGTCACCTCCTTGACTAAGGCCCTTCTGCCCCCGATCGCTCAGTTTGGTCGGGCAGCCCACTCTAGGAAGAGTCCTGGAGGTTCAAAACATCTTTCTTTTACGGATTATAGAGGCTCATTGGGACCTTCAATGCTGTACCCTTCCCCAGATCTGTGCCTCAATACAATCCTGTTTCGGAGGTCTACAGTCAATTCCTTGGACTTCATGGCTTGGTTGGTGTCTTTCTAAATAAGGTTTAACCACTTACCACCCAGGCCAATTCTGACATTTCTCTCCTACATGTGAAAATCATAATTTTTTTGCTCGAAAATTACACAGAACCCCCAAACATTATATATGTTTTTTTTAGCAAAGACCCTAGAGAATACAATGGGGGTCGCTGCAACTTTTTATCTCGCACAACGGTATTTGCACAGCAATTTTTCTAATGCCTTTTTTTTTGGAAAAAAAAAACAGTTTTGTGCTTTAAAAAAAAAACAGTAAAGTTAGCCCAATTTTACTTACTATGAAAGATGAAGTTACGCCGAGTAAATAGATGCCTAACATGTCACGCTTCAAAATTGCACATGGTTGTGGAATGGAGCCAAACTTAAAAATAACCATAGGCGACGCTTTAAATTTTTTTACCGGATACATGTTTTGAGTTACAGAGGAGGTCTAGGCCCTGAATTATTGCTCTCACTCTAACATTTGTGGCGATACCTCACATGTGTGGTTTGAACACCGCTTTCATATGTGGGCAGGACTTACATATGCGTTCGCTTCTGCGTGCGAGCACATGTGGACAGGGGCGCTTTAAATTATTATTTTTTTTATTGTTCATTTTTTTCACTTTTATTCCTATTACAAGGAATGTAAACATCCCTTGTAATATAAATATGGCATGATCGGTCCTCTTTACAGTGAGATAAGAGGTCAATAAGATCCCACATCTCACCTCTAGGCTGGGAAGCCTGAAATAAAATAAAAAACAAACCAAAAAAAATGATCCCAGCCGAGGCGGCACTGTTTGTTTGAATGCAGAGGCCGGGCGTGACATCATAACATCGCGCCCCGGCCTCTGAACGATCATAGAGACTCCGGCGACCATCTGGTCCGCCGGAAATCTCTATGGTACACATATGGGGCTACGGATCCTGTCTCCAACTCACCGATGGAATCGGTGAGTCTGTAGAAGCACTGGAGGGCGACTGCATGGTGGGGACGTCCCCTCTCGCCACCCGTAAGAATGATTAAGCGGCGGAACAGCCACAATGATCATTCTTATGGTGTAGGGAATCGCCGGCTGAAAAAGCCGATATCTGAATAATGCCTGTAGCTGCACCCATTAGACATGTGCACAATAGAAAAATTTGTTTATTTTAGTTTTCGTTTCTTTCGTTTCCGTTGATTCGTAACGATTCGTAATTTCGTAAGTCGTCAATGTTCGTATTCGTATCGATTCATAAATTCGTAAGTCGTCGGCGTTCGTATTCGTAACGATTCGTATTTTCGTAAGAGTTATTTTTCCGTTGATTCTTTTTTCCGTTATTATATTTTTTGTTTATTCGAAATTCGGACGCATTCATATTTTCGTAGATTTAGTTACATTCGTCCTTTCGTTAGATTGATTTATTCGTACTTTCGTAACATTGTTTTCGTAGATTCTTAATCGGAGCATAATTCATAATTTTATGTAATGTGTATGCTATTATTACATTTTAAGAGACACGGAAAATTACGAATTGAAAAAAAAAAGTTACGAATGTACGAATTTTTTCGTTCAATCCATTCGAAGCACGTTAAGCAGCGCCATTGTAAGAGACACGGAAAATTACGAATCGAAAAAAAAAAGTTACGAATGTACGAATTTTTTCGTTCAATCCATTCAAAGTACATTAAGCAGCGCCATTGTAAGAGACACGGAAAATTACCAATTCAACAAAAAAAAAAAAAGTTACGAATGTACGAATTTTTTCATTCATTTTGATTTTCGTTGTTCCTGTTTTCGTTTTTCGGATTTTCTTCTTTCGTAGTTTCGTTGTTTCTAATTTGGTTATTTCGGATTTTCGTTGTTTTTCATATTCGTTCGATTCGAACATTCGTTAAAATTTTTTGCGAATCGTTCGTTCATTTGTACGATAACGAATGAACCAATATAACGAATTTTAACGAAAAACGAAAAAAAAACGAAACCAATTGCACATGTCTAGCACCCATCATTCAGATATACCCGCTCAAAGTCAAGAACGTCATATGACGTACGGCAGGCAGGAAGTGGTTAATCAACTGAATTTAACACAGGTGGACTCCAATCAAGTTGTAGAAACATCTCAAGGATGATCAGTGGAAACAGGATGCTGTGCATACTTTCTGGATGCACTGTATGTTCTGCTCATACCTCTGTAAGATGGACCTGTTTTTGCAGATGTAGCTCTCACCTCCGGAGAGGCTGCTAAGAATATACCCAGGTCTTCCTTTCTAGTACAGCAGCTGCCAGTCACAAGTTTAGTCCCATGCACAACGACAATACAGGCTCAGTCTAGGGGATGACTTTTTAGAATTTATTGCTGAATAACTTAAAACAGGAGAGGGGTTCCTTGACTCAGGACATTCCAAAACAATAGCAGAAGTAACAGGAGGACCGCTTCTCACTAGTCTTCATATAATAAAAATAACAAAATAAAATTAATTATTTCCTTTTGCTCTCTGTAGAGATTTTTTGGCACAATACAATTATCAATGAAAGTTTGGACTTTCTATGTGCTCTTTTTATGTGGCTTTGAGAGTAACATGGTAAAAAAACACCAATCCTTTCAATTACAGCATCAGCAACACCCTATCTGTCAGGACCTGGATCACCTGTTGGTTGCACTCCCAGAGTGGAAGGTTCGGATAATCCTTGCCGTGGCTGCTTGGAGACACACAACCAGACTCCTTCCTGCTCACTAGCCCTCCATATCCCAATGAGGAGAATGCTACAGAGGGGCATTTATAGGTAGCACTGTCCCCGTAGGGCTTGCTGTGTGTTGACTTCTTAGGCCTCGCTCTGGTTACCTACAGACAGTTGCTAGGGTTTTTCCACACATATCCCCTTACTCGTTACTCAATAAACAGTCCAGGGTAATTTTTTTTTTTTTTTTATTATATTTATTGTGGAACTTGGATGGGAGAAGGGAATAGTGGGATACTCCAACTGAACTATTCACAGTAGATAAGGACAACTTTCACTTGGCCTCACCAGAATACTTGTGGAAGCAGACACACTGCTTTAACCATACTGCCACATGTATGGAAGAATTAAGTCTTTTTGGTCTCTCTGGCAGCAGACTTGATGCAACTACTTTATCTTCAAGACACTACCGGTATCTAGTATCCCATAGACTGACACCCATTGTAATGTCTCAGGCAGTGAGCTAGTAGTGTTTTTGTAGAGGATCACAGCTTCGGACTTATATACATACTATGTAGTTAAGTGGTTACACCTTATGGCAAATTACAGATAAGGAATCAAGGTATGTTGAAGGGTTAGTTGGTGTTTACCTAGAGAGTTTATATACAGCCCTAACTTAGGTATCAGGAGGGTCAGCAAGGCATTAGCAGTTCAGAAGTACAAAGTTTATGCAGTTCAGGTATACTTGCAGTGAGTTGTGTTATGCGGATGGGGACACTCCGTAGGTCTTTAAAGATGGTGGTGAAGCGTTCATTGGCCCAAATGAAGAGGATGAAGTGGGGCTCTGTGTGGCCCAAACGAAGAGGAGGAAGTGGGTCT
Source organism: Lithobates sylvaticus (assembly GCA_028564925.1). Lineage (NCBI taxonomy): Eukaryota > Metazoa > Chordata > Amphibia > Anura > Ranidae > Lithobates > Lithobates sylvaticus. Next base: position 213,239,365 of record CM053036.1, on the reverse strand, counting down.
CTGTCTGGCCCAAACGAAGAGGATGAATTGGGGCTCTGTCTGGCTCAAACGAAGAGGAGGAAGTGGGTCTCTGTCCGGCCCAAACGAAGAGGATGAAGTGGGGCTCTATCCAGCCCAAACGAAGAGGAGGAAGTGGGGCTCTATCCAGCCCAAATGAAGAGGATGAAGTGGGGCTCTGTCTGGCCCAAATGAAGAGGATGAAGTGGGGCTCTGTCTGGCCCAAACGAAGAGGAGGAAGTGGGGCTCTATCCAGCCCAAACAAAGAGGATGAAGTGGGGCTCTGTCCGGCCCAAACTTGGAGAAGTAAGCAGCAACACGCGGCCGGTGCACTAGGCCTGGTAACAGGTTCCTAGCATTAATGATGAGTCATTGGCGGCAGCTGTTTATATAAGAACAAGAGGAGGTATCAGGTGATGTGGCTGAGACCTCATCAATCTACTGAGGGGATAGTGGAGATGACTGAGCCCCCAGTGGATGAATCAGACATTACCCCCATCCACTGACTCTTCTAGCTGAAGTGGTGGCCCTCACAAGACAGGCCCAATTAGATCTGTACTCACAGTAGGCAGAGTCAGATCCTTCCTAATGTTACATAGTTACATAGTAGGTGAGGTTGAAAAAAGACACAAGTCCATCAAGTCCAACCTATGTGTGTGATTATATGTCCATCTTCCAGTCAGCTCTACAGGGCTTCTGGGTTCAGCTTCTCTCTGACTTTCAGCCCTCAGGTCGACTACCCAAGACCGCATCGCAACTTCTACAGAGAAAGGGCAGCCGCCCCCTCCCTCTGGGACCCCGCTCTCCAGCCAAAGACCCAGAGCACATGATGAGCCAAAGACCCTGAGGCATTTATACAGTCACCCAGCATGCAACAAGGCATTTTCCTCTGACAATGACCAGAGCTGTAACAATGCCTGTGCCCTCACTTGTCAGGTCTCCTCCCACTGTCCAATATGCCTCCCTATTGGACCAGTGTGAAACGTTCAGACAAGCTGATCTGCACCTGAGCACCATGAGCAGACCTCACAAAGAGATCCTGCTCCCTGGTAGGCAGAGAGCGCTGTAAATTTACCTAACGATCCTTCTCCTTTACCTAACGGTCCTCCCACTGCAGAAGAATGCTTCAGAGGGGCATTTACATGATCAGTGGCCACAGGGAAGGGGAACATAGAGGCCATCAGTCTTATGAAACAAAAGTCAGTGATGGAGAATATGACAAGGAAATTATTCTTTGGCTGCTTCAGCAATTGAACTGTAGCACTCTCTAGTGTACAATTCTGACTCACAGTAGTCATGTGAGTCTGGGTGAATGCTGTGGGTTAAGCTTAAGGTCAGGTTGGATGCCCTGCAGACCAGGCCTCTATCGCCTCCCCCTGGTCCTGGAGATCTAGAATTTAGAGGTACAGAGGCAAAGATCTGAATATTTATGGGAGTTTGACTAATCCCCAGTCAGAAGGCCTGGTGAGGTGGAAAGACTGGCCCATAAATATTGAAGGGCCTGGCCAGCAGAGGCTATTGTCGGGTGGATATGGAGTGCTGAGGATCATGAAGCCTGGGAGGGGACCCCAGGGCTGGGGGGCTCTGCCTCCAGGCTGGAGATGAGGAAGGAAGGACAGGAAGCTGAAGAGAGGGATCGTCACCACCATTCAGTCTCATCCAAGTGACACCCTGTCTAGCATGGAAAGACCAGTATAGCAGGAAGCCTGAACAGCAGTCTTAACCAAGGCAGCAGGAATAAAGGGACAGTGTGAGTACCTCTACCCTATAACCCCCAGTGCCAATAAGGGAGAAGGCTGTCAGATGCAATATCCAGCATGCTTTCATTAGGACAGTGTCACACTTAACCTGAATCCCGTGCCCTGGGGACACTTTTCAAGGCAGCCAGGTGGGCTGGTATTTCCTGCAAGTGTTTGGCTTTTATGAGTTTGACTAAGGGGACATAGAGCTCCTACAGGTGTTGGGACTTTCCTATGTTTCATCAAGGGGACATACAGCTTCTGAAAGAGGAACCCTGCTATTGATCCACTAGAGACTGCCATTATTCCAGAGGGGGTGCAGTCCAGGATCCATTTTTGTGTACATAAGGAAGGAAGTTTGTCCTCAAATTGTTCTACCAAGTTCACGTTGGGCATTCCATAATCCCTCATCCCTATCCAAGTTGAATCCCCTCAATAAAACAACAAAAACAAGAACATGGACTGGTTACTTACTTAGTGAGAAAGTTGGAAAATGCGTGTTGCCTTGCTGTACAGGGATAGGGGGAGCCAATATCCAGTGGCCCTCTAGGGCGTATCGCTACAGAACAATGAATATTCCACCAGGCCACATGCTCTGAACATGAGGGGGTGCTTTGGAGTGCCATGTTGATGGGCACAAGGGCCTCTTCCCCACAACCCTGGCTGGTGGTTGTGGGGGTCTGCAGGCGGGGAGCTTATCAGAATCTGGAAGCCCCCTTGAACAAGGGGACCCCCAGATCCTGGACCCCCTATGTAAATGAGTATGGGATACTTTTACATTTCTTCCCAGAGCTCAGCTTTAACTATAGCTCACGTGTGGCAACAGCAATCTATAGTTCTATATCTATAAGCAACTTTTTCAGCATTATATCAACATGTACAAACAAACATTACAATATACATGTACAATATAACATGTAGCGCTGGCTCCTGACGAGCAGGCGCTATTGTTTTTGCAAAATAAAGTTGCCTGAAGCCACAGTTGGGCTTCAGGATAATTTCTCTAAATTTCTGGTTTCAGTACCAGTCCAGCTGGGTTGCACTGGGTTCTCCTTGACCGCAGGTGTCGCTGTCACCGCCAGCAAGAGTAGAAACGCAGTCTAGCTGGATGCATTGAATGCCACTTACTGCTCGGAACCAGCCCAGTGGGAGCGTTTCTCCCGCTGTGCGTTCTGGGGGGTGGTATTTAAGGTACCGACGCCATACACAGGGGGGTTGTTTTTGCTGTCTGTTTGGTCTTGGTGGCCCTCCTGTCCCAGCCCCATGGCCCTCCTGGCCTGGGGTGCAGAACTATGCATCCTGTGTTTTGAGGCTGGCTGGCCTGAGGCGACGCAACTGAGGGGATAGGCCAGAGCGAATATCGGAGCCTACTGATCCAGGGATGGTCCGGTGCCGTCTCATCTGAAGGGAGAGGCCCAGCAACTGAAGAACCCCAGGGGAGGACTCTTTCAGGAGAAGACCGTGCGCAAGGCCGGTTTCTCTGAAGGAGCCTGGAGACTTAGTTGAAGGACGCAACCTGGATCAACAATCATACGGTATTGCCGGATCGGCTGAGAGAGACTGGTACCGTATGTCAGTTCATTAAATTCATCCAAATCCCTCAGTAACGCTCAAGTGTAACTCACAAGTCTGTGGCAGAGACTTTACCGAGCATCCCACCGGCTGCTAGGCCTAGTAAGAGAGGTCTATCCGAGGGTTGCTGGATCCAGTTTGTGGAACAGTTTTATCCTCTGGATTCTTCTAATACCTTCACCCTGCAATTTAAGTGCCTGAACTCACCCTAACCCTCTACCCTTTATTAAGAGACTTTGTCTTTTTTCTAAATAAATAACCCAAATGAGGATTCAGTGTCAGTTTCAACATTCTTTGGGCCACTTTCCACGGGATCCCCAAGACGGAGAAGCGAGCAGGTGAGGTAACGGTAAGCCCAATCAAAACCAGCAGCTCCTTCAGGGGTTAGTGCTACAAACATATCTCACTGAAGGACATTTATGAGGTCAGGTTCTGATGTGGTATGAGAAGACCTGACCTACAATTGGTGTTCCAATTCATCAAAAAAGTATCCAGTAGGGTTGAGGTCAATGCAGGACACTCAAGTTCCTCCACACCAAACTGGTCAAACCATGTCTACAGTGTATGGAGCTGGCTTTGTACACAGGGGTGCAATCATGCTGGAACGGAAAAGAGCCTTCTGTAAACTGCTACTACAAAAGATGTCTAAAATGTCTTGGTATGCTGCAGCATTATAAAGGTAAATGTGGTTGGGACTTTGTATGAGCCGTGACCATCCAGTACACAAGACTCCATCCCCGATACTTGGCAAGAACAAGAGGGACTAGGGGCAGAGGGGGGGCAGTGGGACTTTATATGAAACAAAATACTTGGGGTAAATTACTACAATCAATATATTATATTGAATTCTTAATTTATTGGATACACATCAAAAGGTAGTACAGTGGATATATTAAGAATTGTTAGAAGATTATAATGGGCAAAGTTATACAGTATAGTACAGCATGGTATCACATAGCATAGTAAAATTCATAGTATAATGGTATTGCTACATACAATAAAATAACCAATAAGCCAACAGTACATTCAAGAGTGTGTATATAGAAATAACCAATAAAATAGATAAATGATTGAGGTAGATCAAACCCATAATAATATCATGGCTAGTAGGACATGGCATCCAATGGTAAAAAGCTCGACGCGTTTCGTGGAATAACTCCACTCATCAGGAGCAGCTGTGTATTGAGAATGCCTGTAATAAGCAATATATTAGTAGTATTAACCAATGGTAATTGATTATACACATAGGAAAAAAGGGGGAGCATAGCAATGGTCCTAGCCACTCTTACCTATGGATGAGATATAATATATATGATAGGTGGTACTGGTGATAGAGATCGGAGGCGTTGGGCGGTGTATGTATAGCATCCCCCCGGGAGCTGAGGTGACATCCAGTATTGGCAGACGGGCCAAAAAGGTGAATAAGGTGAGTGTTAGTTTGAGCAAGGTTCATTTTGCCGATGCAGTGGGGGTAGACACAAGAAACTGGTGAAGAAAAAATTAATTAAATTGTTGTGGGTGATAGGTAGGTTATCTGGGTGGTGGAAAAAACACGTAGAAGAGAGAGAATATAGGAGAGGGTGGTTGAGAAAGCTACAAATGGACCAATATTAACACCCCACAGAGGTAAAGGGGTGTCCAAGATGTGCAGTAAAATAAAGTAGAAAACAGTGAAGAACAAACCACCGTGAAATAACCAAGGAGGATCTGAAGCAGAGCTGGTCATTACCTGCAACTGCACAGGGGAGTGTGCAGTATGAATAAGTGAAGGAATTGAATGGGCAGATTAAGCCAGAAGTTACACTGAGAGGTGAGGAGTATTGAGGAAAGGCCCGCAGCAAAGCCAAGGATGTACACCAACGTCACGCATGCCCAGCTCAGAGGGAAGTGGCATCCCCGTTTGAGCGACTAGCGCACATATGGAAGAGCCCGGCGTCCCTCGTGTTGGGCGGGATTGAAATAACAAACACGTCAGGCGTGCAGCGCCAATACATGACACCGGACGCAAGGCGTGTGGGCGTGGCGTCGACGTGTAGCGACGGCAGGCCACCGCCCCCATGGTCGGGTAACCAGGGGGGAGGAGGATAACCACGGTGCACGTCGCAGCTCCCGGAGATAGATGAAAACGCCCCCCATAATAAGTGGCCTCATTATTGAATGCAGGAATAATATCAATAAAGCATGTATGTGTATTGACTGAATTGGATGACATGCCCATAGTTAGCCAGAGGGTAAGCCAAAATAAGAAAGTAAATTGTTTCCATCCCTAATTCGTTTATAAAGGTAAATGTGGTTGGGACTTTGTATGAGCCGTGACCATCCAGTACACAAGACTCCATCCCCGATACTTGGCAAGAACAAGAGGGACTAGGGGCAGAGGGGGGGGGGGGGGCAGTGGGACTTTATATGAAACAAAATACTTGGGGTAAATTACTACAATCAATATATTATATTGAATTCTTAATTTATTGGATACACATCAAAAGGTAGTACAGTGGATATATTAAGAATTGTTAGAAGATTATAATGGGCAAAGTTATACAGTATAGTACAGCATGGTATCACATAGCATAGTAAAATTCATAGTATAATGGTATTGCTACATACAATAAAATAACCAATAAGCCAACAGTACATTCAAGAGTGTGTATATAGAAATAACCAATAAAATAGATAAATGATTGAGGTAGATCAAACCCATAATAATATCATGGCTAGTAGGACATGGCATCCAATGGTAAAAAGCTTGACGCGTTTCGTGGAATAACTCCACTCATCAGGAGCAGCTGTGTATTGAGAATGCCTGTAATAAGCAATATATTAGTAGTATTAACCAATGGTAATTGATTATACACATAGGAAAAAAGGGGGAGCATAGCAATGGTCCTAGCCACTCTTACCTATGGATGAGATATAATATATATGATAGGTGGTACTGGTGATAGAGATCGGAGGCGTTGGGCGGTGTATGTATAGCATCCCCCCGGGACCTGAGGTGACATCCAGTATTGGCAGACGGGCCAAAAAGGTGAATAAGGTGAGTGTTAGTTTGAGCAAGGTTCATTTTGCCGATGCAGTGGGGGTAGACACAAGAAACTGGTGAAGAAAAAATTAATTAAATTGTTGTGGGTGATAGGTAGGTTATCTGGGTGGTGGAAAAACACGTAGAAGAGAGAGAATATAGGAGAGGGTGGTTGAGAAAGCTACAAATGGACCAATATTAACACCCCACAGAGGTAAAGGGGTGTCCAAGATGTGCAGTAAAATAAAGTAGAAAACAGTGAAGAACAAACCACCGTGAAATAACCAAGGAGGATCTGAAGCAGAGCTGGTCATTACCTGCAACTGCACAGGGGAGTGTGCAGTATGAATAAGTGAAGGAATTGAATGGGCAGATTAAGCCAGAAGTTACACTGAGAGGTGAGGAGTATTGAGGAAAGGCCCGCAGCAAAGCCAAGGATGTACACCAACGTCACGCATGCCCAGCTCAGAGGGAAGTGGCATCCCCGTTTGAGCGACTAGCGCACATATGGAAGAGCCCGGCGTCCCTCGTGTTGGGCGGGATTGAAATAACAAACACGTCAGGCGTGCAGCGCCAATACATGACACCGGACGCAAGGCGTGTGGGCGTGGCGTCGACGTGTAGCGACGGCAGGCCACCGCCCCCATGGTCGGGTAACCAGGGGGGAGGAGGATAACCACGGTGCACGTCGCAGCTCCCGGAGATAGATGAAAACGCCCCCCATAATAAGTGGCCTCATTATTGAATGCAGGAATAATATCAATAAAGCATGTATGTGTATTGACTGAATTGGATGACATGCCCATAGTTAGCCAGAGGGTAAGCCAAAATAAGAAAGTAAATTGTTTCCATCCCTAATTCGTTTATAAAGGTAAATGTGGTTGGGACTTTGTATGAGCCGTGACCATCCAGTACACAAGACTCCATCCCCGATACTTGGCAAGAACAAGAGGGACTAGGGGCAGAGGGGGGGGGGCAGTGGGACTTTATATGAAACAAAATACTTGGGGTAAATTACTACAATCAATATATTATATTGAATTCTTAATTTATTGGATACACATCAAAAGGTAGTACAGTGGATATATTAAGAATTGTTAGAAGATTATAATGGGCAAAGTTATACAGTATAGTACAGCATGGTATCACATAGCATAGTAAAATTCATAGTATAATGGTATTGCTACATACAATAAAATAACCAATAAGCCAACAGTACATTCAAGAGTGTGTATATAGAAATAACCAATAAAATAGATAAATGATTGAGGTAGATCAAACCCATAATAATATCATGGCTAGTAGGACATGGCATCCAATGGTAAAAAGCTTGACGCGTTTCGTGGAATAACTCCACTCATCAGGAGCAGCTGTGTATTGAGAATGCCTGTAATAAGCAATATATTAGTAGTATTAACCAATGGTAATTGATTATACACATAGGAAAAAAGGGGGAGCATAGCAATGGTCCTAGCCACTCTTACCTATGGATGAGATATAATATATATGATAGGTGGTACTGGTGATAGAGATCGGAGGCGTTGGGCGGTGTATGTATAGCATCCCCCCGGGACCTGAGGTGACATCCAGTATTGGCAGACGGGCCAAAAAGGTGAATAAGGTGAGTGTTAGTTTGAGCAAGGTTCATTTTGCCGATGCAGTGGGGGTAGACACAAGAAACTGGTGAAGAAAAAATTAATTAAATTGTTGTGGGTGATAGGTAGGTTATCTGGGTGGTGGAAAAACACGTAGAAGAGAGAGAATATAGGAGAGGGTGGTTGAGAAAGCTACAAATGGACCAATATTAACACCCCACAGAGGTAAAGGGGTGTCCAAGATGTGCAGTAAAATAAAGTAGAAAACAGTGAAGAACAAACCACCGTGAAATAACCAAGGAGGATCTGAAGCAGAGCTGGTCATTACCTGCAACTGCACAGGGGAGTGTGCAGTATGAATAAGTGAAGGAATTGAATGGGCAGATTAAGCCAGAAGTTACACTGAGAGGTGAGGAGTATTGAGGAAAGGCCCGCAGCAAAGCCAAGGATGTACACCAACGTCACGCATGCCCAGCTCAGAGGGAAGTGGCATCCCCGTTTGAGCGACTAGCGCACATATGGAAGAGCCCGGCGTCCCTCGTGTTGGGCGGGATTGAAATAACAAACACGTCAGGCGTGCAGCGCCAATACATGACACCGGACGCAAGGCGTGTGGGCGTGGCGTCGACGTGTAGCGACGGCAGGCCACCGCCCCCATGGTCGGGTAACCAGGGGGGAGGAGGATAACCACGGTGCACGTCGCAGCTCCCGGAGATAGATGAAAACGCCCCCCATAATAAGTGGCCTCATTATTGAATGCAGGAATAATATCAATAAAGCATGTATGTGTATTGACTGAATTGGATGACATGCCCATAGTTAGCCAGAGGGTAAGCCAAAATAAGAAAGTAAATTGTTTCCATCCCTAATTCGTTTATAAAGGTAAATGTGGTTGGGACTTTGTATGAGCCGTGACCATCCAGTACACAAGACTCCATCCCCGATACTTGGCAAGAACAAGAGGGACTAGGGGCAGAGGGGGGGGGGGGCAGTGGGACTTTATATGAAACAAAATACTTGGGGTAAATTACTACAATCAATATATTATATTGAATTCTTAATTTATTGGATACACATCAAAAGGTAGTACAGTGGATATATTAAGAATTGTTAGAAGATTATAATGGGCAAAGTTATACAGTATAGTACAGCATGGTATCACATAGCATAGTAAAATTCATAGTATAATGGTATTGCTACATACAATAAAATAACCAATAAGCCAACAGTACATTCAAGAGTGTGTATATAGAAATAACCAATAAAATAGATAAATGATTGAGGTAGATCAAACCCATAATAATATCATGGCTAGTAGGACATGGCATCCAATGGTAAAAAGCTTGACGCGTTTCGTGGAATAACTCCACTCATCAGGAGCAGCTGTGTATTGAGAATGCCTGTAATAAGCAATATATTAGTAGTATTAACCAATGGTAATTGATTATACACATAGGAAAAAAGGGGGAGCATAGCAATGGTCCTAGCCACTCTTACCTATGGATGAGATATAATATATATGATAGGTGGTACTGGTGATAGAGATCGGAGGCGTTGGGCGGTGTATGTATAGCATCCCCCCGGGAGCTGAGGTGACATCCAGTATTGGCAGACGGGCCAAAAAGGTGAATAAGGTGAGTGTTAGTTTGAGCAAGGTTCATTTTGCCGATGCAGTGGGGGTAGACACAAGAAACTGGTGAAGAAAAAATTAATTAAATTGTTGTGGGTGATAGGTAGGTTATCTGGGTGGTGGAAAAACACGTAGAAGAGAGAGAATATAGGAGAGGGTGGTTGAGAAAGCTACAAATGGACCAATATTAACACCCCACAGAGGTAAAGGGGTGTCCAAGATGTGCAGTAAAATAAAGTAGAAAACAGTGAAGAACAAACCACCGTGAAATAACCAAGGAGGATCTGAAGCAGAGCTGGTCATTACCTGCAACTGCACAGGGGAGTGTGCAGTATGAATAAGTGAAGGAATTGAATGGGCAGATTAAGCCAGAAGTTACACTGAGAGGTGAGGAGTATTGAGGAAAGGCCCGCAGCAAAGCCAAGGATGTACACCAACGTCACGCATGCCCAGCTCAGAGGGAAGTGGCATCCCCTTTTGAGCGACTAGCGCACATATGGAAGAGCCCGGCGTCCCTCGTGTTGGGCGGGATTGAAATAACAAACACGTCAGGCGTGCAGCGCCAATACATGACACCGGACGCAAGGCGTGTGGGCGTGGCGTCGACGTGTAGCGACGGCAGGCCACCGCCCCCATGGTCGGGTAACCAGGGGGGAGGAGGATAACCACGGTGCACGTCGCAGCTCCCGGAGATAGATGAAAACGCCCCCCATAATAAGTGGCCTCATTATTGAATGCAGGAATAATATCAATAAAGCATGTATGTGTATTGACTGAATTGGATGACATGCCCATAGTTAGCCAGAGGGTAAGCCAAAATAAGAAAGTAAATTGTTTCCATCCCTAATTCGTTTATAAAGGTAAATGTGGTTGGGACTTTGTATGAGCCGTGACCATCCAGTACACAAGACTCCATCCCCGATACTTGGCAAGAACAAGAGGGACTAGGGGCAGAGGGGGGGGGGGGGGGGGGGCAGTGGGACTTTATATGAAACAAAATACTTGGGGTAAATTACTACAATCAATATATTATATTGAATTCTTAATTTATTGGATACACATCAAAAGGTAGTACAGTGGATATATTAAGAATTGTTAGAAGATTATAATGGGCAAAGTTATACAGTATAGTACAGCATGGTATCACATAGCATAGTAAAATTCATAGTATAATGGTATTGCTACATACAATAAAATAACCAATAAGCCAACAGTACATTCAAGAGTGTGTATATAGAAATAACCAATAAAATAGATAAATGATTGAGGTAGATCAAACCCATAATAATATCATGGCTAGTAGGACATGGCATCCAATGGTAAAAAGCTCGACGCGTTTCATGGAATAACTCGGGGGGATGCTATACATACACCGCCCAACGCCTCCGATCTCTATCACCAGTACCACCTATCATATATATTATATCTCATCCATAGGTAAGAGTGGCTAGGACCATTGCTATGCTCCCCCTTTTTTCCTATGTGTATAATCAATTACCATTGGTTAATACTACTAATATATTGCTTATTACAGGCATTCTCAATACACAGCTGCTCCTGATGAGTGGAGTTATTCCACGAAACGCGTCAAGCTTTTTACCATTGGATGCCATGTCCTACTAGCCATGATATTATTATGGGTTTGATCTACCTCAATCATTTATCTATTTTATTGGTTATTTCTATATACACACTCTTGAATGTACTGTTGGCTTATTGGTTATTTTATTGTATGTAGCAATACCATTATACTATGAATTTTACTATGCTATGTGATACCATGCTGTACTATACTGTATAACTTTGCCCATTATAATCTTCTAACAATTCTTAATATATCCACTGTACTACCTTTTGATGTGTATCCAATAAATTAAGAATTCAATATAATATATTGATTGTAGTAATTTACCCCAAGTATTTTGTTTCATATAAAGTCCCACTGCCCCCCCTCTGCCCCTAGTCCCTCTTGTTCATGCTGCAGCATTAGCTATGAAAACAACTCAATCATTTGGAGGGGTGTCCACATAATTTTGCCATTATAGCATTTTTATTGATATTGATTAAGGCTTTACTTATTATTATATTTAAAATAAATTGACTTTTCTGAAGAAAAAGTAAACCATGATAATAATGTAATTAAAAGATAATAATGATAGTGAAATTATTATTATTTTTAGTATTCATAAAAATCCTCAGCTAGCAAAAACGCAAGAGAATTCTGAAAACGTAATTAAGAAAAGCAACATTCCCTCCCTTGTGACTTCCAGTTCTCTGAAATAAAGAAGCCGTGTATTATATATGGTATACGGAGAGCTGCTCATGACTAGCAGATCTCTGTCTTGCTTTAGGATATTGGTAGGTGACACTGGGAATCCAATATGGATTTAAAAAAATTATGCATTACTGAAGAACATTGGTGGCCTCCTTAGTATTATCGAGGTGTTAGACCCAGCTCTTTACACCAAGGGACAGGGCTTCACAGGCTTGGGCAGGGAAAATGATGAGTTATTGCAACTTATGTAAACTGACTGGTAGAATTGTACTGTTGGTAATGTCAACAGGATAAAAAAAACACTTAATTTTTTGGCACGTTTATGGAAGCCCAACAATGATCTGTTGGTTCTCTTGCATAGAGGTTGAGACTGGAGTAAGAGGCGATTATTGTCGATGTAAAAGACACAGGACACAGGACTGTTTTGTCAAAACCTTAAATAAAAAAAAATAAAAAAGGTTCAATAGAAAACCACTTTAAAAGAACCAAATGCCCAATGCTGATGGCTGAATATGGCACTGGTAAATATTATACTGGTAAAAAAAAAAAAAAAAAATACACAATTTTTTCCAATGGGTAGCAAACGAAAAATAAAATCTCAGAGAATTTGTACTGTATCAGCCGCACACTTTACAGCCTCGCCCACACTTGGTGTAGTATGCTGTAGTAGATGGCAGTGGCCACTGTTGATATAGTGATAATCTTGTTCTTTAGTCACTCTCTAGTCAACTGAAGCAACAGGTATCACAGGTTCCTACTGCTGCCAGTAAATCAATGTGAGGAGGAAGTGTGTGTGTGTGGGGGGGGGTCCCGAGCTATATTGTGTGTGTCTATAGACACGCACAGCCTGGCTCAGAAACACACCCACACATGTTTTTCGTCATAGGAAGCGGCTCCCTATGGGGGCACATGGAGAGGTGGCTAAGTGGACACCACCAGCGGAGGACCCCAGAAGATGAGGTTCGGGGACACTTTTTGAAATGTCCTTGCACAGGATAGGTAAGTATAACATGCTTATCACTTTAGTAAAATGAAATAACCACTTAAATGAACTACATCCTTCCCCTCTCCCCATAACTTATTTTTCTGCTTTTTTTTTTTTTAAACCATTAATATTTACACATTTTTATTATTTTCATTCATTTCGTAATTTTTTTTGTTTGTTTTGCATTAAAAAAAGGGCAAAGGTGAACAATTTTTTTTTATTTAATTTGTAAATAACTTCTCCATGCGTTGTACTAAATAATAATAATGATAATAATAATAATAATAATATAAAATAAAAAGGAGATTTTTACATTTCAAGGCAGACATGAACAAAATCAACAATTCTGTATCTATTATTATTATTATTTTATTTTAATGAGACTGCATTGAAAACCTGAATCTGTTTTTGCTTGAAGCTTCACCACAACTCACATCCCTCCAAACTTGTTTTTTTTAAATGAGAAAAGAAGAACATTATAGCAAAAGGTACGTAGGAAAAGAACAAATAAAGAACTATTAAAGTGTTACTAAACCCAGGAGCCTGCATTCACTATATCTGATCTCCCCAGGAGCCTACATTCACTATATCTGGTCTCCCAAGGAGCCTACATTCGCTATATCTGGTCTCCCCAGGAGCCTGCATTCACTATATCTGGTCTCCCCAGGATCCTGCATTCACTATATCTGATCTCCCCAGGAGACTACATTCACTATATCTGGTCTCCCCAGGAGCCTGCATTCACTATATCTGGTCTCCCCAGGAGCCTGCATTCACTATATCGGGTTTCTCCAGGACTCTGCATTCACTATATCTGGTCTACCCAGGAGCCTGCATTCACTATATCTGGTCTACCCAGGAGCCTGCATTCACTATATCTGGTTTCCCCAGGACTCTGCATTCACTATATCTGGTCTCCCCAGGACTCTGCATTCACTATATCTGGTTTCCCCAGGACTCTGCATTCATGGAAATGCAATAGTTTTAGTAAATATAAACTGATAAATACCTTTTCCCATCAGCAGTAAATATCAATCTTGTGACTTCTATCAGTGTCCAGCCAAGCACTGGTTAAAGCTTGTAGGAGGAGCTTTCTAATTGTCCTATGAGACTGCAAGACCCCTGACCCTCTGTCTGGAGAGTGCTGATTGGCCCTGTGCTGATCATATGCACTTTTCCAAGAAAAAAAAAAAACTCTCTAGCAATACACACCAAACTGAGCATGTGCAGCCTGACTACAACGACTCTGTGTTATCAGGAAATTAGCAGGGGACAGTGGAAGAAGGGGAAGATCAGAGAAGATAGGATCAAAGAGCCTTTTTACATAATCCAGAGGATTAACCCCTTATGTTCCACAGTGAGTACAACAAGCATGCTTTACTGCATATACAGACTGATTTTACTGTTGTGGGTTTAGTAACACTTTAAATTAACTCCATCATTCCCCTCTCCCCTTAGCTTATTTTTCTGCTTTTGTTTTTTTATTTTAATTTTTTTAACCATTAATATTTAAAAGTTTTTATTATTTTGATTAATTTCGTAATGTTTTTGTTTTGTGTTAAAGTGCAAAGTGGAAAAAAAATCATTGTATTTAATTTGTAAATAACTTCTCCATGCTTTATAACAAATAATAATAATAATATAATTATATTATTTAATAATAATAATAATAATAAAATAAAAGGAAGATTTTAACATTTCAAAGCAGATATGAAAAAAAAATTCTGTATCTATTATTTTATTTTAATGAGACTGCGTTTAAAACCTGAATCTGTTTTGCTCGAAAGCCTCACCAAAATTTTTGAGAGCCTCCACAGTGGAAGCACATGCATAATATTGGATAGATAGAGCTCTCAAAAAATGTATAGAGCTCTCAAAAATGTATGGAGTAAGAACTACAGATAACACTGGGGCACCGTGAAATGGCTCTGCAGCTTATGCATGCCCTTGCTGGAGAGAGCCAGGCAGAAGGCTGGTCTCTCAGAAGGGCCTGGTGGCTCACTTGGAGGACACACTAAAATTTGGGAAATTGCTTACATTGTTGCTGGGTCGGCTTAACACACAGTGAAGCTAACCATTGGACAGGATTTGGAGAGTCTGTACGTGATCTGCTAAAGTATCTGGGACACCTAACCCTCACATTTTTTAGTTTTTCGGGTCATTCGTTATGATCGCAATTCGTAAATTTGAAAATTTGTAATTTTCGAAAATTTGTAAATTTGAAAATCCGAAATTAAGAAAGAAAATCCGAAAATAAGAAAGAATAACTAACTATTAATAACTAACTATTCAATTATAGGTATTGGAATTTCCTTTCAAATTTGGCTGTTAGTGAACGCATCGAATACAAATTTATCCGAAGTTACGAATAGTCCGAAATAACGAATTCCGCATCTAAACAAATGGAATGTAACAAATTAATCATAAATAATAATAATAATTAAAAAAATGTATTACTATTATTGTTATTTATTATTATTAATGTGTTTCGTTCCATTCGTTTAGATACGGCATTCGTTATTTCAGATAATTCGTAACTTCGGATAAATTCGTATTCCTTACGTTCACTAACAGCCAAATTTGAAAGGAAATTCCAATACCTATAATTTAATAGTTAGTAATAGTTAAGCTATCATTAATTAGTTAATATTTCAAATTTACGTTTTTTTGGAATTGCAAATTCCAAATGTAAAATTTTACGAATTTCCAAATTTATGAATTTACGAATTTTCGAATAATCTAATTTATGAATATTTGTAAAAATTTGGTAAACGGGTTTTCATTAATTCGGAATTTGTCGAAATTTGATAAAAAAAAAATTTGGAACAAAATAAATTGCACATGTCTACTCCCTAATGGGCACACAAACACCAATAATGATCCGACTGGTGTTCTAATTCCTTTCCTCTCTATCCAAAATTAAAGAAAAATACTTTTTACCTTTAGTTAAACTTTAATGGTAAAATATATGGTCTTAAAGGGTAACTCCACTTTCGCGGGAAAAAAATATAGCAAATAAAGAAAAAATAATATAGCGTATACAATTGCGACACAAGTCATATTGTAATTGAATGTTATTAAAAAATTACCTTTCCTTTTCAATCTGCAGCCATTGTAATTTATTGAAAATGCAATAAGGCTACCTGGAATTGTACTGACCACTCCCCAGAAACATAATTTCCTGCTTGTGTGATTGGCTCACCAGAAATCTGCACTAAGATACAAGTCAGATTTTAGGCATTCCCTGCAACAAAAATTTCATTTTTGGTGAGATACTCCCAGTAGGAGCACATCTAAAGGGAACCAGCAAATCCCTGCAGATTTCCTGATTAGTGCTCTGCAGCTGCACAGCTGATTGATAATTATGAAATCACTCCCATTAGACCCACTGAGCACAGAGGCACAGAGAAACACACAGGTATTACTTCAGAATAACAAAAGGTAGGAATCTGCAACAAAGGTTGTTAAATTCCTTGTAATGTACAGAGATCACCCAGAGGGGAATGTTTTCTTCTCAACAAAAGTGGAGTTGCTTTAAAAAAAAAAGTAAACAGCCACTTATCTCAAAGTGTGGTACCTCCCTGTATAATGTGGGTCCCTATATAATGCTACAGTCATCTTCTGTGGCCACTGATTCTGGCTTATCCCCTTGAGTCTGTTGCATTGTGTTGAGTGGACTCACTTATAGGCAGGTAGTGGTCAAAGCTGCCCCAGGCGGGAAGGTGGGAGTTAATTGTGGTTCTATCTTGGTGGGTTTTTCCTGGTTTCAACTCCCCTGTGTTGTGTGCTATAAAAGGAATGGAGGCCCGGACCATTGGGGGAGGGGGGGTTTGTTGCCATTCTGTCAGTTTGGTTCCTTTTGATCGGACCTGCTCACTGATGTTGCAAGAGTCTGGTTTTCCAGTGTCATGATGAGGTCACAGTTCAGACTGCCTAGGAAGATTGCTGGGACTTGCGGTCCTTCCTGATGATATCATCCATGGACTCTTCCAAGAATTTACTCTTTTCTATGCAGGTATGCTGGGGCAGCCACAAGCCTTAATTAAGGACTAGGGATGTTAGGGACATAACTGCACTGTATTTAGGACTGTTGTCTGTATATGTCATCTTGGTAATTCGTTCAAGTAAAGCATTTGAAACTTTGTCTTTGCCTGGTGTGAAGTTACTCAAAGGATGTAATGCAAGTAACCGGCACATATAGTTACAGTTTGGGTCACTCATTGGGGTATGAAGACAATGGTAGACATGTGCAGAATAAAAACATTTGTTTTGTTTCGTTATTTACATAAATTTGTTTTGTTAAATGCATTTAATTCGTTAAAATCATTTTCAGAATTTGTTTCATTAATTCAAATTCAAATTGATTCAAATTTTTCTAATTCCATTAGAATTCAAATGAAATTCCATTCAAATTGAATTCCATTTGAAATCGAATTTATTTGAAATAAAAATTTTGGAAGATGGTTATATTCTTTCTATTCCATTCTATTCTATTTTTTTTTCTATTCTGTTCTTTTCTATTATAGTCTATTGTTTTGTATTTTATTCAAATAAAAAAAAAATTCTATTTGAAATTCAAATTAATTCTATATGAAATTCTAATTTTATTTTGTTATATTCTTTCTATTCTATTCTTTCCTATTGTTTATTCTATTCTTTTCTATTCTATAATTTTATATTCTATTCTATTCTATTCTGTTCTATTCTTTTCTATTCAAAATTTTAATTTCAGAAGATGGTTATATTCTTTCTATTTTATTCTATTCAATTTTTTTTCTATTCCTTTATTTTCTATTTGAATTTTTTCTATTCTTTTATTTTGTAATCTGTTCTGTTTTTTCTTTATGCTATTCTATTCTTTTATTTTCTATTCTATTCTTTTCTATCCAATGTCTTTATTTTCTATTCTATTTTATTCTCTTCGGGAATTTGAATTCGATTTGCAAACTATTAGAATTCAAATTTAGTTTGAAAAGTTATTTAGGATTCGTTTAAATTCATTACTGTAATTCGGGAATTTGGATACAATCGAATTTCTGAATAATGAAAAATTTGTCCGAATTTCAACTTGCAACGAAACGGACTGCACATGTCTAGACAATGGTACTAGAGTTAATACAGTGTACAGGATAATACAAGATACAGTGTTTACCAAGGGGTAACGAAGGTCTCAGTTTGTCAGCAGTCTGTCATAAGGGTGTAATGTGAGAGGTGAGATAGCCTCTTGCAGAGAGGGAGATGTTGTTGGCACTCCTTCAGCAGCCATCCGTATCCCATAGCAATGGGAGCAGATCTGCACCGCCGGGGCCCTTATCCTGTGCACAGGTTTGGAAGGGAAAGAGTTATGCCGAGTACACGCGGTCGGACATTCTGACAGAAAAAGTCCGATGTGAGCTTTTCATCGTATATTCTGACCGTGTGTATGCCCCATCGGACTTTTTCCATCGAAAATTCAGACGGACTTTGATAGAGAACATGTTCTATATTTTTCCAACGGAAAATATTCCTATCGGAAAATCCGCTCGTCTTTATGCTGTTCCGACGCACTGGCTATTGAACTTCCCTTTTATAGTGCCGTTGTACGCGTTGCACGTCACCGCGTTCTTGACGGTCGGAATTTGGTGTGACCGTGTGTATGCAAGACAGCTTGAGCGGAATTAAGTCGGAATTACGTCGGAAAAACCTTCAGAGTTTATTTTGACGGCAAAACCGGTCGTGTGTACAGGGCATTAGGTGAAGTAGTGCATGGTGGCACCCCATACCGTTACTGGGAGTGGGATAGTGGTAAAACACTGGACATGTGGAGAGGGCAAGGGATCTGTGTGTCCCTCCTAATTGAACAAGTGAGCATGGTGATGTACACAAACATTGAAAGAGTTTATTAGAGATCAGTCAGCTGTTCTAGTAAATGTACCCCCCTGTGTTAGGCAGAGACCCTATTCGAAGTGCCTAGCATAGCCCAGAAGAACCCACCCTAGAGTAGGCCTCTCATGTGACCTTTGCTTGGCACCCAACGAGGAGGGAAACATGGAGGATGTGACGACCAACCCCACCTACCCTACATGCTAGTTACTAGTAAGGCAGAAGTGAGGGATGGAGTAGGCCACAGCCAGTGACCACAGAAGCGAAATGCTGAGTACATTAAATAAGAAGTCTCACTTTGATTTTTTATTCATGTGTTCTGCTTTCCAGAAGACAAAGTGCATGCAGTACTTTATTGCATCTTCCTATATGCTGTATAAAGCTAGCTGTGAGCTTAGACAGGACACCTCTAGTTCCTCCATGACCCTCTGACAGCACAGCTCCACAGCTACGTTGACAAATGGCAGTTTTCTCCATCTACAAGCACTTGCCTGAAACATGCATGGAATGTAGGGGTAGCGGGGGCTTATCAGTTAAAAATGTTCCAGGCAAGCGCTTGGAGATAGAGAAATGTGCCATTTAGAAAACCAGCCATATCCAAGCTAGCTGCTTTGTTGGACAACCAGGGGTGCCTTGTCCAACCTCACAACTAGCCTTAGAATGTCTAAGGAAATGGGACAAATACCATGTCATTTGTCCCCAGGAGAACCGAACACAATCATAAAATTGGAGTTGAGATTTCTTCTTTAACTGCTTCCCGACCGCCTCCTGTACATATACGTCTACAGAATAGCACGGCTAGGCAAAAGCACGTATATATACGTCCCCATTAATTGCCTAGCCGTGGGGTCGCACGCACGCACGGAGCTCCGTGACCACGGCCGCGGGACCAGCAGACCCGATCGCCGATGGTGTCCCGCGATCGGGTCACAGAGCTGAAGAACGGGGAGAGGTCTTTGTAAACAAACCTCTCCCGCGCTTCCTACACTGCCTGTCATTGATCGGCTGTTCCCTGTCATCGGGAAAGCCGATCAGTGACGTCAGACGTCAGCCACGCCCCCTACTGTAAAAAAAAACACAACACGTCAACTCCTCCCCGCCCCCTAGTGGTTAACTCCTTCGCTGCCACTGTCATTTACATAGGAATCAGTGCATTTAAATAGCACTGATTTCTATATAAATGACAATGGTCCCAAAAATGTGTCAAAAATGTGTCTGCCATAATGTCGCAGTCACAATAAAAATCGCTGATTGCCGCCATTACTAGTAAAAAAAAAAAAAATATTAATAAAAATGCTATAAAACGATCCCCCATTTTGTAAACGCTATAACTTTTGCGCAAACAAATCAATAATCGCTAATTGCGATTTTTTTTTACAAAAATATGTAGAAGAATATGTATCGGCCTAAACTGAGGAAAAAATATGTTTTTTTATATATTTTTTGGGGATATTTATTATATCAAAAAGTAAAAAATATTGAAATTTTTTTTCAAAATTGTCGCTCTATTTTTGTTTTATAGCGCAAAAAATAAAAACCGCAGGTGCGATCAAATACCACCAAAAGAAAGCTCTATTTGTGGGAAAAAAAGGACACCAATTTTGTTTGGGAGCCACGTCGCACGGCCGCGCAATTGTCAGTTAAAGCGACGCAGTGCCGAATCGCAAAAAGGGGCCTGGTCCTTTGGCTGCAAATTGGTCCGGGGCTGAAGTGGTTAAAGAGCAAATTGGGCTTTAGGAGCCCCCAGATAATCTATGAGATATCGGAGCTTAAAGTGCTATAGTTTATTTTTTTTCCTAGGGACACCAGTTCAATTTAATATCACTTCAAAAGACACAAAAACGCTTTCACTGTAAAAGCAGGAAAAATGTGCTAGTGGCTAATTAGGTAGATTGTTTCAAGAAATAAACAGCCATCTAAACCGTTTATTATTTATAAGCCGTTTATCATGTCCTTTGTCAGAAATGGTGTATCAAGAAGAAAGAAAGATAAAAATACGTGAGCAAATGGATTGGAAGAATTTGGTATCAAGTTTTAAATTATTGTAGAGGTCATTCTTAATGGAAAAAGTCAATACAACCTCCGATTTTGTCCTTCTGGGCTTCTCAGACCTTCACTACAACCATGCTGCTTTCTTCTCCATCATCCTGGTCATATACATCCTCACATGGACTGCTAACTTACTTTTAATAAGTTCTATTAAACATTCTCCGCAGTTGCACACACCAATGTACTTTTTCTTAGGTAACCTGTCTGCGGTGGACATCTCTTTCGCTACAGTGACCGTTCCCAAGCTTCTGTCCAGCATTCTTCATGGAGGAGCCTCCATCTCCTTCCATGGCTGTTTCCTGCAGATGTTTTTCTTCATTCTTCTGGGCTCCACTGAGAGCCTTCTTCTGTCAGTCATGGCGTTTGATCGATATTTGGCTATTTGTTACCCCTTACGCTATACATTAATAATGAATGATAAGCTTTTGTTCATACTGAATGGTAGTTGTTGGGTGGCAGGATCTCTACATTCATTATTGCACACTTATAATGTGTCACAATTAACCTACTGTGAGAACAGACTGATCCCCCACTTCCTCTGTGATGTGATACCCCTCATTGGACTGTCCTGCTCCAGTACTGCATTAGAAGAACTCTTTATTTTCACTGAAGGTTCTATGGTTGTTACTATTCCATTTATTTTTGTACTCATCTCCTATTGGCTTATTGCAAGGGCTATCCTGAAGATGAAAAACAGAAGCAGCCGCAGCAAAGCCTTTTCCTCCTGTTCGTGTCATCTCATTGTGACTTGCCTGTTCTACGGTACCATTATTTTTATTTACTTCCGCCCCTCATCAGACTACTCCTCCCAGTATGATCGCATTGTTAGCATGGCTTACACCATCATTACACCTATGCTGAATGCTTTTATTTACAGCCTACGGAACCAAGATGTGAAACAGGCTCTGAAGAAACTCATCATCCAATGCTTTTCGTTTCCATAACATTTTATTGAGTATGTTGAGGGTATATATACAGAGACATATGTGTGTACAATACCAAACATTACATGGGCCCATTGGCCTGAAGAGGTACAAATAAGTCAAAACCAAAACAGTATAAGAACGTTCAGTCTCATTATAATGCCAAAAAGATGTATGGAAGAATTATAGCGTACTTAAGAAAAACCAGTGGAGTGGTGTAGGTGGTTTGGTGGATGCAGGCAATCTATATAGTTCAAAGGCCTAATTTTTCGATAAGTCAAGTCTGTGAGTAAGGTTGGTATCTTGAGGTAATAGCGATTGGGTGGAAGATCCTCTGTATAGGGATGAATGAGTAAAGTTTGTGGTGTGGTAGGTTACCTGGGGTGGGTATAGTAGACGTTTGGGGGATTTCCATTGTTGGCAGACCAGCTGTCAGCCCAATTTAGGTGTATTAGTTGAATAAGAGTGAGTTTGATGCGTGGTAAGAAGAGTGGGGGAGCTATAGGGGGTAGAGGAACGGTTGAGGGGGGGAGGGGTGGGGGATGGAAAGGTGGGGGAAAGGAGGCGTGTGAAAGTGGTGGAGGATAGGGGCGGGACAAACCAATAAAGGGGGGGCCTATGCCTCCAGTCTGACCCTGGTTACAGTCTATCAAGCCCTGGCTATCCCCGGGGCTATAGGGGAAACGCTCCGAGAAGTTTCCTTCTTCATTAAGGATTGGAGTTCATAGTTTGAATGCATTCCGAGGTGGTTCTGCACTGTGACCAACAAGACCAGACGGTAGTGTGTTTGTAAATGTTGTCATGGGAGATGGCTATAAGTTCTTCCATTTTGGCAATAATATCAAGTTTCCGGAACCATTCTTTGATTGATGGTGCGTGGGTCTTGCCCCATAAGGTTGGGACACATCTCTTAGCGGCGTTCAGCATGTGCATAGCAAGAGATTTAAAGTAAGAGCGTCTGGGTATAGTGGTATGGTGTAGGAGAAATTGGGAAGGAGTAAATTCTAATGTGAAGGTTATGTGAAGGTTACCTTGGAAGTTATGTTGTAGACTTCGCGCCAGAATTTCTGGATGATGGGGCATGACTACCAAATGTGGAGGAGAGAGCCTGGTTCGGATTTGAATCTCCAGCATAAGTTGAAAATGGATGGAGCGAATTTATGGATAATGGTCGGTACTCTATAACACTTAGTGATTAAGTGGGGTATTTGGCGAAAGAGTAATGAGTAGATGGTTGAGACCACGTATCTCTGTGGTGTGTTCTCTGAGCATAGTGATTCTAGGGGGGTAAGTTGGCGGGTCCAGTGAGGTTTGTGGTTCGGGCCTAGGAGAAGATGTTGAATTTGAAGGTGTGTCCATAGTTGGAACTTGAGGTCTTTCATTTGGGATGCTAGTTCTTCGCGTTTTAGAAATGTGGCCCTGTTTGGCCAAGATGTGTTTATGTAACCATGAAGTTGACAGGAATTGTTTGGACATTCCCGGGGGGAATTCAGGGTTAAGACGAAGTGGTGTCATGGGCCCTGGGGTGGATGATAGCGAGTGTTTCTGGGGGTCGATGATAGGGAGTGTTTCATCCAATGCTTTTCAATCAAATAACCCTTCAGCTCGTGTTTTGCTCATTCCTTTGTAAGATGGACTCTGCAGATGGATGTATTTGCAGATGTAGCTCTCACCCACAGAGGGGCCACTGAGAATATATCCAGATCCCCCCAGAGGCTGCACAGTCCGATGCACACCAACAATACAGGCTCAATCTAGGGGATGTCTTTTTAGAATTTATTGCTGAATAACTTGAAATCGAAGAAAGGTTCAAGGGTTCAGGATACTCAAAAACAATAGCAGGAGTAACAGGAGGACAGCCTTTCACTAATCTTCTCTATGTAGCCTTTCCTGGAGGTAACGGGGATGGCCAGTTATCTAGGACTCGATAAAAGCAGTCCTGGTCCATATAGTATCCTCTAAAAAGTAGTTCCCTCCTACCACTTGCACACCCAAGAGACCACAGCAAGGACTTTACTCACAATGTCCCAGGAGCTGTCTACCGCATAGCATCCACAGGTAGTTCCTCACCGAATAATCCTTTAACAATATTCTCCAGGCCCTCAGCCCAGCTCCTGCTGAGGCACAGAGTGCCAATTTCTTGTCTCACTGGCTATCTCCCAGGGGTGCCAGCCCTAGGAGAACTGGAACCCTCACTTAAGAGGACATATCACACTGGAATGTCCTCCCAAACATTTAAACCTCCCCAGCCACCTTTTAAATTCCTCCATACAGGGATTGGCTGGGGCATGACAAATATTCATGCTGGCCATTTGACTCTCCTCCCCCTAATATTCTGGAGTCTTCTTCCAGAACCAGGAGTGAGAATTCAAACACCCAGCTTAGGAAACCCTGACCAGACAAAAACAATTGATTACTTATCCGCTGACTGCAGTGAAGCCAAAATAAGTAAATATACCTTAGCCACCTAATTAGAAGAGGGTGCTACAAAGACTAAAAACTTTCCTACCCATTTTTCATTACAATTTGCTAAATCATGCATGCCTCAGATGTTCCAGCTGGGTTTCTACCTGCAAACCAAAGCTCTCATTTTACATTATAATTTGGAATGGACATCTAGATATAAACACCCCTTTTCAACAAGCTTCTCATATCTTAATTAGAGAAGAATGACTGTGTCTAGGTTGAGTTTGCAGGTCGTTCATCCAAACCATCGTAAAGTAAATTTTTTTTTAGCTTAAATCTAGACCCTTCTGAAGTCTATTTTCAAGGCGAATAAACATGGAATTGTCAAGCAAAGGGTGCTGGGAGCTAGACATTACCATGGGGAACATGTCCAATGCAAAAACAAATGTACGGCACGGTCCTCTATTTTATGTGACTTTGAGGGCAACACAGGAAAAACACCAATCCTTTCAATTACAGGGTCAACAACACTGTATCTGGCATCATATTTTGCATTCACAGTATTTTTTATTTTTTCAATTTCTTTATTTTCTATTCTGTTTTATTCTCTTCGGAAATTTGAATTTGATTCTCAAACTATTAGAATTCAAATTTGGTTTGAAAAGTTATTTAGGATTCGTTTAAATTCATTACTATTGTAATTCGGGAATTTGGATACATCCGAATTTCTGAATAATGAAAAATTTGTCCGAACTTCAATTTGGAATGAAACGGACCGCACATGTCTAGACAATAGTACTAGAGTTAATACAGTGTAAGATACAGTGTTTACCAATCAGTCTCTAGCAGTCTGTCATATGGGTGTAATGTGAGAGGTGAGATAGCCTCTTGCAGAGAGGGAGATGTTGTCGGCACTCCTTCAGCAGCCATCCGTATCCCATAGCAATGGGAGCAGATCTGCACCGTCGGGGCCCTTATCCTGTGCACAGGTATGGAAGGGAAAGAGTTATGCCACATTATGTACACATGGTCGGACATTCCGACAGAAAAAGTCCGATGTGAGCTTTTCATCGTATATTCCGACCGTGTGTATGCCCCATCTGACTTTTTCCGTCGAAAATTCAGATGGACTTAGATAGAGAACATGTTCTATATTTTTCCGACGGAAAATATTCCTATCGGAAAATCCACTCGTCTGTATGCTGTTCCGACGCAGTGGCCATTGAACTTCCTTTTTATAGTGCCGTCGTACGTGTTGTACGTCACCCCGTTATTGACGGTCGGAATTTGGTGTTTGACCGTGTTTATGCAAGACAGCTTGAGCGGAATTAGGTCGGAAAAACCTTCAGAGTTTATTTCCACAGCAAAACCGGTCGCGTGTACAGGGCATTAGGTGAAGTAGTGCATGGTGGCACCCCATACCGTTACTGGGAGTGGGGTAGTGGTAAAACACTGGACAAGTGGAGAGGGCAAGGGCTCTGTGTGTCCCACCTAATTAAACAAGTGTGCATGGGGATGTACACAAACATTGAAAGAGTTTATTAGAGATCTAGTAAAGGTACCCCCCTGTGTTAGGCAGAGACCCTATTCGAAGTGCCTAGCATAGCCCAGAAGAACCCACCCTAGAGTAGGCCTCTCATGTGACCTTTGCTTGGCACCCAGCGAGGAGGGAAACATGGAGGATGTGACGACCAACCCCACCCCACCCCACCTACCCTACATGCTAGTTACTAGTAAGGCAGAAGGGAGGGATGGAGTAGGCCACAGCCAGTGACCACAGAAGCGAAATGCTGAGTACATTAAATAAGAAGTCTCACTTTGATTTTGTATTCATGTGTTCTGCTTGCCAGAAGACAAAGTGCATGCAGTACTTTATTGCATCTTCCTAGGTGCTGTATAAAGCTAGCTGTGAGCTTAGACAGGACTCCTCTCCTTCCTCCATGACCATCTGACAGCACAGCTCCACAGCTACGTTGACAAATGGCAGTTTTCTCCATCTACAAGCACTTGCCTGAAACATGCATGGAATGCAGGGGTAGCGAGGGGGCTTGTCAGTTAAAAATGTTCCAGGCAAGTGCTTGGTGATAGAGAAATGTGCCATTTAGAAAACCAGCCATATCCAAGCTAGCTGTTTTGTTGGACAACCATGGAGGGAGGAGGGGTGCCTTGACCAACCTCACAGCTAGCCTTAGAATGTCTAAGGAAATGGGACAAACACCATGTCATTTGTCCCCAGGAGAACCGAACACAATCATAAAAATGGAGTTGAGATTTCTTCTTTAAAGAGCAAATTGGGCAGAGATAACACTGAGACAACAACACTGTATCTGGCAAAAAAAATTGTCTGACAGCTGATCAAATGGTAAGGACCGGGACCGGCCCCTTACTCGGATCGGTGATCACCCAAGTCTCAGTAACTCGGTGATCACAGAGCGCTCAGCGCGTGCCCTACAGGGAGCTTGCACAGGGGAGGCCGTCATATGATTCAGATCTGCGATGTGGCCGTCATTCGGCCATAGCGCGGATGTCAAGTTGTTAAACACACTGCTCGTTTAAGTCTGCCTTAGTTCCCAGTCAGATATTAGGTCATACACACAAAGGAGTTGACCAGCTGATCTCATTAGCACACACCCGGCATCATCGACTTTCAGCTGGAACTCCTTCCTGTGTCATGACCTAAAGTCTGACCAGGAAGTAAGGCAGAAGTAATTGAGCAGTGTGTTTAAACAGATATGAAGAGAGCGAGGTAAGCCTGTGTAGAATTAATCCCGCTGGTAAAGATGTCTGAGTCCACTCCTCTATGCATGCCCTACACATCTGTCAAATAAGTCTCTCTAAGGCAGGGTATTAGATCCAGTCTTCCTGGTGCTATGCAAGGAGTTTGAGCCAAGTTGGCAATACTTTACTTCCACCAAGGGATCTTTTGTTGACTTGAAAACAGGAGGTGGGCATTGGCTCCATTCAGAGTAAAGCAGAACTCCAAATATCCAAAGGTATATGATCTGACTCCATCTTGTATAGCCCCCAGCACATTGTTTCTAGAATTAGTCAGCATCTTGAAATAGAAGTGCAATTTGTCAAACCTCTACTTTGTTTGAATTAAATTAAAAGATTAGCATAGATAGCTCCTCGGGACCAAACTAGCAAGATTTGTTTTAGAACCAAACCTAGAATTCACTCGTGAAAGGTTTTACACTGATTTTGGAAATAAATTATAAGACCAAAACAGTACAGCTTTTGGTAAACACAGGCCTAATTTTTTCGCTTTGAGTACACTAAGTTTGGAGATGTTAAAGTTTGGAGACGTTGTCTGTTTCTGGGCCTGAAGAAAAAAAAATTTGAAAAAAAGAACAAACTTCCCAAGAGCTAGACTGCCGCATCCACCTATGCCTCTTCACGTTGTCCATCATATTTCTACACCCAGGGACCAGAGTGCTGCCTTTGCCCATGCTTCTTTACTTTGTCTATCATTGTTATGTAGCACCCCCTGACCCCTTGAGGCAGGGTGGCACCCTTAAAGACAGAGTGGGCTGAAATTTCACCTCAGGGGTGAGTCTCTTAGGCACAGTGGGACACGTGGGTTCCATAATGGATTTCACAAGGGAAAGAGTCCTTAAGTCAGCACTGAACTTCCTGTGGTAGGTGTAACAAAATACTGAACACTGAGAAATGGTTTTGATCACTTCAAATGAGACAGTAAATATTCATTCACAATAGCTCTCACGAAATATAAAGATCTAGTCCCTGTTACACTGATAACCAGGAACTTTAACTCCTAAAATGGGCATTCCCGGAGATGTAGAGACAGAATGTCTACTGATGTCTGAATAAGTAAATTGGGTTAAGTGGGGTCTGAGGCAGCTTTCCGTTCACCTATTGTTCAGTGTGTTAATGAATCCACCTATTATCTGCTACGGGATGTAATTACACTCCTAGTCATGGGTAGGGCACGGTTTTATTGTTAGGGGAATGCCCCTGGAAACTGAGTTAAGAAACCCCTTGCAAGGGGAATGAGATAAAAAGCCAGCTGTGGCTAAATAAAGTTGTTGATTGACTCCCTGAACTGTGTGTCGTCCAGTTACTGGGGGGGTGACCATGGATAAGTTAGCACTTCCTGCTAAGCTTCAAGGATTTCCCAGCGGACTTGGAGATCTGCTACAGTAGGTTTTTCCAGCAATCAGCACCAGTAGCAGCAGCTTCCATGTTCTGTAGGAGAGTCAACCAGCCGCCAACATGGAACTCCATCCTGCCTCCAGTGAAGATCAGCAGCACCAGGCCTCATCACTTGCCAGATCCCCTTCAGGCTAGGCAGGCCTAAAACAGCAGCTCCATTATGCACACCTTCCCCTGGCCACAGCCGGGGAGAAAGAGAGCTTGCATAAGCTAGCCCTGAATGTTTATACCCTTTCCCACAATGCACCACTGGCAAAGGAAACTTCTACTGGTAGGCTGGGAAAAGATATGAATATAGTCATAATTCATACCTACCTCAGGCCCTTTGGGTCTGATATGGATTTTAAGGGGAACCCTGCGCCAAAATAAAAAAAATGGCATAGGGGTCCCCCCAAAATCCATACCAGACCCTTATCCGAGCACGCAACCTGGCAGGCTGCAGAAAAAGAGGGGGGGATGAGAGAGCCATACCAGGCCACATGCCCTACATGGGGAGGGTGTTTTGGGGTAGCCCTCCAAAGCACCTTGTCCCCATGTTGATGAGGACAAGGCCCTCATCCCCACAACCCTTGCCCGGTGGTTGTGGGGGTCTGCGGGCGGGGGCCTTATCAGAATCCGGAAGCCCCCTTGACATGGTAAAAATCTGACTGTATAGCAAACAGAAACTTTTTCCTGTTTCTAATATAACCAATGATTCTTTCCATCTTAATGATATAATGCCTTAACCTTAGATCTTCCATTACCTCCCAAACCCCTGGTTTCCCATTCCCCAGTAAACGGCCATCAACAGCATTCTTAGATCCTCATCTCAGCCCCCTCATTCAAACCTCACCAGCCAAGCATTGCATTAAAGGAGCCATTCCCAGTATATCTTACATGTTCATCTCAGCATGGTCAGTCAGCAAATCCTTTCTTTCCTGAGCTGAGCAAACTACTTTATTTCCAATCCCTTCAAGGCCACACACTCAAGGGTTTGCCTCTGACAGCTAAACCCCTCCCACAAAGGATGTGACCTCATCTCATTCACACAGGATGTGAATGACCATATAAGGACATACAATACAAATTCAATACAATACAATGGTGTTACAATACAGGGACAATTGTTTTCCTTCAAAAGAACCAATCACAGAATACATTCAAACAGACTAGCAGTGATGTCCAAACCGTCTAACTGCTTTCAATGACAACAAACGATATAAAACCATGGCTCAGTGGGCCATAATATTTATATTGTTATGCTATAGTTCCAACATGTACACAGAGATGTTCGCTTGAAGATATTAATGCAGTCACCGGGAAGTGGCCAGTCTCCCGGTGAGGCACAAATTAACTTCCTTAAACCAGCAAACACGTCTGTAGTGTCCACAGGAAGATTTCCGCAGCCAATGGTCTCCCGCCAACATCTTTATGTGCGAATACGCTCACATGAGCGCATTACAGCAAAACCGACACTGGGGGCATCTGACAACATACATTAATAAAATTTTCCACAACACCCTTTAACAAGGGGACCCAGATCCCGGCCTCCCCCCTGTGTGAATTGGTAACGGGGTACAAATCTACCCCTACCATTTCACAAAAAAAGTGTCAAAATGATAAAAAAGACAAGACACAGCTTGGGACAAGTCCTTTATTAAAAAATACAAAAGCAAAAATGTCCCATTAAGTAAGTTCACGCCACCTGACGGACCAAAAAAGAAAGGAAAAAAGAAAAAAGCAGCTACCGACCCGCCTCCATGGGAGGCTCCTGCCACCTGTCGTGTCTTCAGAAAGCTCTTATAAAACTGAGGGCAGGGCAACCCGGTGACGTAACTGGGTGACCCCGCCCCCTCTGACTCCACGGGGGAAGCCATGGGGAAGTCCCCGTGTCGTCAGAGGGGGCCAGGGTCACCCAGTTACGTCACCGCGTGGCCTTGCCCTCAGTTATATAAGAGCTGTCAAAGCGAAGACGTGTCAGACAGCGGAAGCCTCCCATGGAGGTGGGTCGGTCATGGCTTTTTTTTTCTTCAGTCCGTCGGGCGGCATGAACTTACTTCGTGGGACATTTTTATTTTTTTATTTTTTAATAAAGGACTTGTCCCAAGCTGTGTCTTGTCTTTTTTACCATTTTGACACTTTTTTGTGAAATGATAGGGGTAGATTTGTACCCCATTACCAATTCACACAGGGGGGAGGCCGGGATCTGGGGGTCCCCTTGTTAGATTCTGATAAGCCCCCTGCCCACTGACTCACACAACCACCGGGCAAGGGTTGTGGGGATGAGGCCCTTGTCCTCATCAACATGGGGACAGGTGCTTTGGGGGGGGCTACCCCAAAGCACCCTCCCCGTGTTGAGGGAATGTGGCCTGGTATGGTTCAGGGGGGGCGCTCTCTCATCCCCCCTCTTTTCCTGCAGCCTGCCAGGTTGCGTGCTCGGATAAGGCTCTGGTATGGATTTTGGGGGGACTCCTACGCCATTTTTTTTTATTTTGGCGCAGGGTTCCCCTTAAGATCCATACCAGACCACTTGGGTCTGGTATGGATTTTGGAGGGGACCTCATCGCCATTTGTTTTTTAAATTTGGCACAGGGTTCCCCTTCATTTCCATATCAGACCCAAAGGCAGCACAGGGGTGTAGTGGTTAGCACTTTCACCTAGCAGCAATAGGGTCACTGGTTCAAATCCCAACCACAACACCATCTGCCTGGAGTTTGCATGTTGCCTGTGTCTGCATGGGTTTCCTCCAGGTACTTCAGTTTCCTCCCACACTCCAAAAGACGTGCTGGTGGGTTAATTAGACCCTGTCTAAAAAAAATTGGCCATAATATGTGTATGTCTATGTGTTTGTAAGCACGTCAGGACCCTACAGGGTAAAGGACCATAATATGCCGCAGATGGACACCAGCTTCAAAAAGCACACTGAGGCAATTCAGTTCACATAGGTAGCGCTATACAAGTCACTCATTCAAAAATCGATGATCGCCGCTATTATTAGTAAAAAAAAAAAATATTAATAAAAACGCCATAAAACTATCCCCTATTTTGTAAATGCTATAACTTTCGCGCAAACCAATCAATAAACACTTATTGCGATTTTTTTTACCAAATACAGTGGTGTGAAAAAGTGTTTGCCCCCTTCCTCATTTCCTGTTCCTTTGCATGTTTGTCACACTTAAGTGTTTCGGAATATCAAACCAATTTAAACAATAGTCAAGGACAACACAAGTAAACACAAAATGCAATTTGTAAATGAAGGTGTTTATTATTAAAGGTGAAAAAAAATCCAAACCATCATGGCCCTGTGTGAAAAAGTGATTGCCCCCCTTGTTAAAACATACTATAACTGTGGTTGTCCACACCTGAGTTCATTTTCTCTAGCCACACCCAGGCCTGATTATTGCCACACCTGTTCACAATCAAGGCATCACTTAAATAGGAGCTGCTTGACACAGTAAGGTCCACCAGAAGATCCTTAAAAGCTACACATCATGCCGAGACCCAAAGAAATTCAGGAACAATTGAGAAAGAAAGTAATTGAGATCTATCAGTCTGGAAAGGGTTATAAAGCCATTTCCAAAGCTTTGGGAATCCAGTGAACCACAGTGAGAGCCATTATCCACAAATGGCGAAGACATGGAACAGTGGTGAACCTTCCCAGGAGTGGCCGGCCTCCCAAAATTACCCCAAGAGCGCAGCGATGACTCATCCAAGAGGTCACAAAAGACCCCACAACAACGTCCAAGGAACTGCAGGCCTCACTTGCCTCAGTTAAGGTCAGCGTTCATGCCTCCACCATCAGGAAAAGACTGGGCAAAAATGGCCTGCATGGCAGAGTTCCAAGGAGAAAACCACTGCTGAGCAAAAAGAACATCAAAGCTCGTCTCAATTTCTCCACAACACATCTTGATGATCCCCAAGACTTTTGGGACAACATTCTGTGGACCGATGAGACAAAAGTGGAACTCTTTGGAAGGTGTGTGTCCAAGTATATCTGGCGTAGAAGGAACACTGCATTTCAGAAAAAGAACATTATACCAACAGTAAAATATGGTGGTGGTAGTGTGATGGTCTGGGGCTGTTTTGCTGCTTCAGGACCTGGAAGACTTGCCGTGATAAAAGGAACTATGAATTCTGCTGTCTACCAAGAGATCCTGAAGGAGAATGTCCGACCATCTGTTCGTGTACTCAAGCTGAAACGAACTTGGGTTCTGCAGCAGGACAATGATCCTAAACACACCAGCAAGTCCACCACCGAATGGCTGAAGAAAAACAAAATGAAGACTTTGGAGTGGCCTAGCCAAAGTCCTGACCTGAATCCTATTGAGATGTAGTGGTATGACCTTAAAAAGGCCGTTCATGCTCGAAAACCCTCTAATGTAACTGAATTAGGACAATTCTGCAAAGATGAATGGGCCAAAATTCCTCCAGGACGCTGTAAAAGCCTCATTGCACGTTATCGCAAACGCTTGGTTGCAGTTGTTGCTGCTAAGGGTGGCCCAACCAGTTATTAGGTTTAGGGGGCAATCACTTTTTCACACAGGGCCATGATGGTTTGGATTTTTTTTCACCTTTAATAATAAACACCTTCATTTACAAATTGCATTTTGTGTTTACTTGTGTTGTCCTTGACTATTGTTTAAATTGGTTTGATGTTCCGAAACACTTAAGTGTGACAAACCTGCAAAGGAACAGGAAATGAGGAAGGGGGCAAACACTTTTTCACACCACTGTATATGTAGAATAATATGTATCGACCTAAACTGAGGAATTTTTTTTTATATATATATTTTTGGGGGATATTTATTATAACAAAAAGTAAAAAATAATGTGTTTTTTTTTTTTAATTGTCACTCTTTTTTGTTTATAGCGCAAAAAAGAAAAACCACAGAGGTGATCAAATGCCACCAAAAGAAATCTCCATTTGTGGGAAAAAATAGACGTTGATTTTGTTTGGGAGCCACGTCGCACGGCCGTGCAATTGTCAGTTAAAAACGATGCAGTGCCGAATCGCAAAAAGTGCTCTGGTCAGGAAGGGGGTAAATGCTTCCGGGGCTGAAGTGGTTAAATTACAATGTTTCCTTTAGAAATGTAATTTTGTTCTCAGACTGTTCTAAACACAGGAAAAATGTATCACTTTACAGGCATACTATAGACCCCCCCCCCCCCCCCCCGGCACAATATTTAAAAGAATAATTAATTTTTTATTGTTTCACTTTAAGCATTAAAAAAATCTCTGCTCCTTAAAAAACGTCAGTTTTAAAAAAAAATCTTTGTATTGATACATGTCCCCTGGGGCAGGACCCAGGTCTCCAAACACTTTTTATGACAAAAACTGGTATATAAGCCTTTAAAATTAACACTTTTGATTATTCATGTTCGCCTGTTCGCATGTTCTGCTGCGAACCGAACAGGAGGGTGTTTGGCCCATCCCTACTCATCAGCGCCACATATCAGTGCCACCTATCAGTACCCATAAGTGCAGCATATTAGTGCCTCCTCATCAGTGCCACCTAATCAGTGCCCATAAGTGCCGCCTCATTGGTGCCCACCAGTTCAGCCTATCGGTGCCCATCTGTGCCGTCTCATCAGCGCACATCAGTGAAGGAGAAAAATTACTTAATTACAAAATTTACTGATAAAAACTAAGTATAAAAAACTTTTTTTTGTAAAAAATTAAAAACCCAGCAGTGATTAAATACCACCAAAACAAAGCACTATTTGTGTGGAGAAAATAATAAAAATTTAATCTGGATTTTTACATAACAAAATGGTAGCGAAACGTTCACTTTTATAATGTTCAATTATAATACAATAATAGTTAGTAAGCTTTAATGTTCTATTATAAGTAACTGAATCTCGTAGTAATTAATATTATTTCTTTATTGCATATTACTCTAAAAGTTAAAAGTTTAACAACTTTTTAATTTTTTGTTGCTCTTGTTTACATAATTGTTAAAATTGATTGTAACACCTTAGTCTTTCTAAAAACATATAGCCTACTTAAATCTTGAAATGCTTGTAACTGCAAGAAATAGTAAGATCTGGTATGTAAATTCAACTAATGCTACCATTTAATGTAATCAATATTTTGTTCATTGTACCAATGTTTATATTTTCTAAAACAATAAACAAATTTGACAAGATAAAAAATTGAATCTGTTTTAGAAATATGGCATGTCTGCTCCTGATGAGTGGTCCTGAACCACGAAACGCATCAAGCTACTTGAATGAACCCCCAACTACATACCTCCATTTTTCATATATGGATTATTCCTTATTTTAGGAACTTTTAGGCCAGAGATCACGCAGGGATTACTGTGCAATATTTGTTTACTTATTCAGCAAGTGGTGGTCCCCTGGATTTATCTAGCAAATGCTGTTTTTATCACTGTTATTACTCATTTACTTGTCTTGTCACATGACACTTTCAATAAGTATGTTGACTACTGTACCCAGTGTCACTACCTAGTCCAAGTGTTTTGTCAAGCGATATCATGAATATCTTTGTTACCATTGTTATATATGAATTATTAAACTATTTATTAATCCACCTAATGCTGTGTTGCAAACCATGGGCTTCATTTAAAGTCCCAAAACCCCTCCTTTGTTGCCCGCTGGCTCACGCCGGCGTGCTCAATCGCATATCACTTTGATAGGGATGGAAATACACGACCCTACCAGGCCGTAATTTCGCTCAAAGTCCCAAATTCCCTTCTCCCCCTTTATTTCATAATGCTACCATTTAATGTAATCAATATTTTGTTCATTGTACAAATGTTTATATTTTCTAAATCAATAAACAAATTTGACAAGATAAAAAATGTAATCTGGGTACAGTGTAGCATGACCGTGCAATTGTCATTCAAAGTGTGACAGTGCTGAAAGCTGAAAAATGGCCTGGGCAGGAAGGGGGTGCATGTGCCCCGTAGGCAAGTGGCTAAAGAGGAAGTAAACTCTCCCACTCTGATGCTTCTTTTCATTTAGTCCATTATAATAAGTAATTAACAAACTATAGCCACTGTAATACAGCCCAAATCGCATATTACTTACTGTTTAAAGTAACTTTAAAAAACTTGTTTCCAGGGGTTAGGCAGCGCCATCTTAAGTATTGTTTTCTGAGTCCACAGTGGAGTGCATTTCTGCCCTTACATTGAGCACTTCCTGTACTGTTAACCAATCATCCTTCTCAATCCAACGTTTCTATGGCAACCCTGCTTCCCTGTTCATAGCTGACTTGTTTTATTTCATATTATTTACTTGTGCCAATTATCTAGTATTTGCCTGTGTCAGCCTTATCAGCTTCAGCTGATAAGACTGTAGTAATGCTGTCCGATGGCCAGGTTTACACTGCATGTGATGTTACATGGTCACATGGGGTGTAGGAGGAAGCTCTGAGTGATTATGAAGTCTCCTGGGATTTCAGTGTTGTGTGCCGTAGGAAGTCCTGATAACAGATAGATAAGCACATAGACAGTGTGCCGTAAATCAGGGGAGCATGCTCAGTGACGTCATTCTAAAGAACAAAAAGGATTACAACAATACTAAGCAAGTAAGGAGATATCTATGTAGCGGTGACACCTTTTTAAGGTGTCCGCTATGTGTAAATTTAGTTATTTTTGTCATTCAGAACAGTAAAGGGGTTCTGAGAGCTAATTGGATAGGGTAGCTTTGGCATCAGTTTGGCTGGGCTGTGTTGGGGTTCTGCCTGGTCATGTGTGCAGTAAGGTACACATGACAGGCTCAGAACCAGGCCTGGTTGGACGTTTGGGTACCGGCATTCCCCGGAGCCAATCAGTGGGTGCGTTTGGCCCCGCTGAGGAGTCTGGGGAAGGGTACTTAAGATGCTGGAGTCACGTGTTCGGGGTTCGTTCGGCCATAGCTGCCTTTTCCTGGATCTGGACCAGGGTAGCCCCGCGAGGGGTCCCGGTCATGGTAGCGTGTGTCACCCCGCAACATGGTTGGTTTGACAAGCCCCACAGACCCGCTTGGTCTGGGGCAAGGATCCATCTGTTCCCGAGTCTCGGAAAGGCTGGTCCGAGGCACAGTAACTGAGGGAGGATTCAAGGCGTCCGGGTGCACTCTCAACTTGGAGGGGCACCGCAGCTCGTGTAGGCGACCGGGGGAGGACTCTTCGGAGGAGGGCCAACAAGCTGGCATCCTGAGAAGTGCCTGGTTGCTGGGTTGTCCAGGACACTAGAGAATCCAAGCTTCCCCAATACTGCCAAGGAGACGGATAACATTCCAGATACTGAGGAAAGGTTCCTGTTTGTTTCTGAGTGCTACTTTGATTCAAGGTCAGAGACTTTGCAAATTCCGTAATTCAAGTGCTGACTGCCATAATCTCTGGCTAGAATAGAGACTTTCATATACTTAGCAGTTCAATGTGCCTGAGTTTTCTTCACCCTTACCCTCTGTTCCCACATGAGACTGTGTCTGTTGGATGTTACCCCTGCAAACAAAAACCTTTCAAAAGGACTTTTATGGTATCAGCATGCAAAGTTTTGGGTACTAACCCTGGGAACCCCTAGACCTGGAGGAACAAGCCAAGAGGAGGTAACCGGTAAGCCTAAAAGTCAAGGCCGCCCTATCGAGGTTTATGGCCGCTACATCTACAAACAGTGTTTATTAGGGGTTTTTATGCTGATTTACATGGGACAAAGTTGTGGGGGAGAGTTTACAACCACTTTAAATAAAAAAATGAAAAAAAGTTAGCTTTTCTCAAGACAAAATAAACTTTATGTATTTCTCGTAAATGAGATCATTTTTATTTTTAGAGTTTAGAACAAGTTTTCTTGTTAAACAGGAGAGCAAAAACACAAGAGAATTTTGGAAACATAATTAGTTACGAAAAGTAACATTCCCTGGTGCACCTAGTTCTCTACATGAAAGGAAGCCGTGTATTGTATTATATATAGAGAGATGCCTATGTCTGGAAGATCTAGTTCTTCCTTCAGAATATTGTAAGTAACACACGGAATTCAATATTCGTTTAAAAAATTATAGATTCAAAAAAAATTAATTCTAAATGATAGATTCATTACTAAATGAGCAGAGAAGAGAAGAGATTCCTATAGAAAGGGATGAACAGGTTGAGACATGAATGGGGTGAAAATGTACAAATATATTGAGGGAAAATGTTATGGCATGTTAATGGAGGACACAATTTGAAATAATTTTCTCTTGGACAATGCGTAGCTTGTTTACAGTCAGGAATCACAAAATTTTTATACCAAAAACTTTAAACTCCCACATACTAGAAGGACAAAACAACTTTGAGATGAATTTCCAATGCTGAAAGCTGCACTCCAACACATGGCTTGTGGATTTACTAAAACTGGAGAGTGCAAAATCTTGTGCAGCTGTACATGGTAGCCAATCAGCTTCCATTTTTTTTTTTTTGTCAAAGCCTAATTTAAAAAGCTGAAGTTAGAAGCTGATTGGCTACCATTTACAGCCGCACCAGATTTTGCACTCTCCAGTTGTAGTAAATCAACCCCACGGTTACTAACTATTATTAATCCCTTTCACACCTAAGCCTATTTCTGACATTTGTTTGCTTACAAGTTAAAATCCATATTTTTTGCTAGAAAATTAGTTAGAACCCCCAAACATCTTATGTATTTTTTTAGCAGAGACCCTAGAAGAAAAAAAGGCGATCGCTGCAAATTTTTTATTTCACAAGGTATTTGCGCAGCCGTCTTTCAAATACAATTTTTAGGGGAAACAGTAAAGTTAGCCCAATTTTTTCTATGTATAATATGAAAGATGATGATATGCTGAGTAAATAGATACCTAACATGTCACGCTTTGAAATTGCGCACACTTGTTGGAATGGCGACAAACTATGGTACTTAAAAATCTCCATAGGTGACGATTTAAAAAAACATAACGGTTACCAGTTTTGAGTTACAGAGGAGGTATTTTGCTAGAATTATTGCTCTCACTCTGACGATCGTGGCAATACCTCACATGTGTCATTTAAACACCGTTTACATTTGCGGGTGCGACTTATGTGTGCGTTTTCTTTGCTGCGCAAGTATGCAGGACGGGGGCGCTTTAACATTTTTTATTTATTTCTTATTATGTATTTTAATTAAATTTTTTTAACATTGTCCCTTTAAAAAAAAAAAGATCACTTTTATTGCTTTTATTTATGTAAACATCCCTTGTGACAGTAATAAGTGGTGACAGGTACTCTTTATGGAGGGATCGGGGGTCTAAAAGTCCCCCGATCCCTCCTTTGCACTTAAAAGTGTTCAGATCGCCGAAATCAGCATTTCTGAATACTGTATTTTTTTTTAAATCGGTTCCAATGGCAGCCGAGTAAACCGGAATTGACGTTGTGATGTTGCTTCCGAGATTTTACATCGGAGACCGGACCAAAGCTGAATCTGGCTTTGTTCGAGTCTCAGCCTAGGCGGGGGACGCAGCGGGGAGGGAGTCCCCTCCCGCTCCTTTAGGATAACAGCCAAGCGGCTTTTAGCTGCATCGGTTGCTATCACTAATGCCCTGTACACACGGTCGGACATTCCGACCACAAAATCCATCTGATTTTTTCCGACGGATTTTGGCCGAAACTGGTGTTGCATACACACTGTCGGACAAAGTTGTCGGAAAATCCGATTGTTCGGAACGTGGTGACGTTTGTTGCGTACAACGGGACTACGTAGAGGCTACTAGCCAATAGCTTTGGTCTCTTAATTTGATCTGAGCATGCATGGCACTTTGTCCGTCGGAATTCTCTACAATCGATCGGAAAAAGTTTGATCTGATTTTTTGGTCGAAAAATTTTAGGTCCTGCTCTCAAATTTCTGATAGAGCCCACACACGATCGTATTTTCCAACAATATAATCCAATCAGGCCTTTTCCGTCTGAATTTCCGACCGTGTGTTCGGGGCATAAGAAGCCAACCATTGGCTCTAAAAAATGGTACGGGGGTGATGCCTGCAGCTGCAAGCATCACCTCGCTATAGCCCCTTCAAGCCGTGAATGCATATTTGCATACGGTCTGCGTGAAGGGGTTTTTAATCGTCACTAACAATATTTGTGACATGGTACAAATTGTAACAAAAGCTGCTGCTGCTAATAAAAAAAAAGAAGGGTAGATCCCCACTGGGCATCTTAAGCCCCGCCAACAACCATAACCAAAAAGTATTTTCTAAAATCCACCATTGTCTATAACCACACTATGGCTCTAGGACAGCTCCAAAATTTACTAGACTTGTGCACACTGAAATATTTTGTTTCGGAATTTTTCGTTTTCGTACAAAAAATACATTTATTTAGTTACTCCCGAAATTACTTTTTTATTCATTTTGTTTCGTTAAAAAATGTATTCGTCCGAAAATCCAAAATAATTAAGGTCGAATCTGTCAATGAAGGCTTATGGTGTCTGTCGAATGTTCTAAGAAGGTTCGACGGAGCAGCTAAACTGTAAGACGCCGCAATCGTACATTTCCGGTCGAATGTTCCGCCTACAAGCAATAGGAGTATTCTAATGTTGTATGACACTAGTAATAATTATATTTATTAATTATTATTACTAGTCAACCAACATTAGAATTCTTCTATAGCCTATGGGCGGAGCATTTGACCATAAATGTCCTTTTGCGCTAACTGCTTCGTCGAATCTTCATGTCGAATCTTTTCTCTCTATGTCGAATAATCTTGGACTAATAGAGTTAGTTTAGGCACATTCAACCTTTTTTCTATTGTCTCTATAATGTAGAATCTTTTCTCTCTATGTCGAAAAATCATGGACTAATAGAGTTAGGTTAGGCACATTCGACCTATTTTGCTATTGTCTCTATAACGTCAAATCTTTTCTCTCTATGTTGAATCTTTTCTCTCTATGTAGAATAATCTTGGACTAATAGAGCTAAGGTTAGGCACATTCGACCACAGGTTTGATGGACACAGATCGCTATTGTCAGCGTCATGTCGAATCTCCTGTCTATATCGAACTGTTGTCACAACGAAAATAAAGCATTTTTTTATGTCGGATCTTTCGGTTTTTGGATTCTGCACGTTCGTTATCGTTTGTTAAAATGATAACGAAAATACCCAAAATTCAGACGAAAATGCATTCGGACAAAAACGAATGCAGATGTCAAAAATGTACTATCATTGAATTCCAACATCAACATCAATGAGGTTCACTAAGCTCTAAGTTCATCATATTACTAGATGGGCTCCCTGCTTTGTAACTTTCTCACCTCTTTACACCCCCAAAGACCTCCTAACACACAAAGCTACCATAACAATCACATTAAAATCCAAAATTTCACGAGGGAGGGTGTGACAACTGTCTTTGTTCATTGACCTCCTGGACAGAACTTCTAGGAGCTGCGGCTCCTACACTTATACCTCCTCCCTACCACCTGAACCAGGTAAAGCTACAGTTGTAGACATGTGCGATTATCGGAAATTCGTACGAATTTTTTGAAATTCGTACGAATCCAAATTACAAATTTTTACGAATATACAAAATTTCGTTTACGAATTTCGGATCCAAATTATCCGAATCCAAACTACCAAATAACTAATTTCAACTAATATGAAAGAAATTATAGCGGATATAACGAATGATTCGAATGAATTCGAGATTTAGTATAACGAATATTGACACTCTACGAATAATAACGAATTATCCGAAAACGTATTAACGTTACATAACACAAGTCTATTGTTCACCAATCACTCAGGGGAAATACGAAATACGAAATTTCATATTCGTAAACTAAATTTCGTATTTCGTACTTCCTCTGAGTGATTGGTGAACAATAGACAATAGACTTGTGTTATGTAACGTTAATACATTTTCGGATAATTTGTTATTTTTCGTAGAGTGTCGTTATTCGTTATCCAAATTAACGATTCGTAACGATTTAATTCGGATTCGTATGAAATACGAATTTCGTACGAATCCGAATTAAATTTCGTACACAAATTACTAATTTTTTTTATACGAAACGGAACGGAACAAAACGAAACAAATTTTTTGAGGGCTCCCATGTCTATACAGTTGTAGACTTAGCAATGAACTCTTTCCTGGGGACTATTCCTCACCCGAGTCATGTAGCCCCTCCAATGATTTCCTCCATGTCTGTCTTTAAATTTTAGATCATTTTCATTGAAGATGTCCATCTAACCTTCAGCTTTTTTCTTCTGAGGTTTTCTGATGTTGATTAAAACTGTGCTGTTCTTCTCTCCACCATTCTGGATGTATACACACTTGTATAAACTGCAGACGTATTTTACTGAGTTCTATCGGAATCCTGTACTGAGGAATCTTAGGAATTCATCTCTTTCAGTCATGGTGTTAAGTTTCACAAATTGGGAACCTCCCGAAAATTGCATATTCTATGGAAAGTTGTGATATGTAGTATATTGAGAATACTTTGAGTTGCTGCTTAATTTGTCACCAAAAGCACAATAAAGGAATCTGTATACAGTATGTATCTGCACATTAAGAGTGGATGTCCACTTATATCATTCTTCAGTAGAGGTGACAACAATGTCTCTTGCTCTTTTTGATGGAAAAAGTAAATGTAACCTCTGATTTTATTCTACTGGGCTTCTCAGATCTTCAGTACAACCATGCTGCTTTCTTCTCCACCATTCTGGTTATATACGCCCTCACGTGGACTGCTAATTTACTTTTACTAAGTTCTATTATACTTTCTCCTCAGTTGCACACACCAATGTACTTTTTCTTAGGGAACTTGTCAGTAGTGGACATCTCTTTCTCTACAGTGACGGTTCCCAAGCTTCTGTCCAGCATTCTTCATGGAGAAGCCTCCATCTCCTTCCTTGGCTGTTTCCTACAGATGTACTTCTTTGTGTTTCTGGGGGTCACCGAGATTTTTTTTTTGTCAATCATGGCGTTTGATCGTTATTTGGCCATCTGTAACCCCTTGCGCTACAAATCATTCATTAATAATACCGTTATGGTCATGCTGGCTAGTAGTTGCTGGGTGATTGGAACTCTGCATTCAGTTGTGCATGTTTATATTGTGTCACAATTCAGCTACTGTGAGGACAGACTCATCCCCCACTTCTTCTGTGATGAGACACCCCTCATCAAATTGTCCTGCTCCAGTACTACACTAGTTGAGCTACTAATATACACTGAAGGTTCTATTGCTATTATTATTACATTTCTTTTAATACTTATTTCCTATGTGCTCATTGCAAGGGCTATTTGGAAAATTAAGAACAGCAGTAGCCGAAGTAAAGCCTTTTCCTCCTGTTCTTCTCATCTCATGGTCATTTCCTTGTTCTATGGGACCATCATTTTCATTTACTTCCGCCCTCCCTCAGACTACTCTTCCCAGTATGATCGCATTGTTAGCCTGGCTTACACCATCATTACACCTATGCTGAATCCTTTTATTTACAGCCTAAGGAACCAAGATGTGAAACAGGCTCTGAAGAAACTCTTGATGCAAAGATTTGCTCTCAGCTAAACAAATAAGCCTTCGGCTCATGCTTTGTAATATTGAGATGACTTTGTGTGACAAGCTTAACGTCTACTCTTTGATTTGATTTGAAAATGTAATCGTAAAAAAATAAATACTGACACCACTCCCCTCTGCCCTACCAACATTGTCCACTGCCCCAACCCCCTTTCCCCAAAAAGCATTGTGAAAAAATGTTAAAACAAGTTAAATTGTAAAAAAAATCAATACGTAAAAATAAAAAACGACTGACACCATCCACTGCTCTACTGACACCATCCACTGCTACATACCCCCTTCCCCAGAAGCACTGTGAAAAAAAAATAATTAAAAAATGATAAAAAAAAAATGAACAAAACTGTAAAAAATAATAGATAAAATAATAAAAACCACTGACACCTTCCACTGCTCTCCTGCCACTGTCCACTACCCACTCCCCCATCCCCAATCATTGTAAAAAAAAATATACAAAAATAAATTTCAAAAATAAATTTCAAAAATAAAATTTCAAAAATAAATTTCAAAAATAAAAAATAATTCTGACACTGTCCATTGCTCTACTGGCACTGGCCACTGCTCTACTGACACCATACACTGGCCCACAAAAAGCATTTTGAAAAATGAAAAAAAAAAAAATACTTAAATTAAATTGTATAGAAAATTTTAATAAAGCACTACTGACCACCGTCCACTGCCCTACTGACACCATCCTGCAAATACTACCCACTGCTGTACACTCCACACTCCTCACGTGCACATTATACTGACCTACATACACTCAGCACTAAATTCCTGCACATAATACCTACCACCATACACTACACACTCCTCTCCTGCACATATTACCCACCGTCAGACACTCTGCACTTTACATCCCCTATTTAACATTACTGCATTCTGCACTATGTAAGTCATCTCAGACTTTCAAGTCATTTAAGCCACGCCCAATATGTAGCGCAATTTAAGCCACGTCCACCCTCCAAATGCCCACCCTCCTAAACCATACCGGTCACATGCCCACAACATTG
The DNA here is from genome assembly GCA_028564925.1 of Lithobates sylvaticus. Lineage (NCBI taxonomy): Eukaryota > Metazoa > Chordata > Amphibia > Anura > Ranidae > Lithobates > Lithobates sylvaticus. The sequence continues at coordinate 213,195,667 of CM053036.1, read as the reverse complement.
TGGGGGGTGCTTTGGGGGGTAAGGACAAAGGCCCCTTCCCCACAACCCTGGCTTGGTGGTTGTGGGGGTGAGGGGTGTAACTTATCAGAATTTGGAAGCTCCCGTTAACAAGGGGTACCCAAATCCTGGCCCACCGTGTGAATGAGTATGTGATATTTAGCACTCCTACTCATGTATCCAAAAAAGTCAAAAGTAAATAAAAACACAATACAGTTTTTGACAAGTCCTTTATTTAAAAAAAATAAAAAATGTCCCGATGTAAATCCATCAATCATGATGAACGCCAGGTGGCCATCCCGCAGCATGAAAAACCGGGTGACTCCATCCCTAAGACGTCACATGCCACCCCTCAGAGACACCACCCGATGATGTCATAGGAGCGATCTCACTGGGTGACCCCACCCCCTATGACATCCCATGAGGCCCTTGGAGAACCCACCCTATCACCCAGTGACATTACTGGTCATCTCTGCTCCTTTGTTTACTTAGCGGCCGGAAGGGAAGCAGCATTGTCATTTGGCAAGTGTCAAACAATGGGAGGCCTTATTCAGTAGGCAGCAGGGTTTTTTTTTTAATGTGGGCTGGCGGGCGGCATTCATTGTTATTGACGATGGATTTACATTGGGGGACTGATGAGCTGACTGATAAGCAGGACTATTTCCTTTATATATGTGATCGGACTGATGATCAGAGTTTTTTTTGTGTGGGTTGGTTGATTCATCGATTGGTGATGGATTTACATGAGGAGACTTTTTAAATTTTTAATAAAGGATTTGTCAAAAACGTTCTTGTGTTATTAACCTTTGAATTTTTTTGGATGAATAAGTAGGGGTAAAATGTACCCCATACTCATTCACATGGGGGGGGGAGGCTGGGATTTGGGGTGCTCCTTGTTTTTGTTGTTTTAGGGGAGGAGAAACCAAATAGTAATCCCCTACCTCCCAAAGGCTTATGTTAACTGGGTGCCACCTAGTGGTTATAAATCCTTATAATGATCTTAGGGGAGGGGTATAGGTTGGCTTTAAGACTATAGAGATTGTAATGCAATGCTGCAACTTTAGTCTGTCCTCTAGACATGTGCAGAACAAAACATTTGTTCTGATTCATTATTTATATAAATTAATTTAGTTCAATTGGTTTTTGAACTTGTTTCGGTTTTTCAAATTTGAATCTATTTGAATTTTCTGAATTCAGTCAAATTTAACTCAATTCAACCAAATTCAGAAAATTTTTATTCTATTCGAATTTGAATCTAATTCAATTCCAAATCAAACTTACTCTATTCGAAATTAGAATTTCTGAAAATGGTTATATTCTATTACATTCTATTCTATTTTTTTTTTATTCTATTATTTTATTTTATTTTCTATTCTATTTTATTATATTATTTTATTTTCTATTATATTATATTATTTTCTATTCAAATACAAATTTATTCTATTTGAAAATTTGAATTTCAGAAGATGGTTATATTGTTATAATTTTTTCTATTCTATTGTTTTTTTTTTTCATTCTGTTTTACTCTATTCTTTTCTATTCTATTCATATTTATTCTCTTCAAATTTTCTTATTCAAAATTGTATTGTATTCTATTTTTTTTTTTTATCTATTAGAATTCAAATTTATTCTACTTTAAATTCAAATTTCAGAAGATGGTTATATTCTTTCTATTTTATTCTATTCTATTCTTTTTTATTCTAATCTATTCCTTCATTTTCTATTCTATGTTATTCTATTCTTTTATTTTCTATTCCTTTATTTTTTATTCTATACCTTTATTTTCTATTCTTTTCTATTCTATTCTATTTTATTTGCTTCGGAAATTTGAATTTGAGTAGAAAACAATTTGAATTCATTTTGAAAACGATTTGAATTCAAACTTCGTTATTTCGGATTCATTTAAATTCGTTACTATTGTCATTGGGAAAGTCAAATATTACTGAATTTGCGAAGGACAAAAATTCTGTACGGATTTCGATTTGCAATGAAATGAACATGTCTACTGATGTCCAGCCATCCCTGGCTTGTGCATGAGACAATGTAAATCATATTAGAGGCTGAAAATAATATAGAAAAATTAGATCAGTATTATTTTTAGTATTCATAACAATTCTCCTTATTAAACATTGAAGAAAAATACACAAGATAATTCTGGAAACATAATTAAGAAATACGACATTCCCTGGTGACATCCAGCTCTCTAAAAGAAAGGAAGTCATACATTATATATGGAGAGCTGCCTTTGTCTGGCAGATCTCTATCTATTTTCAGTAAATGGTAAGTGAAGTACAGAACTCAATCTGGGTTCAATGACTAAAACATTCACTAGTGAAATGTGCTAGAAGCCCTTGTTATCAATGAGAAGATAATGACTCAGCCCCTTATACATATAGAACCAGATGCACAGCCTGGTATAGGGGTGAGATGTGAAAAAATACCAAAAATTTAAATTAAAATACATTAAAACAAAAAAAAAAAAAAACAAAAAAAATAGAACAAAAACAAAGAAAGATAAAAAAAGAAACAGATGCACAGCCTGGTATAGGGGTGAGATGTGGAACTGGCTGATGGAATGGCACTGATGGTATGCCAAGAGGATGAAAATATATACACTTATTGGAGGACAATTCCATGACATGCCTATGGAAGTCCTAACTTGAAATGCTGATTGCTGGGTCTGTTGGTCAGTGCAGAGATTGTTACAATCAGGGATTATGGATGATGTTCAGGTTCACCACCGTGGGTTCAAGGTAGGATCCTGCGGATTCGAGATTTGCAGTCCCAGTTAGTTTTTGTGCAGATGCAGCTGGGAGAGTTGCTTTAACGTCTTGGCACCTGCCGTACGCAAATATACAGCAAATCTTACTGCGTCTGGTCCTTAGTGCCAAAGGGACGCATATCTGTGTGAATTGCTGCCCATAGACCTGTGCCGAGAGCTCCCGGCACAGGTACCATCGTCTATCTGAAAGCTCCCAATTGCCCAATTGCTGCGATTGGGAGTTTGTGTATGTAACTGCTGTGACCGCCAATCACGGCAGTCACGTGTTTTTAAGCCCTGCCCCACCTCCCGGCATCATAAACCTCTTAAAGTCCCAGTAGGTACTGGCTCTAAGAGGTTAAACTATAATATACTACATGGCCTTTGAACTATGGACAGCAAGCATAGAAGGGCCAAAACCTGAGGCTTTGGATAAGTCAGCCCCATCACTACAACATGGGGGGGGGGGGGTAAAGCAGCCATAGTGTCAGAGAACTTGAAGCTGCTGTAGGAAAAGATGACAAACTGCATAGTTCGAGTCTAGGGTTAGTAAGAAACTATACTTCAAGTTGGGGTCAGTGCTGTTTTCCCATCCATAGCATTAGCAAGGCTTCTCAAAATAAACAAATAAAAAAGACTTTCTTTTAATTTCAGGTGGTGTTATTTTGGAGGTATATTGTTTTTTACTTTATGTTGATACGTTTTCTTTTTTTTTACTGCAAGGTATTTATTTTTTCCATGGGGGTATTTTTTTTTTTTTATGTTATGTCAATAGGCCCCTTTTTTTAAGTTTGGTGGACCCAAAGTCGAGAATTCACTTGTTGCTGATTATTTATTGGAGTTGAGATGGTGTGCACACTGCCTGGGAAGGAACCAAGAATAACAGTGTACAATAATATGTATAATGTCCATCTCACATTATATTATTCCCATGTACTGCACCCCCCTATCCCAATGGATAAAATAAAGTTAGACACATACCAGTTAGGCCTGTTATCTCCTATTAAAATTATCCTTCTGTTTCCTCTGCAGTGTCTTCATTTTGGTAGTAAAACCCCAACTTGTGCTCTTTGTCCTTACTAAATTTAGGCCTAGCCTTGCTCATTAAAAATTTCCTGTTGCTGGCCAATTTTTCACTGCAGTATCATCTGTAGTCTCTTAATTCTTAATGGGATTAAAGCCAGCAGCATGATAGTTTTGCATCAGCAAGAACATGGACCATCACTATGCACTACTGGGTAAGTTCTATCTTTTAATCAGAATCAAGTAAGAAAAGTAAGCTCACTGACCTGGCTGTGCTGTCTGATAGGCTGAAAAATGTCAGGACTGGCTGGACAGTAATAAAAGGTTATTGGTATGTAAAACAGTTCCTTTATAAAATATCAGAGGTTCTAACTAGAACGTTCAGGGCCCCAGTGCAAGGAACCATGAAGGGCCCCCTTGACCCCCAGCTGGGGCCTTCCCTCCAAGCCCAGGGCCCTTTCCTCCGGACCCAAGGTCTTTTACTCCTATCACGTGGACCTTATTGCAGTCCCACACGTAAGTGCCCTTTAACATGTCCATTCCTGCCATCATGGGGCCCCCTCATGGTGGTGGAATGCCATGGCCCGGTCGCAAGTGTGACCTTTGTGACCCTGGTAGTTCTGCCACTAGGGTTAGTAGGACTGTGAATTGTGTCAGTCAGTAGAGCAGTGGATGGTGGCAGTAATGCAGTGGACAGGGTCAGTAGAGCAGTGGATGGTGGCAGTAATGCAGTGGACAGGGTCAGTAGAGCAGTGGACGATGGCAGTAATGCAGTGGACAGGGTCAGTAGAGCAGTGGACGATGGCAGTAATGCAGTGGACAGGGTCAGTAGAGCAGTGGATGATGGCAGTAATGCAGTGGACAGGGTCAGTAGAGCAGTGGACGATGGCAGTAATGCAGTGGACAGGGTCAGTAGAGCAGTGGACGGTGGCAGTAATGCAGTGGACAGGGTCAGTAGAGCAGTGGACGGTGGCACTATGGCAGTGGATTTTGTCAGTAGGGCAGTGGATGGGGTCAGTATGTTTTTTATTTTTGTTATTTTGTTTTTAATAATGTTTTACCATTTTATTATTTATTTTTTTTGTTTACAATTTTATTTTTATTATTTAAAAAAAAAAAAATGTAGGAGCCCCATTGGGGGGCTTTGGTGAAATATCAGGGGTCTAAACAGACCTCTGATGTTTTACCTTTGAGACAGAGAAAGGAGATTGAGGACACAATCTCCAACTCTGCAGCCCTGGCAGCACAAAATTAATAAACAGGAATAGCTCTGTATAGACCTTCCCGTTCATTCACAAACTGAAGCATAGTAATTACAGTTTATTATGTTTCAGTTATGAATAGACACAGGAGCGAAATGTACTGATCACTCACTGTGTCCATTCAGGAAAGGAAGGGGTCCGTAAATTATATATTTACTGGTCCCTTCCCCCACTCCTCATTCTGAAAGTGTCCCCCATGGCAGCCGGCAGAAGAGGGGAGGGGGGAAGCTGGCAGCGGACCAGAGGAACACACGGGGGTCCGGGGGGCAGCAGGAAACAAGAACCCTGGATAGGGGAGGCATATAGAGGAACCAATACCCTCCAGTTTTCTCCTGCAGCCACTGAATGCAGGCAGGAGGGAAAGGAGGAGAAGCTGGCTTTCAGCTGCTGCAGGAGGAAAATGAAGGGCATAATTTCCTCTATATGCCGCCCCTCCTATTCTGGTGTAGAACCAAATATGACAAGGGAGCCGCATGGGGCCCCTAAAGCATGGGATTGGGTTGCAATTGCAACCCCTGTGAACACTATAGTTACGCCTCTGTACAGTATATATTATAGTTTATCTTTGAAACTGACCTCTGGCCTCACATTCAGCCTTGCACAGTTATACAGACTCCTATCCTATACTGAAAATTATTTCAATCACAAAGGCTTGGCATCACATGTTGGCATTACCTAGGGCCATCTGCTGTTTTCAGAAAGCTATGTACAGCCTCTCCTACCATCCATGATCTGCCTGCATTGCATACAGAAGCACAGAGATCCAGTGTTGATGTCACTGGATCTAAAATAAGGTACTGTATGCAGTGGTGTATTTTGGTTTTGTGCTGCCCTAGGCAAGACTAAAATTGGGCACCCTGCCATCTAAATTTGTCCCACCCCTTCCTATTTGGGGTGGCTTTCGTGGCTATTTGAGGTCTCTGTTGACTATGTGGTGTCTTAGGTTGCTGTATGGGGTCTCTGGTGGCTATGTGAGGTCTCTGGTGGCTGTGCTGGGTCTCTGGTGGTTGCATGGGGTCTCTGGTGGTTGCGTGGGGTCTCTGGTGACTATGTGGGGTCTCTGGTGACTGTTCAGGGTTTCTGGTGGCTATGTGGGGTCTCTGGTGTCTGTGCAAGGTTTCTGGTGGTTGTGTGGGGTCTCTGGTGACTATGTGGGGTCTCTGGTGACTGTTCAGGGTTTCTGGTGGCTATGTGAGGTCTCTAGTGGCTATGCGAGGTCTCTGGTGACTATACGGGGTCTCTGGTGACTATACGGGGTCTCTGGTGACTGTGCAGGGTTTCTGGTGGCTGTGCAGGATCTCTGGTGGACTGTGGGTAAGTAACCCCCCCCGCTAGTCTGCCACAGTGCTCCCCCCAAACCACCCCCCCTGCTATCTTGCCACAGTGCTCCCCCCAAACCCCTCACTAGCCTGCCACAGTGCTCCCCCGGAGAAATGGGGGACAAGGAAAAGGAGAGAAATGGAAGAAGGGGAGAAAGAGTTGGGGGGGGGGGGTGACAGAGGGGGGGGGGGTCTCTCTCTCTCCTTCCTATTCCTATCTCTTCTCCTAGTGGGGGTGGGAGCACTGTGTTATGCTAGTGAGGGGTTTGGGGGGAGCACTGTGGCAGTCTAGCGGGGGGGGGGGTACTACCCCACAGTCCACATGAAACCCTGCACAGCCACCAGGGTGAGAAAAGGAGGGGTGTCTCCCAGTGTCCACACTCACCTCACACCATGGCCCACACACTCACCCCAAACATCCCCATGGCCCACAGTCACCTCATACACCCCCAGTGCCCACTCACATGTCTCTAGAGTCTAGAGGACAATTGTCAGCTGGGTGATGTAGTTGGTCTATACAAGCCAAGGTGCAGACCAGCCATCTTCGATAGTATCCAGCAGATCACCCAGCATCATCTCTGCAGTGGGGGTCTGGGGCTGATCTGGATGACAGCTAGGGGGTGCCAGGTGTCTGGACTATGTTCCCCCCGGCCTGGCTCTCCTGCACTCCCTTTCAGGGATGGATCAGGAACTTCTTAATGTATCAAGCTGACCTTCTCAGGTTTTTATTGGTGCCTGTGTCCCTTTTAGTCTTGCTTCATCCCGGAGTGATTTGATGCGCTTTTCTAGAAGTGCTCCAATGCGCCACGTGAGGATTCAGCAGCATCAACTGCTCTCTCTGCAAAATAATACTTTTTAGGGTTATTTCTGTACTTTCCTCCTGCTAGTTTGAGGTCATGTCCCCGTGTTCTTGATCTTAGAGTCATATTGAAAATTCTGCCTTACTGAACCTCATTGTCAGGAAACGAATACAGCTAATGTTCATTCCCATGCAGCTAATGCTTGTGCACATGTACCAGCACACAAATAAATGTTTTTTAGTACCAGCACACAGGCGAGCGTAGGGTAGAATCCAGCGTGCACTGACACGTTCACGCAACAGCGCCAACATCCACGGTCATTGGCACCATGCTGCCTATTTAACCGCTTCCCGACCGGCGCACGACGATGTACGTCGACAGAATGGCACGGACAGGCATTTGTATAGCACTGATTGCTGTATAAATGACAATGGTCCCAAAAATGTGTCATAAATGTCCGATGTGCCCGCCATAATGTCGCAGTCACAATAAAAATCGCTGATCGCCACCATTACTAGTAAAAAAAAAAAATTATTAATAAAAATGCTATAAAACTATCCCCTATTTTGTAAACGCTAAAACTTCTGCCCAAACCAATCAATCAATAATCGCTTATTGCGCTTTTTTTTACCAAAAATATGTAGAGGAATACGTATCGGCTTAAACTGAGGGAAAAAAATGTTTTTTTATATATTTTTGGGGGATATTTATTATAGCAAAAAGTAAAAAAATAATACGTTTTTTTCAAAATTTACGCTCTTTTTTTGTTTATAGAGCAAAAAATAAAAACTGCAGGGGGCGATCAAATACCACCAAAAGAAAGCTCTATTTGTGGGAAGAAAAAGAAAGTCAATTTTGTTTAGGAGCCACGTCGCACGACCGCGCAATTGTCAGTTAAAGCGACGCAGTTGCCGAATCGCAAAAAGGGGCCTGGTCCTTTGGCTGCAAATTGGTCCGGTCTGAAAGTGGTTAAAGGAGATCCTTGAGTGTGTTAATCGCTGGCGGTTCTTCAGCTTCCCCGCAATCCTCGTTCCTGCTTTGCTGATTGATCTTCCTTTGCTGACCCAGCTCATTCCTGACCTTGCTCTGTGTATTCTAGATACTGACCTCTGCTTGCCTCTGACTATTCTCTTCCTGCTTCCCTGGTACTGACCTCATCTTGCTACTGGACCTTGCTCTGCCTGCTTCCCTGATACTGACCTAAGCCTTCTTCCCGATTATGCTGCTGGCTCACCTTGACTACGTCTATGTCTGTGGCAGTCACCTGCTACCAAGCTACCAGCACCTGTGCTTCTTTGAGCCTTCTACCTCTGTCACCAAATTTAGGGGTATCTGAAACAGAGCTGCAAGGGAAGCCCTCTTGTCAACTTGGCCTCCAACCAAGGTACGTATCTGTATCTAAAGGTTTCAGGCACATCCATCCCTTTTCTTCTTTCCTCCACACTGTACATATTAGGTTCCTGACATCTCTATGTTTTATCCCTCAGACCTTCCACCATTTTTCTTGCTAGTCCATTATCAGAGAAAAACACTGTGAAGAACTCATTAGGAAAATTCAATATCTACTTTTAGATCCTCGTGATGACATTTTAGTTGACTGGTAATTCCCAGATGACGTTTGATGGAAAAAGTCAATTTTACCTCTGGCTTTATCCTTCTGGGCTTCTCAGACCTTCACTACAACCATGGTGCCTTCTTCTCCACCCTTCTGGTCATATACACCCTCACATGGATGGCTAACTTACTTTTACTAAGTTCAATTAAACTTTCTTCACAGTTGCACACACCAATGTACTTTTTCTTAGGGAATCTGTCTGCAGTGGACATCTCTTTATCTTCAGTGACCGTTCCAAAGCTTCTGTCCTTCATTCTTTATGGTGGGGCCTCCATCTCTTTCCTTGGCTGTTTCCTGCAGATGTTCTCTTTCCTGTTTCTGGGTACGACTGAAAGTCTTCTTCTGGCTGTCATGGCTTTTGATAGATATTTAGCTATCTGTAACCCCTTACGCTACATATTGCTGATGAATAATAAAGTAATGATCATGTTGGCTATTATCTGTTGGGTGGCAGGATCTCTACATTCATTGTTGCACACTTATATTTTGTCAGAGTTAACTTACTGTGAGGACAGACTGATCCCCCACTTCTTCTGTGACATGACTCCCCTCATCAAGCTGTCTTGCTCCAGTACTACACTAGCTGAGCTCTTAATCTACACTGAAGGCTCTATGGTTGTTATAGTCCCTTTTCTTTTCATACTCATCTCCTATGTACTTATTGGATGGGCTATAGTGAAAATGAAGACCAGCAGTAGCCGAAGCAAAGCCTTTTCCTCCTGTTCTTCTCATCTCATGGTCATTTCCCTGTTCTATGGTACCGACATTTTCATTTACTTTCGTCCTCCATCAGACTACTCCTCCCAGTACGATCGTATTGTTAGCATGGCTTACACCATCATCACACCTATGCTGAATCCTTTTATTTACAGCCTAAGGAACCAAGATGTGAGACAGGCTCTGAAGAAAGTCATCATGCAATGTTTTTCTCATAGGTTGCCCTAATAACCCTTTTGCTCATGTTTTGTGATATTGAGATGACTTTTTGGATTAAATACTTGCATCTTGTTTATTATCTCTGAGTAGGACCTTGAATTTATTATTATTGCATTCCTCTCTATGTTAATGAGATGTCTTTTATAATCCCAGACTAAAACATTTCTGCCACCAGGATGCTGGACCCCATAAATCTCCAACTTGTCAGCTGGAACTGTGCCTCCAACCAAAGCTCACGTTGTGCTTTGAAATGGTGCAGAACTGAAAGATCTCCATCCAACCAAACCTCTTCCAACCAAGAGGCCAGAGGCGTAGCTTGAAGCTTGTGGGCCCCAATGCAAAAGTTGACCTGGGCCCGCCCACTACCACCCACCCTTTCCACCGTGTGTGCAGATACACCCAACGCACTCCAAGATACTCAAAGTCGCTTAAGAGTTTAGAGTTCCCAGAGTTCCTCCTTACATTAGAGGACAGGGATCACTGCTGGAGAATCAGAGGACAGGGATCACTGCTGGAGAATCAGAGGACAGGGATCACTGCTGGAGAATCAGAGGACAGGGACCCCTGGCAGGTAATTTGGCAGAGCTCCTTTCCCATTCCAGCACTGTAAACAGCCCCCCCCCCCCCCCACAATACACAGGGCTGAAATCACATTCCTTTACACACAGTCTATCAGGCTTCACATGGTGTATCTGGCTTTTATGGTGCCCTTCTAACCTGTCAAATTCTCTGGTCGTAGTGGCAGTGTATTTGCAGTAGGCAGATACACCCTGTGCCGATCGTGGCTCAATGGCCTTTAGTGTTGTAAAGGAAAGTGATTTCAGCCCTGCGGAGGAGGAACAGTATAGAGTGCTGTACTGGGAAAGAAGCTCATCAGCAGGCATAGCATCCAAGGTGGAGGGGGTGGTCAGGGGGATTGGGGGCGCGAATTAGATCTGGGGGGGCAAAGCCACGTGACACAAAATCTGGAGCCTGCAGCCCCTCAGGAGGTGTTAAGGGATTTGTTTTAGCAATTTCTGAAGGTTTCTTCGTCAGTGTTGGCAGGTGTTGGGGGAAGGTGACCTCCCGGAGATGTGTGTCATTTCCCCAGTTGTCAGAGAAGTGGGGTAAGCGGACATCTCCGGGTGGGGGTGGGGGGGTACAGAGAATCCCAGCTAGTGACTAGAAGACACTGAGCGGTGTCTTACCTCACAAGAGATATTGGTCCCATCATGGCTACAGGACGGCACTCTCCTCCTCTTAACTCGCTGAGCTCGCTTACCATTCCATGTTGCCAGCACACAGCGTAGACACTTCCCCATCCTGGGCTGTTCTCACCCTGTGTTCCTCTCTATTCAGGAAATGGCTCACAGCTTCTCCCCAGCCAATGAGAACAGAGGGGTGTGGACTGTGGATGGCAAAGTGGAAGCTGACTGGAGCGTGGCTCTGGGGCCCAAAGGCATATCGGAGCTGGACTTTGTGGAGGATATGCTAATATGACAGGGAGGCTGCTGTGGCCCCCTGAAGCTAGGGGCGGGGTTGTGATTGTGACCCCTGCAACCCCTTATGCTACACCCATGCTCTTGGCTTACATTTGGTAATTTCTCTCTAAAATAACTTTTACTATTACTAGTTCCAGATTTATAAGAGGGCAAAAGGGGAACCAGACCTCCTTCATAAAAATGTTTATTTATTTTCCCTTAAGACTTCAGTAGTGTGTCATTTTAGGGAATTGTCCAGTTTGTAGCCTTTGCCAAGCTCCAGTCATGTCTCACTCCATCTCAACAGGCAATTTTACAACATGATGAAGGGCTCGCTGATACCTTTCCAGGTGTTAATGTACCGTATTTATCGGCGTATAACACGCACCGGCGTATAACACGCACCCCAAGTTTAGGAGGGCATTTTAAGGAAAAAAGTTTTAGGAGGGAAGTTTAGGGAAAAAAAAAAAAAAAAAACTTACATTTAAGCGTCATTTGCAGCTTGCCCAGCATCATTGCAGCCTTGCCCAGCATCATTGCAGCCTTGCCCAGGGTCATTGCAGCCATGCCCAGCATCATTGCAGCCTTGCCCAGGGTCATTGCAGCCATGCCCAGCGACATTGTACCTTGCCAGCGTCATTGCAGCCATGCCCAGCGACATTAGAAGTCCGGTCTGGGTTTAAATTTCCCGCCGCCGAGACTCTCTGTCGCGCGCACCGCCGAAAAAGACCGAGGCGTGGCTGAAAAAGAACGAAGCGGCCCCGGAAAAGGCAGAGCCGACTGTTCAGCTCCGATCGCGGTCCCGCCTCCCTGCTGTTTCCGGAGCGAGCGCAGGGAGGCGGGACTCCGAGCAGAGCCGAACAGTCTGCTCGGTCTATTCCGGCGCGGCTTCGGGTTTTTTCGGCCGCAATTCGGTCTTTTTCGGCAGCGCTCGCTATTTTTCGGTGGCGCTTGTCATTTTTGACATTTTTGAATTATTTTTTTTGGCGTATCGGCGTATAACACGATTTTTAGGGGGAAAAAGTGCGTGTTATACGCCGATAAATACGGTAGATCTTAGAATATATTTTAGCAGAATGTTCACCAGTTGTTCAGGAGAAAGGACATTCAGGAAACTGGCACTGGTAAAGAATTATGTGAGAACCACGATGACCCATGAAAGACTAATGCGGCGTACACACGGTCGGAATTTCCGATGGAAACAGTCCAATGGGAGCTTTTCATCTGATTTTCCGACCATGTGTATGCCCAACGGTCTTTTTCTGTCGGAATTTCCGACGGACTTTGAATTGAGAACCTATAGCGAATATGGCGAATGAATTCGACATGATTCGGTAATTTGTTAAAGATCTAATGAAACAAAAGGTCAACTCAAAGTAAATCTAATGCCGCGTACACACGGTCGGAATTCTCGTCGGAAAAAGCTCTGATGGTTTTCCCGACGGAATTCTGACGGAATTTCGCTCAAACTGTCTTGCCTACACACAGTCACACCAAATTCCGGCGGTCAATAACACCGCGGCATACAACACGTTCGACGGCACTATAAAAGGGAAGTTTAATGCTTCTGAGCATGCGTCGAATTGTTTCCGAGCATGTGTCGGAATTTTGCGTGTCGGAATTGCATACACACGATCGGAAAATCCGACAGAAAGGTTTTCCGTTGGAAAAATTAAGAACAGGTTCTCAATCCAAAGTCCGTCGGAAATTCCGACAGAAAAAGACTGATGGGCATACACACGGTCGGAAAATCTGATGAAAAGCTCCCATCGGACTGTTTCCATCGGAAATTCCGACCGTGTGTACACGGCATTACAGTCCAATCAGCTGATTAATTTTGTGCTGGAGGTTGGATTACTGGCAAAATACATTCCTGAGAACTGAGTGAGAAGGGTGTTGTGTTGTATTCTAACCGAGGAGAAGAGATATTGTCATTGTGTGTGTTAAAAGATTCAATAAACAAACGACTTTCCAAACCATGAATCATTATCACGAATATATATACACATACATAAATATCGAATACGAACGAAATTATAGCACATATAACAAATTAATTCGAAATGATTCGAGATTCAGTATAACGAATATCAACACTCTACAGAAATAACAAATTATCTGAAAATGTATTAACGTAACATAAGGAATATAACAGAACATAATTTTGTATTTTACGAATGACAACGAACGAAAACTAAGCAAAATTTTCTGTTGTGCACAAGTCTAGTTTTTGACACTGGGATTTACACACACAACCATCTCTCGGGTTTGCAGAGAATGGTCCCAAAAAGAGGAAATATCCAGTGAGCGGAAGTTGTGTGGAGGAAAATGCCTTGTTGAGGTCAGAGGAGAATGGGCAGACTGGTTCCAGATGATAGAAAGGCAACGGTAACTCAAATAAGCACTTGTTACACCCAAGGTATGCAGAATACCGTCTATGAATGCACAACACATTGAACCTTGAAGCAGATGGGCTACAGTAGCAGAAGACCACACCGGGTGCCACTCCTGTCAGCTAAGAACAGGAAACTGAGGCTACAATTCACACAGGATCACCAAAATTGGACAATAGAAGATTGGAAAAAACGTTGCCTGGTCTGATGAGTCTCGATTTCAGCTGCGACATTCAGATGGTGGGGTCAGGATTTGGTGTAAACAACATGAAAGCCATGGATCCATCCTGCCTTGTATCACCGGTGCAGGCTGGTGGTGGGGGGTGTAATGGTGGGGGGGGATATTTTCTTGGCACACTTTGGGCCCATTAGTACCAATTGAGCATTTGTTAACCTCCACGGCCTACCTGAGTATTGTTCCTGACCATGTCCATCCCTTTATGACTACAGTGTCCCCATCTTCTGATGCATTTTTTAATTAAAGGACTTTTCAAAAACGATGTGTGTGTGTTTTTTTTTTACTGTTTAAATTTGTTTTACTCCTTTTTCATTCACATGGGGGAAGGGGAGTATCTGGGGGCCTTACTGTTAACGGAACGTCCAGATTCCGAGAAGCCCCCCATCACCAGACCCAAACAACTACTGGACGCTTGTCCCCATCAACCACATCAACACAGTACACCCCATGTTGAGGGCTTGTGAACTGCAGGGGCGGACTGACCGATCGGTGATTCGGTCGCCGCCCGAGGGCCCGGAGCCATTAGGGGCCCGTGCGGCCCAACGAGAGGCTCCTTGCAGCAGCTGTAATAATACCGCTAACGGCGCGCTGCTCCCCGCCAGCCCCTCCTTCCCTCCCGTCCAATGTGTTGTTTTGGGAGGGGAGCAGCGAGCCGTTAGCTGTATTATCGCAGGTCCTTCACTCCAGTGGTTGCTATGGGGGTGCGTTGCTATGCACCCGGCTCAGACTTGGACCGCGCCTCATTGAGTGGGGCGCGGTGGCTCCCTCCTCCCCCTTCGGGATCTCCTCTCCTCTGTGTGATGTGCGCGGAGAGTGGGGGAGGAGGGAGTGAGGCAGAGACAGACCGTTCGACGGTCCCCACACACACACCTCCACACGTGGCCACAATGATCAGATCTCTGTCCCCACTGGCTGCACTCACTGCCGCTTCCTCCTCGGCTGGGAGGAAGAGCCGAGAATGAGGAGGGACACAGACACCATCCACTACAGCACCTGCCCTGAGGTATGCAACAGGGGTATTGCAGAGGAGGGGGAGATAGTGGTTGGGGGGGCATTGTCAGGTAATTATGCTGCCAGGAGGGGGGGGGGGTTAGAGGATATCTTCTAGGGGGTGCTCTTTTTGTTTTGGGTTAGAGAGGACTTGTACTAGAAGTAGGAGGGGGCAGATTTGAAGTTTTACCCCCTCCCCCCAGCGCAATTCCTCTCCCCTCCCACCCACTCCCCGATCCCATACCCGCTCATCCATCCCCCCTGATCCTGATCCCATCCCCACTCCATCCATCCCCCTGATCCTATCCCCGCTCCATCCATTCCCCCCTGATCCTATCCCCCGCTCCATCCATTCCCCCCTGATCCTATCCCCACTCCATCCATCCCCCTGATCCTATCCCCCGCTCCATCCATTCCCCCCTGATCCTATCCCTGCTCTATCCATCCCCCATGATCCTATCCCCGCTCCATCCATCCCCCATGATTTTATCCCAGCTCCATCCATCCCCCTGATCCAATCCTGGCTCCATCCATCCCCCTGATCCCATCCCGGCTTTATCGATCCCCTGATCCTATTCCGACTCCATCCATTCCCCGATCCCATTCCAGCTCTATCCACCACCCCGATCCCGGCTCCATCCTTCCCCCCAATCCCAGCTCCATCCATTGTGGTAGGTTAAGGGGGGAGAGCTGCACTGATGCACTAGATTGCTTAGTGGTGGGGGGTGACACCATGTATTACCGCACCAGGTGACACCAACCCTAGTGACACCACTGCTTCACTCACCCCATGCCTGTAATAATACTGCTAACGGTACGCTGCTCCCTGACGGCCCCTCCTCTCTTCTCGTTCGTCCTAGACTCCTAGGTGATACAGTGCAAGCCTTGCAGGCATGGAGTGAGTGAATTTTTTTTTTTACTGGAGGGTCGCCATCGTAGGGAGGGGGCAGTACAGATGTATGGGGCCCGGGGAACACTTCAGTGTGCTCCCCCCACACTGTATGCTCTCCCCCACACTGTCCCGCCTGTATGCTCTCTCCCCTCCCCACACTGTCCCCCCTGTGTGCTCTCCCCCCACACTGTCCCACCTGTGTGTTCTCCCCCACACTGTCCCACCTGTATGCTCTCCCCCCACACTGTCCCCCCTGTATGCTCTCCCCCCACACTGTCCCCCCTGTGTGCTCTCCCCCCACACTGCCCCCCCTGTGTGCTCTCCCCCCACACTGCCCCCCCTGTATGCTCTCCCCCCACACTGCCCCCCTGTGTGCTCTCCCCCCACACTGCCCCCCTGTGTGCTCTCCCCCCACACTGCCCCCCCTGTGTGCTCTCCCCCCACACTGTCCCCCCTGTGTGCTCTCCCCCCACACTGTCCCACCTGTGTGTTCTCCCCCCCACACTGTCCCACCTGTATGCTCTCCCCCCACACTGTCCCCCCTGTATGCTCTCCCCCCACACTGTCCCCCCTGTGTGCTCTCCCCCCACACTGCCCCCCCTGTGTGCTCTCCCCCCACACTGCCCCCCCTGTGTGCTCTCCCCCCACACTGTCCCCCCTGTGAGCTCTCCCCCCACACTGTCCCACCTGTGTGTTCTCCCCCCACACTGTCCCACGTGTATGCTCTCCCCCCACACTGTCCCCCCTGTATGCTCTCCCCCCACACTGTCCCCCCTGTGTGCTCTCCCCCCCCCCCACACTGTTCCCCCTGTGTGCTCTCCCCCCACACTGCCCCCCCTGTGTGCTCTCCCCCCACACTGTCCCCCCTGTGTGCTCTCCCCCCACACTGTCCCACCTGTGTGTTCTCCCCCCACACTGTCCCACCTGTATGCTCTCCCCCCACACTGTCCCCCCTGTATGCTCTCCCCCCACACTGTCCCCCCTGTGTGCTCTCCCCCCACACTGCCCCCCCTGTGTGCTCTCCCCCCACACTGTCCCCCCTGTGTGCTCTCCCCCCACACTGTCCCCCCTGTGTGCTCTCCCCCCACACTGTCCCCCCTGTATGCTCTCCCCCCACACTGTCCCCCCTGTGTGCTCTCTCCCCCCACACTGTCCCCCCTGTATGCTCTCCCCCCACACTGTCCCCCCTGTGTGCTCTCCCCCCACACTGTCCCCCCTGTATGCTCTCCCCCCACACTGCCCCCCCTGTATGCTCTTCCCCCACACTGTCCCCCCTGTATGCTCTCCCCCCTCCCCACACTGTCCCCCCTGTGTGCTCTCCCCCCCTCCCCCTGTGTGTCCCCCCTGTGTGCTCTCCCCCCACACTGTCTCCCTGTGTGCTCTCCCCCCACACTGTCCCCCCTGTATGCTCTCCCCCCTCCCCACACTGTCCCCCCTGTGTGCTCTCCCCCTTCACTGTCCCCCCTGTGTGCTCTCCCCCACACTGTTCCCCCTGTGTGCTCTCCCCCCACACTGGCCCCCCTGGGTGCTCTCCCCCCCACACTGCCCCCCAGTGTCCCCCCCTGTGTGCTCTCCCCCCCCAGTGTCCCCCCCCGGGTGCTCCTCCCAGTGTCCCCCTGTGTGCTCCCCCCAGTGACCCCCTGTGTGCTCCCCCCCCAGTGTCCCCCTGTGTGCTCTCCCCCCCCAGTGTCCCCCTGTGTGCTCTCCCCCCCCCCAGTGTCCCCCTGTGTGCTCTCCCCCCCAGTGTCCCCCTGTGTGCTCTCCCCCCCAGTGTCCCCCTGTGTGCTCCCCCCAGTGTCCCCCTGTGTGCTCCCCCCCAGTGTCCCCCCGTGTGCTCCCCCCAGTGTCCCCCTGTGTGCTCCCCCCCCCAGTGTCCCCCTGTGTGCTCTCCCCCCCAGTGTCCCCCTGTGTGCTCCCCCCCTAGTGTCCCCCTGTGTGCTCCCCCCCAGTGTCCCACCGTGTGCTCCCCCCAGTGTCCACCTGTGTGCTCTCCCCCTCCACAGTGTCTCCCTGTGTGCCCCCCCAATGTCCCCCTGTGCAGGTATGGCTTGGGACGCAGGGGGCCCCATGATCTTCTTTTGCACAGGGGCCCCATCAGTTGTCAGTCCGCCCCTGGTGTCCTGCACCAGTCCCCCCCCCCCCCCCACCACCACCACTTCCTGGCCAGCCTGGCTGTGTATCGGATAAGAGTCTAATATGGATTTTTTTGGGGATGACCCCCCTTTTTTTTTTTCTTGTTGCTGCAACAGTTACTTTATCATAGCATTTTTCCAGTTCTCTTTGTGGATGACAGAGGATCACCAACCATCAGGGCCGGATTAACATAGGGGCTATTGGAGCTGCAGCTCCAGGCCCCTTTCTCAAGATAGGCCCATTTGTCCCAAAAAAAAAAAAAAAAAAAATTCTAAAAAAAAAAAAAAAAATCGACTTTGAGGGTTGTAGCTCAACGATCAGGAGTCACAGAGACCCCACAGTGCTGGAGTAGGTAGCTAAAGACCTACTCCAGCACTGGTTAAAATATGGGGCTGCTATCATCTATGGTTCTGGAGATATGGGGTTGCTTGCGCAGTCGATCAGAAGCTACATACAGAGTGGCCAGTATAAATACAAGCTGGAACACTCTGCCGAAGACTGAGAGGATGAACTCACAGGGCTTATAATAATTATTTGTATATTACTTATGATAATTAACCCCTTGCCACCCAGGCCAATTCTGACACTTCTCTCCTACATGTAAAAATCATAATTTTTTTTGATAGAAAATTACTCAGAAGCCTCAAGCATTATATATGTTGTTTTAGCAGACACCCTATGGAATAAAATGGTGGTCTTTGCAACTTTTTATGTTACATATTTGTGCAGCAATTTTTCAAACGTTTTTTTTGGAAAGAAACTGTTTCATTCATAAAAAAAAAACACTAAAGTTAGCACGATATTTTTTGTGTACCAAGCGATGCTTTAATTTTTTTACAGGTTACATGTTTAGAGTTACAGAGGAGGTCTAAGGCTAGAATTATTGTTCTCACTCTAACGATCGTGGCATATGTAACCTGTGTGTATCTGGATCTGATACTAACCAGTGCCTACCCAGCCACTGACTAGTATCTCTCCCCAGCCTGTCCCCACACACCCTCTCACCTGCTGACCTGTGAATGGGGGAATCACTCCTGCAGTGTTATTGTGTTCTGCCAGTGAATACGATGATCAGTGTTGCTAACTATAGCTGGCAGCACTGATTGTTTTGGGGAAAACCTGACAGGCTGGTTGTACTCAAGTCGGTTAATAGGTTGACTTGTGTAAAACCAGGTAGCCCATACATAGATCGACTATGGCTGGTCTCTGCTTAATTGGTGCAATTTCAATCCATGTATGGCCCGCTTAACCACTACACAGTCCCTAAACAGCCTTCCACAAACTTTTACATTTTTCCTTCCCAGATTCCTTCATCCTCCTCTCCTATACATAGTGCCCACTGTCATACTCTCCACACTTCTCTCCTGTACATAGCGCCCGCTGTCATATCCTACACACTCCTCTCCTGTACATAGTGCCCGCTGTCATACACTTCTCTCCTGTACATACTGCCCACTGTCGTACCCTCCACACTCCTCTCCTGTACATACTGCTCACCGTCATACCCTCCACACTCCTCTCCTGTACATACTGCCCACTGTCATACTCTTCACACTCCTCTCCTGTACATAGTGCCTTCTGCCATACCCTCCGCACTCCTCTCATGTACATAGTGCCCACTGTTAGACCCTCCACATTCCTCTCCCTCACCTGCACATACTTCCCACTTTTATACCATCCATTCTCCTCCCCTATGCCTCTTACCCACAAAAACAGTTCTTTAAAATTGCCCCATTATTAGTACTTATTTAATTTTGTAATTACTATTGTGATGTATAGAGGAACATGGGTGATGTCAGCTACTCTAAATATAGCACTTGTAAAAAAGTGTCCCTGAAAATATTTTTGAAATGTTGGCAACTATGCGGGTCAGTAGAGGGCCCCATGAGAGGCTCCTGGATTCCAATGATATTAAAGCGGTAGTAAACTTTTCTAACATTACTATTTTTTAGAGGCCCTTAGGTAGGTTATGCCATAATGTACAAGTATGCACAGCATATTAGCACATTAGGGTACACTTAAATTGTCAGACTGAGCCCTCCAGTGCTGTGCTGTGATCAATCCGACCCGGGCGCTTCCATCGTCTTCCTTCCGGGTTCTGTGCCTTCGGTCACTTGCCTTGGCCGGGCTGTGTTGATGTCATTCCCACACATGCTCATGTGCATCCTCTTTCTCTCATCCCCCCTTTCTCATCCTCTTTCCCTTACCCCTCACACCTCTTTCATACCCTTTCTCTCTCTCTCTCTCTCTCTCTCTCTCATCCTCCCTCTCTTTTTAATTTAATTTGTTAAAACAAAAAATTTTTGCATTTTTATTTATTAATTTATTGTTTATAAAAGGCCCCACCAAAATCCTCAGCACCAGGCCCATGATGTTCTTAATCTGGCCCTGCCAACCATACTACCAGATATAATACAAATAATAAATGCTGTGCCACCTGGTACACGTGTTATATTCCGCTTTGATACCTTAACCACTTGCCTACCGGCACTTGTATGCCCTTCCTGCCCAGGCCAATTTTCAGCTATCAGCGCTGTCACACTTGGAATGACAATTACGCGGTCATACTACACTGTAACCATGTGATGTTTTTTATTATATTTTTCACACAGAGCTTTCTTTTGGTGGTATTTAATCACCACTGGAGTTTTTATTTTTTGCTAAACAAACAATAAAAAGGCCAAACATTTTGTTAAAACATTTTGAAAACAGGTAGTTTTTCTCCTTCATTTATGTGTGCTGATGAGGCAGCACTGGTGGGCACTGATAGGCGGCACTGATAAGGTGGCACTGATGGCTACTGATGAGGCTGCATTGATGGCCACTGATAAGGCAGCACTGATGGCCACTGATGAGGCTGTACTGATGGGCACTGATAAGGTGGCACTGGTGGGCACTGATAAGTGGCATTGCTAGATGGCACTAATAGGTGGGCACTGATGGGTGGCACTGATGAGCTGCACTGAAGGGCACTAATAGATGGCACTGATGGACACTGATAGGCACTGGTAGGTGACACTGATAAGCAGCACTGATGATGAGGCACTGAATGGGAAGCACTGATCGGCGCATAGGTGATAGGTGGCATTGGTAGGCATTGATAGGTATCACTGGTGGGCACTTATAGTTGGCACTGGTGGGCACTGGTAGGCAGCACTTATTTGCACTGGTAGATGGCACTGGTGGGCACTAACAGGTGGCACTGGCGGGCACAGATAATGCGGCGGCGGCTCTCCGTGTTTGGGACCGATGTCCCTCTGACAGAAGCCGGTGATCAGTTTGTTTTTTCTCCTCACGCTGTGAGCGTGAGAAAAAAAATAGCCGATTACCGGCTCTGTTTACATCACGTGATCAGCTGTCATTGGCTGACAGCTGATCACGTGGTAAGGGGCCCGGGATCGACCCCTTACTCTGATCTGTGACGAGAGGCTCCTTGCAGCAGCTGTAATAATACCGCTAACGGCGCGCTGCTCCCCGCCAGCCCCTCCTTCCCTCCCGTCCAATGTGTTGTTTTGGGCGGGGAGCAGCGCGCCGTTAGCGGTATTATCGCAGGTCCTTCACTCCAGTGGTTGCTATGGGGGTGCGTTGCTATGCACCCGGCTCAGACTTGGACCGCGCCTCATTGAGTGGGGCGCGGTGGCTCCCTCCTCCCCCTTCGGGATCTCCTCTCCTCTGTGTGATGTGCGCGGAGAGTGGGGGAGGAGGGAGTGAGGCAGAGACAGACCGTTCGACGGTCCCCACACACACACCTCCACACGTGGCCACAATGATCAGATCTCTGTCCCCACTGGCTGCACTCACTGCCGCTTCCTCCTCGGCTGGGAGGAAGAGCCGAGAATGAGGAGGGACACAGACACCATCCACTACAGCACCTGCCCTGAGGTATGCAACAGGGGTATTGCAGAGGAGGGGGAGATAGTGGTTGGGGGGGCATTGTCAGGTAATTATGCTGCCAGGAGGGGGGGGGTTAGAGGATATCTTCTAGGGGGTGCTCTTTTTGTTTTGGGTTAGAGAGGACTTGTACTAGAAGTAGGAGGGGGGCAGATTTGAAGTTTTACCCCCTCCCCCCAGCGCAATTCCTCTCCCCTCCCACCCACTCCCCGATCCCATACCCGCTCATCCATCCCCCCCTGATCCTGATCCCATCCCCACTCCATCCATCCCCCTGATCCTATCCCCGCTCCATCCATTCCCCCCTGATCCTATCCCCCGCTCCATCCATTCCCCCCTGATCCTATCCCCGCTCTATCCATCCCCCATGATCCTATCCCCGCTCCATCCATCCCCCATGATTTTATCCCAGCTCCATCCATCCCCCTGATCCAATCCTGGCTCCATCCATCCCCCTGATCCCATCCCGGCTTTATCGATCCCCTGATCCTATTCCGACTCCATCCATTCCCCGATCCCATTCCAGCTCTATCCACCACCCCGATCCCGGCTCCATCCTTCCCCCCCAATCCCAGCTCCATCCATTGTGGTAGGTTAAGGGGGGAGAGCTGCACTGATGCACTAGACTGCTTAGTGGTGGGGGGTGACACCATGTATTACCGCACCAGGTGACACCAACCCTAGTGACACCACTGCTTCACTCACCCCATGCCTGTAATAATACTGCTAACGGTACGCTGCTCCCTGACGGCCCCTCCTCTCTTCTCGTTCGTCCTAGACTCCTAGGTGATACAGTGCAAGCCTTGCAGGCATGGAGTGAGTGAATTTTTTTTTTACTGGAGGGTCGCCATCGTAGGGAGGGGGCAGTACAGATGTATGGGGCCCGGGGAACACTTCAGTGTGCTCCCCCCACACTGTATGCTCTCCCCCACACTGTCCCGCCTGTATGCTCTCCCCCCTCCCCACACTGTCCCCCCTGTGTGCTCTCCCCCCACACCACACTGTCCCCCCTGTGTGCTCTCCCCCCACACTGTCCCCCCTGTGTGTTCTCCCCCCAAACTGTCCCACCTGTATGCTCTCCCCCCACACTGTCCCCCCTGTATGCTCTCCCCCCACACTGTCCCCCCTGTGTGCTCTCCCCCCACACTGCCCCCCCTGTGTGCTCTCCCCCCACACTGTCCCCCCCTGTGTGCTCTCCCCCCACACTGTCCCCCCTGTGTGCTCTCCCCCCACACTGTCCCCCCTGTGTGCTCTCTCCCACACTGTCCCCCCTGTGTGCTCTCCCCCCACACTGTCCCCCCTGTATGCTCTCCCCCCACACTGCCCCCCCTGTGTGCTCTTCCCCCACACTGTCCCCCCTGTATGCTCTCCCCCCTCCCCACACTGCCCCCCCTGTGTGCTCTCCCCCCTCCCCACACCGTCCCCCCTGTGTGCTCTCCCCCCACACCGTCTCCCCTGTGTGCTCTCCCCCCACACCGTCCCCCCTGTATGCTCTCCCCCCACACTGTCCCCCCTGTATGCTCTCCCCCCTCCCCACACTGTCCCCCCTGTGTGCTCTCCCCCTTCACTGTCCCCCCTGTGTGCTCTCCCCCACACTGTTCCCCCTGTGTGCTCTCCCCCCACACTGTCCCCCCTGTGTGCTCTCCCCCCCACACTGCCCCCCCAGTGTCCCCCCCTGTGTGCTCTCCCCCCCAGTGTCCCCCCCTGGGTGCTCCTCCCAGTGTCCCCCTGTGTGCTCCCCCCCCCAGTGACCCCCTGTGTGCTCTCCCCCCCCCAGTGTCCCCCTGTGTGCTCTCCCCCCAGTGTCCCCCTGTGTGCTCTCCCCCCAGTGTCCCCCTGTGTGCTCCCCCCCTAGTGTCCCCCCGTGTGCTCCCCCCAGTGTCCCCCCGTGTGCTCTCCCCCCCAGTGTCCCCCTGTGTGCTCCCCCCCCCAGTGTCCCCCTGTGTGCTCCCCCCCTAGTGTCCCCCTGTGTGCTCCCCCCCAGTGTCCCCCGTGTGCTCCCCCCCAGTGTCCCCCCGTGTGCTCTCCCCCCCAGTGTCCCCCTGTGTGCTCCCCCCCCCAGTGTCCCCCTGTGTGCTCCCCCCCAGTGTCCCCCTGTGTGCTCTCCCCCCACACTGTCCCCCCTGTGTGCTCTCTCCCACACTGTCCCCCCTGTGTGCTCTCCCCCCACACTGTCCCCCCTGTATGCTCTCCCCCCCACACTGCCCCACCTGTGTGCTCTTCCCCCACACTGTCCCCCCTGTATGCTCTCCCCCCTCCCCACACTGCCCCCCCTGTGTGCTCTCCCCCCTCCCCACACCGTCCCCCCTGTGTGCTCTCCCCCCACACCGTCTCCCCTGTGTGCTCTCCCCCCACACCGTCCCCCCTGTATGCTCTGCCCCCACACTGTCCCCCCTGTATGCTCTCCCCCCTCCCCACACTGTCCCCCCTGTGTGCTCTCCCCCTTCACTGTCCCCCCTGTGTGCTCTCCCCCACACTGTTCCCCCTGTGTGCTCTCCCCCCACACTGTCCCCCCTGTGTGCTCTCCCCCCCACACTGCCCCCCCAGTGTCCCCCCCTGTGTGCTCTCCCCCCCAGTGTCCCCCCCCTGGGTGCTCCTCCCAGTGTCCCCCTGTGTGCTCCCCCCCCAGTGACCCCCTGTGTGCTCTCCCCCCCCCCCAGTGTCCCCCCTGTGTGCTCTCCCCCCAGTGTCCCCCTGTGTGCTCTCCCCCCAGTGTCCCCCTGTGTGCTCCCCCCCTAGTGTCCCCCCGTGTGCTCCCCCCAGTGTCCCCCCGTGTGTCCCCCCTCTCCCCCCCAGTGTCCCCCTGTGTGCTCCCCCCCCAGTGTCCCCCTGTGTGCTCCCCCCCAGTGTCCCCCGTGTGCTCCCCCCAGTGTCCCCCCGTGTGCTCTCCCCCCCAGTGTCCCCCTGTGTGCTCCCCCCCCCAGTGTCCCCCTGTGTGCTCCCCCCCAGTGTCCCCCGTGTGCTCCCCCCAGTGTCTCCCTGTGTGCCCCCCCCAATGTTTCCCTGTGCAGGTGTGGCTTGGGACGCAGGGGGCCCCATGATCTTCTTTTGCACAGGGGCCCCATCAGTTGTCAGTCCGCACCTGGTGTCCTGCACCAGTCCCCCCCCCCCACCACCACCACTTCCTGGCCAGCCTGGCTGTGTATCGGATAAGAGTCTAATATGGATTTTTTTGGGGATGACCCCCCTTTTTTTTTTTCTTGTTGCCTGCAACAGTTACTTTATCATAGCATTTTTCCAGTTCTCTTTGTGGATGACAGAGGATCACCAACCATACTACCAGATATAATACAAATAATAAATGCTGTGCCACCTGGTACACGTGTTATATTCCGCTTTGATACCTTAACCACTTGCCTACCGGCACTTTTATCCCCTTCCTGCCCAGGCCAATTTTCAGCTATCAGCGCTGTCACACTTGGAATGACAATTACGCGGTCATACTACACTGTAACCATGTGATGTTTTTTATTATATTTTTCACACAGAGCTTTCTTTTGGTGGTATTTAATCACCACTGGAGTTTTTATTTTTTGCTAAACAAACAATAAAAAGGCCAAACATTTTGTTAAAACATTTTGAAAACAGGTAGTTTTTCTCCTTCATTTATGTGTGCTGATGAGGCAGCACTGGTGGGCACTGATAGGCGGCACTGATGGCTACTGATGAGGCTGCATTGATGGCCACTGATAAGGCAGCACTGATGGCCACTGATGAGGCTGTACTGATGGGCACTGATAAGGTGGCACTGGTGGGCACTGATAAATGGCATTGCTAGATGGCACTAATAGGTGGGCACTGATGGGTGGCACTGATGAGCTGCACTGAGCTGCACTGAAGGGCACTAATAGATGGCACTGATGGACACTGATAGGCACTGGTAGGTGACACTGATAAGCAGCACTGATGATGAGGCACTGAATGGGAAGCACTGATCGGCGCATAGGTGATAGGCATTGATAGGTATCACTGGTGGGCACTTATAGTTGGCACTGGTGGGCACTGGTAGGCAGCACTTATTTGCACTGGTAGATGGCACTGGTGGGCACTAACAGGTGGCACTGGTGGGCACAGATAATGCGGCGGCGGCTCTCCGTGTTTGGGACCGATGTCCCTCTGACAGAAGCCGGTGATCAGTTTGTTTTTTCTCCTCACGCTGTGAGCGTGAGAAAAAAAATAGCCGATTACCGGCTCTGTTTACATCACGTGATCAGCTGTCATTGGCTGACAGCTGATCACGTGGTAAGGGGCCCGGGATCGACCCCTTACTCTGATCTGTGATCAGCCGAATCTCGAGGACTCGCTGATTACAAAGCGCACCACGTGTGCCACGCAGGCAGCTCATTCACGGGAGGACGTAAATGGATGCTTTCCCGGCAATTCAGGCCTGCGCTGTAGCCGAGTTTTGGCTATAGCGCAGGCGCGAAGGGGTAATACAATCAAAAATATATATATATATTTAATTGCACGTGGAAAAAAGTCTCTTGTGTTGTTCATATTACATAAGACTCCCATTATTCATTGTTCACCACATGTGTAAGTTACAAGTCTTTAAATGTATTAATCCTTCAAATTGTGCTCAGTGATCCTGCGCCCTCACCTCCAGATGTGCACCTGTAATAAATCACGTGCAATTTTTATTTATTTTCTATTTTTGTATATATTTATTTATTCATTTATTTTTAACGTATCAAACTACTTACCATCCAGTGACTTACCTGTACGTCGCTGGACGTTCGGTCCTTACTGGGATGTTGCCACAGGGAGACCTAAGCGACCAGCCGTTGCTTCCGCTGGCTGGCCGGACCGCCAAGCAAAGCCAGGATCAGCTTTGATCGTCTGTTCGTAACAGTAACTCGGAAGTGATGACATCTCTACTGGTTTACTCGGAAACCATCAGAGCCATTTTTTAAAAATCAAAAGCAGTGGCGTAACTAGAATGCTCAGGGCCCCAATGCAAGAAACCATAGAGGCCCCCCCCCCCCCCCACCTCCGGACATGGTCTTTTCTCCAAGCCCGATGGCAGAACACCAGGGCCCAGTCTCAAGTGGGTGGCTGCATATAAAGGAACCGATTTCTCCATTTCCCCCGCTTCTCCTCCTCTCCCTATCGCAGGCATTCAGTGGCTGTAGGAGGAAAATGGAGAGGTCGGTTCCTCTGTCGGAGTTTCACAATCTTTTTCCAGTCAGGGCACCCTTGAAGTATACCCCTAGGTGAATGGGGCTGCACTACAACCCCCCTGCAAATTCTGAAAAAAAAAAACATCAATTGCAGCCACTGTGCCCATCAATTGCTGCCACTGTGCCCATCAAATGCTGCCACTGTGCCCATCAAATGCCGCCACTGTGATATCAAATGCCGCCACTGTGCCCATCAAGCTCTGCCACTGTGCCATCAAATGCCGCCACTGTGCCCATCAATTGCAGCCACTGTGCCCATCAAATGCTGCCACTGTGCCTATCAAATGCCGCCACTGTGCCCATCAAATGCCGCCACTGTGATATCAAATGCCGCCACTGTGCCCATCGAGCTCTGCCACTGTGCCATCAAATGCCGCCACTGTGCCCATCAAGCTCTGCCACTGTGCTATCAAATGCCGCCACTGTGCCCATCAAATGCCGCCACTGTGCCCATCAAATGCCGCCACTGTGCTAATCAATCTCTGCCACTGTGCCATCAAATGCCACCACTGTGCCAATCAAATGCTGCCACTGTGTAACAGAAATGATAAAGATTAACCATAAGAGAACAAATTATAATTCCACCACCGGATGTACCGCCAGCCCGCAAGACAAAAAAAAAATAAAAAAATAGAGCAAGTCTGGCGCTGCCCCTCATACATGGGAAATGTATCAGAGGTGGGATCCAGTCCCCCTGCGACAGTGAACCGCTGCAGGAGGGGCCTTTTATGGAGGAATTGCATAAGGCTTCCCCAACGGTAGCAAAAATATAATATAAACTGTAAAACCTTTTTTGAAAAGGGAACAACATCAATGCTAACCATTCAAACGTGGGATAGGGTTTCGCAGACTAACAAGCTTCCTCTTGAGTGTAACTACTGACTTGCGGCCAGGTTTTAAAGTCCAGTTGAGAAGTAACAGGTTCCTAGGGGGGGTATCGCCTCCTGAAGGGACCGTTTATGCACCCTACTAAAACTGCAAAGAGTGTTACCGGTTGGATTCAACAGCGATCTATTTGAACGGAGAGAGAGGTGGGTTTCAGACGTTTTGGGGGGTCTTTCCTGGGACTCCTTTGATCGCTCGGCCCTTGTTTTACCTTATCAGCAACAAGAGTTTTTTCCACCAAGTACTACTGTATTAGACATGTGCACAACAAAAAAATTTGTTTATTTTCGTTTCGTTTTTTTAGTTTTTGAAAAAAAATCGTTTTTTTTTGTTTCGTTTTTTTCGTTTTCGTTGATTCATAACGATTCGTACATTCGTAAGTCGTCGTTATTCGTATTCGTAACAATTCGTACATTTGTAAGAGTTATTTTTCGTTGATTCGTTTTTTCGTTAGTTTAATTTTCGTTCATTCGTTTATTCAAAATTCGGACGCATTCGTAGTTATTCGTACATTCGTAACATTCGTAACATTCGTAGATTCGTAATCGGAGCATAATTCAGAATTTTATGTAATGTGTATGCTATTATTACATTTTAATAATTTACGAATCGAAAAAAAAAAGTTACGAATCGAAAAAAAAGTTACGAATGTACAAATGTTTTTGTTCAATCCATTCATTACGAATCGAAAAAAAAAAAAAAGTTACTAATCGAAAAAAAAGTTACGAATCGGAAAAAAAAATACGAATCGAAAAAAAAAAAGTTACGAATCGGAAAAAAAAGTTACGAATCGGAAAAAAAAGTTACGAATCGAAAAAAAAAGTTACGAATGTACAAATTTTTTTGTTCAATCCATTCGAAGCACGTTAAGCAGCACCATTGTAAGGGACACGGAAAATTACCAATTCAACAAAAAAAAAAGTTGTTCCTTTTTTCGTTTTTCGGATTTTCGTTGTTTGGTTTTTCAGATTTTCGTTGCTTTTCGGATTCGTTCGATTCGAACGATTCGTTAATCGGATTCATACGATTCGAACGATTCGTTATTCGGATTCGTACGATTCGAACGATTCGTTCATTCGTACGAAAACGAACGAACGAAAAAAAACAAAAAAAAACGAAAAACGAAAAAAAAAAAAAAAAAACGAATTGCACATGTCTATACTGTATGTCATGTTTTGTTTGGGGATCAAATACTTATTTTACTCACTGAACTGCAACTAAATTTATAATTTTAGTTTTCTGTATTTTTGGTTGATATACAATACACCTATGATAAAAAAAAATGATAGACCCTTCATTTCTTTGTAAGTGGGCAAACTTACAAAATCTGCAGGGGGTCAAATAATTATAATAATTATTTCCCCCACTGTAGTTTGGTAAGAACAAGAACAGTTTTCGGGACTGAAAATAGGGTTGCCTTTCTTATTCTAAATAGGAGGGGGCTTTGTATTGTGGGAATCAAATATTTTTTGAAATTAATAATTATACCTTCTGTAGACATTATACTAATTACTTAAATTGCACAAGAACCCTTTAATTTTTTATTTTCTTTATGTCAAATGTGCTGAAAGAGATTATAGGTAAGTCAGGGAACATGTACCTCATCTGTATTGACTTGGATTTACGTACATTTTAGGTACAACATAATTGTTTTCTAAAAGCATTCTTAATATCTTTATTCCGTAAGCTATACACAACGGGGTTTAGCATGGGTGTTAATACTGTGTAGAACATGGCCACCAGAGAGTCAATATCAGCCGAGTATGAAGCAGTTGGCCGAACATACATGAAGATCAAAGGTAGGAAGTACATGTTCACCACCACAAAATGTGAA
This sequence comes from Lithobates sylvaticus, assembly GCA_028564925.1. Classification (NCBI taxonomy): domain Eukaryota; kingdom Metazoa; phylum Chordata; class Amphibia; order Anura; family Ranidae; genus Lithobates; species Lithobates sylvaticus. The sequence goes on along the minus strand of CM053036.1, from coordinate 213,166,058 downwards.
GCACAGGTGGAAAATGTTTTCTTACGCCCTTTGGATGATGCTATCTTGAGCACAGACCTGATGATATGAACATAGGACGTCACAATTACAGAGAAGCATAACAGAAGTATAATGGCACCAAGAGTAGAACCTATTGTCACATTGAGTGAGGTGTCGGCACAAGCCAACTGAAGCAACGGTGGGTGATCACAGTAATAATGGTGAATGATATTTGGGCCACAATAGGGCAACCTAGAAGCCAGGGTGGCTGTTGCAATTGGATAAGCTAAGCCTATTGTCCACGACGCCACAGCTAGGGAAATATACAGCTGTCTGACCATGATGTTATGGTAATGGAGGGGAGAACAGATAGCCATATAGCGATCATAGGCCATGGCAGTCAGGAGAAGACACTCAACTGCTTGACAAGAGATAAAGTAATACATCTGGAGGAAGCAGGCCACATAAGCTATCTTATCATTGTGCACCGAGAACTTGGCAAGCATCTTGGGGATGGTCACGGTGATGGAACTCAAGTCCAAGAACGAGAGGTTGCTGACAAAGAAATACATTGGAGTGTGAAGTTTTTGGTCCAGAATAATGAGGAGAAATATGATGCCATTTCCCGTGACAGTGAAAAGGTAGATAAAGAGAAAAACACAAAAAAGAAGAGTACTGAGACTTTGAAAACTGGGAAAGCCAAAGATGATAAACTCTGTCACCGATTTTGTAGAGACGTTAGAGGAATCCACAGCACGAGGAAGTTCTGTATTCACCTACACAAGAACTTGATTATAATAACATTTTATGTTGTTTTGTTTTAAAAAGTTTTTTTATAGAACATGGACCTTATATTTATTTCTGTATGTAGGAGGGACTGAGGGAGGAACCTGTTATGGACTGAGAATTAAAATAGGCTGATTTTGAAACTCCATGAAAAGCTCAGTACACAAATTGATGGTCAGGCACTGCTGCTCCTCTTAAAAGTGTGTTTGACAGGTGGTGAGGAGACGATATGTTGTCTCCTCGCCACCTGATTTAAACACATGATTGCCGTGCAATGCACACGATTGCTACACAGTAGTATGGCAATTAGAGGTTTAAACCAATTGTGAGGTGGCAACACTGTGCCCAGTGATCTCCCATGTTGTTCTCGTAGATCTCCACCTCTTTAAGGTTGCCTACCCCTGCCATAGACCATACCAGCAAGACCTTCATACCTCTATCCAATACCCTTATAGAAGAGGGGAGATAATAGGGTGGACATCTCCAACACTCCAGCAAATGAATGAGAAGCCCATTGGCTTCAGACTACAGAACACCATGGTCATCCAGTTGAATGAGACACCCTCTGAACCGTGTCTAAAAAGTAAAAAAAATTGCAACAGACAGGTGTTGCTTGAAGCCACCTTGCTCAGAAGATGCTGTTAGGTAGGAACCTTCAATCACTAATTATAAAACCATTTGGGAAATGTGCAGTGAAATCCTGTAATAGGGAATTCAGTTTGGAACAATAAGCCTCATGCCCTGTACACGCGGTCAGAAATTCAGACGGAAAATGTCCGATCGGACCATGTTGATGGAAAATCCGACCGTGTGTGGGCTCCATCGGACTTTTTCCGTCGGAATTTGCTCTCAAATTTTCCGACAACAAAATCCGATCGGACTTTTTCCGATCGTGTGTAGAGAATTCCGACTGACAAAGTGCCACGCATGCTCAGATCAAATTAGGAGACCAAACCTATTGGCTAATAGCCTCTACGTAGTTCCGTCGTACGCACCGAACGTCACCACATTCAGAATGATCGGATTTGTCCGACCGTGTCCGACTTTGTCCGACCGTGTGTATGCAACACCAGTGTCGGACAAAATCCGTCTGAAAAAATCTGACGGATTTTTGTGGTCGGAATTTCTGACCGTGTGTACTCGGCATTTGAGTAATATGCTGCATACGTAGCATATGTCACTCAAAAAGGGGTTTTTCTACATAAGAACATTTTGGCAAATCATTGAAGGAAAACAAAGGACTGACAATGTGTTACCAGAGATGGCTAAAGGACCAACATGTCACAAGGGATGGTGCATCAGATGATGTAAAGCAGGATGTAAGGCTTAATGTACAGGGTGGGATAGGGTGGAGAATGTACAGCACAGTTAACAGAATAGAATGGTGTACGGGAGAGAGTGTACTTACTTGCCTTCTTACGCCAGAAGTGGCAGCAGCAGTCCTCACCCATTCCACTCTTTACACTGTGGGGTCCCCCATGTCAGTCTCTGAAGTGCACAGAATGTATGGTAGGAAGAAGAGAATGTACAGCACATTGTATAGCATGGGTCTTGAATAAAAATTTACGGAGGTCCATTCAGTAAAATCTTCTTTTGGCAGAGGTCCGAATCTCACTTTTACACTATAACACATAACAGCCCCCCTGCATATCAGTGTCTTTAGCCTACCCTTCACATCATAGCCCCTTCCCATCAGGGCCTCCTCTTTTCACCAGTATCTAAAGCCCCACCCTTCGCATCACAACCCTCCTTAAGGCTGGGTTCACACCATCCCCGCATCCGTCTCACAGCAGGGGTCCGGTGCGTCCTGGTTCACCATCTCAGGTCCGATTTCAGCCCAAATGTTGGGCTGAATTCAGACCTGAAACGGACCAAAAGGTGCACAGGACCTGCTGCAGAGGTATCTGAACCGGCTCCGTAGAGAGCCGGTCAAAATCTCCTGCTATTGCGAATTGGATGTGGGGAACCTGCATCCAATTTGCAATGGAGTGAACCCAGTCTAACTTCACAGTTTCCCCCTTTACATCAGTGTCCATAGTCCCCCTTTACATCTCAGTCCCCCTTTACATCTCAGTCCCCCCTTTAAAGCAATTACACCGTGCCCTCAGTTCCCTTTCACATCAAAGCCCCCCTTTACATTGGAGTGCCCCTTTATATTGTAGTGCCCTTTATAACAATGTGCCCATTAAATCACAGTGCCCATTATATCACAGTGGCTTTTATATCACAGTGCCCTTTACATCATACTGTCCCTCCACATCAGAGTGTCCAACCTACTATGTTAACAAGCGGGTGATTACCTGCTTGTTAATTTGAAAAGACTCCCGTTCTTTGTCCTCAACTGCAGCACCTCCTGCCACCCGCCAGCTGTGAGGATGACAGTGGCGGCTGTGAAGGAGGCTCAGGAGAGCTCATACAGCTGATAAATGGGGGGGTCATGTTCTGGACAGGACTGGCACTCTGTCCAGGCTTTGACCGTGGTGCACCATTTAGTGATCCCTGGTGTATGTAGTAGAATGTTATTAAACAGAGAATGTACAGCACCAGGGGAGGGCTGGCAGCCTTAGGCCTGGGGGGGGGGGGGGGAGTCCAGTCAAGTGGCCAATTGAACCACCGAATCAGCTCACCATCCATGCCCAGCTGGTTTTTCAATGCAGCCTCACCAGTGCCCCTCAATGCAGCCTGATCAGTGCCCATCAATGCCGCCTCATCAGTGCCCATCAATGCAGCCTCACCAGTGTCCATAAATGCCATCTCACCAGTGCCCATCCAATGCACCCTGATCACTGGGTCAGGGTAAATGGGGTGTATGGGGGGGGATGGGATGTGGGGGTCAGCTGGGGGTGTCAGGGTCTCTTACCTGGCAGCTCAGCTTGCATGCCACGGCCAGCGCAAACCTGCACCCAGCCCCACAGCCCGAGCCAGTCACAGGCACCCTGCCTACAAGAATCTGGTCTCTGGGGGTTGTAGTTTCCTCTGCGCTGCTTGGGAGCTTGAGTGCGGACTACAACTCCCAGAATGCAACAGTGGCCGGCCGGCGCCCGCTGCCTGCTGCTATTTTTACGGCTGCGACGGTCGGCCACTGTTGCATTCTGGGAGTTGTAGTCCGCACTCAAGCTCCCAAGCAGCGCAGAGGAAACTACAACCCCCAGAGACCAGATTCTTGTAGGTTTTCAACGTAAGTTAGGGCGGCCTGGGGGGCAATTGCCACTCTGCCCCCCAGCACAGCCCTCCTCTGTACAGCACAGTGTACAAAGTTGAATGGTGTATGAAGAGAAGTTGCAGAACAGTGTATAGAGTTGGATGGCGTGGAGCTAAGCATGTACAGCACAGTGTATAGAGTAGGATGATGTGGAGCTGAGTATAGTGTAGGATGGTGTGAACAGCACTGTGTACAGAGTGGCATTTTGCAAAGCACAGAATGTTTACAAAGTTTGATGAAGCAGTGAATGTACAGCACAGTCTATAGAGTTGGATGGTGTTGAGCAGATAATGTACAGCACAGTGAATGTGATTCCCTTAGTTCTGTTCAGCAGGGTCCCCTACACGACTCTTGTACAGGCCAGCACAGCATTTACAACAACATCTAGTAGGGGGTCTGTCATCTTCTGCCCTCTCTACCTGGATTATAGAGAGTAAACGCTGAGTCAGCTGATACAGACTGTGCAGAATAAAGTAAAAATTAAATTGTATGCAGGAAGAGGTCTCCATTTAGTCACGGGAGGATAAGAGGATAAGATGATGGATGGGTTAGTGTCACTGTTGAAATTTTGTCTAAAGCTGCAGAAACCTTTTAATCAAATGGAAGTACCAATATGCACAATTTTCTTAAATTTCTTAAACCCATTGTGTCAAAAGGCTTTAAATATCCTGAGCCATCATCTACTTACAGTTTGCGGGAGAACTCCCGTAGCCAAAGCATAGCATAAAATCACAAATAAAATATGAGAGCAAATGTTAGTTATCATGTTTAGTTACTCATAAGCAGATAGAAGGGTATTTGGCTTACTTGGCTTGTGTGCAAACACTACTTATATAAGCTGGACCTTATTAAATCAAGGAGAAGGCTTAATGAATTAGTCGTAATCCCCAGGGGCCAATTACATATATTGTTTGTAAATAATAAAACGCTTTACTAATTAAGTGTTGCATTACTTGCACATCAAATAAGCAGCTGCAGCAAATCTCCTGAGATGATATGTATAATTCTGAAAGCATTACAGAGGATCTCTAGCCAAAAGTTTTGAATGCAGTACGGAAGGGGGACATACTAAAACATTTAATGTGAAAACGGCTTAATGTAGCTTAACGTGTAATTAAGTTTAAGTGTAATTAAGTGTGATTAAGTGCCTAAACCTCAATCAATTGCCCTGAAACTTTGCACAGCCTAAATTTTTACTTTTCCAAACATATCCTATAAATTATATGCATTTCGGTGTTCCACAAAGCAAACTAGGGACATTAAACTTGTTTTTTAGGGAGTTTAATGTGGCTTAACGTACAAAAAAGTCCTTAAATGTTAACCAAATGAGCTAAATTTTTAGAATATGTTGGCATGGATAGAGTCTTCTATTGTGTAAAGTTTGGGGGAAATTGGTTAACATTTAAGGTCTTTTTTTTGTAGGTTAAGCCATATTAAGCTCCCTAAAAAACAAGCTTAATGTCCCTAGTTTTCCTTGTGGAACACCAAAATGCATTAAACTTACAGGGTAGTTTTGGATAGGTAAAAACTTAGGCTGTGCAAAGTTTCAGAACAATTGGTTGAGGTTTAGGTACTTTATTACACGTTAAGCTACATTAAGCCATTTTCACATTAAATGTTTTAGTATGTCGCTACGGAAGGGGCTTTGTAATTTTTTTTTAGCATCCGCATAAAAGACATTATTGGTTATGAGTACTGATCCAGAGAATTCATCCGAATGCACTTGCTGCTTCACAAATACTGATGAGATTCAGGCTCGGGTTGATCATGAATTCAACCTGAACCCAAGTCATTCACGGTTCAAGAAAACAGACTATTGTGACCATTTGTGCTCATAGCAAACAATTGCCAACAGTGCACTTTCTGGTTGCTGAACTGTGGTCAAATGGCTTAAAAAGGCCAATAAAAGAGGTTTTCGTATATGCCACCCCCTCTCTAAAAATGTAGGGATAAGCTGGCAGTTGAGTCCAAACCTATTTTAAGACTTTTGCTTGTTTGGAAGTTCAGTAGACAATCAAACTAAATGGGTGTTCGGCCAAGCCAAACTCCAACTAGGAGCTACTGCCCCTCTATGTTCAGAACATGTGCCAGGCAAGGTATGTGAACTCTCTCTGCCAAGGCTGGAGCCAGTGGCGGCTGGTGTTTTTTTTTTTTTTTTTGACCTGGTCGGTCACTTACCCAGAAGAGACAATAGGGAATATTAATTTACTATTGTCACACAACCCCCCTGCTGGAGAGGCCTGAAAAAGAACTGGAAGCAGTCAGCAGTAGGGATGAGCCGAACACCCCCCCGTTCGGCTCGCAACAGAACCCGCGAACGGACCTAAAGTCCGTGCGAGCTTTAGAACCCTATTAGTTATAATGGATGCGAACGTTCGAAATTAAAAGTGCTCATTTTAAAGGCTAATATGCATGTTAATGTCATAAAAAGTGTTTGGGGACCTGGGTCCTGCCCCAGGGACATGTATCAATGCAAAAAAATTTTTTAAAAACGGCCGTTTTTTCAGGAGCAGTGATTTTAATAATGCTTAAATTGAAACAATAAAAGTGTAATATTCCTTTAAATTTCGTACCTGGGGGGTGTCTATAGTATGCCTGTGAAGGGGCGCATGTTTCCCGTGTTTAGAACTGTCTCTGCGCAAAGTGTCATTTTTGAAAGTAAAAAAGCTATTTAAAATCACTCGCGGCTAATGTTAATTCACGGCTCCCGTAACACAGAGAACAGTCATTCATTGAAACTCATTCATAAAAAAAAGTCATTGATAAAAAAAAAAAAAAAAAAAAAAATGAAAAAAAAAAAAAGCGTCGGGGTCCCCCCAAATTCAATAACCAGGCCCTTCAGGTCTGGGATGGATATTAAGGGGGATCCCAGCCAAAAAAAAAAAAAAAAAAATGGCGTAGGGTCCCCCTCAAAATCCATACCAGACCCTTGAGGTCTGGTATGGATTTTAAGGGGAACCCTAGCCAAAAAAAATGGCGTGGGGTCCCCCTCAAAATCCATACCAGACCCTTATCCGAGCACGCAACCTGGCAGGCCGCAGGAAAAGAGGGGGGGACGAGAGCGGCCCCCCCTCTCGCCTGAACCGTACCAGGCCACATGCCCTCAACATTGGGAGGATGCTTTGGGGGTCTAAGACCCCAAAAGCACCTTGTCCCCATGTTGATTAGGACAAGGGCCTCTTCCCCACAACCCTGGCCGGTGGTTGTGGGGGTCTGCGGGCGGGGGGCTTATCGGAATCTGGAAGCCCCCTTTAACAAGGGGACCCCCAGATCCCGGCCCCCCCCCTGTGTGAAATGGTAAGGGGGTACAAAAGTACCCCTACCATTTCACCAAAAAAGTGGCAAAAATGGTAAAAAGGACAGGAGACAGTCTTTGACAATTCCTTTATTAAAATCTTCTTTCTTCTTTCTTCATCCTTCGGATTCTTCATCTTCTCCTTCCTTCATCTTCTTCCATCTTCTTCTTCCATTTTCTTCTTCCTCCGATCCGCTTCTTCTTGCGCTGGTCTTCTCGTCCTTCTCGTCCGGCATCTTCTTCCGTCGGCGTCGGCGTCGGTGTCGGTGTCTTCTTGGGCCGCTCCGCGCAATGGGAGGCTCCCGCTGTGTGAGGCTCCGCTCCATCTGACAGGTCTTTTAAAACGGAGGGCACCTGGTGACCCCGCCCCCCTCTGACATCATGGGGAAAGCCATCATGGAATTCCCCATGACGTCCCTGTGCGTCAGAGGGGGCGGGGTCACCAGGTGCCCTCCATTATAAAAGACCTGTCAGACGGAGCGGAGCCTCACACAGCGGGAGCCTCCCATTGCGCGGAGCGGCCCAAGAAGAGACAGAGACACCGACGCCGACGGAAGAAGATGCCGGACGAGAAGGACGAGAAGACCAGCGCAAGAAGAAGCGGATCGGAGGAAGAAGAAAATGGAAGAAGAAGATGGAAGAAGATGAAGGAAGGAGAAGATGAAGAAACCGAAGGATGAAGAAAGAAGAAAGAAGATTTTAATAAAGGAATTGTCAAAGACTGTCTCCTGTCCTTTTTACCATTTTTGCCACTTTTTTGGTGAAATGGTAGGGGTACTTTTGTACCCCCTTACCATTTCACACAGGGGGGGGGGCGGGATCTGGGGGTCCCCTTGTTAAAGGGGGCTTCCAGATTCCGATAAGCCCCCCGCCCGCAGACCCCCACAACCACCGGCCAGGGTTGTGGGGAAGAGGCCCTTGTCCTAATCAACATGGGGACAAGGTGCTTTAGGGGTCTTAGACCCCCAAAGCATCCTCCCAATGTTGAGGGCATGTGGCCTGGTACGGTTCAGGCGAGAGGGGGGGCCGCTCTCGTCCCCCCCTCTTTTCCTGCGGCCTGCCAGGTTGCGTGCTCGGATAAGGGTCTGGTATGGATTTTGAGGGGACCCCACGCCATTTTTTTTGGCTAGGGTTCCCCTTAAAATCCATACCAGACCTCAAGGGTCTGGTATGGATTTTGAGGGGGACCCTACGCCATTTTTTTTTTTTTTTTTTGGCTGGGATCCCCCTTAATATCCATCCCAGACCTGAAGGGCCTGGTTATTGAATTTGGGGGACCCCTACGCTTTTTTTTTTTTTTGTTTTTTATTAATGAATGACAGCTCTCTGTGTTACAGGAGCCATCAATTCATTAGCCGCGAGTGATTTAAATAGCTTTCTTCCTGCAAAAATGACACTTTTTTGCAGGGAAAGTTCTAAGCACAGGAAACCTGCCCTCCTTCACAGGCTACCTATAGACACCCCCCAGATGTGATACTGCAATGCTGTTCTAACAGCATGCACACACATATCCCCAGAAATAAAGAACATATTGTTGTCAGCAGTCAGCAGCACACTGACACGCTGACACTGTGAGTGAAACATAATATGCGAGGCCGCCGCCGCGGCGGCCTCTTATACCGTGGGGCGTGTATTAAAGCCCCTGAGCTATAATTGGCTACAGGCATCCTGCCTGTAGCCAATTATGGCTCTCCTCGCTGCCGGCGCTGTGATTGGCCAAGCATGCGGGGTCACAGTGCATGCTTGGCCAATCATCAGCCAGCATTGCACTGCGCGGGCCGCAATGCATTGCGGGGCCGCTCGCATCACACGAATTTGATGCGAGCGGTCCCAATAGTTCTGGGCTCGCCGAGCGAGCGAACACCCGGTGCTCGATTCGAACATGGGTTCGAATCGAACACCGGGCTCATCCTTAGTCAGCAGGTGTTTGTGAGGTGGAGTGGAGCAGGACACATTTCTCCCCTTCCTGCACATAATGCCACCCCTTTTACCCTACACTCCCCTTCCTGTATACACTGCTCCCCTTTTAATCCTACACCCTCTTCCTGTAATCACTGCCCCCGCCTGGTGTTTTTTTTGGGGGGCAAACAATGCACCCACAAAAAAATCCTCACCCCCCCTGGTTGGTCACTTACCCAGAGGAGACTCATTGTGACAATAGCAAATATTAATTTGCTATTGTCACACAACCCCCCTGCAGGAGAGGCCTTAAAGAGAACTGGAGGCAGTCAGCAGGTGTTTGTGAGGTGGAGTGGAGCAGGACACAGCAGTGTGAGAAGTGTGGACTAGCTCTTTGTGGATGACAGATCCCCCTATCATGGTATGGAAAAGAAGTGGGTGTAATCTGTAGTCCTAACACACCTCTGGCCTTCGGTGACAAATCTTTTCCTTTATCAATGAATACAAGGTTTGTTCTGATTGGCCAAGGTGGAAAGATGGGCAGATAACACAACGATTTCCACCTTAGCCAGTCAGAGCAGGGGGAAACTACAATTCCCATCATGCCTAGTCATGTCTGTAAATGTCAGAGTTTTACAATGCCTCATGGGATGTGTAGTTCCACAACAGCTGGAGGGCCGTAGTTTGGAGATCCCTGAGTCAGAGGAAGCCTTGTATTCATTGATTAAAAATACAAGACTTTCCGTGAATGGCATAGAAGTACTCAGCCTAACTCTCTTTAATTCTGGAAGTCATATAGTGTTTATATAAATGGAATGGTTATAACTTCTATAAACATCATATTTATTAAATTAATTCATTAAATAACATGCACAGAACCCTTTATATTCTCTTTTTGTTTTGGCCAAATGTGCCAAAGAGCTTGGGGGAAAGTAATGGAATATATACCACAATTGTGTAGGCTTGAATTAAGGGTGCATTCATAAAGTATTAACTTTTTTCAATTTTGTTATGTTGCAGCCTGATACTACAGTTGTTTAAATTCATTTTTTCTTTTCATTTTCATAATCTACACTTAGTAGTACCAGGGCTGGTGCTACCACTAGGCAAACTAGGCAGCCACCTAGGGCGCACTGCTGCCTAGGGCGCTCAGCCACTGGTGTTCCTACTCTCTTCTCTCTGCAGCAAGCAGCTAAGTCTCAGCATCGGCAGGCAGCCGCTGCTCCGTTCACACATAGTGTCAGAGGTGCAGTGGCGGCGGAGGACCGTGTCTGTGTTCCTACTCCTAAATGAATGGAAGCAAGCAAACATTCATTGATGGGCACTGGTAGGCTGCATTTTATGTGCGATGGTGAGGCTGCGTTTGATGGGTGCTGGTAGGCTGCATTGATAGGCGTTGGTGAGTCTGCATTTGATGGGCATTGGTGCGGCTGCATTGATGGGCGCTGGTGAGGCTGCATTGATGGGCGCTGGTGAGGCTGCATTAATGGGCGCTGGTAAGGCTGCATTTGATGGGTGGTGGTGAGGCTGCATTGATGGACGCTGGTAAGGCTGCATTTGATGGGCGCTGGTAAGGCTGCATTTGATGGGCGCTGGTGAGGCTGCATTTGATAGGCGCTGGTGAGGCTGCATTTTATGGGCGCTGGTGAGGCTGCATTGATGGGCATGGGTGAGGCTGCATTTGATGGGTGCTGATGAGGCTGCATTTGATGGGTGCTGATGAGGCTGCATTTGATGGGTGCTGGTGAGGCTGCATTTGATGGGGGCTGGTGAGGCTGCATTGATGGGCGCTGGTAGGCTGCACTGATGGGCGCTGGTGAGGCTGCATTTGATGGTCGCTGGTGAGGCTGCATTTGATGGGCGCTGGTGGGCTGTATTTGATGGGCGCTTAATTTAAAAGGTGGGGTATACATGGGCAGGGCAAAGGGGGTGGGGTCGGGGGCCAAGAGGGCGGCAATATGATGTTTTGCCTAGGGTGTCAAAAATCCTTGCACCGGCCCTGCTTAGTAGCCCATAATCACAAACTAAAAACAGCATTTTCGAAATGTTTGCAAAAGTAAAAATCTGAAATATTACATTGGCATATGCATTCAGACCCTTTGCAACAGCACTTGGAATTTCTCTCAGGTGCCTCCTGTTTCTCTTGATCATTGCTGAGATGTTTTTACACCTTGATTGGAGATCACCTGTAAGCAATCTGGGGGAAGAAGAGCCTTAGTAAGAGAGGTGACCAAGAACCCAATTGTCACTCTGACTGAGCTCCAGAGATCCTGTGTTGAGAAGGGACAATGTTCCAGAAGGACAACCATCCCTGCAGCCCTGGCCTTTATGGCAGAGAGGGTAGACGGAAGCGCAAAACACATAAAAGTCTGCTTGGAGTTTGCAAAAAAGCACGTGAAGGACTTTCAGACTGTGAGGAACATGATTCTCCAGCCTGATTAAGCCAAGATTGAACAGTTTGGCATCAATTCTAAATGTTATGTCTGGCGCAAACCAGGCAACGCTCATCAACTGCCCAATACCATCCCAACAGTGAAGCATTGTGGTGGCAACATCATGCTGTGGGGGTGTTTTTCAGCAGCAAGGACTTGAAGACTGGCTACGGTTGAAGAAAAGCTGACTGAAGCAAAGTACAGATATATCCTTAATGAAAACCTGTTCCACAAAACCTGGACCTCAGACTGGGCCAAAGGTTCACCTTCCAACATGGCAATGATCCTAAGCACACAGCCAAGACAACACAGGAGTGGCTTTGAAACAACTCTGTAAATGTCCTAGACTCCTAGAGTGGCCCAGCCAGAGCCCTGACTTGAACCCTATTGAACATCTCTGAAGACATATGGTTGTCCACTGACAGTCCCCATCCAACCCGACTGAGCTTGAGAGGATTTGCAAAGAAAATCCCCCAATCCAGGTGTACAAAGCTTGTCACTTCATACCCCAAATCATCTTGAGGCTGTAATTGCTGCCAAAGGTGCTTCAACAAAGTTCAGTAAAGGGCTTGAATTCTTAAGTACATATAATATTTTAGTTTATTATTTTTTAATAATTTAGCGCTTACTCCCATAGGAGCCGCTGGATTTTGGGCTTTTCACCACACAGCAAGGCAACAGGAATTTCCATTCTCTTCACAGGCTCAATAATCAGTCCAGGTGTTTTGTTTTTTAAATGGATGAACTTGGATAGGGAATAGGGATGCATGGGATGCCCAGAACTGAAGGACAAAACTCTTGAGGACTTACTAATGTCACTGGCTTTTATAAACTAGCTCCAATGACACTGCCCACACGTGAAAGTAGTGGTACAGCCAGAAACGTTGCTAGGTCTACAAAAGATCTGGGGCTAGAGCCCAAAGCAGCGAAGTAAAGAAAGTCATACGCTCGGGCAGGCATACACATGTATATAATATACATGTGTGTGTGTGTATATAACATAGTATAATACATCAGGGTCCACAGAGAGCCCCCCTTACATCAGGGTCCCCAAAGAGCCCCCCCTTACATCAGAGTCCCCAAAGAGCCCCTTCTTACATCAGGGTCCCCAGAGAGCCTCCCCCCTTGCATCAGGGTCCCCAGAGAGCCCTCCACTTAGATCAGGGTCAAAGAGAGCCCCCATTACATCAGGGTCCACAGAGAGCCTCCCCCTTAGATCAGGGTCCCCAGAGAGCCCACCCACTTACATCAGGGTCCCCAGAGAGCCTCTCCTTACCTCAGAGTCCCCAGAGAGCCACTCCTTACATCAGGCCCAGGTCACCAGAGATAGGATGGGCAGTGAGAGATAATGTCACCTCTCTCGCTTGTGTGGCTTTCTCTACGGTGCTGCCCACCGCACTCGCGGCCTGGCTGCAGAGAGGCCACGGTTGTCTCTGAGAGACTCAGGGCTATGGGCCCCAGATTCAGGGCTATAGCCCCAAAAGCCACCCCCTAGCAATGCCACTGAGTACAGCTAACATAGCAACAAAAAGATTCCAAATTGAAGTTGCAGGTGCAACTCCTGATGGAAATACCAAGGCATCTTGCTACTACTGTCCCAAGCTTAAGAAATGTGGGGATATTTCTGCCTGCTTTGCACTGGCTAAGATTTCCTCTGATCCAAGACATGTAAATATTGCGCCTCACTGTCCTCTTTGTAGCCCTCAGGTATGTTGAAACAGAAGGTACTCACACAATCCCTTTAAGAGGCTCCTTGGATCCAGGTAGCTGCTGCACTGGCACACTGCTGCACAGGCTTGGTCCTGTTTTCCAGGCTGTTTTCAGCTAAGCCTAGCTGAGAGTGGCCAAGGGCGTGAGGGTCCCAGCTTCTCTGTCTCTCTCCCCCGCTCTTTTTCTTTCCTGGCCTTTCTTCTGACAAGGGTGCAGAGCCCCCCAGTGCAGGAGTCCCCTCCAGATAACTGCACAATAAACAATGGACTCTGCTCCCAGACTGCCAAGCTCCTGAGTATTTATGGGTTGTTCCCCATCTTCTGGGCCTCTCTTCCCCAGGGATTGGTGGGAACTCCATTAATAGGCTGCAGCCTCTGTTCCTCCACATTCTAAGTTCTAGAACTATCCAGTGAGTTCTGGAAGCCAGGGGGGTTACAAAGCCACAGCCCTTGAAGCACTGCACAGTCAGAACGCAAATTACCACCTGCTTCTCTGCCTACAGTGGAACCGAACTAAATTTACCTCACCTGGTAACACTAAGGGTGCTACAATAAATTCACAGACATTTCTAATATTCTGTTTTCACTTTCTCATTATGGGGTACTGAGTCTAGAATAATGGCAAAAAATTAATTCAACCCCTTCCCACCGACATGTATATGCCACCTCACGGAAGTGTTTTTTTTTTTCCATGGGGCCTCATATATGTGGTGAGATCCTTATCTCTATGCTGGGAACGCGCTGGGCGGCTCGCTCCCAACACAGAGACCAAGGTCTCACGAGAGCCCAGGGCCCTGCACTAAGGATCAGGACCCATATCTCCTGATTCTCGGTCACCTGATCACTGTGGTAACCTCTGATTGGCCACCACAGTGATCAGTCACTGTGAAGACCGCCCCTGTGTTTTTCTCTTTCTGTGAATGGAGAGGAAAGATACAATGGGGCTGATCTACCAAGATGAATGCGCTGCGCCGGTTCATACCACAATTAGTGCGCCAGATAAATTATTATTAGCGTATGAACCGGCGCACACATAAGCGCAACACATAATATACCGGCGCACTGCGAATAGCGCAAGTCACCCCCAGGCCAGGTGACTTTAATTTAAAAAAAAACGGCATGGGTTCGCCTCCAAGAGCATACCAAGCCCTTCAGGTCTGGTATGGATATTAAGGGGAACCCCGCACCAAAAAAAATGGTGTGGGGGTCCCCCCTCAAAATCCATACCAGGCCCTTCAGGTCTGGCATGAATTTTAAGGCGAACCCCCCTTAAAAAAAATAATGACGTGGGGACCCCCTCAAAATCCATACCAGACCCTTATTCGAGTACGCAACCTGGCAGGCCGCAGGAAGAGAGGGGGGGGCGAGAGAGCGCCCCCCCCTCCTGAACCATACCAGGCCACATGCCCTCAACATTGGGAGGATGCTTTGGGGTCCCCCCAAAGCACCTTGTCCCCATGTTGATGAGGACAAGGGCCTCATCCCCACAACCCTGGCCAATGGTTGTGGGGGTCTGCGGGCGGGGGCTTATCGGAATCTGGAAGCACCCTTTAACAAGGGGACCCCCAGATCCCGGCCTCCCCCCTGTGTAAAATGGTAAGGGGGTACAAATGTACCCCTACCATTTCACCAAAAAAGGTGACAAAAGAGTTAAAAATGACAAGAGACGGTCTTTGACAATTCCTTTATTAAAGTCTTCTTTCTTCTGGTCTTCTTCCTTTCTTCATCTTTCGGTTTCATCATCTTCTTCCTCCATCTTCTTCTTCCTCCGATCCTCTTCTTGCTCCAGTGTTCTCGTCCAGCATCTTCCTCCACGGCGTCTCTTCTTCTTTATTGGGCCGCTCCGCGCAATGGGAGGCTCCCGCTGTGTGATGCTTCTCTTCTTCTGACAGGTCTTATATAACGGAGCGGCCCGATAACGAAGAAGAGACACCGTGGGGGAAGATGCCAGACGAGAACACCGGAGCAAGAAGAAGCAGATCGGAGGAAAAAGAAGATGGAGGAAGAAGATGAAGAAACCGAAGGATGAAGAAAGGAAGAAGACCAGAAGAAAGAAGACTTTAATAAAGGAATTGTCAAAGACCGTCTCTTGTCATTTTTAACTCTTTTGTCACCTTTTTTGGTGAAATGGTAGGGGTACTTTTGTACCCCCTTACCATTTCACACAGGGGGGAGGCCGGGATCTGGGGGTCCCCTTGTTAAAGGGGGCTTCCAGACTCTGATAAGCCCCCCGCCCGCAGACCCCCACAACCAACGGCCAGGTTTGTGGGGATGAGGCCCTTGTCCTCATCAACATGGGGACAAGGTGCTTTGGGGGGACCCCAAAGCATCCTTCCAATGTTGAGGGTATGTGGACTGGTATGGTTCAGGAGGGGGGAGCTCTCTCATCCCCCCTCTTTTCCTGCGGCCTGCCAGGTTGTGTGCTCGGATAAGGGTCTGGTATGGATTTTGAGGGGGACCCCCACGCCATTTTTTTTTTGGCGCGGGGTTCCCCTTAAAATCCATGCCAGACCTGAAGGGCCTGGTATGGATTTTGAGGGGGGCCCCCACGCCATTTATTTTTTTTTCTTAATGCTAACATGACCTGTGTTCAAATAGCCTTTAAAAAAAACCATAGAAGAAAAAAAAAAAAGTCAAGTGGAGATGTGCGCCCGTTCAACTTATGCAAATGAACCTACGTGGCTTGACATTTACTAAGATGTTGCCGGCCGATAGTGAACCAGAGCACATGAATGGGCGCAAATGCCGCTCGTGCATGCGCAGTACATAAATTGACCTAGCATAGTTACAAGTCTATTTGCAGGCACAGCAAGCCTGCTCAGATTAAGTTAGTTTTCTGTTCTATTTTGGGCATATTTGTTAGTTGGACAGTCATATTTATACTTCCTCACATCACCCCCATAATATTGCCACTTCCAGCTTCTTTTATTTTTTGAGTTAAAGAATGCTTGCGCCAGGTCTATACCTGCGCACAGATTGCGGCCGCCTGTGCGCCAACAACTTTATAGTAAATGGGGAATTGCCCTGTGTTACAGGTGCAAATGCTTTGTGAATACGAAAACTGCCATTGCGCGGGGGCGTGCCCCGCAACTCATGGCGCAAATGCTTGGTAAATCAGCCCCAATGTATCTTTCTCTAAAAAGACAGAAGAGTCTCCCCAGCGTTTTCTTTAGCAGCAAAACAATTTTGTCAATAGCAACAAATTTGTAATAAAACTTTTTATTGTACAAAAGATTAAAATTTAAAAGGTTTTAAAATATGAGCTCTGGTTGTAAATTTACAAGACATATATATTAAACATAGTGACACTGAAAATTGGGGCGGATGTACTCAAACAAGGCAATATACCAGCTACAAATTGTACCCCAACGCATTTTCAGCCCAATGTAATCATGGTCTTCTTCAGGTATTTGTATCTAAAAAATACAACAAAAGCTTAGAATTGTAACACACTTATGCCTTGTACACACGGTCGGACATTCTGACCACAAAATCCGTCAGATTTTTTCTTACGGATTTTGCCTGAAACTTGTGTTGCGCACACACACGGTCGGACAAAGTTGTCGGAAAATCCGATCGTCCGAACGAGGTGATGTACAACACGTACGACGGGACTACGTAGAGGCCAGTAGCCAATAGCTTTCATTCCCAAATTTATTCTGAGCATGCGTGGCAATTTGTGCATCGGAATTCTATACACACGATCGGAAAAAGTCTGATCGGATTTTGTTGTCAGAAAATTTAAGGTCCTGCTCTCAATTTTTTTCTGTTGGAAATTCCAATGGGAAAAAGTCCGCTAGAGCCCCCACACGATCGGATTTTCCGACAACATAATCCGATCTGACTTTTCCCATCGGAATTTCCGACCGTGTGTACGGGGCATAAGAGTATTTACCGCTAATTAATGGAGAATGGTCGTTACCACAATTAAAACTCCCCCTTTTAATTTTTCCACCTTGCTTGTACCCCGCTTGTCACTCCGTTATAATTAATAATATATATTCCTATACAATTTACATTTTTTATTCATTTATATATTTTGGGAATTGCACCGCAGGTTTCTTTGTTTGGTGTCTTTGTTGTCCCACCTTTGGGACGCTAAGAGCGTGACTTCTTGCAAGCCAGTTCCATCATTGGGTCCCACTTTGGAGGGGATAAGGACAGCCCATGAAGTACTCCGAATAACTTCTTTATAAACCTCTGGTTAAGACCATTCTACATTCATTAGCAGTAAATACTCTTATGCCCTGTACACACGGTCGGAAATTCCGACCACAAAATCCGTCGGATTTTTTCCAACGGATTTTGTCCGACACTGGTGTTGCATACACACGGTCGGACAAAGTTGTCGGAAAATCAGATCATCATGAACGTGGTGACGTTCGTTGCGTACGACGGGACTACGTAGAGGCTTGTAGCCAATAGCTTTGGTCTTTTAATGTGATCTGAGCATGTGTGGCACTTTGTCCGTCGGAATTCGCTACACACGATCGGAAAAAGTCCGATAGGACTTTGCTGTCGGAAAATTTGAGAGCAGGATCTCAAATTTTTTTAGTCGGAAATTCCCACGGAAAAAGTCTGATGGAGCCCACACACGGTCGGAATTTCCGACAACATGGTCCGATAGGACATTTTCCATCAGAAAATCCGACCGTGTGTATGGGGCATCAGTGTGTCCAGATGGTCAGTCATATACTGTGACATGTTAAAATTCTAAGCTTTTGATGTATTTTATTAGACACAAACAAACCCCCTGAGGAAGACCACGACTACATTGGGTCAAAACGCGCTGGTGTACAATTTGTGGCTGGTATACTGCATTGATTGAGTACAACCGCCCCACTTTTCTTTGCTATTTTTTGTCGCTATGTTTAATGGATATGTCTTGTAAATTTTCAACCAGAGTTCATATTTTAAAACCTTGTAAATTGTAATCTTTTGTACAATAAAAAGTTTTTTTACAAATTTATTGCTATTGACAAAATTATATTGCTGCTAAAGGGAGAAACTCTTCTGTCTTTCTGCTAATATTGGGGTGTGCAGATTTATTACTTCAATGTGCTTCTATATATATATATCTATATATATATATATATATATATATATATATATAAATATATGTATATATATATATATATATATATATGTATATATATATATATATATGTATGTGTATCTTTTTCAGAGATGGGAAAAAAGTGTTTGTAAAAAAAAAAATATATATAATAAAAAAAGAAAAGAAAAAAAAAATACCTAGATCAAAATTTGATCTAGGTCAGTGACAGGGTTAGAGCTTGGGTCATGTAAGGGTCAAATGCCAAGGTCAGGGTCAAAGGTCAGTATATTTTGGGCATTTTTTTTTTTTAAATTAGCATCAGTGTCAGTGGGTTTTATCTAGGACAAAAAAAAAGTGCACTATTGCTTATGGGCAGTACTACGGGTACAAACAACAACTGACCTACACATATGTGGTATTGCTGCCACCGTCAGGAGCAGGAGAATTTATTTTAGGTTGTTCTTTGGTGGTAGGTTATGATAGTAACAAGAAATATACAGCTAAATTAAATACATTTTTATTTTACTTTTTTGGGCTAGTTTTCATTTGTTAATAAGAAAAGAAATCAGGAGATATCCATAACCATTTACTACCAAATGAATGCCCAATTTGTCCTGAAAAAAACAAGGTATAATCCACCTGAATGCACAAAGTAGTTCTGATGGTATGTACGGTTTTACTTACACATGTCAAAATTGCAAAATTGTGCTTGGGCATTAAGATTTGGTTTATCCTTAGGTGTGAAGGGTTAAACAACTGTACTATTAGGTTGCAACATAACAAAATTGAAAAAGTGAAGGGGGTCTGAATACTTAGTAAATGCACTGTATGTACATACATTCTAGGTACAACATAATTGTTTTCCAAAAGCATTCTTAATATCTTTATTCCGTAACCTATACACAACGGGGTTTAGCATGGGTGTTAATACTGTGTAGAACATGGCCACCAGATAGTCAATATCAGCCGAGTATGAAGCAGTTGGCCGAACATACATGAAGATCAAAGGTAGGAAGTACATGTTCACCACCACAAAATGTGAAGCACAGGTGGAAAATGTTTTCTTACGCCCTTTGGAAGATGCTATCTTGAGCACAGACCTGATAATATGAACATAGGACGTCACAATTACAGAGAAGCATAACAGAAGTACAATGGCACTAAGAGAAGAACCTACTGTCACATTGAGCGACGTGTCAGCGCAAGCTAACTGAATTATTGGTGGGTGATCACAGTAATAATGGTGAATGATGTTTGAGCCACAAAAAGGCAACCTAAAAGCCAGTATGGCTGTTGCAATTGGAGATACTAAGCCTATTATCCAGGACAACATAGCTAGAATGATATACAGCTGTCTGACCAGGATGTTATGATAATGGAGGGGAGAACCGATAGCTATATAGCGATCATAGGCCATGGCAGTCAGGAGAAAACACTGAACTCCTTGGCAACCAATAAAGAAATACATCTGGAGGAAGCAGGCCACATAAGCTATCTCATCATTGTGCACCGAGAACTTGACAAGCATCTTGGGGATGGTCATGGCGGTGGAACTCATGTCCAAGAACGAGAGATTGCTGACAAAGAAATACATTGGAGTGTGAAGTTTTTGGTCCAGAATAATGAGGAGAAATATGATGCCATTTCCAGTCACAGCGAAAAGGTAGATAAAGAGAAAAACACAAAAAAGAAGAGTACTGAAATTTTGAAGACTCGGAAAGCCAAAGATGATAAACTCTGTCACCAATTTTGAAGAGACATTAGTGAAATCCACAGCATGAGGAAATTCTGTAGTCACCTACACAAGAAGGAGATTTTAATATGTTTAATATAAGTTATACTTTTTTTGCTCACAATAGTTAAGGTTATTTCTTTTCACATGGACTTTATATTGAATTATGAGACCAAAAAAAGCTTAGTTTGAAACTCAAGTAAATTAATTGGCAGCTCATTCAAATGAATGTGCACGGCACAGGGCCTCCCATCTGACAGGGCCTCCCACCTGACAGGGCCCCCCACTTGACAGGGCATCCCACCTGACAGGGCCCCCCACCTGACAGGGCCTCCCACCTGACAGGGCCTCCCACCTGACAGGGCCCCCCACTTGACAGGGCCTCCCACCTGACAGGGCTTCCCACCTGACAGGGCCCCCCCACCTGACAGGGCCTCCCACCTGACAGGGCCCCCCACCTGACAGGGCCCCCCACCTGACAGGGCCTACCACCTGACTGGGCCTGGGCCTTAGCCCGACCACCCCTCCACCTAGCCCTCAGGCAGCCAGTGAATAAGAATGAGATGTAGTGGACTGTGGCAGAATTGCCCTAACATTGAGAGGAGTTTAAAACTTGTACTAAGCTCAGGGGTCAAAAGTATGCAAGGTACAGAGTGCAGGTATCAGGTGTATATAACGTACAAAATGCAAGTGTCTGGAATTTGTAATGTACATAGTGCAAGTTTCCGAAGTATCTACCAATTTGTAGGAGTCAGGGCTGGGTAGCGTACATAGTTAAGGGTCAGGGTGTTTAATATACAGAGTGTGTGAGTCAGGAGTGGGTCATGGACAGGGATGAGGAGTATGGGTTCTGATGGTATTCATCCCAAAGTTCTAAGAGAACGTTAAGGTATAGTTGGTGAACCAATACTTGATCTTCCTACTGGGCACTTAAACCCCTTTCCTGCCCAGGCCAATTTTTCTGCTGTCAGCGCTGTCACACTTTGAATGAAAATTGCGTGGTCACGCAAGACTGTACCCAAATGAAATTTGTATCATTTTTTTCACACAAATAGATCTTTCTTTTGGTGGTATCTAATCACTACTGGGATTTTTATTTTTTGCTAAACAAACAAAAAAACAACAAAAAATTTTGAAAAAAAAAAAATATACATACATAGTTTGTTATAACATTTTGCAAACAGGTAACTTTTCTCCTTCATTGATGTACGCTGATAAGCCTGCACTTATGGACACCGATAGGCTGCACTGATAAGGTGGCACTGATGGGCAATGATAGGTGGCACTGATGAGGCGGCAGTGGTGGGCACTGTTCAGGAGGCACTGATGAGGCTGCACTGATAGCTGGCACTGATAGGCAGCACTGAATGGCACTGACAGGCAGCACTGAATGGCACCGATAGGTGGCACTGATGGGCACTGATAGGTACTGGTAGGTGACAATGATAGGCAGCACTAATAGGTGGCACTGATGATGAGGCACTGATGGACACTGATTGGCAGCCCTGGTGGGTACTGATTAATGGCACTGATGGGCACTGGTGGGTGGCACTGGTGGGTACTGTTAGCGTGAGGGGAAAAAAAGATGATTATGGGTTTCTGTTTACATCACGTGATCAGCTGTCATTGACTGACAGTTGATCACATTGTAAGGGATTCATTATTTACACCATCATTAATACCTTAAAATAACTATAACAGTAAAATAAACCTACAGGTCCAGCGCTATCGTTCCACTTTCCTCAACTAAGGATGTTGGATGGGTCAGCGTCACTGTTGCAATTTTGTCTAAAACTACAGAACTCCTTTAAGTATATAGTACTGAGATGTACAATTTTATTCAATGTAGACAGAAAACTAAAACTTGAACAAATATTTCCTAAACCCATTGTGGCACAAGGATATACTGTATATTTCCTGAAATAGAGCAGAAGAGGTTCTGAGACCCAGAGCTGTCCACTACATTTTGTAGGAGGACTCCAATGGCCACAATATAGCAGAAAATCACAAATAAAACCTGAAAAGTAGTAATTAGGCAAATCTTAACAATAATTTTCAGTTGCTCATTAGTAGAAGGTTGCTAGACGTACATGCTTAGTGTGTTTATATGCTGAACCTCATTAAATCAGTAAGATCATTTTATTTATTTTTTTAATCCTTAGGGATCAATTACATGACCTGTTTGTAAATAATAAAATACTTTACTAATTAAGTATTTGTATTTATTGCACATACCATTAAGTAAACAGCTGCAGAAAATCCCCTGGGACAATATGTATATTTCTGATAATATTTCAGTTAGGGGAGAGCCAAACACCCCCGGGTTCGGTTCGCACCAGAACCCGCGAACAGACCTAAAGTCTGTGTAAATTTAAGAACCCTATTAGTTACAATAGATGCGAACGTTCGAAATCAAAAGTGCTAATTTTAAAGGCTAATATGCATGTTATTGTCATGAAAAGTGTTTGGGGACCTGGGTCCTGCCCCAGGGGACATGTATCGATGCAATTTTTTTTTTTTTAAAACGGCCGTTTTTTCAGGAGCAGTGATTTTAATAATGCTTAAAGTGAAACAATAAAAGTGTAATATTCCTTTAAATTTCGTACCTGGGGGGTGTCTATAGTATGCCTGTGAAAGGGGGCGCATGTTTCCTGTGCTTTGAACTGGCCCTGCACAAAGTGTCATTTTTGCAGGAAAAAAAGCTATTTAAAATCACTCGTGGCTAATGAATTGACGGCTCCCGTAATACAGAGAACAGTGATTCATTGAAAGTCATTGATAAAAAAAAAAGTCATTGATAAAAAATAAAAAAATTAAAAAAAAAAAGCGTGGGGGTCCAAACCAGACCAAATTCAATAACCAGGCCCTTCAGGTCTGCTATGGATATTAAGGGGAACCCCAGCCAAAAAAAAAATGGCGTGGGGTTCCCCTCAAAATCCATACCAGACCCTTATCCGAGCGCGCAACCTGGCAGGCCGCAGGAAAAGAGGGGGGACGAGAGCGCCCCCCCCCCTCCCTCCTGAACCGTACCAGGCCACATGCCCTCAACATTGGGAGGGTGCTTTGGGGTCCCCCCCAAAGCACCTTGTCCCCATGTTGATGAGGACAAGGGCCTCGTCCCCACAACCCTGGCCATTGGTTGTGGGGGTCTGCGGGCGGGGGGCTTATCAGAATCTGGCTCTGGTCTTCTCGTCCGGCATCTTCTTCCATGGCGTCGGTGTCTCTTCTGGGCCGCTCCGCGCAGTGGGATGCTCCCGCTGTGTGAGGCTTCGCTGCGTCTGACAGGTCTTTTATAACAGAGGGCAGGGCCACCTGGTGACCCCGCCCCCCTCTGACGTCATGGGTAAAGCCATTGGGAATTTCCCATGAGGTCCCCGTGCGAAAGACATATTTGTCGAAACTGGTCTGGGAGGGCACACAGTGACGCCACCATATGACTAGGAGGAGGACGGGCTCCCACATTTGCCGGCCGGCATCTTTTTTTACTATATGCACCTAAACATTTGGACTAATGTACGTGCTTTTTATCTTGTTTTAATAAAACGTTTATTACCGGATTTACGCTATGGGCTGCTTTTTTTCCTCCATTCCCCATATGGATCCTATGTGAACAAGTGGTCCCCCAACTCTTCACCACTTAGAGTATTGATTGGATATCACGGGAAATCAGGAGGAGCCGCAGCCGTGGGTCGTTTAGTGTCATAGCAGAGCTTTTATATCTCTGCTTTCTGGTAAGCAGCTAGTGTGTGAGGGTGTCGGGCACTGTGTTCACCATTGCCTTTATTTACAAGTCACCAAGGTGCTTCATCTGTCTCACTTTTGGACACCAGGATCACCTCCTTCACCACTATTTCTACTTGATACACTTTTTACTTGGACATTGCCAAACAGTTCATTTTGTTTCTACCATTGTTCCTGGGATTGACTACTGTGCTGACAGAGACTGTTATCCTTAGGTGCCATTAGGGTCCCTAGGTGTTGTATAGGTCCCTACCACTGTGGACATTATATCCAGTGGGGCACATATAGCTTCTGCAATCTATGTTAGTTTAATTTTCTTGGCGCAGCTTCCCCTTTTTTACATGTATTTTTGTGTGTGTATCCCACATTGAGCAGCAGCCTGTCTTTATTATATAATAGCTGTAGCGCGGTTTTTATTTACTATATAATAGTGCCCCATAATTGGTATCAGTGGGAGGAACAGTGTCCCTGTCATTGGTATTCGTGGGATGAACAGTGCCTCATCATTGGTGTCAGTGGGAGGAATAGTGCCCCATCATTGGTATTAGTGCCAAGGAATAGTGCTCCCATCATTGGTATTAGTGGGAGGAATAGTTCCCCATCATTGGGGTTCTGGGGTCTGATCTGTCCTTGACCCCTGCAGCTGTTACTGATGAGAAGTCAGTGGTGATTTGCTTGAACTGCGGAGGAATGGAACACTACTGATGCAACTGTACAAGAATGCAAAAGTCCAAAACCACTCTGTGTTCTGGATCCGTGTTCCCCGAGCGTACGACGTCACGCCCAGGCGCTTTTGTCTGCCAGTTCCTGTCAGCGGTCCCTCTTCCTTCCACAGCCATCTCACCATCTTGCCATCCACCACCGGAGCTTTGGTTGAAGT
This sequence comes from Lithobates sylvaticus, assembly GCA_028564925.1. Taxonomy (NCBI): domain Eukaryota; kingdom Metazoa; phylum Chordata; class Amphibia; order Anura; family Ranidae; genus Lithobates; species Lithobates sylvaticus. Next base: position 213,141,347 of record CM053036.1, on the reverse strand, counting down.
ACCACATCTTCCATCTGGCTCAGCACATATTGGATCTCCCTTCACAGTGGAGCTTTCCAGGTGCATGAGGGAATTACCACCGTAGCATCGCTTCACCAAGCTGGCCCACTTCCTTCCACAGCCATCTCACCATCTTGCCATCCACCACCGGAGCTTTGGTTGAAGTACCACATCTTCCATCTGGCTCAGCACATATTGGATCTCCCTTCACAGTGGAGCTTTCCAGGTGCATGAGGGAATTACCACCGTAGCATCGCTTCACCAAGCTGGCCCACTTTCCAAGGAACTGTCACAGTGGTGAGCAAGTTACACAGCTGTTCCATCTATGCAAGGAGATTTTAATTGTTCATCAATTTTACTACTTGTTATCAATAAATTGACATAGGATTTTACTTTATTTATTTCTTCTGAGAATTTGTCCACATGAGATTGTCCCAATCAGCGCTTTCAGTTGTGGCTGCCTTTGAATGTTTGTACTTGTTTTCACACCACTCCTGCTGTGCTCACTCACACAGCTTCTTTTTGGGCTCCCGTAGGACACTTACTGTATATGGTTTCCAGTGCAATCAGTGTCTCACTTTCCTGGCGCCAGACTTTTTTGTTGTTTCAAAAGTCCAAAAGCCTACACCAAAAGTCAACCCGGGCACCCCACCTATGACAGCCAGCTCCAATTGTAAAGAAAGGAAGAAATTACAGTGGAGGCCTAAAGCCTTAAATAGAGCCCCCCTTCTGTTTCTGAGAGACTGTACAACCTTATTCTTTCTTCTTTGGTTATTCTACCCAGAGGGACAATGCAAATGCACACCAGCCTCCTAAAACCCAGTTGTGGTGTCCACAAAGCCATCAGCAAGTGAGAAAGGAACTCCAGTGCAAACTACTGAATCTGCAGCTCCAGTTTCTACAAGAAAGATCCCTGACAAGCTTGTTGGCTTTCCTACCATTGTGCCAATCCAGGTAGAGGGTATCTACACAAAGGATCTTCTTGATTTGGGAGCACAGGTGAATCTGCTGTACCAGGATGTTTATGATAAATGTCTAAAGCACTTACCCCTGTTGAAGCTGGAACATCTGGAAATTTAGGGTATTGGAGCTGAGCAGTTCCTCTATGATCTGCCGATTTAGGTTAGTGTTTGACCCTTCTGTGGTTGGGCAGTAAGTTATATTTGACACCTTAGCCAATGTGTGTCCTCATCCCCCTGGAGCCACCAGGAGTTTTCTGATAGTGGGACGAATGCTTATCTTGTTGGGAGATGACTTACTATCCTCATCTCAGAGATGGTAACCGGGAGCAGACTAGTGTTCCGGAGCCCCAGACAGGGAATGGGAGGATACAAGTCATTACTCTAAGAGTTAGTGAGAGGCATACATGACCACACCCCACCTAAAGGAACAGTTTTGTTTACTGGGGATGCTGTTCAGACACCTACACCCAATTTTGGAGGGATTTTTGAGCTCTCCAAAGACAGATTTGGGCACCACATGCACTGACTAGTAGTAAAGGTCTTGACAAAGACTGCGGGAGCATTGTCCTAGCATTGCCCCATAGACAGCACCTCCAATAGTATAGGGATGAGAGATTAGTCACTGGTCTGTTTGTTTATTACCAGGTGTATACTGTATGTTATTTTGCAACTGTTTTCCCATACTTGTTGAGGTGTTTATTGCCATTTTCCATTCTTTGAATTACACATTTTTTAGGCATTGTTGCCATAAATATCCATCTTTAGCCCTGGTGTGTCATAGGGAATGGTGCTGCTTAAAAAGTTGTGAGCACTGGGAACAGGCGACCTGATAAAATAGGGGCTCCTTCAGGGGTAAGTACTACATAAATTTAGCAGAAGTTTCCTTGAAGTGAGAAGCGATGTCAGTTGCAGTGAATGTTTTGCTTTCTTCTGGATACAAATTTGGGGGCTGTGAGAGTCTTGCAGACTTGAGTATTTTTTACACACGGGATCTAAAAAATCTCTGCTGAGCATGTCATATGCATTAAGCATTTGGCCTTCATTTCACACTACCGTAACACCAAAATCCTAAAGAAAACTGTTCACTAAATTTTTGGACACCAATCCTGTATATTAAAAATTGTAATCAAAGCAGAGGGTTGGGGGAACACTAGTGCTCAGTGAGGGGAACAATAGTGCCCAGTTGGATGTGGGAGCACTATAGTGCCCAGTGGCAGTTGAGGGGAAACAATACTGGCCAGGGAAGGGGGGGGGGGGATAATTAGTAGGGTTGCACCAATACTGATACCGGTATTGGTGCCAATACTACGCATTTGCATGAGTATCAGTACTCGTAAAAATGCTCAGTTACTATACATCGATACCTTCAGTTCTTTCAACTGTCAGCGGGATTCCCCCCTCTGACAGCTGAAATGTAAGCAAAAGAATTCCAGGAATTATCAGTTGTTAAGGAGCGGGGTCACTGCATCCTTAACAACTGATGACATTTTAGCTATCGGCGGGATTCCCCTTCCAGCCTCCTCCTCTCATGCCAACTGTTACTTCTGTCGGGTGCCTTACCTGCCTCTTTCTCCCCTCCTGACAGCTGTATTTTTTGCCGGGGTGCATTCCCCTCATCCTCCTCCCCTCCTGCCAGTTGCCACTTCTGCCAGGTGAATTCCCCGTCTCTTCCTAGGTAATAGGTATCGGTAATTGTTATCGCTGAGTAATTTAAAAAAGTACCGATACTTGTATCCGGTGTTAAAAAATGGTATTGGTGCATACCTAGTAACTTGTGTGCAAGAGGGCTTTGGGGGAGAACAATAGTTCCCAGTGAGTGATGGGGAAAATAATAGGTCATAGGGAAGTAAACAATAGTGCACAGTAAGAGGTTGGGGAACAATAGTGCCCAGCAGGGGGTGGGGAAGCTTATACTGTCCAAATAAATATATTTGCACACTGTTATGCCTTGTACACATGGTCGGAAATTCCAACGGAAAAAGTCTGATCGGATTATGTTGTCGGAAAATCCAATCGTGTGTGGGCTCTATCAGACTTTTTCCGTCAGAATTTCCGACGGAAAAAGTTTGAGAGCTGGATCTAAAATTTTCCGACAACAAAATCCGATCAGACTTTTTCCGATCGTGTGTCGAGAATTACGGCGCACAAAGTGTCACGCATGCTCAGAAAAAATTTGGAGACGGAAGCTTTTGGCTACTGGCCTCAACGTAGTCCCATCGTACATTTTTTTACGTCACCTCGTTCCGAACGATCAGATTTTCCGACAACTTTGTGCGACCATGTGTATGCAAGACAAGTTTCGGCCAAAATCCGTTGGAAAAAATCCGACGGATTTTGTGGTCGGAATGTCCAACCATGTGTACAAGGCATAAGAGTATAAAATATATACCGTATTTATGGGCGTATAACACGCACTTTTTCCCCCTTAAAATCAGGGGAAAGTCGTGGGTGCGTTTTATATGCTGATACCCCCCAAAAAAGTGACAAAAATAGCAAGCGGCGCGAAAAATAGCGAGCGCCGCCGAAAAAGACAGAATCGGCGTCGAAAAAAACCAAAGCGCTGCCGGAAAAGACCGAAGTGCCGCCGGAAAAGACTGAGCCGACTGTTCGGCTCTGCTCGTAGTACCGCCTCCCTGCACTCGCTCCGGAAACAGCAGGGAGGCGGGATCGCGAGCGGAGCCGAACAGTCGGCTCGGTCTTTTCCGGCGGCGCTTCGGTCTTTTTCGGAGGCGCACGCGTGGTCTGTCTCGGCGGCGGGAAATTTAAACGTGGGCAAGGCTGCAAATGACGCTGGCAAGCTACAATGACACTGGGCAAGCTACAATGACACTGGGCAAGCTACAATGACACTGGGCAAGCTGCAATGACACTGGGCAAGCTGAAAATGACACTGGGCAAGGCTGCAAATGACACTGGGCAAGCTGCAAATGACGCTTAAATGTATGTTATTTTTTTCACTAAACTTCCCTCCTAAAACTTTTTTTCCTTAAAATACCCTCCTAAACTTGGGGTGCGTGTTATACGTCGATAAATACGGTAACTGAAAGTGTTGCAACACTAAAACCCACAACTGCTCCTTCCTCTCTATCTCACTCAAATACCAAAACTCAGCGGGTATACTTATTCCTACACTTAATACAGCAAATAGAAAAAAATTTAATAAAAGGGCTATATGTACTGTATAATAAATTTAACTGAAGGTATTCCTATTCACTTAAAAAGCTTTCAACCAACAGTACAGCTCTTATCATGGGGTCACTCTGCATATGCAAAGCAATTCCATGCAACACTAATAAGCTACCATGTTCTAAGGAGTCAACCTGCTCCATGACAGTGTGCTGTATTTCCCAGAAAGTCCACCCATGACCAGAAGAGAGCCATGGATGAGAGGCTTAGCTGAGGCTGCAGAGAGATGCTATATGTGCGCAGAAGACCACCACCCCCAGCGTGTCCAAGAGAGCATCAAGGGACTTTCAGGACTCTTCTCAAGGGAAAAGGATAGCCACTGCTGTTCCGGTGTTGAGGACTCCCGGGGGAGAGAGGATCATGACCCCATTCATCACCAGCTTGAGAGGGGGGATTCTTATACCTCTAACCAAATCTCAGGAGGGCACGCTAAAATCATAAGGAGTGATGAGTGGCCTTGTGGCCACCAAACCATTTGTACTTCAATTGAGCACCCAACATGTGGATTCAGGGTCCAACGCCAGTCAACAAAATCTTAGAACTTAGGGTTAAGTTAGGAAACATATACTTCAATTTTTTTTACTACATTTTATTTACATACAATTTAGGTACAGCATACTTTTTTTCTAAATTTCTTTATTCCATAAGAGGAGCCTGGGAAACATCTCCACATTGAGATAACAGCGTTTTTTATCCAGACAGATCCATATTTGGACTTCAATTTGGTGTGTTTTATCTCTCCAGGCACTTTTATTACCAATTTAATTTGAATTGAATGTTGCCTTGTGTCATTGTGCCCCTTTTGCGATTGACCCAAAACATGGGTGCGGGGGGATTGGGGTCCTGCGTTTGAGCTCTTGGATGGTCCTTTGCACCCTTTGACTCTTTGGGATGCGTTCCCCCCTCCATCTCTGGCCCTTGATTCCTTTTGGGTGTAACCATTGGGAGCTGTCAGAGAACTCACGCTTTCCATGCCCGTCCTCGTCCAGTAGGAGTGAATCCCCACTCTGCGAGCGCCAATACCCATGCGCAGCCTTCCCAACGGAACCGAACGTGCGGGCGTACCCGCGTACCAACGCTAACATGTGCGCGTCCTCGTCTACCAATACGAACGAGGGCACGCACTCCCACATCAGCACGAACGTGTGTGCGCAATCGCGCACGGACCCTCACCTCCACCAATCCCAGCACAAGGCGCCCTATATAAACAGGGCCTTCACATGGTGTCAGTGCTGGATCGTCTTTAGTCTTATGTCCTGAATACCTGCCTGAAGTACCTGCTACCTTGTTCCTGATTCACCCGGTTTTCCTGTTACCCTTCCTGGATTGACCCTGCTTATTGACTGTTTCCTCTGGTTTGACCTCGGCTTGGATTCCTGGACTACGTCTCTGCTCTCCGATTTGGTACCTCATCACCTGCCTGTTGCCAACCTTTTGCCTGCTTTTGACCACGAACTTGCCTTCCGCTTTGTACCTTGTTTGCCAGCCAGTTGCCAACCTTTTGCCTGCTTTTGACCACGAACTTGCCTTCCGCTTTGTACCTTGTTTGCCAGCCAGTTGCCGACCTGTTTCCTGTCTTGACCTCGCAGTGCCTACACCCACCTGTTCGGCCTTCACTGAGTACAGCCTTGGTTACCAACCTATACACCAGCTCTCCAGAAGAACCGGTACTTCCAAGCACCAGTCTACCAGCCGCAGGCACTTGCACCCTTTCGTGCCCCAGCACTCCCTGTTCCTACCACCAGGGGTGTTGGGACCGGAACGTGCACGAGGCCACCCCCAGAATCCGGACTCCGCTGTAAGGTACGTGATAGTACGATCCAGCCAGAATGGAGTCCGAAGGGGGTGCCTCGCCTTTGGAAGCTCTGTGCCAACAGATGTCGGCCCTTACCCAGGCAGTCCAGGGCCTGCGAGATGGCTATCATCAACTGGAACAGAGAGTGGAATCCATGTCCCCAGGCTCTGCAACTCATCAGGCCCCCCTGACATCCCGGCTTTCCGGCTCAGCAACCTCTGCATCAGCACCCACAGTAATGATGCCACCCCCAGAACCTCGTGTGGAACGGTTTTCAGGGGACCGCAGCAAGTTCCGCTCCTTCAGGAATGCTTGTCGGCTCTACTTCCTGCTACAACCCCATACCTTCTCCCTGGAGAGCACTAAGGTGGGGTTCATAGTCTCCCTACTCCAAGGGGAGCCTCAAACCTGGGCCCACCGTATGTTGGAACAAGCCAGCCCTCTTCTGGATACCCTGGACTCATTTTTGGATGAAATGGCCAAACTGTATGATGATCCTCAGCGCACCACAACAGCAGAGGCCAGCCTCCATGCCCTCCAACAAGGGCGCCGGCCAGTAGAGGACTACGTAACAGACTTTAGGCGGTGGAGTTCCGACACCTCTTGGAACGACGCCGCACTCCTCTATCAATTCCGCATAGGCCTCTCCGAAGCACTGAAGGATGAGCTAGCCCGAGTGGGAATCCCTAGTTCTTTGGAGGATTTGATTCAGCTGTCTATCCAGATAGACCGTCGCTTGAGAGAGCGGAGGTCCGAGAGGTCCAGCTTGACACGCCCCACATGGGTGTTACCCAAAGGTCCCAACTACCCTCCTACTCCCGTCTCCCATGTGCCTGCTGCCACCTCAAGAGCACCAGAGCCCATGCAAGTCGGCCTACTCCGCTCACCATTGTCACCCGAGGAGAAACAGCGGCGTCGCCAGAACAATCTCTGCCTCTACTGTGGGGAAGCTGGGCACTACGCCAACACATGCCCGAACAAGATCCGTAAGTTCAATTCATCATCCCGTGTGCCTTTCACCTTGTCTCTAATAAAAGCCGCTCACATCGCTGTTCCTATTTCCTTACAGCTCCCAGAAAAAATACTCCGAGTCCAGGCTATAATTGACTCTGGCGCCTGTAGCTGCTTTGTGGATCATGCCTTCGCTCTACAACATAACATCCCACTAACACCTAAGCAGCATCAACTCTCCATACGGCTAGCAGACGGGTCAAACATCAAGTCCGGGCCTATTACTCTGGAGACACAACCCCTGTTCACCAGCATCCCACCAGGTCACCAGGAGCTACTCCGTCTAGATGTCATCTCCTCACCTTTGTTTCCTGTCATCCTAGGAATGCCTTGGCTACAGGCCCACAATCCCCAGGTCAATTGGGTCACCGGTGAGGTGACTTTTCAGTCCTCTTACTGTCTACAGAACTGTCTCAAGACCTTCCACCATATTCCACCAGTCATTGGGTGCCTAAGAACGGACTCTGAATTCAAAGAGTTGGTGCCACCAGTGTACCACAACTTCTTGGACGTGTTCGATAAACAGAAAGCAGACACCCTTCCTCCCCATCGGGTCTACGACTGCCCGATTGAGCTACTACCTGGGGCCGAAATTCCTTTTGGGCGGATCTTTCCCCTGTCCGAACCCGAACTCCTGGTTCTCAAGGAGTACATCGATGAGAACCTCAAAAAGGGGTTCATCCGACATTCCTCCTCCCCAGCAGGAGCCGGAATATTCTTTGTTGAAAAAAGGGATCACTCGCTCCGCCCATGTGTGGATTACAGGGATCTGAATAAAGTGACAATTAAAAACTGGTACCCGCTTCCACTAGTCCCGGAATTATTTCAGAGACTCCGCTCAGCAAAAATATTCACGAAGTTGGACCTACGTGGGGCCTATAACCTGATCAGGATACGCAAAGGGGACGAATGGAAGACAGCATTCCGAACACGTTTTGGCCACTTCGAATATTTAGTCATGCCATTTGGACTATGCAACGCCCCGGCCACTTTTCAACATTTTGTTAATAATATTTTCAGAGACTTTCTAGATTCCTTTGTAATTGTCTACCTGGACGATATCCTGATATTTTCCACCTCTCTAGAAGTACATCGTGATCATGTAAAACAAGTTCTGGGCAGATTAAGGCAACATGGACTTTACGCAAAGGCCGAAAAATGTGAATTCGAACGCCAGACCATTCACTTCCTCGGCCTGGTGATATCAACTGGGGGTGTAGCCATGGATCCCCAGAAGGTCTCTGCCATCATGTCCTGGCCGCCCCCAAATGACAAGAAAGGGGTACAACGTTTTATCGGATTCTCTAACTTTTATAGAAAGTTTATCAAGAACTTCTCCAAGATCATCGCACCCATCACTCAGCTCACCAAGAAGCAAAGCCGCTTCCAGTGGACTACAGCGGCCCAAGCCGCCTTCGACCAATTAAAAAGGGCATTTACCTCCGCCCCAGTACTAAAACACCCTGACCCTGCATTACCCTACACTCTGGAGGTCGATGCTTCGGAGAGTGCGGTAGGGGCCATCCTGTCTCAACGCCAAGGACCCAAGTCTCTAATGCATCCGATGGCCTTCTTTTCCAGAAAACTAGGTGTGTCGGAAAGGAACTATGACGTAGGTGACCGAGAACTCCTAGCAATAAAGCTAGCCTTGGAAGAATGGCGGTACCTCCTGGAAGGGGCAGCACATCCGATACTGATCTTCACAGATCACAAAAATTTAGAGTACCTCAGAACTGCCAGACGCCTTAGACCCCAACAGGCCAGATGGGCTCTTTTCTTTTCCCTTTTCTAATTTTCATATTACTTATCGCCCTGGATCCAAAAACGTTAAACCCGATGCCTTATCCCGAATGTTCACAGAACTTGAAACCCCGTCTCCACCGGATACTATCCTACAAGCAGGGAATTTCCTACTGACCCAATCCAGTTTCATGACACAGCTCCGCCAAGCCTCCGTGAAAACACAGTTACCTCCGGGCACCAACCTTCAGGAGAGGGATGGGCTTTTTTGGCTAGACAATAAAATTTTCATCCCTCAAGACCTACGCACCACCGTCTTACAGGCCTGCCATGACTATCCTCTGGCGGGTCACTTTGGGGGCCACAAGACTGTGGATCTAATCCAGAGACACTTCTGGTGGCCAAATCTGGCCAAGGACTGCAGGAATTATGTCAACTCTTGTCTGATCTGTCTAAGAAACAAGAGCAGTAAAAATAAATCATGGGGCCTGCTGAAACCACTGCCCATTCCCGAAAGGCTATGGGACAAAATCGCCATGGATTTTATTGTGGAGCTTCCCCCCTCTAAAGGGTTCTCTTCCATTTTTGTGGTGGTAGACCGCTTTTCCCGGATGGCACATTTCATTCCTATGAAAGGGACACCTTCAGCTATTGAAACCGCCAGGATCTTCATTAAAGAAGTTGTCAGACTCCATGGAATCCCCAGTGACATCGTCTCTGACCGTGGAGTACAATTCACATCCAAGTTTTGGAGGTCATTATGCAAGGCACTAGGTATTAAATGTAGTCTCTCTTCAGCTTACCATCCACAGACCAACGGGCAGACCGAACGTACCAATCAAACGTTGGAACAATACCTACGTTGCTTCTCCTCGTTTTCCCAAGAGGATTGGGCATCACTGCTTCCTTTGGCAGAATTTGCATTCAACAATTCCATCCACTCCACCACGAACCAATCACCATTTTTCTCCAACTACGGATTCCATCCCTCCTTTCTACCCGCACTTGTGCCCGAATCCTCTGTACCGGCTGTTCAGGATAGATTGGATTTCCTTTCCTCCAACAACCAGGTGCTCAGGGAAACTATTGCTAAAGCACAGGAGGATGATAAAAAATATTTCGACAAGAAGAGAAGGGGAGAATTGAACTTGGAGGTAGGAGATCGTGTGTGGCTATCTACCACAAATTTAAAACTGGCATGCCCCTCTAAGAAATTGGGACCTAGATACTTGGGCCCTTTCCCTGTCAAGAGAAAGGTCAACCCAGTGGCCTATGAACTTGAACTCCCCGCCTCATTCAGGATACATCCGGTATTTCACGTTTCCCTACTTAAACCTGATGTTCCAAATTCCTTTCCAGATCGTGAAGTAGGTCCTCCGAAAGCTATCAGAGTGAATGGGGAAGAAGAATTTGAAATTGAAGCTATCCTGGACCACAGAAAACGGCAAGGAGAGGACCAATATTTAATTAAATGGAAAGGTTTTGGCCCAGAAGAAAATTCCTGGGAACCAAGAACGAATCTTCATGCTCAGAGACTCATACAGGCTTTTCACCGTTCCCGCTCCCAGGGTTCGTTTCAAAGAGGCATCCGGAGGCTGCCCCTAAGGAGGGGGCAATGTCAGAGAACTCACGCTTTCCATGCCCGTCCTCGTCCAGTAGGAGTGAATCCCCACTCTGCGAGCGCCAATACCCATGCGCAGCCTTCCCAATGGAACCGAACGTGCGGGCGTACCCGCGTACCAACGCTAACATGTGTGCGTCCTCGTCTACCAATACAAACGAGGGCACGCACTCCCACGTCAGCACGAACGTGTGTGCGCAATCGCGCGCGGACCCTCACCTCCACCAATCCCAGCACAAGGCGCCCTATATAAACAGGGCCTTCACATGGTGTCAGTGCTGGATCGTCTTCAGTCTTATGTCCTGAATACCTGCCTGAAGTACCTGCTACCTTGTTCCTGATTCACCCGGTTTTCCTGTTACCCTTCCTGGATTGACCCTGCTTATTGACTGTTTCCTCTGGTTTGACCTCGGCTTGGATTCCTGGACTACGTCTCTGCTCTCCGTTTTGGTACCTCATCACCTGCCTGTTGCCAACCTTTTGCCTGCTTTTGACCACGAACTTGCCTTCCGCTTTGTACCTTGTTTGCCAGCCAGTTGCCAACCTTTTGCCTGCTTTTGACCACGAACTTGCCTTCCGCTTTGTACCTTGTTTGCCAGCCAGTTGCCGACCTGTTTCCTGTCTTGACCTCGCAGTGCCTACACCCACCTGTTCGGCCTTCACTGAGTACAGCCTTGGTTACCAACCTATACACCAGCTCTCCAGAAGAACCGGTACTTCCAAGCACCAGTCTACCAGCCGCAGGCACTTGCACCCTTTCGTGCCCCAGCACTCCCTGTTCCTACCACCAGGGGTGTTGGGACCGGAACCGTGCACGAGGCCACCCCCAGCATCCGGACTCCGCTGTAAGGTACGTGATAGGAGCCCTGTTATATTGTTCACACTTAAATACTTCCTGAAGAAGCCACTTTGGCGAAACATGTAGAAGATATAAGTGCATCTGGGATTCAATACTATGTAACAAGACACTGTTCAAACTATATATATGCAATTTGTCTATATGTTTATGGGTTTTAACTTTTGTACAAATAAAACACTGTTGTTTATATATTATTCTTGATTGTGGAATAGCACCCTAAAAATCCCATCATATATACTTTTTTCATCTATATGCAGAGTTCACTGGCTAGTGGTATAGGGAGGAACCCTTATCTTTGTTTAGTATGATCTTTATTACTGGCTAGAAATATCTCACCAGAGTCTGCCTGACATATTGCTTATATGAACTTTAATATGAACAAACAAAATCTTAGGAAACATATACTTCAATTATTTTGAATTGATTCTTTTGACATATAATTTAGGTACAACATACTTTTTTTCTAAACGCATCCTTAATATCTTTATTTCGTAAGCTATATACAACTGGGTTTAGCATAGGTGTCAATACAGTGTAGAACATAGCCAGTAGGGAGTCAACGTCAGCGGAGTATGAAGCTGTTGGCCGAACATACATGAAGATCAAAGGCAGGAAGAACATATTCACCACCACAAAATGGGAAGCACAGGTGGAAAATGTTTTCCTACGTCCTTTGGCTGATGCTATCTTGAGCACAGACCTGATAATTTGAACATAAGACATCACAATTATAGAGAAGCTTAACAAAAGTATAACGGCACTAAGAGAAGAACCTACTGTCACATTGAGCGAGGTGTCGGCACAAGCTAACTGAAGCAACGGTGGGTGATCACAGTAATAATGGTGAATGATATTTGGGCCACAAAAAGGCAACCTAATAGACAGTATGATCATTGCAACTGGACTTGCAAAGCCCAATATCCATGATGTCATAGATAGGATGATATATACATGTCTGACCATGATGTTATGATAATGGAGTGGAGAACAAATGGCCACATAGCGATCATAGGCCATGGCAGCCAGGAGAAAACACGCAGCCGCTTGACAAACGACAAAGAAATACATCTGGAGGAAGCAGCCAACAAAAGAGATGACATCATTGTGTGCTGAGAACTTGGCAAGCATCTTGGGGATGGTCATGGTGGTTGAACTCATGTCCAAGAACGAGAGGTTGCTGACAAAGAAATACATTGGAGTGTGAAGTTTTTGGTCCAGAATAATAAGGAGAAATATGATGCCATTTCCAGTGACAGTGAAAAGGTAGATAAAGAGAAAAACACAGAAAAGGAGAGTATTGAGATTTTGAAGACTCGGAAAGCCATAGATGATAAACTCTGTCACCAATTTTGTAGAGACGTTAGTGGAATCCACAGCACGAGGAACTTCTGCATTCACCTACACAAGAACAAGATGAACATGAATACATTAACTTTTTATCTTGTTTTGTTTAACCACTTGACGTTCATGCTATAGCCGAAAGACGGCTACAGAGCAGACCTAAAATGCTGGGAGGGCGTCCATGTATGTCCTCCTGTTCTCGCGATCTTCCGACTCAGATCATCACAGAGCAGGGGCAATCGCAGCAGGCACTTTACCACGTGATCAGCTGTCAGCGTGAAGAAAAGAATAAAGCCGGTAACTGGCTTCTGTTAGCGGGACATCGGTCCCCTAAGTGCCAACCAGTGCTGCTAATCAGTGCCCTTCAGTGCTGCAAATTCGTGCCCACCAGTGCCATCTATCAGTGCCCATCAGTGCTGCCAATCAGTGCCTCATTATCAGTGCCTCCTGATCAGTGCCCACCAGTGCCTCCTATCAGTGCCACCCATCAGTGCAGCCTCATCAGTGCCTCCTGATCAGTGCCATGAGCCTTCAATGACCTGAATTTTTTTCGGATTTTCGGACAAATGCATTTTTTAACAAAACAAAATAAATAAAAACGAATTTCGAGAGTAACTAAATAAATGTATTTTTCGTACGAAAACAAAATTCCGAAACAAAATATTTGTGCACATGTCTATTAAATACCACCAAAATAAATCTCTATTTGTGTGAAAAAAATTATAAAAAATTCATATGGGTACTGTATTTCACGCAATTGTCATTCAAAGTGTGAGAGTGATGAAAGCTGGAAATTGGCCTGGGCAGGAAGGGGGTATACTATAAATGCCCAGTAAGCAAGTGGTAAAATAGGTACATTTATTTCATAGTACATGGGCCTTATGTTTCATTCTGTATGGAGATGGGGAGGAATCTGTTACAGGACCGAGACCAAAATCAAGCTGATTTTGAGGCTCCAGACAATCAGTTTAAGGCAGTTGGGGCATTGTGGCATTAAAGCTACATGTACGGTTGAGCTCTCCCTTTGTGTAGTTGACTGCTTCTTCTCAGAGTCGCAACCTTTCCTCATAACTAATATCCTCCAGACCCTTTATTAGCTTTGTTGCCCTTTGTTGAGCCTTGAAAACTCTCTCACTCTGCCAAGTTAAATCCCAGCTTGGAAGTCTGACAGCACAGGCCTAATAATAGTCCATGCTCAGCGCAAGGTTACTGAAAAGTATGTGTGCAGTTTCTTGCAGACACATGTATTCCACATCCAGAGATCATAAATCCATTGGCATGAGGTGAAATACTTATCAGAAGCTGCTGTCCATGGGACATTCTTTAGACCATATGAGAATCATCTGATATGAAGTTTCCCCATCTTTAGTGGGTAAAATACAATGCTGTGAAAAAGTATTTGCCCCCTTTCTGATTTTTATTTTTTTTGCATATTTGTCACACTTGAGAGTCCATTCACGCCCCTAGTCACCTCAAGTCGCGCTACATGAAAAAATCAAAAGCACCCACCCCCCCATGTTGAGGACATGCGGCTTGGTACGGTTCAGGAGGCGGGGCACTTGCTCGTCTCCACCCCCTTTCCTGACCGGACGGGCTGCGTGCTCGGATAAGGGTCTGGTATGGATTTTGGGGGGACCCCATGCAGTTTTTTCAATGTAGGGGGTACCCCTTAAAATCCATACCAGACCTAAGAGCCTGGTATGCTCTTGGAGGGGAATCCAGTCGCTCCGACTTCAGAAAAGGTTCCTGTACTACTTCAATCCGACTTCTAGGCGACTTGTACCCATAGAATTCAATGGAAGTCGCCTCCAAGTCGGATCTCCATCTATATTGAAGCAACAATGTTGCCTCACTAATAATAAAAACCGGCATGGGTTCCCCTCCAAGGGAAAACCAGGCCCTTAGGTCTGGTATTATATTGCCAAAAAAAACTGCGTGGGGGTCCCCCAAAATCCATACCAGACCCCTATGCGAGCATGCAGCTCGGCCGGTCAGGAAAGGGGGTGGGGACGAGCGAGCACCCACCCCCTCCTGAACCGCACCAGGCCGCATGCCCTCAACATGGGGGGTGGGTGCTTTGGGGAAGGGCGGCCCCCCACCCCAAAGCACCTTGTCCCCGTGTTGATGAGGACAAGGGCCTCTTCCGACAACCCTGGTCGTTGGTTGTAGGGGGCCTGCGGGCGGGGGGGCTTATCGGAATCCGGGAGCCCCCTTTAATAAGGGGGCCCCCAGATTCTGGCCCCCCCACCCTATGTGAATGAGTATGGGGTACATTGTACCTCTACCCATTCACCTGAAGGAAAAAAAGTGTCAATAAAAAAAACACACTAGACAGGTTTTTAAAGTAATTTATTAGGCAGCTCCGGGGGTCTCTTCCGACTCAACTGCTCTCTCCGGCCTCTTCTCCCGGCCTCTGGTTCTTCTCCCGTTCTCCAGTTCTTCTGCTGGGCTCCTCCGCTATCTTCTTCCAGCTCTTTTACTAGCGTTGGCCCGGTCTTCTCCGTCCTTCTTCCCTCTTCTCTCTTCTTCCAATGTTGACACGAAGCTCTCTCCCGCTGTAATGCCGTGTGCGAGGTGCGCAACGACTTATATAGGCATAGTACGATGTACCCCATACTCATTCACATTGGGTGGGGGGCCAGGATCTGGGGGCCCCCTTATTAAAGGGGCTCCCAGATTCCGACAAGCCCCCCGCCCGCAGACCCTGACAACCAATGGCCAGGGTTGTCGGGAAGATGCCCTTGTCTTCATCAACATGGGGACAAGGTACTTTGGGGTGGGGGGGCCGCAGGGCGCCTCCTTCCCCAAAGCACCCACCCCCCCATGTTGAGGGCATGCGGCCTGGTATGGTTCGGGGGGGGGCGCTCGCTCGTCCCCACCCTCTTTCCCGACCGGACGGGCTGCGTGCTTACATAAGGGTCTGGTATGGATTTTGGGGGGACCCCCACACTGTTTTTTTGGCATAGGGGGTTCCCCTTAAAATCCATACCAGACCTAAGGGCCTGGTATGAACTTGGAGGGGAACCTATGCCATTTTTTTATTTAAAATTTGGCGTGGAGTTCCCCCTCGAGAGCTGATTATTCTGTGATTGGCCACGGCCAAAGTCGCCTGGCCTGGGGGCGACTTAAAGTCGTGTTTTACGTCGCCCCAAGTCGTGTTGAAGTCGTCCCAAGTCGCGCTGTGATTCATACTCGAGTCGTGTCCAAGTTGAATCCCAAAGTCGCTCTGGAAGTCGTGTTGCCCCAGTGTGAATGGACTCTAAATGATCGTCAAACAAATGTTATTATTACACAAAGATAACCCGGGTAAATACAAAATGCAGTTTTTAAATGATGGTTTCATTTATTAAGGCAAATAATCTGTCCAAACCTGCCTGGCTTTATGTAAAAAAGTAATTGCCCTCTAAACCTAATAACTGGTTGTGCCACCCTTGGCGGAAACAACTGCAATCAACGGATGAGTCTTTCACATTGCTGCGGAGCAATTTTGGCCCACTATTCTTTGCAGAATTGTTTAAATTCAGCCACATTTGAGCGTTTTCCAGCATGAACTGCCTGTGTAAGGTCATGATACAGCATCTCAATTGGATTTAAGTCCTGGCTTTGACTAGGCCGCTCCAAAACCTACATTTTGCTTTGTTTGAACCATTTGGAGGTGGACTTGCTGTTGTGTTTTGGATCATTGTTAGGGATGCACACCCCCCGGTTCGGTTCGCACCAGTACCTTCGAACGGACTGAAAGTTTGCGCAAACTTTAGAACCCCATTAAAGTCTATGGGACTCGAATGTTCGAAATCAAAAGTGCTAATTTTAAACGCTAATATGCAAGATATTGTCCTAAAAAGGGTTTGGGGACCTGGCTCCTGCCACAGGGGACATGGATCAGTGCAAAATTATTTTTTTAAAAACTGCTGTTTTTTCGGGAGCACTGATTTTAACCACTTAAGGACCGCCTCACGCTGATATACGTCGCTAGAATGGCACGGCTGGGCACAATTACGTACCTGTACGTGGCCCTTTAGGAGCCCAGCCTTGGGTAGCGCGCGCGCCGCCGGCGGAGCGCTCGCGACCCGGTCCTGAGCTCCGTGACCGTGGCCGCGGGACCAGCAGACCCAGTCGCCGCTGGTGTCCCGCGATCGTGTCACAGAGCTGAAGAACGGGGAGAGGTCTGTGTAAACAAACCTCTCCCCGTGCTTCCTACACTGCCTGTCACTGATCGGCTGTTCCCTGTCATCAGGAAAGCCGATACGTGACGTCAGACGTAAAGCCACGCCCCCCTACTGTAAAAAAAAAAACACACACGTCACACTTAGCCCCTCCCCGCCCCCTAGTGGTTAACTCCTTCACTGCCAGTGTCATTTACATAGGAATCAGTGCATTTAAATAGCACTGATTTCTGTATAAATGACAATGGTCCCAAAAATGTGTCAAAAATGTCCAATGTGTCGGCCATAATGTCGCAGTCACAATAAAAATCGCTGATCGCCGCCATTACTAGTAAAAAAAAAATATTAATAAAAATGCTATAAAACTATCCCCAATTTTGTAAACGCTATAACTTGTGCGCAAACCAATCAATAATCGCTAATTGCAATTTGTTTTACCAAAAATAGGTAGAAGAATACGTATCAGCCTAAACTGAGGAAAATAATGTTTTTTTATATATTTTTTTGGGATATTTATTATAGCAAAAAGTAAAAAATATTGCATTTTTTTCAAAATTGTCGCTCTATTTTTGTTTATAGCGCAAAAAAATAAAAACTGCAGGGGCGATCAAATACCACCAAAAGAAAGGTCTATTTGTGAGAAAAAAAAGGACGCCAATTTGTTTGGGAGCCATGTCGCACGACTGCGCAATTGTCAGTTAGAGCGATGCAGTGCCGAATCGCAAAAAGGGGCCTGGTCCCTTGGCTGCAAATTGGTCCGGGGCTTAAGCGGTTAATGACGATTAAAGTAAAAAAAAAAGTGAAATATTCCTTTAAATATCGTGCCTGTGGGGTGTCTATAGTATGCCTGTGAAGTGGCACGTGTTTGCCGTGTTTATAACAGTCCCTGCACAAAACGACATTTAACGGAAAAAAAGTAATTTAAAACTGCTTGCGGTTTTAATGTAATGTCTGGTTTCCGGCAATATGGATGAAGATCATTGAGAAAAATGGCATGGGTAGCCCCCCCTGCTAATTACCAGCCCCTTTGGGTCTTGTACGGATATTAAGGGGAACCCTGTACCCAAATTAAAAAAAGGAAAGGCGTGGGGCCCCCAGGCCCTATATACTCAGAACAGCAGTATACAGGCAGTGCAAATAAGACAGGGACTGTGTAGGTTTGTTGTGTTAAGTAGAATCTGATTGTAATTTTGAACTGGTACTGATTGTAATTTTGAACTGGTACATTTTTAAAGTGTAGCTCCAGTCAAAAAATCAATTTTTAAGCTTTTTGGAAAATATAGGGAAGGGTTATCACCCCTGTATAATTTTTTGGGCCGTCCGTCTTTTTTCATCTCACTTCCTGTTGTCTCCTGTTGTAAGTTGGATGTTTGAAAGTAGGGGCCTGCCCTATATGCTCTGCAGAAATTTGTCCCTAAGGTGTTGGTGTTGCCACAAGTTAACACTGTAAGCCCTCAAAGTGACTCTTGGTGGGCGCTGGAGCACCCTGCTGTGAACCATTATATCAAGAATTGTAATTACATGCCATTGTTGAACAGTGGAAGAAAAACTGGGCCTTTGGTGGTGTTGGTGGTGGTGCTGGTGCCACAACACTGTAAGTCCTCACAGTTGCTCTCGGTGAGCGCTGGAACGGGCCCTGCTTTGAAATATTATATCAAGAATTGTAATTACATGCACCTGTTAAACAAACAGGGGCTGAAAAATTGGGCCTTAGGCACTGGTGCCACGACACTGCAACTTTTCCCAGATACCCTAGTTGGAGTGCAGGAATGAGCCCTGCTGCAAAGCATTGCATAAAAAAATTGTAATTACATGCCCCTGTTAAACAGGGGCTGAAAAATTGGGCCTTAGCACCCAGAACCAAAAATGTTCTTCCAAGCTATCAGCAGGATCATTGAGGAGGAAGAGGATAGTCAGTCAACATAACAGGACAGTCACTCAGCATCAGCATAGGCAGTCTTGAAGGGATGTGACATTTAAAAATAACATATTCGGTTACATCAGCTTCAGGTGCTTGGTAGCTGGTGGTGATCCAAGACTGCTACTGGCTATCTTTATGGTCAACCGATTCGACAGGCGCACCCTGTGATCGGTGACAAAGCCTCCAGCAGCACTGAATGTGTGTTCCGAAAGAACGCTGGATGCAGGACAGGCCAGTAGCTCAATTGCATACTGTGCAAGCTCTGGCAGTGATCCATCCTCAAGACCCAGTAAGCCAGAGGATTTTCGGTGGAAAAAGTGTCCAAGTCTGAATACAGCACCATGTAAATCAGAAGCTGGCGATGGTTGCTGGAACCGATCATACCTTGGGGCTGCGGACTAAAAAATTGTCTGAACGCATCGGTCAGAAGGCCACCTTCTCCGCTCCTTTTGTTACTGACTGAAGCCTCAGCAACTCGTTGTCCAGGACCAGGAGTTTGTAACCTCCCAGTCTCTGGGAACGCGTTGCACAGACCTTTCTGCAAGGCCTCCCGGAGATGTTTCATCCTCTGCGATGGCAAGATAAGGTCCGCAACCTTACCCTTGTACGATGGATCAAGGAGAGTGGCCAGCCAGTAATGGTCCCTCTCCTTGATCCGAAGAATACGAGTTTCCTTCTGCAGGCTTTTCAGGATCAGGCTTTTGCATTCGGTCCGGAGTCCTCTGAATCACTAAGGACGACATGATCCGCAGCCACCTCCTCCCAGCCACGTACAAGTCCACCGGTTTCTTGGGACTGGAAATCATCCCTAAAAGACTGCTGCTGCTGATGCTGAGTGCCAGGCTCCACCTCCATGCTGACACAATCCTCCTCCTCCTCCTCGTCCTCTTCCTGCGTGATGTGTGGGACAGAAGGAACACTGTCTGGATAAAGGGGGCCTTGAGAGGCAAGGAAGTCCCCCTCTTCCTGGCTCTGTTCTGCCTCAAGTGCCCTGTCCATTAACCCACGCAGCGTATGCTCCAACAGGTGGACAAGAGGTACAGTGTCACTGATGCATGCTCTGTCACTGCTCACCATCCTCGTGGCCTCCTCAAATGGTGACAGGACAGTGCATGCATCCCTGATCATGCCCCACTGGCGTGGTGAAAAAAAATGAGCTCCCCTGACCCAGTCCTGGTGCCTTAGTCGCACAGGTACTCATTAATGGCCCTCTGCTGCGTGTGCATCCGCTGCAGAATGGCCAACGTTGAGTTCCACCTGGTGGGCATGTCACATATAAGGCGGTTCTTGGGCAGGTTCAACTCCTTTTGCAGCTCAGCCAGCTGAGCACTGGCATTATATGATCGGCGGAAATGCACACAGACTTTCCTGGCCTGCCTCAGGACATCCTGTAAGCCTGGGTACCTGCCCAATAACCGCTGCACCACCAGGTTAAGGACGTGAGGTCAGTTGTCCCTGTCTGGGGTGGAGAGGAGGTTGGTGCCATTGTCGCAAACCACCATTCCTGGCTTAAGCTGGCGTGGCGTCAACCACCTCTCGGCCTGCCCCTGCAGAGCTGACAGAACCTCTGCCCCAGTGTGGCTCCTGTCCCCCAAACACACCAGCGCAAGCACGGCATGGCATCTTTTTGCCTGTGTACTTGCGTAGCCCCTTGAATGCCTACGGAGCACTGCTGGTTCAGAGGACAAAGCACTCAAAGAGGCCATGGAGGAAGAAGAAGAGGAGGGGGGGGAAGAGAGGTGTGTCACATCCAGTAGTAGCATTTTGGAGGTGTGGTGGTGGAAAAACAACCTCCAACACTACTGCACCTTGTCCTGCATCCTTCCCAGCTGCCAAAAGAGTGACCCAATGGGCCATGAAAGATAGGTAACGTCCCTGTCCATGCCTGCTGGACCATGAGTCAGCGGTAATATGCACCTAACCGCTGACCGCCCTGTCCAGCGAGGCCAAGACATTGCCTTCCACATGCCAGAGAGCCGGAATCGCCTTCCGTGAGAAAAAGTGGCGTTTGGGAACCTGCCACTGAGGAACTGCACATTGCACAAACTCACGGAAGGGGGCTGAGTCTACCAACTGAAAAGGCAGCAGTTGAAGTGCTAGCAATTTAGCCAAGCTAGCATTCAATCGCTGGGCATGTGGATGGCTGGGAGTGAACTTCTTTTGACGGTCCAGCAGCTGGGGCAGGGAAATTTGCCTGGTACAATCGGATGTCGGTGTACTGCTAGCAGAGTACCCTCAAGTACTTGGCTGTGACACACCTAATTCTACACCTTCATTCATCTCAGTGCAGTATTCAGAAGGTGAAGGTATAGTGGGGTTGGAGATCCCAGCTGATGAGGAGCAAGGAAAGGTCTGCTTTGTTCTTTGGTGTGGGTCTTTAAGGTACGCTTGCCAACGAGCTGCATGGCAGGTCAACATATGTCTGGTCAACCATGTGGTGCCCAAGCGGCTGATGTTTTGGCCACGCGAAATACGCTTGAGACATATGTTGCAAATAGCAGCACTCGTCTCAAAAAAGGCCCACACCAAAGAACTTTTGGAATAATGCGCAGAGGCAGCGCCCTGCACAGGCGGAGCTCTGCGGTGTGATTCAGTCGGTGTGATGCCCTTAAGCTGGCCCCCGGAGGGCATCCTGCCTCGTTGGAGATGTGCCTCTTCCTCCTCCTCCTCCTCCTCCTCCTCCTCTCTCCTATCAGGCACCCACGTGGAGTCAGTGACCTCATCATCCCCTCCCTCTTCATTACTGGAGCAAACCTGGCAGTATGCTGCAGCTGGTGGAACATGACTGCCAGATTGCTGTCCTTGAGCATCCCCTCTCTCTGCGCTCACGCAACTGCCATCCTCTAGCTGGGTATCATCATCAGAGCCTTAAAAACGCTGGGCATCCTCCTGGAGCATGTACCCAACACTGTGGTCAAACAGTTCGGGGGACTCCTCAGGGGGACATGGTGGGTCTAAGGAAGGAGTGACTGATGACATTGAGACGAGGGAAGAGGACGCGTTGGCAGCTGCTTTGCCAGTACCCTGAGCCTGGGTGAGAGAGGATGAGGAGGATGAGGAGGGCTTGGTCATCCACTCTACCAAGTCTTCGGGCATGATGCGGCTCAACACGTCCAGCTGCCGAAAATAAGGACAAGCGTGTCCCATGGCCACGGGACGATGCACCGCGTCCACGACCAGCACTGTTGTCTCTAGACACAGAGCCTGCTTGTCCTCTTTTATTTGCTCGTGACTGTCTGCCTCTCCTTGTTGGCCTTCCAGACATGGTAATGGCCTGCAGGGAGATAGGAAAACCAGCAATTGGGTAGCTTTAGGTGCACACTGAGCAGATGACACAGTACACCGACTAATTACTGCAGCTGCCTGCCTGTGTTACAGAAACAGAACAACACCAGCAATAAGGGGTAGCTTCAGGTGTATACTGTGCAGGAGGCACACAACACCCACTGTAAATGCTGCAGATGCCTGTATTACAGAACACCAGTAATAAAGGGTAGCTTCAGGTGTATACTGTGCTGGAGGCACACAACACCCACTTTAACTGCTGCAGATGCCTGTATTACAGAACACCAGCAATAAAGGGTATCTTCAGGTGTATACTGTGCAGGCAGGGCCAGATTAAGAACATCATGGGCCTGGTGCTGAGGATTTTGGTCGGGCCTTTTATAAATAAAAATGCAAACAATTTTTTGTTATAACAAATTAAATTAAGAGAGAGAGGGAGGATGAGAGAGAGAAAGGGAATGAAAGAGGTGTGAGGGATAAGGGAGGGAGGTTGAGAGAGAAAGGGGGGATGAGAGAAAGAGGATGCACATGAGCATGTGTGGGAATGACATCAACGCAGCCCGGCCAAGACAAGTGACCGAAGGCACAGAATCCGGAAGGAAGACCAGGTGAAGATGGAAGCGCCCGGGCCCTGCCAGATTGATCACAGCACTGGAGGGCTCAGTCTGACAATTTAAGTGTACCCTAATGTGCTACATGTACATTATGGCATAACCTATTTCAGGGCCTCTAAAAAGTAGTAATGTTAGAAAAGTTTACTACCGCTTTGATATCACAGGAGCCTCTCAAATATATTTTCAGGGACACTTTTTTTACAAGTGGTATATTTAGAGCAGCTGACATCCCCTATGTTGCTATGTACATCACAATAGTAATTACAAAATTAAATAAGTACTAATAATGGGGCAGAACAAATATGAGGACTGAGATTTCCTTTAGTTGAACTAACAAAAGTGTGCCCATTCTAGAGCTGGTAACAATGAGGATATTCAGTATAATTTTAAAGAACTGTTTTTGTGGGTAAGAGGCATAGGGGAGGAGTATGGATGGTATAAAGGTGGGAAGTATGTGCAGGTGAGGGAGAGGCATGTGGAGGCTCTAACAGTGGGCACTATGTACATGAGAGGAGTGCGGAGGGTATGGCAGAAGGCACTATGTACAGGAGAGGAGTGTGAAGGGTATGACAGTGGGCAGTATGCCCAGCAGAGGAGTGTGGAGGGTATGACAGTGGGCAGTATGTACAGGAGAGGAGTGTGGAGGGTATGACAGTGGGCAGTATGTACAGGAGAGGAGTGTGGGGGGTATGACAGAGGGTAGTATGTACCGGAGAGGAGTGTGGATGGTATGACAGTGGGCACTATGTACAGGAGAGGAGTGCGGAGGGTATGGCAGAAGGCACTATGCACAGCAGAGGAGTGTAGAGGGTATTACAATGGGCCCTATGTATAAGAGAAGAGTGTGGAGGGTATGACAGTGAGCAATATATACAGGAGAGGAGTGTGGAGGGTATGACAGTGGGCACTATGTACAGGAGAGAAGTGTGGAGAGTAGGACAGTAAGCAGTAATTACAGGAGAGGAGTGTGGAGGGTATGACTGTGGGCACTATGTATAGGATAGGAGTATGGAGGGTATGACAGTGAGTAGTATGTACAGGAGAGGAGTGTGGAGGGTACGACAGTGGGCACTATGTATAGGAGAGAGGTGTATGACAGCGAGCACTATGTAAAGGAGAGGAGTGTGTAGGATATGACAGCGGGTGCTATGTATAGGAGAAAAGTGTGGAGGGTATGACAGTGGGCACTATGTATAGGAGAGGAGGATGAAGTAATCTGGGAAGAAAATATGTAAAAAGGTTTGTGGAAGGATGTTTAGGGACTGTGTAGTGGTTAAGCGGGCTATACATGGATTGAAATTACACCAATTAAGCAGAGACCAGCCATAGTCGATCTATGTATGGGCTACCTGGTTTTACACAAGTCAACCTATTAAACGACTTGAGTACAACCAGCCTGTCAGGTTTTCCCCAAAACAATCAGTGCTGCCAGCTACAGTTAGCAACACTGATCATTGTATTCACTAGCAGAACACAATAACACTGCGGGAGTGATTCCCCTATTCACAGGTCAGCAGGTGAGACAGGCTGGGTAGAGATACTAGTCAGTGGCTGGGTAGGCACTGGTTAGTATCAGAGCCAGATACACACATGTGAAGTATCATCGCGATCGTTAGAGCGAGAACAATAATTCTAGCACTAGACGTTCTCTGTAACTCTAAACAAGTAACCTTCAAAAAAATTTAAAGCATCGCTTGGTACACAAAAAAAAATTGTGCTAACTTTAGTGTTTTTTTTATGAAATAAAACTTTTGAAAAATTGCTGCGCAAATATCGTGTAACATAAAAAGTTGCAAAGACCACCATTTTATTCCATAGGGTGTCTGCTAAAACAATATATATAATGCTTGAGGGTTCTGAGTAATTTTCTAGCAAAAAAAATGATGATTTTTACATGTAGAGAGAAGTGTCAGAATTGGCCTGGGTGGCAAGGGGTTAATTATCATAAGTAATATACAGATAATTATTATAAGCCCTGTGATCTCATCCTCTCAGTCTGCTGCAGAGTGTTCCAGCTTGTATTTAAACTGGCCGCTCTGTATGTAGCTTCTGACCGACTGCGCAAGCAGCCCCATATCTCCGGAACCATAGATGATAGCAGCCCCATATTGTAACCAGTGTTGAAGTAGGTATTTAGCTACCTACCCACCAAATGGGGAGTCTCTATGACTCCTGGTCGCTGAGCTCGAAGTCGATCTTTTTTTTTTTTTTTTGATTTTTTTTTTTTTTTTTTTTTTGGGCAAATGGGCCTATCTTGAGAAAGGGGCCTGGAGCTGCAGCTCCAATAGCCCCTATGTTAATCCGGCCCTGTGTGCAGGAGGCACACAACACCCACTGTAAATGCTGCAGATGCCTGTATTACAGAACACCAGCAATAAAGGGTAGCTTCAGGTGTATACTATGCTGGAGGCACACAACACCCACTGTAAATGCTGCAGATGCCTGTATTACAGAACACCAGTAAAAAAGGGTAACTTCAGGGGTATACTGTGCTGGAGGCACACAACACCCACTTTAGCAGCGCTAGGTTTGCAAGCCACAAAGACACTGTCCCTGCCTATCCTGCTCTTTCCCTGACTGCCGCAACACACTACACAAGGCCTTATATAGTGTGGGGTGTGTACTTAACCCCCCTGAGCTATAATTGGCCACAGGCATCCTGCCTGTGGCCAATTATGGCTCTCCTCGCTGACGGCACTGTGATTGGCCAAGCATGCAGGGTCACAGTGCATGCTTGGCCAATCATGAGCCAGCAATGCACTGCAAAGGTGCAGTGCATTGTGGGCCGTTCGTGTCACACGAATTTGGCACGAACCGCCCACAAAGTTCTGGGTTCGCCGAAAAGGCGAAAGGCCGATGTTCGATTCGAACATGAGCTTGAATCTAACACCGCGCTCATCCCTAATCATTGTCTTGCTGCATAACCCAAATGCACTTGAGGTCAGGAACTGATGGCTGGACATTCTCCTTAGGGATTTTCTGGTAGAGTTCAGAATTTAGGGTTTTTATCAATTATGGTACATCGTCAACATCCTGAAGCTGCAAAGCAGCCGCAGACCATCACGCTACCACCACCATGTCTGACTGTTGGTATGATGTTCTTGTTATGAAATGCTGTATTCGTTTTATGCCAGATGTAATGGGATGCACACCTTCCAAAAAGTAAACTTCTTGTCTCATCAGTCCACAGAATATTTGCCTAAAAGTCTTGGGGATAATCAAGATGTTTTTTGGTAAATGTGAGATGAGCCTTTGTGTTCTTTTTGGTCAGCAGTGGCTTTGGCCTTGGAACTCTCCCATGGATACCATTTTTGCCCAGTCTCTTTTCTTATTGTTGAATCATGAACACTGATCTTATCTGAGGCAAGTGAGGCCTTCAGTTCTTTAGATGTTGTTCTGGGTTCTTGTATGACCTCCTGGATGAGTCGTCGTCGTTGCTCTTGGAGTAATTTTTGTAGGCCGACCACTCTTGGGAAGGTTCACCACTGTTCCAAGTTATCTCCATTTGTGGATAATGGCTCTCCCCATGGTTCACTGGAGTTCCAAAGCTGTATAAATGGCTTTGAAACCCTCCCTAGACCGATACATGTACTTTACTTTGTTTCTATTCTGTTCTTGATTTTTTTTTACATTGTGGCATGATGTGTGGCCTTTTGTAATCAGTTTTTGTCACTTTGTCAGACAGCTTCTATTTATGTGATTTCTTGATTCAACAGGTCTGGCAGTAATCAGAAAGATATATAATATATGAATAATATATATAAAGATATATCTATATCTATATAGCTATATAGATATCTATATCTATAGATATCTATCTATATAAACACAATAAAACAGCATGATGGTTGAGCTAAATCAGGTTTTTAAACAAGAGTTTTTCATATTGCATATGCAGAAAATGCCCCTTCATTGGTTTTAATGGGAGGAATAGTGCCTAATTTTTTTATATCAATAAGAAAAATAGTGCTCCATCATTGGTGTCATTTGGTTGGATAGTGCCCCAAGGGCCAAATAAAGGCAAGTGAAGGACCATATCTGGCCCTTGGGCCACAGTTTGGAGACCACTGGTTTGGAGTTACCTGTGAATATTGACCCTAGAAGTATTGATCTTACCCTGGCAGGTGCGACATTATGTAACAAATGTAGTACAATCAATCAATGTTTTTGTGTGTAAGTGCCCTGGATGTTTCTGTTGACATTCATATGTGCATGTAAGTGGAGGCCGGGGGACAATTTTTTTTTTCTTAAGTGGGGGGGGGGGGGTTAAGTGTTTAGGTGTAACTTTTTACACTTTTTGTTTTCATATACACTATATTACCAAACGTATTGGGACTCCTGCTTTTACACACACATGACCTCTAATGGCATCCCAGTCTTAGTCTGTAGGGTTCAATATTGAGTTGGCCCGCCCTTTGCAGCTATAACAGCTTCAAATCTTCTGGGAAGGCCGTCCACAAGGTTTAGGAGTGTGTCTATAGGAATGTTTGACCTTTCTTCCAGAAGCGCATTTGTGAGGTCAGGAACTGATGTGGACGAGAAGACGTGGCTCGTAGTCTCGGCTTTAATTCATCTTAAAGGTTTTTTATCAGGTTGAGGTCAGGACTCTGTGCAGGTCAGTCAAGTTCCTCCACCCCAAACTCGCTCATCCATGTCTTTCTGGACCTTGTTTGTGCACTGGTGCGCAGTCATGTTGGAACAGGAAGGGGCCATCCCCAAACAGTTCCCACCAGGTTGGGAGCATGAAATTGTCCAAAATGTCTTGGTATGCTGACGCCTTAAGAGTTCCCTTCCCTGGAACTAAGGGGCCAAGCCCAACCCCTGAGAAATCAACCCGATAGAATACCTTTGAAGTCACATAATTAGTGAAAAGAGTCCACCTGTGTGTAATTTAACCGCTTCAATACAGGGCTTTTAAACACCCTTCCTTACCAGAGCACTTTTTGCGATTCGGCACTGCGTCGCTTTAACTAACAATTGCGCGGTCGTGCGACGTTACACCCAAACAAAATTGACGTCCTTTTTTTCCCACAAATAGAGCTTTCTTTTGGTGGTATTTGATCACCTCTGCGGTTTTTATTTTTTGCGCTATAAACAAAACAAGAGCGACAATTTTGAAAAAAAACACAATATTTTTTACTTTTTGCTATAATAAATATCCCATTTTTAAAAAAAAATAAAAATTTTTCCTCAGTTTAGGCCGATACGTATTCTTCTACATATTTTTGGTAAAAAAAATCGCAATAGGCGTATATTGATCGGTTTGCGCAAAAGTTATAGCGTCTACAAAATAGGGGATAGATTTATTGAATTTTTTTTTTTTTTTTTTTTTTACTAGTAATGGCGGCGATCTGCGATTTTTTTTTCGTGACTGCGACATTGCGGCGGACACTTCGGACACTTTTGACACATTTTTGGAACCATTCACATTTACACAGCGATCGTTGCTATAAAATTGCAATGATTACTGTGTAAATGTGACTGGCAGGGAAGGGGTTAACTCTAGGGGGCGCTGGAGGGGTTAATATGTTCCCTAATAGAAGTGATTCTAACTGTGGGGGGAGGGGACTCAAGGAGAGGAGACTGATCATGTGTTCCTCCGTACTGGGATCACATGATCGGTCTCCTCTGCACTGACAGGACGTGGAGCTGTGTGTTTACACACACAGCTCCACGGTCCCGCGCGGTCCCGTTGTTTTAACGGGCAATCGCGGGTGCCCGGCGGACATCGCGGCCGCCGGGCACTCGCACCGCGTCCCGAGCGATGCCGCGGGCGCGCGCGCGCCCCCCAGGCGGCCGGGAATGCGAGGACGTCATATGACGCCCACCCAGGATGGTAGATCCACCTTGTGGGCGTCATATGACTATGGGCGGTAATGAAGTGGTTAATCTCAGTATACAGCTGTTCTGTGAAACCCTCAGAGGTTTGTTAGAGAACCTTAGTGAAAAAACAGCACCATGTAGGCCAAGGAACACACCAGACAGGTCATGGATAAAGTTGTCGAGAAGTTTAAAGCAGGGTTAGATTATAAAAAAAATATTGCAAGCTTTGAACATTTCACAGAGCACTGTACAATCCATCATCCGAAAATGGAAAGAGTATGGCACAACTGCAAACCTATCAAGACATGGCCGTCCACCTAAACTGACAGGCCGGGCAAGGAGAGCATTAAAGGGGTTGTAAACCCTCGTGTTATTTCACCTTAATGCATCCTATGCATTAAGATAAAAACAAACTTCTGGCACTGAGCAGCCCCCCACCCCCCCCCCCTAATTTACTCACCTGAGCCCGTTCATTCCCACGCCGGAGATACGCTCTACCTCTCTTGCCTGTGGTTCTCGGATTCTCGCCTGTGGATAGATTGATAGCAGCACAGCCATTGGCTCCCACTGCTGTCAATCAAATCCAATGATGCGGGCGCCAGGGGGCGAGGCCGAGTCCGGAATTCTGTGTCTATGCTTCCTCAAACACATAAAACAAACTTTCTACAAATTTTATTGGTCAACAAAACAGGATTTGGAAAACAACAAGGGAAGCAAAAAACACATGTATGTTAATTTGAGGCACACAGAAGGACATGGTACAAAATCAGGGACAGTCCCTCAAAATCAGGGACAGTCCCTCAAAATCAGGGACCGTTGGGAGCTATGCAGTGTGGGATATGGTGAAGCTGAGAAATTGTACATTACAGTTAACAGAATTGAATGATATAAGAGAGAGAATATACTTGACTGCTTAAGCAAAAATGCAGCAGAAGTCCTGACCTATTCTGCTCTGTGCACCATGGGTGGTCTCCATTGCCAGTCTCTAGCCACTTAAGGACCGAGCTTCTTTCTGAGATTTGTTGTTTTACAAGGTAAAAACATTTTTTTTCCCTAGAAAATTACTTAGAACCCCCAAACATTATACATGTTTTTACTAACACCCTAGAGAATAAAATGGCGGTCGTTGCAATGCTTTCAGTCTATTTGCCTTTAGTAATTAAACCCCATTGTAGCACAAGGATATATATTTCCTGTAATAGAGCAGAAGAGGGTCTAAGACCCAGAGCCGTCATCTACTTACATCTTGTAGGAGAACTCCCATAGCCAAGATATCGCAAAAAAACACAAATAAATGAAGAGTCGTGATTGGGCAAATCCTATTGGTAATTTTCAGTTGCTCATTAGCAGATAGAAGAAGACTTGGCTTACACGCCTCATGTGCTTATATTGTGAACCTCATTAAATCAGGGAAAGGGGCTACATGACTTTTTTTTGCTCCTCGGGGGCCGATTACATATATTGTTTGTAAATAATAAATTACATTACTAATTAAGTATTGTATTCATTGCACACAACATTGAGTAAGCAGCTGCTGCAAACCTCCTGGGATGAGATGTATATTTCTGAAAATATAAGTGTATCCAAAACTAGCTAAAACGTAATTTTTTATTTTTTAACGAAGTAGTAGAGAATGTCTCTTTTTTGTAAAGGATAACTCCATTTTAGTGAAAAAAATAGATAATATATATATATATATATATATATATATATATATATATATATATATATATATATATATATATATATATATATATATATATATAGCTTTTTCAATTGATACACAAGTCGTATTGTAATTGAATGTTATTAAAAATTACTTTTCCTTTCCAATCTGCAGCCATTGTAATTTTCTACTTTTTTTTCTTAAAATTCAATATGGTGACCTGGAGGCATTCTGGACACAGATATGTAATTTCCCCTGCTTGCAGTGGTGGCTGGTGCTCCATCGGAGCGGGGACGCCAAGCCCACCCTTTTATTAAGCCAATTAGAGCCTCTGACTCTAATCATGTGCTTCAAAAAAAATTGAATACGAGTCCAGCACTCTGCATTGTAGATTAGGGGGGCGGTATGAGATTTCCCCAGGAGTCTGCACTAAGATACAAGTCAGATTTGGGGCATCACCTGCAATAAAAATGTCATTTTTGTTCAGATACCCCCAAAGGGACATCACATATACAGTGCCTTGAAGAGGTATTCATACCCCTTGACATTTTCCACTTATTCTCCTTGCATGTCCCCCTCGGATCTCCAGCAACTGCACTCCCAAGTGCACTTGTAGTGCAAAGTGGATTTGCCTTTAGTAAATAAACCCCAAAGTTCAAGATACCTAATAATTTGGGGTGTACACAGCAAAATGCTAGAGTGCAATTTACCTAATGGGGAAACTATTTAGATCAGTGGTTCTCAACCTGGCGGTCGGGACCCCCCTCATGGGTCAAATGATGATTTGCCAGGGGTCACCGAATCCTGGGCTGTTCCTGTAGCTCACACCGCTCTCCCAGCCTTTTCGCGGTCGCCCAACAGGGCTGTCCCTGGAGACCGCGGCCGCCCACTCAGCCTCTTTGCAGCCGCCCATTCAGTTCACGGCATGGCTGGGGGGCAGAGACTAGAGGTCAGCTGACTGGTGAGGAATGTGAAGTGGGAGGGGCTGGAGGAGACCCTATCTCCTGATTTCAGCATAGGTGTCACTGCTACAAGACACCACAAAGTTTGGAGACACAGTAAGTAACACTACCTGTGATTATATTTGCCATTAAAAGTCCCCACTACAGTTCTCAGATCAGCAGATGACCTTGATCAAGAGAACCTAAGTTGGCTGATTAGAACTCCCACCAGCACTGCCACTCATCTCATTCCCCCCACCAAGGAGTAAGAGAAGGAATAAAAATAGAGAATACATGGAAGGGAGAAAAAAAGAAAGGGAGGAACAAAGAAATAGGGATAGAAAGAATAAGAGAACAAGAAAAACGGCTAGAGAGAGGGGTGGTGGGGAACAATAAATTAGGATAGAGAGAGATCAGGGAGGGAAAGAAAAAAGAACAAAGAGAAAGAGTGGTAAATCCTAAAATGTACCATAAGGGGGTTTTAATACTGTACAAGCTAAATGTCCGTGGGTTAGGGGTGCAAATTACTAGGGATGAGCCGAACTGAAATGAAATTTAAAACTACTCGCGGCTACAATGAATTGTCCTGTCCGACAATACACATAACAGTTCATTGATAAAAACGGCATGGGATTTCCCCACAGGGGAACCCCGAAACAAAATTAAAAAAAATACGTGGGGGTCCCCCTAAATTCCATACTAGGCCCTTCAGGTCTGGTATGGATTTTAAGGGGAACTCCGCACCAAAATTAAAAAAAAAATGATGTGGGGTCCCCCCAAAAATCCATACCAGACCCTTATCCGAGCACGCAACCTGGCAGGCCGCAGGAAAAAAAGGGGGGATGAGAGAGTGCCCCCCCCTCCTGAACCGTACCAGGCCACATGCCCTCAACATTGGGAGGGTGCTTTGAGGTAGCATAGGGGTTCCCCTTTAAATCCATACCAGGGGACGGGCTCGCAAAATGTAAATTTTGCTGATAGAGGCGGTGACATGCACTTCCTTC
Source organism: Lithobates sylvaticus (assembly GCA_028564925.1). Taxonomy (NCBI): domain Eukaryota; kingdom Metazoa; phylum Chordata; class Amphibia; order Anura; family Ranidae; genus Lithobates; species Lithobates sylvaticus. The sequence continues at coordinate 213,109,412 of CM053036.1, read as the reverse complement.
GCTAGTCCTGTCTATAGAATATTTTAAAAAAAGTCAGTTACTTTGCTGAGTAACTAATTACTTTTCCAATGTAGTAACTGAGTTACTAACACAATTACTTTTTGGGAGAAGTAATTTGTAACTTAACTACAGCGGCGGACTGACCATTCGGCCACTTGGGCACTTCCCGAGGGCCCCGGGCCACTAGGGGGCCCCATCAGGGTTGCCAGCCTCAGTAAAACCAGGGACAGTATGTAAAAATCTGTGTTTTTTTTTTACATCTGTTACTGAAATGTCCCTTACCGACATCCTTTTGGTCTAAAAATCCAGAGATTATAGCTGCCCCACCTCTCCAGTACCTTCTCAGCCAATAGAAACGTGTCTGTGTATACTGTGTGTACATGTATGTGTATACTGTGTGATTATATACTGTGTGGACCCATAATCTCTGATTGCCTGGGGGCCCCATAATCTCCTATGGCCCGGGGGCCCCATGAGTTGTCAGTCCGCCCCTGCTTAACTAATTACTTTTTTAAAGTAAGATGACCAACACTGCTTCTAATACGTAGGGTAAAACTGGATTGGGATGTTGGAATATGGGAGCCGACATAAAAAGTACTTTTAATTCCTCAAAGGCTTCCTGGGCTTGCTGGGACCGTTGAAATTTAACCTGCTGGCGGGTCAGTTAGGTGATGTGGGAAATGATTGCAGAGAACCCCTTAATGAATCTGCGATAAAAAAAAATAACGAATCGCTGAACCCCCTCTGAGGGAGCTGGCCACTCCTGGATGGCTGAGGGTCCATTGCGATTCCTCCTGTAGATGAACCCGAGGAACTGGATGGTGTCTTTCTCAAATTTGCATTTCTCCCCTTTTAGGTAAAGCCCGTGTTTTCTGAGAACTAAGAGGACCTTCTTCACATGGGTACGATGAATTTCTAATGGAGGTGGAAAAGGTCAAGATGTCATCCAGATACACATACACAAAATGATCTAGGTACTCACGGAAAATGTTGTTGACCAGGTGCTGGAACATAGCCGGGGCATTGCAGAGCCCGAAGGGCATCACTAGATATTCGAAGTGTCCAAACCTGGATCTGAAGGCTGTTTTCCATTCATCCCCATCACGTATACGGACAAGATTGTATGCCCCTCGGAGATCAAGTTTAGTAAATATTTGGGCAGCTCTGAGACGTTGAAAGAGTTCAGGGATGAGAGGGAGTGTATACTTGCTCTTTATGGTAATCTTATTGAGCTCCCTATAGTCCATACAAGGCCTCAGGGATCCGTCCTTTTTCTCGACAAAAAGATACCTGCGCCAGCTGGGGAGGAGGAAGGACGTATGAATCCTTTCTCAAGATTCTCATCAATGTACAGGCGTAGAGCTTCCAATTCGGCCTCTGACAATGGAAAAATCCGGCCGCATGGGATTTCGGAACCGGGTAGCAGATCAATCGGGCAATCGTAAGGCCGATGGGGCGGCAAACTATCGGCCTTCTTCTTGCCTTCAAATGTCCAGAAATTCATGATAAGCCGAAGGGACATGTTGCAGGTTATCTGGCGCTGTATGTATGGTTAGGCAGGAGGTAGTCTTGTTGGAGACTCGTGGTAGCATCCAGGTTGGTCTTGATGACTGGAAATGTTCAGAGCGATGCTCCCGTAGGCGTCTATCAAGTTTGGTGGCCAACTGGATCAGGTCTTCCAAGGATGTGGGAGTATCCACCCGAGATAACTCATCTTTTAAAGTCTCGGAAAGGCCCAGGTGATACTGGTATTTAAGAGCAGCCTCGTTCCAATTGGTGTCCCCAGACCATTTTCGAAATTACACAGTATAATCCTTCACGGGTCTCTTCCCCTGAGTCAGGGTGTGCAGGTTGGATTCGGCTGTAGCAGTACGTTGAGGATCGTAATATAACTGAGCCATCGACTCAAAGAAGATTTCCACTGAATCAAATAGAGGACTCTTCTGTTCCAAGAGGTTGTGGGCCCAAGACTGTAGCAGGGAATAGCAGATAGCAGGGAAATGATAAATCCTACTTTCACAGATTCAGAGTGAAAAGTCCTGGGTTGGAGGGCCAAGTACAGAAGACATGCGTTTTTGAAAGCCCTGAACCTCTTCCGGTTTCCGGAAAAACGCTCTGTAGTAGGGACCCTGGGTTCCGGAAAGGTCATTACCACTGCGGAAGCTGAGCTGCCTTGACCTTGTGGAGCGGATGTACCACTGGCGGAAGCTGACAAAGAATCCAAAGGACTTGGATAGGTAGTCAGGTGCTGGAGGCGGCCTTCAATGTGGAAGTACCCGTCTTGAAGTCGCTGAACAACCTAACCTGGGTAAGGGAAGCAACCTGCTGGCAGAGGGCCTCGAGGGAGAGCCAGCTCTGTCGGCTTCTGACATGGCTGGATTGTACTGTCAGGTACTCACCAGGGCCGAGTTGCTCCCCTTTGCAACTGGGTGCACGGTACCCCTGAGGGTGGAACAGTGGGTACTGGGCACAGAGAGGCACGGGTCGCCAGCAGGTAGGTGAAGCTTGCTGAAAGGTCTTCAGGCAGAAGAAAGACCCGTGCAGGGTGGACTTGACACTGGCTGGAGCAGGCCCGTCTGGGGCTCAAACACCTGGAACTGGAGACGGAGCCTGGAGCAGGATCAGGTGAGGAGGACGGGGGTCAAGCACAGGGGAGTCCAAACAGGAACGGAGTCTTGGAAACAAGCCAGGGTCATACACACTAGTCAAGCAGCAGGCCGAGCATCAAACACAAGGAGCAGGCAGATACAGGTGCAGGAGGAAGCCGAGGGTCAAACACAGGTATCAAGCAGGTAGAGAAGTCCGTAAGGCAAGCTGAGGGTCAGATGCAGGAGAGATTTGAGAGTGGTCAGGTCAATCCGGGTCACAACAGGTAGGCACAGGAAATACAGGCAAGGCACAGGAACACTGGAGCTGAAAAGACAAACCAGCAATGACACAGGAAACAGAGCTGCCTTTTATAGGCCTGCCAAGGGAAATCACATTGTGCGCACAAGCGCGTGCACGCCGTTGCACCGCACCGCACACCCGCGTGCGCCGGGCCACTGTATTGTGTGTGTGCGCGAACCCACTAATGCGCACCCGTATGCGCAGACCCGCCGCATCGCGCACACGTGTGCGCCATTGCGCTGGCAGGGTGGATTTCTGTTAGTCTTCTGACACTTGGCCGCTTCCAGTGAAGGGAACTCTTCAGGTGTCAGCATATCAAGACATTTTGGACAATTTCATGCTCCCAACTGTGTGGGAACAGTTTGGGGATGGCCCCTTCCTGTTCTGTTCAAACATGACTGAGCACCAGTGCGCAAAGCAAGGTCCATAAAGACATGAATGAGCGAGTTTGGGGTGGAGGAACTTGACTGGCTTGCACAGTTCTGACCTCAACCCGATAGAACACCTCTGGGATAAATTAAAGTGGAAACTGCGAGCCAGGCTTTCTCGTCCACATTAGGGATGGGTGAACGTTTCGGCCCGAGCATTCGTTCAGGACAAACTTTAGTTGTTTGGGCGTTCGGCGAATAGCCGCTTGTCCCCCCCCCAAACCGACCACAATGCATTGCGGAGCTGAACAGTGCATTGCAAGCCCTGATTGGCTGAAGCAGTGAAAGCTTCAGCCAATCAGGACACAGAGCACTGTCAGAGTCAAGATTGGATACTGTCATCATGACTTTATCCAATCATGGCTCATTCCCGCCCCACAGTATAAAAGTATTCTTTCAATGGCAGCCATTTTTAGTGTGATTTTGGCGTGGAGAGAGATAGAACAGGGCTCTGTTCAGTGCTATTAGTGTGCTATACTGTGCTATTTTGCTTCAATTTTCAGTGTCAGTGTAGAATATTAGTTTAGTGTCAGTCTAGGGATAGTGTGAGTGTAGTGAGGAGGACCATCATTCAGCTTTGCATAGGGTGCAACTAGACGAGGGACAATTCAGATCATTTCACTGTAGTGTAGTGAGACCGGCGTGTCATTCATATATACATTAGTGTAGAGTAGAGACAGCTTATATCGTTTCAGTGTAGTGTAGTGAGACCATGTCAGTAATCTTGACATTAGTGTATAGCTAGAGTAGGGACAGTTCAGATAGCGTCAGTGTAGTGCCGGTTGAACACCATCTATTTGATTGCGTTACTGCCAGTTTAACGCCATATCGTTTTGTGTGCGTTACTGCAAGTTTAACGCTATATAGTTCTGTGTGCATTACTGCCAGTTTAATGCCATATCGTTGTGTGTGCGTTACTGCCAGTTTAACACCATATCGTTTTGTGTACATTACTGCCAGTTTAACGCCATATAGTTTTGCATGCGTTACTGCCAGTTTAATGCCATATAGTTCTGTATGCGTTACTGCCAGTTTAATGCCATATAGTTTTGTGCACGTTACTGCCAGTTTAACGCCATATCGTTCTGTGTGCGTTACTGCCAGGTAACGCCATATCGTTGTGTGTGCGTTACTGCCAGTTTAACACCATATCTTTTTGTGTGCGTTATTGCCAGTTTAACGCCATATAGTTTTGCATGTGTTACTGCCAGTTTAACACCATATAGTTCTGTATGCGTTACTCCCAGTTTAACACCATATAGTTTTGTGCGTGTTACTGCCAGTTTAACGCCATATCATTCTGTGTGCGTCACTGCCAGTTTAACGCCATATCATTCTGTGTGCGTCACTGCCAGTTTAACGCCATATAGTTTTGTGTGCATTACTGCCAGTTTCACGCCATATAGTTCTGTGTGCATTACTGCCAGTTTAACGCCATATAGTTCTGTATGCGTTACTGCCAGTTTAATGCCATATAGTTTTGTGCACGTTACTGCCAGTTTAATGCCATATCGTTCTGTGTGCGTTACTGCCAGTTTATCGCCATATAGTTTTGCATGCGTTACTGCCAGTTTAACGCCATATAGTTCTGTATGCGTTACTGCCAGTTTAACGCCATATAGTTTTGCATGCGTTACTGCCAGTTTAACGCCATATAGTTCTGTATGCGTTACTGCCAGTTTAACGCCATATAGTTTTGTGCGCGTTACTGTCAGTTTAACCCCATATAGTTCTGTGTGCATTACTGCCAGTGTAACCCCATATAGTTCTGTGTGCGTTACTGCCAGGTAACGCCATATCGTTGTGTGTGCGTTACTGCCAGTTTAACACCATATCGTTTTGTGTGCGTTACTGCCAGTTTAACGCCATATAGTTTTGCATGCGTTACTGCCAGTTTAACACCATATAGTTCTGTATGCGTTACTGCCAGTTTAACACCATATAGTTTTCTGCGTGTTACTGCCAGTTTAACGCCATATCATTCTGTGTGCGTCACTGCCAGTTTAACGCCATATCATTCTGTGTGCGTCACTGCCAGTTTAACGCCATATAGTTTTGTGTGCATTACTGCCAGTTTAACGCCATATAGTTCTGTGTGCATTACTGCCAGTTTAACGCCATATCGTTGTGTGTGCGTTACTGCCAGTTTAATGCCATATCGTTTTGCGTGCGTTACTGACAGTTTAATGCCATATAGTTCTGTGTGCGTTACTGCCAGTTTAACGACATATCGTTGTGTATGCGTTAAACTGGTAATTGTGCAGACGGGGGTGGTAATTGTGCAGACAGTGGTCTGCACAATTACCTCCCCCGTCTGCACAATTACCCCCCTCCTGTCTGCACAATTACCACCCCCCCCCAGTCTGCACAATTACCCCTCCCCCAGTCTGCACCCCCTCATCATCAGCACAGACCCTCCAGTCACTCACTGAGTGAGTGGAGAGAATGAGAGGGGGCAGAGCACTGCAGAGAAGCGCAGGGAAGGGAACAAGGCCTCCAGGGATTAGAGTGTGCAGCGCAAAGGGGCAGCTAGCATGCCGCGGCCACATACAGAATGAGCGACTGAGTCAGCTAGAAGAGAGAGAGAGAGACACCGTCCGGTCCGTAACAACAAGCCTGAAACACACTGAGGCCCGCGACGGTATGTATACCATACAGAGACCGCGCCAGCAAAGCTCAGGAATCAGTCAGGCCTGCTTCTTCACTCCACACACCACGCGCCGCCGGTTCATCTCAGTCCACTCCTCCACTCACTCCAAACACAGTGAGCTGAGAAACTAGAAGTGACGTGGTTCTATGAAAAGCCCCGCCCACCGTCCTTAGGTCTCGGCCATTAAAATAAAAGAACAGGAGGTATATGCTGCAATGGCAAATCACTGGAGCTTGGAAAATGGGGGAGTATTTGCAGGTGCATCTCTTGTGCCCTTCACTGGAAATATATATACATGAACTTCTGTCTTTGTATTTTAGATTGCCTTTTCAAAAGACATACACGTGCATATTGAATCAACCCTGAAGAAGAAGTATAAGGCTCCGTAACACGTAGGCATTTCAAATGCACATAAATCATCTGATTGTTTTTATAAATGGATTTTTGAACGTGCATACGTACTTTGACTTAGTCGGTAGGATTGCACGTTCGAAAAGACAAAATGCATATATATATTGTGTGTAATGCATGTTTGCATAAAGGGATTAGTGCAATGTTTCCCCTTTTTATATCTACTTCTCTTTTTTGATACATTGTTTAAATAAAGATACTCAACATACCTTTACAAATCTTGTTGTAAGTCTCACAGTTCATACCTATAAAGTCCCGCCCACTTGAGGGGAAAATTTACATACATCTCTTGTGCCCTGGACACTCCCTAAACCTGGGCAAATCAGCTTCCCAGCCTACAATCATGTCTGGCACCCGGTCACTGTTAAAGTGTTAAAGTGACTATTTTTTTACAGATTGGGGGGACGATGCCCGTGCGCCCCCTATGGATGGGCCGCCGCTGCTCAAATCTCCTGTCCACCCTGAGACAGGGAAATGCCTGGCACATGTTCTCAAATTAGTGGTGCAGCGTTTCCTAAGTACATACCCAGGGTTGCAAGATGTATTAAAGTAGGCCAGAAGAGTCTGAAGCCAGGCCGCCTATGCTTTTTTTCCAAAAGCCAATGGCTGATCATTAAGGATGCATGCACTGTATTGTCACCATTTGAGGAGGCCACAAGTATGGTAAGCAGTGACAGTGCATGCATCAGTGACACAATCCCTGTTGTGCTCCTGCTGGAGCAGACTCTGCATGGCATTATGCACAGGGCACTGGAGGCAGAGCAGCAGGAGGAAGAGGAGGACTTCCTTTCCTCTCAAGGCCCATTTTATCCAGACACCATCATTCCTATGTCACAGAAGAGAGAGGGGAGGAGGAGGAGGATTCTGGCACTTTCATAGGCTTCGAAGAAGAGGAAGACGTGCATCAATCTGTAAGCCATGGCTTTCCCACCACAGGACCATTGGGAGTAGTATGTGGCTGGGAGGAGGAAGTTCCAGATGCTGTCATCCTGAGTGACCCTGAGTGAGTACACCCCTCACATTTGTGTAAATAATTTATTATATCTTTTCATGTGACAACACTGAAGAAATTACACTTTGCTACATTGTAAAGTAGTGAGTGTACAGCTTGTATAACAGTGTAAATTTGCTGTCCCCTCAAAATAACTTGTGAGATGCTGTATATACTTGATTCTGCACAGCACAGCCACCTTGTAGCAGTAAAGGTGTTATGGGGCGGTCGGCAAGTGGTTAAAAAGAAGAGTGTAATTTTTCAAAAGCCAGGCATATTTTACAGATTATATGCTCAGCAGTGGCGTAGCGTGGGGGGTGCGGAGGGGGCCGTGGCTCCAGGAGCAACATTTAGGGGGGCGAAATTCTGGCTGCCTCCTCCTAAATTGACTTTGCTGTGTCCCCACGCTCTGGCTGCCATGTTCAGTTTCCAGTGCCCTAAGATTGAGTGTATGGGGTGCATAGGCTGGCCTATCCACGATCGCGGTAGATCCTGAAGTCCCGCCTCTGCACATGTTCAGTCTCTGTTACCCTGTGATTGGGCAAATGGGGTCATGTGCGGAGGCGGGACTCCAGGAGCAACGTTAACAGGCCAGCCCCGCCGAAGCACATGACCCCATACGCCCAATCACAGGATGCCGGAGTTTGAACATGGCGGAGCGCAGGGGACACAAGAAATCGTGAGTGCGAGCCACCGCTGTCTTCTCCTCCTCCTCCCCTCCGGACCGATGAAGAACAAATAAGAGAAGGTGAGGCTCCCTCGTGATCATGAGAGTCGTATTGCGGGGGGAGGGGGCGTTGGACACGGTCTGGGGAGAAGGAGCAGCCAGCGAGAGAGAGTAGAAGAGCAGCTAGAGTCATGCAGTGTAGTGGTCAGTATAGGAATACTTTAGGTAGGATAGTGTAGTGGACAGTATAGTGTAGTGAACAGTATCGTGTACAGTATAGTGGTCAGTGTAGTGGACAGTATAGTGGTCAGTGTAGTGTAGTGGTCAGTATAGTGGACAATATAATGTAGTGGTCCGTGTAGTGGACAGTATAGTGGTCAGTATAGTGGACAGTATAGTGTAGTGGACAGTATAGTGGACAGTATAGTGTAGTGGACAGTATAGTGGTCAATGTAGTGTAGTGGACAGTATAGTGGACAGTATAGTGTAGTGGTCAGTATAGTGTAGTGGTCAGTTTAGTGTAGTGGTCAGTATAGTGGACAGTTAGTGTAATGTAGTGGACAGTATAGTGGTCAGTGTTGTGTAGTGGACAGTATAGTGGTCAGTATAGTGGACAGTATAGTGCAGTGGACAGTATAGTGGTCCGTGTAGTGTAGTGGTCAGTATAGGAAACAGGTTGGTTAGTACTATTGTAGGAAGAGAAGGGACAGGACTCGGGGAGTGCTAAAAGTCCGCAAGTTAGGGGGCGCAAATTACTTGCCTTGCCCTGACAACCCACACTAAGCCACTGATGCTCAGTGTATGTTTTCAGAGACAAAATCCAGAAATAGAGTAAAGTTTCTATGCAGAGTTAGCTAGTCTTTTGACTAAACCTTGTTTTTAGAGGAAGAGACCAGGCAGGTGTTAACCTGAAATAAAAATTAGAGTGCAAGTTTTCAGAAATAGTTCATAATTTAGTGGACATTTTTGAGCGGAAGAGGCAAAAAAAAAAAATCAATGAAAACATAGTTGTTTTAATGCATTTAGTACATTATGCAATATTAAAGAGCAAAAAATATCTTAGTGATTGATAGTATGTAGGCCTTTTTGCTGCAATTTCAGAGGGAGAAAGCTAGCAATTCTTGTCCTCAAGTTTAAACTTACAGGGAGAAATATACTAAAACTAGAGCAGCCAGAATATGGAGCAGCTTACATAGTAACCAACTTAGGTACAACTCAGGACTCAGGTACGGTTTTTTAAAATAAACTGGTATGAAAATCGTTCGCCCTCCTACTATTCCACACCACCACTGCGCACAAAGAAAAATTAGTTAAAACACCTATGTGTATAAAAATAAACTAAGCAGCTACTTAAATAGATAAATAATGTAAAGTGATTTTAAATGAATAAAACAGCAGCGCTAATAATCACAGTGTCTGTGAATAAACTAAATATTTAACCTGTGTAAACAATACTGAAAAATAATCACCCTGTATAAACAGTGCTAAAAAAAAACAACAACACAATGAATCACCTATATACATAAAGTGAAAAATTAAAGTGAAGTGTGATTATATATTTTTTTCAGGTGTCCAAAAAAGGAAAACAAATCCAAACAAGAGTCCATAAACTGTTACTTGCAGTGATAATGTTTCAAAAAGTGACAGAAAAGTGAATGAAAACTCCTGAAGCAAATAAAGTTTTGAAGTGTCTTTAAACAAAGTTCTTAAAGTGACTTGAAAAAATATCTTCCACCACACCACCTGTGTTCAGTGCTACCGCACCCTAAGGAAACGCACTCACCAGCAGTATATGCCTTGCACTCTCATGCTCGGCCAACTCGCTTAATAGCTCCACATGGGTCACAGATGGATCCAGACAGAATGTTAGATAATTGCACTCCACATATAAGGAAAAAAGAGATGCTTCCAATAGTGAAGTAGAGTAAACCATTTATTTCAACAGCACACAAAATTCCTCAACCATTGTACTCACATCCTTCATATAAAAATAAGGCACTTCAGCATAATCTTTTCAACAGGAAACAAGGACCCAGCAGTGGTGACCCGATATATTATGGTCTCGGCGGACCCGGCATTAATACCAATATGTCTCACCCTCCACGCTGTCTCCTTTCTCTTTCACTTCACACGGCACAGCACACCCAGTAACTGGAACGTTGAATGTTAAATGCTCCTCACAGTTGCCATGTAACCATACCCAGACATGTTTCACCGAAGTGGCTTAATCATTGGGTTTTTTTCAAGTCACTTCAAGAACTTTGTTTAACCACTTCAATACCAGGCACTTAGACACCTTCCCGCCCAGACCAATTTTCAGCTTTCAGCACTGTCGCACTTTGAATGACAATTGCGCGGTCATACAACACTGTACCCAAACACATTTTTTATCATTTTGTTCCCACAAATAGAGCTTTCTTTTGGTGGTATTTGATCACCTCTGCGATTTTTTATTTTTTTGCGCAACAAATAAAAAAAAAAAAAGACCAAATTTTTTGAAAAAAAACAAGTTTTTCTTTGTTTCTGTTAAATTTTTTGTAAATAAGTACGTTTTCTTCTTCAATGATGGACACTGATATGGCTGCACTGACGGGCACTGATAAGGCGGCACTGATGGGCACCGATGAGGTGGCACCAATGAGGTGGTACTGATGAGGTGGCACTGACGGCCACTGATGATGGGCACTGATAGGCGGCACTGATGGGCACTGATAAGTGGCACTGATGGGCACTAATAGGTGGCACTGGTATGCGGCACTGATGGGCACTGATGGGCACTCATATGTGGCACTGATGGGCACTCATAGGCGGCACTGATGGGCACTCATAGGCGGCACTGATGGGCACTTATGGGTGGCACTGATGGGTACTTATGGGTGGCACGGATAGGTGGCATGGATGGGCACTGATGGGCACTGATAGGTGGGCACTGATGGGCATGGATGGACGCTGATAGGTGGCACTGCTGGACACTGATGGGTGGCACTGATTACACTGATGGGTGGCACTGATTACACTGATGGGTGGCACTGATAACACTGATGGGTGGCATTGCTGGGTGATGGGTGGCACTGATTGCTACTTGCTGGTGCCAGCCAGTGCCCATTTGTGGGCACTGACTGGCACAGATTGGGCATCATTTGCACGTGTGGATGGCCAGGAGGTACATACCTGGCCATCCACATGTTGCCCACTTCCCTGGTGATCCTAGTGGAGTCCCTGGTGGTCCAGTGTGGGCATCTGAGGGGGGCTGCGCTGATAAACAATCAGCGCAGACCCCCCCTGTCAGGAGAGCCGCCGATCGGCTCTCCTCTACTCGCGTCAGACGCGAGTGAGGAAAAGCCGATCACCGGCTTTTCCTGTTGACATCGTGATCAGCCGTGATTGGACACGGCTGATCACGTGGTAAAGAGCCTCCGCCGAAGGCTCTTTACCGAGATCAGTGTAGCGGAGTGTCAGACTGACACACCGCTCCACCGATCGCCGCGATGCGCGCCCCCACGGGCGCGCGGCGGCATGTTATCCTGAAGGACGTCATATGACGCCCAGTCATGATAACGGAACCACTTCCCGGACGTCAATATGCTATTGACCGGGCGGGAAGTGGTTAAAGACACTTCAAAACTTTATTTGCTTCAGGATTTTTCATTCACTTTTCTGTCACTTTTTGAAACATTATCACTACAAGTAACAGTTTATGGACTTTTGTTTGGATTTGTTTTCCTTTTTTGGACACCTGAAAAAAATATATAATCACACTTCACTTTAATTTTTATCTTTATGTATATAGGTGATTAATTGTGTTGTTGTTTTTTTAGCACTGTTTATACAGGGTGATTATTTTTCAGTATTGTTTACATATTTTTAAATATTTAGAGGTACGGTTTTTTTGGTGGAGGTGGGGTAGGCTGTTTTCAGGGAACGCCTAATGGTGGACAGGGTGGGGGCTGACCGGCAGGGAGTTCCAGAGGACGGGAGAGGCTCTGGAGAAGTTCTACAGGCGAACATGAGAGGAAGTAACAAGGTAGCTAGAGAGCAGGAGGTCTTGGGAAGAGTGGAGAGGACAATTTGGGTGACATCTGCAGATGAGGTTGTTGATGAAGCTGGGGGTGATGTTGTGGATGGCCTTATATGTTGCGGTTAGCATTTTCAATTTTAATATGGTGAGTTAGGATATAATTTCTTACTTGAATGTATTGGCAACCTAGCCAACAAGAGCAGATGGATGTGGTGACAGCAGTGTCATGTTTGCACATTTTGTCCAAATACAGATCTCAAAAGTAGTGAGCAACTGGAGTCAAAATATTAACAAAACAAAAAAAGATAATAACAGTTTAACCAACAAAAAAGGTGTTCTTTAACCGCTTCCTGACCTCCGCATGTAAATATACGTTGGAAAAATGGCACGGCTAGGCAAAAGCACGTATATATACAGGCCCTTTAATTGCCTAGCCGTGGGGTCGCGCGATCGGGTCACAGAGCTGAAGAACGGGGAGAGGTCTGTGTAAACAAACCTCTCCCCGCGCTTCCTACTCTGCCTGTCATTGATCGGCTGTTCCCTGTCATCGGGAAAGCCGATCAATGACGTCAGACGTACAGCCAAGCCCCCTACTGTAAAAAAAAAACACAACACGTCACACTAACTCCTCCCCGCCCCCTAGTGGTTAACTCCTTCACTGCCACTGTCATTTACATAGGAATCAGTGCTATTTAATTAGCACTTATTTCTGTATAAATGACCATTGTCCCAAAAATGTGTCAAAAATGTCCGATGTGTCCGCCATAATGTCGCAGTCACAATAAAAAATCGCTAATCGCCGCCATTACTAGTAAAAAAAAAATATTAATAAAATGCTATAAAACTATCCCCTATTTTGTAAACGCTATAACTTTTGCGCAAACAAATCAATAATCACTAATTACAATTTTTTTTTACCAAAAATATGTAGAAGAATACGTATCGGCCTAAACTGAGGAAAAAAATTGTTTATAGATTTTTGGGGGATATTTATTATAGCAAAAAGTCAAAAATATTGCATTTTTTTCAAAATTGTCGCTCTATTTTTGTTTTATAGCGCAAAAAATTTAAACCGCAGGGGCGATCAAATACCACCAAAAGAAAGCTCTATTTGTGGGAAAAAAAGGACGCCAATTTTGTTTGGGAGCCACGTCGCACGATCGCGCAATTGTCAGTTAAAGCGACGAATCGCAAAAAGGGGCCTGGTCCTTTGGCTGCAAATTGGTCCGGGGCTGAAGTGGTTAAATAGATTTTATTTAGTGTTAGAAAAAGCATATTTGCAGCTTATTTTCCTCTGGAAAGCCTCTTTAATTTCCTTGTTTCTCAGACTGTATATAAAGGGATTCATCATGGGAGTTAATACTGTATATAAAAAGGCCACCAAAGAGTCCACATCAGAAGAGTAGGAGGCTTTTGGACGAACGTACATGAAGATAAGGGGCAGGAAAAATAAACTCACCACTGCAAAGTGAGAGGCACAGGTAGAAAATGTCTTCTTACGGCCAGCATGGGAACTAATTTTGAGGATCGCCATAATAATCTTAATGTATGATATGACAACTAAGGTAAAGCTTATCAAAATGAGAAAAGCAGCCATGGAAGACCCTACAGCTACGTTAAAGGATGTGTTGGCGCAGGCCAACTGGAGCAGTGGAGGATGATCACAGTAGTAATGGTGGATGATATTCGGACCACAATAAGGTAACTTTAAGGCAAGAAGTGTGGCTGTGAGTGGAGTTGCAAAGCCCCCAGACCAAGTTACAGCTGAGAGTTTTAAATACAATTGTCTTGTCATGATGGTTTGGTAGTGTAAGGGTGAGCATATAGCTATGTAGCGATCATAGGCCATTACGGCCAGGAGCAGACACTCTGTTGATCCTAAAGAAAGGAAAATATACATCTGTGCAAAGCAGGCATTGTAGGAAATGGTATCCAGGTTCATCAGGAACTTGGCCAACATCTTCGGGATGGTTACTGAGGTGTAACTCATGTCTATAAAGGACAAATTTCCAACAAAGAAGTACATTGGGGTGTGGAGATGCTGGTCAAAGATGACCAAGAAGAAGATACTGCCATTGCCAGAGAGGGTGAGGAGGTAGATACAAAGTAATACACAGAAAAGCAAAATCTGGTAATTCTGGAGGCTCTGGAATCCGAAAATGATGAATTCTGTCACTTGGGTGAAAGTTACATTAGAAGAAGCTTCTGATTGCAAGTAAGCTTCATTAACCTAGATAATATAAAATAAAGAAAATAACTTCATTATAGCCCACCCGAAGCTACAATAATTTTGGTTGTAAGACTAAAGGGTCCATTCACAAGGAATCAACATAAGGTTAATTTTCATTATTTTGGCCATTTGACCCTAATTTTTTAATATATACCGTACATAGGCCTATGTATGCTACAACAACCCCACACTAACAGAGGCCTCAATTTTTCTGACCAGGAACTGTATAGCATCTATTTTTCTGACCAGGAACTGTATAGCATCTATAACTAGACATGTGAAGGATTGGATTGGATGGCACCTTTGTGTATACTAATAGTGAAAAACATGACCCCCTGAATCCTTTCCTATCCTTTCCTATTCTATGGTTAGCATGGCATAAAATACGCACATGCTGCATGCTAAATAGCCATGCATTTCTCTTTCTTCCCTTATGGAACAACGCAGACCTCCTGGAGTCCTCTGCTCATCCCACCCTTTAACAGTGTCATCATGAAGGCCTATGCTATATCAAATATATCAAATTTTTGGTAAATGTTGGTAACCAGCAATTATTTCCTTCTAATGTAGCTCTAAATAAATCCCCCTCCTTATCCAACAATCCATTTTTCATTCTAAAAGCAAAATCCTACATTACCTCCATTTAAAAAAGTTCTCTGAAAACAGACTGGGAAAAACTCCTTGGACATGCTGAGCGCTTAGGATATCCTAAGCAAAGTAAAAAAGCTGTGTCTGACCTATATAATATTTTCAGGCAATCGCTGGACTACACTGCTGCAACAACTGGTCTAAACAAATGGACCAAGGATTTCCCTCACCTATCCACTGACACTCTTCTAAAAACCGTGTGTTTGCCTTGGAGCACGATCAAAGCCATAATGCACCGCAAAATTATGCTTAGGCTCTTCCATCGTTCTTACATATCTCCACATTGCTCTCACCTTATAAACCTAACCTCCTCATCTTGCTGCCCAAAGTGTGGTCATCCAGGCACAAACTTGTTCCACGCTGTCTGGTCGTGCTCAGGGGTTAAGCGTTTTGGCACTCATGCATCCAGTAAACTACCTACCTCTGACCCCTGAGTAGGTTATTTTTGGCCTAATTGATATCCCAGGTACTAGGATCTCAAGAGGCTGCAAACAATTCATCACTGTTATATCCCTTGCAGCACAGAAAACCATCCTCCATAAGTGGATGTACTACTATTTCTTTGTTTTTAGCTATACCATGTTATACTCATTCTCACCTAAAATATATACAGTATATAAAAAAACTGTTGTGAGGAAGAATGGACATTTTTAGAGGGTGTTCAACAATGAAAGCCTCTGCAGTTTTCTCAGAACTGGTTTCCTTTAAAGAGGAAGTAAACCCACAGCAAAAAGACGAAAAAACAAAAAAACCCTGCAAGAAAAAGGCATAATTAGTTAGTATGCATAGCATAGCATACTAGCTAATTATGTATCACTTACCTCAGATCGAAGCCCCTGCATCCACGTCTCCCCCTACGACCGCCGACATGTTGTCCCGGAGTGCGCGGGAATGGCACAGTACAACTGAAGCAACGGTATATAGCGCCATTGCTTCAGTTGTCTTCAAGTGCGCATGTGCCGCATGACATCGGCACATGCAAATACAGGAATATCTCCTAAACCGTGCAGGTTTAGGAGATATCCTTGTTAGCTACAGGTAAGCCTTAATATAGACTTACCTGTAACATAAAGTTGTAAACGAGGGTTTACAACCACTTTAAAGCTTAACTCACGCCAAAATGATTTATTTTAGTTCTGGCTAAAATTGCTCAGAAACATGAGGCACACTGGGCATTTAAAAATGTAGCTTCTACAGGCATTTTCTGTTTTTGTTTTCTTTCAGCCTGTAGAAGCAACTCTATGTTAGCCCATGTGTCCATGCACATTTGAGTGTTTACAGGCATATTTGTAGAGCAGCATTTACAGGCTGAAAAAGCATCACACTTGTGTTTTTGAGGGGAGGTTTTGGGCAGAAAACAGAAAATTGTTTCATACTTACCGTAATTTTATTTTCCTGTCGCATCATGGCAGCATACACTCTGGGGTTGTGGCTCCGCCTCCACAACCTGATAGGACCACATAGCTATAAGATGACGATACGGCCCCCGCCCCGGTATTCTCTAATTTTTCCTCACCTGTTGGGACCGCACGGATCATCACCATCTTACCGCTTCGCCCCAGCCAGGTTCTAGCCTCTCCTGGTTTGGAAGTCCTTACCGGTACAGCCTCTAAATGAAGCTAAATGGAAGGAACCCCACTCTGGTGATCTCAGGGGTACTGCGCACCTGCCTGCTGTGATAAGCCTTAAACAGGTCTTTAAAGCACTGCACTGCCAATACTGCCTTAAGAAGATAAGCCTTAAACAGGCTTAAAGGTATGTGGCCATCTTTACTACAGTTATAAGCCTTAAACAGGCTTTGTTACCTTGCAGTGGTCCTCCGTCTTTTTTTCTCTCCCATCTCTGCTGGCTGCTGAGGCGCTTATTATTGTATATGGCTGATGTCCTCCTGGGCCCTGTAGTCCCACTGCCCTCCGTGTGTACTACCTAGCAGCGCCGAGCGTTCTGGCGCTTCCGCGCATGCGCACTGCGGTCTATGGGCATCCTGTGTTCTCCTTTCCAGGTTCCAAGATGGCGCCGGCGGCCGTACGGCGCTACTGCGCATGCGCGAGCGGCACGGCGCTCCCGGCGCCAAATTCAAAAGTGAAAATTCCCTTTTCCATTCCCCTGAGAGTTTTGAAGCAAGAACAAGCTACAGATCATCCCATGAACATCCCAGCACATCCTCAATAGGTAAGTTAGCCTTTTGCTTCCTCCCTCTCTCCTTCCCTGTGCACTCTGCACACTGCTCTCCTTTTCTCCCTTTCTCTTTCTCTCTGCTCCCTCTGCCTTCTTTCCTCTTACTATGCCTATTTTTGTATTGTTGCTAGGCTGCCTTTTTCTCTATCCCTATGGAGACCACTGCCCCAGCAGATCACCTTCAACGTGATAGGTAAGAGGGACGGCAATGGGTAAGCAGAGAAGATCGAAAAAGAGTGCAGGACCAACTAACGCTGCCTAAACGGTTAGCCCCGCCAGGTCCGCAAGATCATCAAAGTCCAGACGCAGGGAGACCTCTCGCGGAAGAAGCCGTTCGGGGCACAGACGGAGCCACTCGAGTCGCAGCAGGAGAAGGAGTCGCTCAGGCCATAGGAGAAGCCACAGGAGGAGTCGCAGCAGATCCTGCTCCCACAGTCACTCCCACCGCAGAAGGTCTCCACGCAGACGTCGCTCACCGGAAGCCTCGGTAGACGCCATTAGGTCCTCATCCAGGGCCATGCTGGCTTCGGTTATGGCCAGACGTGCCCTCTGGCTGAAACCCTGGGCAGCAGATCCCGCCTCAAAGTCAAATTGGTGCCACATCCCCTTCGACGGTGAAAACCTTTTTGGGGCCAAGTTAGACTCGGCCATATCGAAGGTGACCGGCGGCAAATCAGGGCTCATCCCCTCTGACAGAAAACCAAGGCAGCAGAGGCCTCCTCCCTTTAGGCGCAACCTGCCGGATAAATATAGGGACGCCAAGGCCTATAGGCCAGGCAGAGAGTATAGGAGAAACTGGAGGAACCCCCAGGCGACCTTCTCTAAGTTTCAGAAGCCCAAGACTTCTGCGTCCGCGGACCAGAAGTCCTTTTGAAGGTGCGTCCGTCCAGCCGGTGGTAGTGGGGGCCAGGCTCCTAAAGTTCCTGCCGGCTTGGACGGATGCCATCAAAGATCTCTGGACGGTGGCCACCGTCCGTTTCGGGCACAGGTGGTCCTTCAAAGGGCGGCCCCCGGGGGATCACTTTTGCCCAACCAAACTCCCGTCATCCCGGGAGAAAAGGGTGCTACTGATGGACTACGTCCAGGAGTTGCTCCTCAAGGAGGCAATAGTAGAAGTACCCCTTTCCCAAAGGGGTCGGGGGTTCTACTCCCCTCTATTCCTGGTCAGGAAAAAGTCAGGAGACCTGCGCCCTGTATTGGACCTGAAGAGGCTCAACCTCTCCATCCGGGTGGAGCCATTCAAAATGGAAAGCCTCCAATCTATCCTCCAGGCCATAAATCGAGAGGATTGGATGCTGTCCGTGGACCTACAGGACGCTTACCTTCACGTCCCTATCCACCTCCTATTCCAAAGGTTCCTCCATTTTTCCATAGACCAGAGGCACTTCCAGTTCCGATGCCTCCCGTTCGGGATCTCCACGGCTCCCAGAACCTTCACCAAGGTCCTTCTCCCGGTAATAGCCTCCCTGAGAGAGAGAGGCCTCAGGGTACATCATTACCTAGACGATATCCTCCTCCTCTCAGACAGCCTAGAATCCCTTACCCAGCACCGGGAGATACTAGTTTCCACGCTCCAAGGGCTGGGTTGGCTCATAAATTGGGGGAAGAGCAACGCTCAGCCCTCTCAAAGGATGGTTTTCCTGGGGGCTGTACTAGACACCCGGTTAAACTCAATAGAACTACCTCCAGAGAAAGTCCCTCCGCTGACCCAGAAAGTAAGGAGAGCGATCCATGCTGCATCCCTCCCAGCCAGGGGGTGCCTCAGCCTCCTAGGCTCTCTATCAGCTACCATCCCAATGGTCCAGTGGGCTCAGTGGAACTCAAGGCCCCTACAGCTTTCGTTCCTGAGTCAATGGAACGGCTGGTCTATGTCGCAACCCATCCACATCTCGCAGGAGGCCAGGCAGTCTCTGGGATGGTGGACCCGACCGGGCAACCTGGACAGGTGCAGGCACATTGTCACCCCCCCTCAGGAGATAGTTACCACGGATGCCAGTTTGGAGGGGTGGGGGGCCCACTACCTACACCATGCAGTCCAGGGCCGCTGGCCATTCGAGGCACGAGCCGCTGTGTCCAACATTCTGGAAATGAGGGCGGCCTTCCAAGCCCTCCTGGCCCTCGGTTCTCTCCTAAGGGGCAAATATGTTCTCCTGAGGATGGACAACAAGGTGGCTGTCGCCTACATCAACAGGCAGGGGGGTACCAGGAGCTCGTCCATGATGCGGGAGGTTCTCCCCGTCATGGAGTGGGCACAGCAGAATCTCCGGGACCTAAGAGCAGCTTACATCCCCGGTGTCGAGAACCTCCTGGCCGATTCCCTCAGCAGGAGGTTCCTCTCGAACAACGAGTAGTCCCTGAGTCCGCAGGCCTTCGACCTTATCTCCAGAACCTGGGGTCCTCCGGACATAGATCTGGCAGCGACTCCGGAGAACACGAAATGCCAGAGGTTCCTGTCACGAGTCCCCTTCCCCTCTGCCGAGGGGACAGACTGTCTCCAGCACCCCTGGGACTTTCGCCTCGGGTACATCTTCCCTCCGACCCCTCTGATAGCGAGGTTTCTGCTGAGGCTCAAGAGGTCATCGGGGCTGGTAGTGGCCGTGATCCCCTTTTGGCCCAGGAGGCCGTGGTTTACCACCCTCCTTCAGCTAAACACAGCAGACCCTCTCCCTCTCCCGCAGTCAGCCGACTTGCTCTCCCAGAGCCAGATGCTCCATCCGAGTCCGGAGAAACTGCACCTGACGGCTTGGAGACTGAGAGGTCTAGATATCTAGAGCAGGGCTGCTCCGCTAGGGTGGCGGATACACTCCTCCAGGCCAGGAAGCCTACCACAAACTCCACCTGCCGGCGAGTCTGGGATAGGTTCTCTTCCTTCGCCCATCAGCAGGGGTGGAACCTGTCCTCTATATCAACCCCGCAGATCTTGGAATTCCTGCAGGCAGGCCTGGACAGAGGCCTCGGCTCCAGTACCCTGAAGGTGCAGGTGTCAGCCCTGTCCGCCCTGACCGGAACCAGGTGGGCGCTAGACCCCCTCATTATCCAATTTCAGAAAGCCTGTCTTAAACTGAGACCTCCCAGAAGACCTTCCTTCCCGACCTGGGACCTGTCGGTCGTCTTGGAGGCCCTATCCAGGGAGCCCTTCTTCCCGTTAGAGAACATCTCCCTCTGGGACCTAACGCTGAAGGTGACATTCCTGATTGCCATAGCCTCAGCGAAGAGGGTCTCAGAAATGCAAGCTTTACTGGCCAGGGACCCCTACCTGGTCGTTTTCCCGGACAGGGTAGTCCTAAGACCCTCAGACCGCTTCATCCCTAAGGTCTCTTCATCATTCCACTTTAACCAGGAGATCAATCTGCCAGCACTCACTACCGACCAGGGTGTTCCGCACCCCCTGGATGTCAGAGGCAATATCCTCAAATATCTTGCAGCCTCAGAACCCATCAGAAAGTCGGAAAATCTCCTAGTAATCCCTCATGGGTTCAGGAAGGGTCAGCCAGCATCGGCCCGCACCATCGCCTCATGGCTAGTAAAGACCATTAAGAAGGCCTACTCGCTAGGCTCCACACAGATTCCAGAGGGCCTGAAGGCGCATTCCACCAGGGCAGTGGCAACCTCATGGGCAGCCTATTGTAGGGTGTCAGCGGAAACTATCTGCAAAGCGGCCACCTGGTCCTCCAGGAACACCTTTATTGACCATTACAAAGTTGATTCTGCCCATTTGTCAACCGTAAATTTCGGAAAATCTGTTATTCAAGCCAACTCTGCCATTCCTTGCGAATAAAATTTTGCTTATTGATGCACTACCCACCCTGTCTGCGAGTTACTCCCCAGAGTGTATGCTGCCATGATGCGACAGGAAAACGGAAAATTGTATACTTACCTTTCCGTAATTTTCCTTTCCTGTCGCATCTTCATGGCAGCATACAACGACCCACCCTTTGTTTCTTGAGGTGACTCATATATACGGAGAATACCGGGGCGGGGGCCGTATCGTCATCTTATAGCTATGTGGTCCTATCAGGTCGTGGAGGCGGAGCCACAACCCCAGAGTGTATGCTGCCATGAAGATGCGACAGGAAAGGAAAATTACGGAAAGGTAAGTATACAATTTTCCGTTTTCCTGGTGCCTATCCGTGGCAGCATACCTGTGACAAGCTCTGCCGTGGCTCCTCCCTCAGGACCAGTGAATATTATAAAACAAAAGGATTAGTGCACTCCCAGCATTCTACATAATATAGCATACAGAGGGTGGGATTGTATGTTGCCATGAATAGGCACCAGGAAAAGAAAATGATGGTAAGTATGAAACTATTTTCTGTTTTCCTGGTGCCTCCATGGCAGCATACCTGTGACAAATAACTAGTTGAAATCGGTGGGATGATGCATAGTAAAAGATCTATGTGACAAGTCATGACAAGTCGGAAACCGAGCTGAAAGAAGGACACCTGCTTCTTTAGAAATGGGAAGTACATCTTTTGACTACTCAGATGTAGTGTTGGCTTTCTCCCAGCCAATAGCTGGCTTTACAGGCTGGACATAGGGCTGAACTAGGAAAAAGTTGAAGTCCGAAGGCCGAGCTTTTCTGAGGTATCCTCAGATGGCCCCCCATCATCCAGATGTCTAGTAGGGATACTTTCTGCATGGTGAGAGGATTTTCTCGAGGATGGGCCAAGAAGAGTTAACTTCTCTGGATGAGATTGAGCTAATTGCTGCAATGGAACTGCTGTGCTCTTGCTCGTTCTGCTATGTATCCCCTGCCCATCTTTGAGTAGGACAGCTTACCTGTTAACCCTCTGATTCTGTCTGCTGCATAGACTCTAAAACAGCTTTTGCAGACCAATTGGCTGGTAATGGGATGACTCTGCATGCTCGGCATTTAGGGATTTGAAAGTTATTGAATGTGAAGAACTATGTCTTTTCACGGATGAACCCTCACCACTTGTATGGTATCCTGTTCTGGATGGTGTGCCCTGGTTGGGGCCTTCATAGGTTTGTTTATGTCGCCTTGATGTCCGCTTGGACTTCTTCTGGCATACAAGGCTGAAATACATAAACATACCAGCATAAGTGCTCTCTCTTTTTTTTACTCACCTGGACAATGGCCCCTACCTTAAATGTTGCACAGGGTTTTGTTCGGGGTGGCGTACTGCTTACTTTAGGCAACAGACAGAAAAAGCAGCTAGAGAAAGATAAAGTTAGCAACTGGTATTTCAGCTGGAGGAAGAGAACAGTATTTCTGAGTAAAGAAAAATAAAGAAATTACATTTGCCGTTGGCAAAAAACAGGGTCCCCTCCAGGGGCTCCCCGCATAGGCAACCTCCTCAAATGACAACAGGCTGCCATGCTGAAAGCCCCCAGTAATAAACAATGGAGAGGGGAGGAACATCTTGTGGAAGATACAACCCTCTTAAAAAACTATTTTGACAAACAAGGGCAAAAAATTAAAAATTTGCCCCTATTTAAGATGGCCACCAAGACCTCAGGCCAGACCACGCATGCGGCACAAGGACCTATGCGCCCCCCCCCCCAAATCAGCCCGGCCCACCGAGCCAGCTCCTGACGTCCACACATGTGAAGAGCAGGCAGGAAGATGCTGAGGGACTAAGAAAAGCCGGTGCGAGGTGCGCGCCGCCCACTATAGTAACCAGGAATGAAGGTACAATATCACAAGGAGGGGAAGGTGGTGGGGAAAGAAGAAAGCGAAAATAAGAGAGAGGAACGCAAAGAAAGGAGAGTGAGAGAGAATGGATGACAGGAGAGAGAAATGGAAGGCTAAGCCCCCGTACACACGGTCAGACATTCCGATCATCGGATAATTTCCAACGGATTTTGTCCGAAACTGGTGTTGCACACACACACGATCAGACATAGTTGTCGGAAAATCCGATCATTCCGAACGAGGTGACGTACAAAACGTACGACGGGAATACGTACAGGGCAGTAGCCAATAGCTTTCGTCTCCAAATTTCTTCTGAGCACGCGTGGCACTTTGTGCGCCGGAATTCTCTACACACGATCGGAAAAAGTCTGATCGGATTTTGTTGTCGGGAAATTATAGATCTAGCTCTCAAATTTTTTCCAGCGGAAATTCCGACAGAAAAACTCCAGTAGAGCCCACACATGATCGGATTTTCCGACAACATAATCCGATCAGACTTTTTCCATCGAAATATCCGACGGTGTGTACGGGGCATAAGTGAAAAATAGATATAGCCGCTTTCTCTGCTGCAGGCTTGAGCAAATGCCAGTATATAAATGCAGATAGGAGCTCTTAAGTGTTGTGTTGTGTCCCAAAAGACCCACAGAGGGACTCCCTATATTATCAGCGCATTTAGCTGCTCAGGAATAGGGACTGCACCTGGGAGAGGCTTGAACCCAGCTGGAAGCTGCCGACTGCATCGGTAAGGGACGTTCGACCACCATTCATTGACCATGAGGTATGAGGAAAAAAGGAGAATGCTGGGAGTGCACTAATCCTTTTCTTTTATAATATTCACTGGTCCTGAGGGAGGAGCCAAGGCGGAGCTTGTCATAGGTATGCTGCCATGGAGGCACCAGGAAAAAGTTTTGCCTATAGTTTTACTTTAAATATAGTAAGACATTTTATTTGAAAAGAAACAACTTTTTTTATTTTTTAAACTTGTTAGGTTACTTTTAAATGACACCAGTTGGCACCAACTGGCACCAATGAAGCTTATGCCTTTGAGCTGCAGATGTAGGAAACAGAGTAGATACAAAATTAAAGGTTCATGCACACTAGGCAGCAAAAAAAAAAATGCCAAAACTGTTGGCAGAAAAAAGTAGCTAAAAAAAACGCTCCTGTGGAGCATATTGTAAACATATTTAGGTGCTTTTAGGCGTTATAATCGTTTTCCCCCACTAGAAAAAATTGACACTTGATGCACCTAAATGCCACGTTTGGGTGCATTACAACGCATTTAGGAGCGTTGCCTGTTTTTTTTTTTTATTTTAGTCAGAGCAAGCCAGATTTTTTTTCGCCATTTGTATCTTATTGCAGAGATTTCCCTTCACTTCCTGTCCCATAGCCAAACAGGAAGTGAGAGGAAATCCCTGCAAATTAAGGGAATTTCTTGGGGACCACCAGGTCACCAGAATTAGTGTCACCATTGGATTCCCCCGCAATTACTTTACCAGGGACAACCCAAAATTTGAGAATTTTCCTTTACTTTCACTTTCAATAATAATAGTAAACTGGACAGATAGAGAGGGTGAATCTCCTAAATGGGGCACAGACTGCAATAAAAACTGACAAATGTTCTAATCCCTTTCCACTCTATCCCAAACAAAAAAAAAAGTTTTGCCTTTAGTTGTACTTTAACTCTTTATTTACCTCTAGATTACTCTATTAATGCTCTAATGAGCCCCAATTTACTCATTCCCCTGTTCCCCCCTAAATATTATTTTCCTTGCAAAAGATTTTTTATTTTATTTTATTTTCCCTTAAAAATTTCAATTTCTTTTGTTTTGGCTTTTATTTGTTTTGTATGTTCAGTTTTTCCATTGTCACATTAAAATCCCAACATCGAAGGTAACAAAAGTCTTTATTTTCTTTGTAAATACCTTAGCAATGTTTTCTTTTAGAACCATGCATTTTGTGTCATTTTAAATGGACAAATTAGAAAATAAAATGTATTTGAATACAGTAAGGCAAATTTTCTACATATTTTTGAATAACATTCAAAGTGGAAAAAGTGTGTTTTTTTTAGATTTGTTATGTCTATGAATACTTTTTGCAAGGCAATACCATCAAAAAAAAACAAACAATTTTACTATGCTGATAATTTTTGACATTGTAGCATCTAAAAAGGTCAATAATGTTTTTTTTTTTTTTCCAAAATACACTAAATGAAAACCTTGTTTGTCTTTTAAAAACCTATTAATAAGATGAAAATATAAAATGTATAGCACATTTAATAGACAGCTTTAGGAAGGTACTATTTTCCTTTGAACTGCATGGAAGGCTTCAGTACTGCTGGTAGCATTATCCCTACACACACTCTTTTATACCATAGCCATATTATATATATATATATATATATATATATATATATATATATATATATATATTTGCACTGTATATAGTAATAGTAGTAATTGCTGTATTGTTAGTATTATTATTATTAATACTATTATTATTAGCAGTAGTAGTAGTTATAGTATTGGTGGTAGTAGTAGTTGTATTTTTATTTCTATTAAAATTATTAGTAGTAGTGGTATTATTATTATTATTATTAGCCGTAGTAGTAGTTATAGTATTGATAGTAGTAGTTGTATTTTTATTTCTTTTAATATTAGTAGTAGTAGTAGTGGTTATATTATTATTATTATTATTAGCCGTAGTAGTAGTTATAGTATTGGTAGCAGTAGTTGTATTTTTATTATCATTAGTAGTAGTAGTAGTACAAGTATTTTATTAATATTATTATCATTATTATGTATTATTTAGTACATTTAGTCTATATTTTAGCTTGTTGTTGTTAGTGTTGTTATTCAAAACCACAAAGCTTTCATTAAAATATCCCAACATAAGCCTTTATCAAACTTACCTTCCATAGATCAGCTCCCATAGCAAAAAAAAAATTAAAATACCAGAAAACGTTTGCACTCTTAAGAATTTTAACTTTTTCAAAGTTGAATGACATAAACTGAACTTTACACGCACTGTTTAAATAAATTTTAGTATTTGGCACACATGTTGCATAGCTTTGCCTTTGCTTTGCTGATAATCAAACTACGCTATTATTAATCTTCTATTTAAACCCCTCGTTGTAAAACATACAGGGGGTGTAATTCTAATTATAAATCTCTGAGGAATAATTAGTCCTTGTTGACATCTGAGCTTCTTGTAATGTTATGTTGATGTTGTTATTGTTGTGGTTATAATTAATTGAATTAAAAATAACTCTCCCATATGGCTTGCCCTGTAGACTCGAATCAAAGGACTCAGTGGTTGATTAGTAAAATAACTAGTCATATACAGTACGATTTTTTACTACTTTTGCAAGTATTATTTTGATTTATATTCTTAATAAAATGTTATTGTATTGCTTTCCTAAGTAATGTATATATATATATATATATATATATATATATATATATATATATATATATACATACAGTATCTTCCAAAAGTGAGTACATCCCTCACATTTTTGTAAATAATTTATTCTATCTTTTCATGTGACAACACTGGAGAAATTAAATTTTGTTACAATGTAAAGTAGTGAGTGTACAGCTTGTATAACGGTGCAAATTTGCTGTCCCCTAAAAATAACTCAACACACAACCATTAATGTCTAAACCGCTGGCAACAAAAGTAAGTACACCCCTAAGTGAAAATGTCCAAACTGAGCCCAAAGTGTCAATATTTTGTGTGGCCACCATTATTTTCCAGCACTGCCTTAACCCTCTTGGGCATGGAGGTCACCAGAGCTTCACAGGTTGCCACCGTCCTCTTCCACTCCTCCATGACGACATCACAGAGCTGGTGGATGTTAGAGACTTTGCGCTCCTCCACCGTTTGAGCAGGGGTGCCCCACCAGTGGCCCGGGGGCCACATGTGGCCCGCAGAGCCCTCTGATGTGGCCCGCGACCCCCTGCTCTGGGATGGCGGGTTGGCAAGCCCAGATTGTGGGTTGCCAACCCGCCATCCCAGAGCATCAGTGTTGTGAATAAATCCACTGGTAGAGCTTCTGTTGAAAAAGAAAAGCCACTGGTAGAGGAAGCAAGTGGCTGCAGAGCCCTTATAAGTCGATGCTTCCTGTATAGTGCCAACTCCTATTACAGGTGGAGTGATACCAAATGCGATCTGCCTGGGACACCAGCCGGCGATACCTGAATGTAAAATTGTTATTAAAGGTACGTTTATTACTTAAATCACAGTGTATATATGGGCATATCTGTTCTGCGGTGGTTACTGGGCTGCTTTCAAACTGATCTGCAGGTGCAGCGCAGAACACCTGCGGGTTACCGGCACTGAGCCATAGACTTCTGTTATTACCTGCAAGTTTAGTGAGCTTTCAGAAAGTGCACCACACCTGCAGGATATAATAGAAGTCTATGGAAAAGTACAGCTAACCTGCAGGAAAGCCACAGGTGCACTTGTCTGCACCCTCTATGTGGGTAAACCACAGTGCATCAGTGTGAAAACAGCCTTAGGCCCCATTGACACTATCTGTCTGACCCTCCGTTCACCTCTATCGAGCCGCAGATGTAAACTGACTTGTGGCTGTTTACACCCCACGTAACTCCAATCAGATCCATCCCTGTCTATCTGTGCAGATGGGATCCAAGGGCCCATAGACTGGGGGTTGTATCTGTGTCCGCACTGCATATGCAGGGTGGACATGGAACTGTCATCCTTCTGCTCCACTCATTGTGGCCCGCGACCGGTTACCAAGTCAATTAAGTGGCCCTCGCTCTTCAAAAGGTTGGACACCCCTGCGTTTGAGGATTCCCCACAGATTTAAATTATTTTTAATTTTATTTATTCTATCAGGTATCCCACAATTATATGGTACCCACATGTTATTAGGAATGTGTGTTGTATATATTATATTCTATCATATATATCAGTTCTTATCAAGATACATGTCCTATATTTTACACCTACCCATTTTATACCTAACCTTTCCATATATATATATTTATACCTTTATTTTATTGATCGTGCCTTTTAACACAGTACTCCCACTTGTGTTTTTATATATAATATATTTTTTAATGAAAGTCGCATGTCCGGCACTATTTTATTGATGAATATTAATTGATAATCCTTTTATTAATTAAATTTTATGCACTTAACTAGGCTGTTTATGCCTATTAATTTACTGCTGACGAGACTGTTTACGAGGATTCCCCTTCTCCAATTGGCTCGGCATTCGTGCTACAGTACACGCCCACCACTACCCTATTGGTGACCACGGCTCCGTTCTATTCTATTTAAGACGTGAGGTGTACCAAGATGGTATCAACTCCGACGACGTCCTATTGATGAAACGTACGTCAGGCGATACCCTGGTACACAACACGTAATTTCTTGTTTGCGGATTCCGGTTTTGTACTAGCCGCCAGTGGAACGCACTCTGTAACCGGGGCTTTGCGGTGCCGTCATCGCTCTGCCCTTAAGCTGCGCGCTCTGCTTTTTAATTATTTCTTTATGTTTTTGGAATATTTTATGTCCTAATAGCCTTACTGGCTATAATGTCATTCTGTTCCCCGTTTTTTACTCACTTAATAAAATAACCACTGAGTTAGCAGAATTACACTATCAGTGTTATTTTTTTCATACACACGGATCCCATTGGTATTTTACCCCCCATCTTTGGAGAGTGGAAGAGGCTGGATACCCCCACATAGGAGGCTTTTCTTAGCAACCACCCCTACAGAGGAGGATTCCTACCGTACACCCAGGAGATTATATGCCTATCACCCCTGCAGGGGTTAGGCACTCTGGTGAGTGTTTCTACATTAGGGGTCACTCGGCGGAAGGAGGGGAGCACTGAACAGTCACCGTTTACAAGTCATCTGTTTGCTTATACAAGTTATATGGTGTCACAGGATTTTTGAGCTCTAAAGGACAACACAGGACTTCACCAGTTTTTGATTACATCACCATTTTTCCGTTTCCAATTTTTTTCACTTTGATCACTATTATTTTTTTTTTTTTTTACTTGGGACAATTGTCAAGAAAATTATTTCATCTTATTCATTTATCCATATTATGATACTGGGAAATTGTGCACTTTATTTTATTTCAGTTGGATGCAATTTTTAGATCCTCATTGGATTCATTCATTTTTTACCATTTTATTATATGATATATATATATATATATATATATATATATATATATATATATATATATATATATATATATATATATATATATATATATTTTTTTTTTTTTCTCATCATCATAACCACACGGAGTCACTTTATATTTTTATATATTTATATACTTACACATTGCCTGCTATATGACATTGTTTACACATATTTACTTATTCAGTTATTTATTATTTTTATGATTGTCATTGCACGTAGTCACTTTATATAATTTAACTATCTTACACTGGTTTTTAGTGTGAAGCAACATTATTGTCTTTTTATATATATTCTTTTATTAGCTACACGCATATTTTTAATTTGCTCTAACAATTTATATGCACCAGTCATATCCTTATCATTCACTTCATAGTGACTATTTATCTTACTCTCCCCATACTTACCCTGAACAGCGCCACCATCCCTTATTTTAAAACCATTTCCTTTTACTACACACTCGTGTGCAGTATCTCCCTGGCAGTGTTGGTCATCTTACTTTAAAAAAGTAATTAGTTAAGTTACAAATTACTTCTCCCAAAAAGTAATTGCGTTAGTAACTCAGTTACTACATTGGAAAAGTAATTAGTTACGCAGCAAAGTAACTGACTTTTATTTTAAATATTCTATACGTGTAACTAAGGGGCGGGTCTAGTATTACTGTAACCAAGGGGCGCATTTATTATTATTGTTATATATCGTGTAACCAAGGGGCTGCTCTATTATTACTCTAACCAAGGGGCAGATCTGTTATAACGTGTAAGCAAGTGGCGGGTCTATTATTATTATATCGTGTAAGGGGCGGATGGCTACAGAAGAGGGCGAATGTTAAATTAATGGGCAGAGCTCGATATATAACAATAATAATAAATGCGCCCCTTGGTTACAGTAATACTAGACCCGCCCCTTAGTTACACGATAGACGCCCCTTGCAGAGTAGCACGAGCATCAGGAGCGTGCGGCATCGCCTCGTACAATTACATGTTAACTGCACCTGCGCGGTGTAGAGTTCACTCAGAGCTTTTTAGGTTCGGCAATTTTCGGAAGCTCCGGAGTCCTTCGTACTGCGCAAGCGCTGTGCCTGCGCAGTACAGGGGGGTCCTTATCCGGCGGGGTAACTTTTTCGTCAGGACACCGGAATTACACTACTGCCATCTAGTGGCGGTAGATGTAATTGGGGTAACTAAGCCAAAGTAATGGGAACTGAGTTACCATGAGGGGAAAAGTAATCAGTTAGATTACTCGTTACCCTCTAAAGTAACTGCGTTAGGTAACTCAGTTTATTTTAACTCAGTTACTTACATCACTGCTCCCTGGGGGGCTGCAGTTCTAATCCTAAGCATGGATCCTTTAGTATTTTTCATTGCTTTCATCAATGCTACCTCTAGAATGTTATGGGGTGAAGGCACCAACAACACCCAAAAACAATTTTTCTGCAACTGTTTGAAAGGGGTGTCAAATTTAAATTAAGTGTTATTGCAAATCTCTGCAAGACTGTCTAGACTGCCTAGCTTTGTGGGTGTTGATTTTATCGTGAAGTAATTTTTTTGGTGTAGGTGTGTCAAATGTAAATTTTTTGCAGCAAGGCCAATTCTTGCTTTTATCAAGACTACCTCTAGAAGGTTAAGGGGTGAGGGCACCAACTAAACCCAAAGACCAATTTTTCAGCAACCGTGTTTCAGGGACGTCAAATTACATTTTTTTACAGCAATGCCAATTCTTGCTTTCTTCAAGGCTACCTTTAGAATGTTACACGGTGAAGGCACCAACAACAGACCAATTTATCTGCATCTGTTTGACAAGAGCGTCACATTTAAATTTTTTACAGCAGGGCCAGTTTTTGCTTTCATCAAGACTACCTATATAGGGATATGATGGGAGGGCACATCCAACACCCAAAGCTTAATTTTTCCACACCTGTTACTTCTATCCAAAGTCTCCAAAAGACAAACTTGGCAAAATGCACAGTAAAAAAACATGCAAACCCCAACACACCAAAATGTCCTACAAGCTACTTTGCATTCATTTTTGCACATAGGACAGCCCATTAGAATTTGTGAGCTGTCCTATATCTGTCATGGCAAAAACGTGCCAAAAAAATTGTGCTCCCACTACACTAGGTGTAAATGGGGCCTGAAAGTGAGATTGGTTGTTATGATTTAGCCTATGTAATTATTACCTCCTTGCTGCATTGTTTCTCCTAAACTTGTTCCCATTCACATGTGTTTTTTGGCTTTTGTGCTCACCTATGGGCATTGCCTACTATTTTGTGGGTTTATATTTCCTTTCTCCTCTTTCACCTCCTGGCCCTCCTCCCAGTTCGCTTCCCTATTAAAGACATGCTTGTTGCCTGAGCAACTTCCTAGTTCTCTGAGCTCCTATTTGCCCAGTATTACATGCATTCATTATTTGACTTCCCGTGTACTGACTCCTGCTTCATCTACCATTTGTGCTTGTCTAGCGCCTGCCCTAAACCCAGCATGTTTCCTGGATTTCCTTCACATGTGAGTGCTCTCTGCATCTTTAGCTGGACATACCCGGGGGACTAGACCTGGTTCCAGCTGTTCCATGCCTACCATTGGGAACCCTGATGAAGAAGTATGCTAGGACTTAGACTCCGTGCCTTGGGGATCCTCGAGTTGGCAATCTACAAGGGCTCATTATCACTGAAACCTGACATTGGTGTGTTTACACAAGAACTATTATGGTTGGGCGTCTCCATCCACACCCTCCCTTGCATATATTTGTATAAAGCTGGCCATACACTATGCAATACTATTGTACAATTTCCTTTAGATTTATCAAAATGATGGAATAGGAGGACCCCCCTGAACAATCCATTTGATTCAATTAGTATCAAATCAGGCAGACCCTTGCACTACATAGCTGATAGTAGATGTAAGTGGAAATTGTACATTTAGATTGTATAGTGTATGTGCAAGTACCCTGATGAAGTCACATGACCCATGACGTAACGCAGAGGGCGGAGCCTTGTGGGATCGGGACCGGAAGTTGCGGTATCCATGTACCTTGTTTGTTGTGCTGGCTTTTTTCATGTCTAATGTGAGTGAGGTTTTAATCAATAAAATACAAATATGATTTTACTACACTATTGGAGGCGGTTTTTACCCCTTTTGTCTTTACACACAATTGGAGCAAATCTATATGAGAATATGGGCACATAACTGTCTTAAAGGGACTCATACCCTATTATCCTAAAAAGCACCCAGGAAGAAATGAGTACCCTAGTGGACAGGAGGAGCACGAGATCTTGTTACAAGCATGGCAAAGAAGGTGTGGTCCACCCTATTCTGTGATGCAGTAAGGCAGTGCATGATGAGATATGAAGTTTCCTGGATTGTCACATTATAATACAGAAAGTGATGGAATCAGAAAGCATTGTGTAACATTTTGAACAGGAAGGTGAAGATTGAAGGCTGCCATGGACTAGGTAAGTGAGAGATGAGCACAAGTGAGAGAAAAGACATTAAAATAAGGCTTCTATTATATTATTGTCAGGGCTGGGCTCAGCCCTTCCTTCTCAAATCTGGCCGTTCAGCTGTCAGCTAATTGCCAGATCCTATTTCTCCACAGTGACTCACCTGTTGATGATATCCTGCTCGTCAGTCCTGCCTACTTAAAGCGGGATTCCACCCTAAAGTGGAACTTCCGCTTTTCGGAACCCTCCCCCCATCCGGTGTCATATTTGGCACCTTTCAGGGGGAGGGGGGTGCAGATACCTGTCTAAGACAGGTATCTGCACCCACTTCCGGGCATAAACTCCCAGTTTATTCCACTTCCTGTCTCAGCGCGCTGTCTGCTGGGACACACACGTGTCCCAGCAGACAGCGCAGATGATTAGATGATGAGTAGGGAACCGGGAAGTGAAGCCGCAGGCTTCACTTCCGGATTCCCTCACGAGAATGGCGCCGGCAGCAGCAGAGAGCCGAGCGATTGATCGGCCTCTGCTCCCGACATCGCTGGAACCTGTGACAGGTAAGTGTCCATTTATTAAAAGTCAGCATCTGCAGTATTTGTAGCTGCTGGCTTTTTGCAGGTACAATCCCTCTTTAAGCTGTCCAGTCCAGATGATCTCTGCCTTCGCCTTGGTCACGTCTTTAGAGACGCTCTCCTGTGTTCCTGTTAAAGACTTGCTTAGCTGACATTCCTTCTGGCTCCAGATCCTGCTTGCTGTTCTACTACACTCATCCCTGGCTCCCTGACGTTTTGGCTTGTCTGACTATCCGTTCCAGTTCCTGAACTCTGGCTATTTTTTGACTATGTTTACTCTGTTTACCTTTTTTTATTATTATTAAACAAGTGTGATTTAACTGTACTTCTGTCTCAGTCTGATTCATGATTTCTGACAGTAGGCGAAGGCCATGAATTCAGAAGATGCTGTGAATCCACTTGTTGGTAATATTTTTTACAAGATTGGATAAGCAGGATCACTGCATGGATCAGTTTGCCATGGCATTACAAGCGCTCCTGAGTCGCATGGCTCACCTGGAACCTCCCACTGTGGCTGCTCCAGTACAACCTGTGTTGCAGGCCGTCCCTGCTGCTGCTCCAGTCTCTGTGTAGGCACCCGCCTCGAGTATTACCTCTATAAGAGGTATGTCTGGTTCAGCTCCGCTTCCCCAGTGATTTGGGGGTGATCCAGGCCAATGCAGAGGGTTTCTCAACCAGGTTGAGATATACTTTAAGATGCTGCCCCAGGCGTTTCCCACAGACAGAAGGAAAGTAGGTTTCATGATATCTTTGCTTTCTGAGAGAGCATTGGCCTGAGCAAACCCTCTATGGGAGACGCAAAAACCTGAGTTTGGGGCTTCTTTTAAACGGGTATTTGACGTTCCCGCATGCTCCGCTTCTGCTGCCAAGTGCCTCATGTCCATCAAACAGAGTACAAAAACTGTTGCTGAGTACGCCATTGAATTCCGTACTCTGGCAGCAGAGGTTGCTTGGAACAATGAGGCCCTCATGGCTGATTTTTCTCATGGTCTCTCGGATACCATCAAGGATGAGATAGCAGCCCTAGATATAACCACTGAGCTAGAGAAGTTGATCACGTTTGCCATCCTCATTGACTCCAGACTCAGAGAACGACTCTCTTTTAAGGAGCGCTTGCGGAAGCCTCCTGTATATTTGTCTACGATCTTTGCAGTCCCACCCTTGCCTCCCTCACCTCCCATGCCTCCTGGTACCGAGTCGGTCAGTAAAGATAAACCCATGCACTTGGGCTTCACGTGTCTCTCTGCAGATGAGAGAACCCTTAAGAGGAGGGAGAGATTGTGCCTTTATTGTGGCCAGGCAGGTCCCTTTTTGAAGTCTTGTCCTACCCATCCAGGAAACGCCCGAACCTTGAGGTCCTGTCACGGACAGACCTTAGGTGACATTGTTTCGTCCCCAGCTATCCAGAAGGATAAGCCCCTGGTTTCGGTTACCCTTTCTTGGGCTGAGTCGTCCGTCGAGATACAGGCTCTAATCGATTCTGGGGCTTCAGGTCTGTTTATTGATGCTGCCTTTGTATCGAAGCACTCAATTCCGCTGCAGCTGCGTGACACTCCACTTGCCATTGAGGCTTTTGATGGGAGACCTCTACAGCCTGCCCATGTGACTCATGAGACTGTTCCGTTGTCCATAGCCGTAGGGGCTCTTCACCATGAGATAATCCAATTTCAAGTTATTTCCTCACCTAAGTTTCTGCTGGTTATTGGTTATCCTTGGTTACAGAGGCACAACCCCTCTTTTGATTGTCTCCATGCATAGGTTCTCTCCTGGTCGCCACAGTGCAGTAAGACATGCTTTCAGAAGGTAGCCAAGGTCCTGTGCACCTCTTCACTCTCCTCCCTGACGGAGGAGTACCGCAATTTTAGTGATATCTTTGACAATGGTCAAGCCGGTAGTTTGCCTCCACACCGTATGATTGCGCAATTGACCTTCAACCTGGTGCCATACCCCCTCGTGGCAGGGTTTACCATTTGTCGATATTGGAGGATAAGGTCATGGAGGAATATGTTGCAGACTCACTTTCTCATGGTTTCGTCCACAAATCCTGGTCTCCTGCTGGTGCTGGTTTCTTCTTTGTGAAGAAGAAGAGTGGTGAACTGAGACCTTGTATTGATTATAGGGGTCTCAATCGTTTCACGATTAAGAATGCCTATCCAATTTCTGTTGATTACAGAGTTATTTGACCACCTCAAGGGAGCAACTTTTCACGAAGCTTGATTTTAGAGGGGCATACAATCTCGTGAGGATTAAGGAGGGCGACGAGTGGAAAACTGCGTTTAATACCAGAACAGGCCATTATGAGTACCAATGCCTTTTGGCCTTTGTAACGCCCTGGCAGTTTTCCAGGAATTTACGATGTCCTCCGAGATTTGTTGCAGTTATGTGTGGTGGTTTATCTGGATGATATCCTCATATTTTCCAAGTCCCTGGAGAGACATCACACAGATGTCTGTCGTGTACTTCAGAAACTAAGAGAGAACAATCTCTATTGTAAATTGGAGAAGTGTGAAAGTGTGAATTGAACGGGTTAAATTCCTGGGTTATTTAATTTCCACTGCTGTTTTTTTCGATGGACCCAGAGAAACTTTCAGCAGTCCTACAGTGGCCCCAACCCGTGGGTTTACGTCCTCTGCAGCGTTTTCTTGCCAACTATTATCGGAAGTTTATTCGTAACTTCTCATCTCTCGTCAAGCCCCTGACTGATATGACCAGAAAGGACGGTAGCCCACAGAGTTGGTCTCCGGAGTCCATTAAGGACTTTGAGAGTCTCAAGGCTGCCTTTGTTTCTGCTCCTGTTTTGGCACATCCTGAGGTTGATGCTTCTGAGACTGGAGTTCTACGCCCTTCTGTCTCAACGTCCTACCTCTGAGAGCGCTATGCATTCTTGTGAATTATTTTCCAAAAAATTGTCACCTGAGGAGTGCAATTACGAGATTGGTGACAGAGAGCTGTTAGTATTCTATTTAGCCCTGAAAGAATGGAGACATCTCCTCGAAGGTACCACTGTGCCGGTTCTCATTCTTACTGACCATAAGAATCTCACATTCGTGTCTGAGGCTAAACGCCTCTCTCCCAGAAGGGTGCGATGGGCTATTTTCTTGTCTAGTTTCAATTACAATGTCTCATTCTTACCCGGTACTAAAAATGTAAGGGCTGACGCTTTGTCACAACAATTTTCCTCCACTTCCAAGATGGAGTCGGTTCCGGTTCCTGTGATTCCTCCTGATCGTATTCTGGCTACAGTTCGCATCAGTCTCACTTCTCCTTTGGGTGACAAAATTCTTGCTGCTCAGGTCCATGCTCCTCTTGAGAAACCTTGTGGCCACTGCTTTGTCCCAGAGAGTCTCTGTACGGCCGTGCTCCAGACTTACCATTCTCCCAAGGCTGCTGGCCACCCTGGGAAGAATCAACTCTTTTGGGCCATTTCCAAACAATTCTGGTGGCCTAGTCTACATGCTAATGTAACCGCCTTCGTAGCTGCCTGTTCTGTGTGTGCTCAGAGTAAGACTCCACAACACCTTCCAGTGGGCCTCCTACAACCCATACCCAATGAAGAGAGGCCCTGGACCCACCTGGTTATGGATTTCATTGTGGAGTTACCCAACTCCCAGGGCAACACAGTTATCCTTATGGTGGTTGACTGGTTCTCGAATATGTCCCATTGTATTCCACTTAAGAAGTTGCCCACCTCTAAGGAACTGGCTTTCATTTTTGCTCGGGGGATCTTTTGCTTACATGGGCTACCCAAGGTGATTGTCTCAGACAGGGGTAGTTAGTTTGTGTCCCG
The DNA here is from genome assembly GCA_028564925.1 of Lithobates sylvaticus. Lineage (NCBI taxonomy): Eukaryota > Metazoa > Chordata > Amphibia > Anura > Ranidae > Lithobates > Lithobates sylvaticus. Next base: position 213,072,663 of record CM053036.1, on the reverse strand, counting down.
GTTCTGGCAAGCCTTCTGTGCACAGTTAAGAATTCAGGTTGCTTTCTCCTTTGCTTATCACCCGCAGTCTAATTGGGCCGCAGAACGAGCCAATCAGTCCTTGGAGCAATTCCTACGTTGCTATATTTCTGACCATCATGACAACTGGTCAGACCTCTTACCATGGGCAATGTTTTCTCACAATAGTGCCTTAAATTCTGCTTCCCGATTGTCCCAGTTTATGGCGAACTATGGTTTTCAACCTTCCATGTTGCCTGAATCATTTGTTCCGCAGAGTATTCCTGTGTTAGAGGAGCATCTCCGTGGTCTTCAAGTCCAGGAGGCTTTGCGACATGCTACCTACCAGGTTGGGGACAGGGTCTGACTGTCATCTCGCAACCTCTGACTTCGTGTTCCCTCTCTGAAGTTTGCACCTCGGTTTATTGGGCCTTTCCCTATTCTTCGCAGGATTAACCCAGTGGCTCACGCATTAGACCTTCCTTCTAATATGTGTATCTCAAATGTATTTCATGTCTCCTTATTAAAACCTTTGGTCTGCACCTGCTTTACCAGCTCGGTGCCACATCCTCACCCTGTACAGGTTGAACCATGAGGAGTATGAAGTACAGTCACGTGTTGACTCCATGGGCTCATACAGTACCTGGTGCATTGGAAAGGGTAAGGTCCGGAGGAACGCTCTTGGGTCTCATCCTCGGACATACATGCCCCTGTCCTCCTTCATGATTTCCATAGACATTTTTCCCTCAAGCCTGGTGGTCCTCCGAGGTGGAGGGGTCGCGAGAGAGCGGTGAGGTATGGGTGCCTGTGTAGCCTTCTGCTGGAAGTAGTGATGCATGGCAGATGTGTCACCAGAGTTGGCCGGATAGCTGGAACAATAGATGACAGCAGGAACAGCAGGCCTTTACCTGATTTTGTTTTCTGGGTCTGTTGCATGCACGCGAGGTGCTGGCGACTATTTACCAATGTTATTGGACCCAATGGGAGCCAATCCCAGCTGGAGTCAATCCACTGGGTCCCGCCGATCCTTCCTGAAGCAGACAGAACGGCAGTCTGCCTATGTAAACAAGGCAGATTGCTGTTCTGTGACAGGAGAAGACAGAGATCTTGTGTTTCTGCAAAGCAGGAACACAGATCTCTGCCTTCTTACAGTACAAACACCTCCCACACAGTTAGGAAGCATTCCCTGGAGACACATTTAACCCTTTGATTGCCCCTGATGTTAACCCTTTCCCTGCCAGTGTCATTAGTACAGTGATGGTGCATTTTTTTAGCACTGATCATTATATATCACTGGTCCTCAAAAAAGTGTCAAAAGTGTCAGTTAGTGTCTGATTTGTCCGCCGCAATGTAAAAAAAAAAAAAATTTAAATCCCATAAAAATATCACATAAATTGTAGACGTGATAACTTTTGCGCAAAACAATCAATATACACTTATTAGGATTTTTGTTTACCAAAAATATGTAGCAAAATAAATATTGGCCTAAATTGATGAAGAAATTCGATTTTTTTTTTTTTTAACATTTTTTTATTGGATATGTTTTATAGCAGAAAGAAAAAAAATATAGTTTTTTTTATCAAAATTGGCGGTCTTTTTTTTTCTCTTTTGTTTGTAGCACATAAATTTAAAAACCGCAGAGGTGATCAAATAGCACCAAAAGAAAGTTCTATTTGTGGGGAAAAAATTATATCAGCGTCACGTGAATTGTCAGTTTAAGTGCTGTATCGCAAAAAAAGGCCTGGTTATGTGGGGGGGGGGGGGGGCATTCCAACACTGAAGAGGTTAATAAACATTTCTCCAAATTATTTATTTTCTGCTGGTTGGATATTGTCTACTTCATTTGTGCAGTTACATCTAATTCTTAAAAGCTGATTAGGAATTTCCATCAACCAAAGCTGATGGTGACAGCCAGGGCTGTCTTTAATATTGACTGGACCCTGGGAAAACATTTCCTTGGGCCCTCCTGAATCCACTTATCAACTATTTATGGGGCTCAAGGGGCAGCTGCTTTAGGCCCCACAACAATGACTGGGCCCAGGGCAGCTGCCCCTTTTGCCCCTCCGTTAAAGATGGCCCTGGTGACAGTTCTCTTTAGAAATATAGCTATTTGCTTCTCTATGCAATGCAGCAATTTCAACTGACAATTGCGCGGTCATGCAATGTTGTGGTAATTTAACTGACAATGTGACGCTGTACCCAAATAAAATAGAGCTTTCTTTTGGTTGGTATTTGATCACCTCTGTGATTTTTATTTTTTTTTGCGCTATAAACAAAAAAAGAGCGTCAATTTTTATAAAAAAATATATATATATATATATATATATATATTTTTTTTTTTTTTACTTTCTGCTATTAAACCAATAAAAAATAAAAAAAAAATAAGAAAAAACGCAAATTTCTTCATAAATTTAGGCCCAATATGTATTCTGGTCATTTTTTGGGTAAAAAAAAAAAAAAATCCCAATAAGCGTATATTGATTGTAGACGTGCACTGATGAAAAATGTGTTTGTTTTCGTTTCATTCGTTTGTTTTTTTTGTTTCTCAGGTCTTTCGTTATGATTACAATTCATAAATTCAAAGATTCGAAAATTCAAAAATACGAAAATACAAAAGAAAATCCAAAAATTAGAAAGAATACCTAACTAACTAATAATAACTAACTATTAAATTATAGGTATTGGAATATCCTTTCAAATTTGGCTGTTAGTGAACGTAATGAATACAAATTTATCCAAAGTTACAAATTATCCAAAAATAACGAATGCCGCATCTAAACAAATGGAACTGAACGAAATAATAATAAATAATAATAATAAAAAGTTATTATTGATATTTATTATTATTAATTCATTAGTTCCATTTGTTTAGATACGGCATTCATTATTTTGCATAATTCGGAACTTCGGATAAATTTGTATTCGTTATGTTCACTAACAGCCAAATTTGAAAGGAAATTCCAATACCTATAATTTAATAGTTAGTAATAGTTAAGTTATTATTAGTTAGTTATTTCAGATTTTCACATTTTTGGGTTTTTGGATTTTCTAATTTTAAATTTCCTAATTTTTGAAATTCTGAATTTTTGAATTTCCAAATTTCCGAATTTACAAATATTAAAATTTACGAATATTCAGAAACATTTGTTAAGTGGGTTTTTGGTTAATTTGGATATTTACAAATTACAGAATTTGTTGAAATTCATTAAACAAATTCAGAACAAAACAAATTGCACATGTCTAATTGATTGGTTTGAGCAAAAGTTATAGCTTCTACAAACTGTGGTATATATACTGGAATTTGTAGTTATTTTCTTTTTGTATTAGTAATGGCGGTGATCAGTGACTTATATACCGGGGGGGGGGGGGGGGTTTGATATTGTGGTGGACAATTGGACACTAACTGACTCTTTTGGCACTGTGGGAACCGGTGACACTAATCCAGTGATCAGTGCTAAAAATATGCACTGTCACTGTACTAATGACACTGGCAGGGAAAGGGTTAAATATCTAGGGTGATCAAAGGGCTAAATGTGTGCCTAGCCAGTGTTTATGTGTAATGTTTCCTGCTTTCAGAACAGAGCTCTGCCTTGTTTACATATGCAGAACTCTGTCCAGCCTCTCTCCTCACCAATCAGTGGGTGCCGGCAGACATCTATTTGCCGACACCCGCTGATCAGCTTCTGCTGTGACTAATCACAACACAAGCGGCACGCCCCCTACCTGGAAGTGCAGAATCATGAATGAATCCGAATTTCCGAATTACAATAGTACTGAATTTAAACAAACCCGAAATAACGAAAAAAAATTCAGATGAAATTTGAATCATTTTCGAATACTTTTCGAATTTGAATAGTTTCCAAATTAAAAAAGTTTTCACATTTCCAAAGAGAATAAAATAGAATAGAAAAAAAATAGCATAGAAAAGAATATAACAGAAAATAAAAGAATAGAATATAATAAAGTAAAACAGAACAAAATAGAATAGAAAATAAAAAAAAACAGAATAGACTAGAATATAATAGAAACAAATAGAATAAAACAGAATAACAGAAAGAATATAACCATCTTCTAAAGTTCACATTTAAAATAGAATTAATTTGAGTTTGAATACATAAGAAAATAATAGAATAGAAGAAATAGAATAAAATAGAAAATAATAAAAAAAAACAATAGACTAGAATAGAAAGAATATAACCATCTACCGAAATTCGAATTTCGAATAGAAAAAATTTGAATAGGAAAGAAAATTTTTTAAATTCGAAAACTTTTCGAATCGATCCGAATTCGAATTCAAAAATTTGAATCGATACGAATAAACAAAACAAAATCCAAAAACATAGTAAACAAATTTAACTAAACAAATTTGTGTAAAAAACGAATCGAAACGAAACAAAACAAATTTTTTTCGTTCTGCACATGTCTACTTGATTGGTGGGTGTCAGCCTGGAGGAGTGGGCGTTCCTCGGCAGGCTGCATTTACATTTAGACCACTTTCGGTCACGCCTACATGGAATGCTGTGCCTCCATGATTGAAAGAGCTGAAATCCAATGAATGAAAGGGGTGGGCCAGGGAGCTGAGGACTAGTTGATCCAACCAGGAAATGAGGAGGTCTCTATCTGACTTGCTGCAACTTCTAACGCACATTGTGTGAAGCTCACAGTGTGCAGGGAAATCAGAGTAAGCCTTTTCACTATGGCAGAGGAGACGAGCACCAATTATTGAAGCAAGAAGCTGAAAATGAAAACAAGCAGGACATTAACATTTACAGAATGAGACATAGCAAAGGGGACCTCAGTGTGTCTCCCGGGAAAGGTTTCCATCAATAGAAACTGATGGAGAGACATGTTAGAAATCTCTTCTATTTATTTGCGCAGTCTATTTTATACAAAAACACAATTATAAAATTGTAAAAACTGAAAAAAATATATTATTAATGACACTATAATATTTTTCAGAATTTCCCTCAACTTTCAAAAGTCACTGTTTTGATAGCTTGCCAACACAATAAGTGCTACCAGCTTAAATCGTAGGAAAACATTGGGAAAATTCAGTTGGTAAACTGCCAACCTGATATATATTCACATTTCCTTTGTATACAGGCCACTGAATATACTGTATATTATATAGTGTTTTATTTTATTTTATTTTTATTCTTTCACTAGTTTAATTTTTGTTGTAGTTTCAGTTTTTGGCCACACGATGGCAGCATAGCACATGTTTTGATACAAATTATTTATTGTAGAGGAGGAGTTCTTTTTTACACTAATTCTATTGTTTATTGTAGTTTTAGCCTTTGTCCACAAGATGGCAGCATAGCCTCACATTTTGATACAAATTCCTTATTGTAGAGGGGGAGTTGTTTCTTACACTAATTCTATATGTTATTGTAGTTTTAACCTTTGTCCACAATATAGCAGCATAGCCTCACATTTTGATACAAGTTCCTTATTGAAGAGGAAGAGTTATTGCTTACACTTATCCAGTCTTTTATTGTAGTTTTAGTCTTTTTTGTTTTGATACAAATTATGTATTTAGTCTGATTGGTAGATACTCTATAATGCCGCTCCTAGAATAACTAACCACCCTTGCGCCAATAGTGTCAACCAATGAGTGGATAGATGTGTGTGTGATAAACACCACCTATGAGATCCCTAAATGTGAATGAACACCTAGCAGCCACTTTAAAACTGTGTAACCATAAAAAAGTGATTATAATCAAACTAGAAATGGCAAGTGAGAACTATAATCAAATGGCGCTTAAAAAATAGAAAAACAAAAACAAAAAAGAAAACAAAAACAAACTTATATATAAACTACCGAAGTGTATGAATATATAAAACACCACGTGAAATAGTGTCCGTGAAATGATACAAAAACAATCTTCATTAATAATTGTGCAAATTCAAAAAAAATGTGATTCAATCTTCCAAAGAAAAAATAAGTCCACCAAAAAAATCTTCAATAGAATAATCAAATGGATCTTCCACCACACCAACTAGTGTTCCCTCTCCCAATGAGACCGCACTCACCGAATAATATTGCCTCGCACTCTCGTGGTTGGCAAATATAGCGATTACCCCACCTGGGTTAATTATGCGATCACTCCAAACTTGCAAACTCCATATGTGAAAACAAAATAAAAAATGTGCCTCCACATAGCGTGATACTGTGATAAAACTTATTTATTAAAATCCAAACTCACTCACACTTCAATGTTTCAACTTACAAAAACACAAATGTAAAAAAGCCGAATACAGCACACAATCCACTGCAACTTTTGGATAACAGATGGGCTGACAGAGCGCACATATGATCACCAATGGGTAAAACGACTGGGTTGAAAACTGGGTAACAAATGATCTCACCACCCCTCGCAGCTCTGCTCCTGGTGTGGGTTCTTATTCCAGGAGTCACTTCAGTGAGGTTGCCGGGTAGTGATCTCAAATAATAATAGTGGTTGAAGGAGACCGCACACAAATTCAAACGATTATACACAAAGATTGAAATGTAGAGTATCTCAGTGTATCCTGCGCGCGACTCTCTATCTCCTGCCCGCGCATGCGCAATGGTGGGGCGCTAGCGTGCATTGATTAGAGCGCATCTATTTTGCGCCTTACCTAATACACAGAGTGCGCGCGCCTCTCCTGCGCGCGCCACTCTGACTACCGCCCGCGCATGCGCAGTAAGGGGACGCTGGCGTGCACTGATGTGTACGCATTTTCCATGGGCCAGAGAACTTCAAATACATAACGCCGTGACATAGCGGTAATTCTTCCGCCAAATTATGTATTGTAGATGAGGAGTTATTTTTTACACTAATTCTATTGTTTATTTTAGTTTTAGCCTTTGTCCACAAGATGGCAGCATAGCCTCATCTTTTAATACAAATTCCTTATTGTAGCGAAGGAGTCATTTCTTACACTAATTCTATGTTTTAACATTTTTCCACAAGATGGCAGCATAGCCTTAGGTTTGATACAAATTTCTTATTGTAGAAGAGGAGTTATTTCTTACACTAAGTAAATATTTGATTGTAGTTTTGGCCTTTGTCCACAAGATGGCAGCATAGCCTCGTGTTTTGATACAAATTCCTCATTGTAGAGGAGGAGTTATTTCTTACACTAACTCTATGTTTTATTGTAGTTTTAGCTTCAGTCCACAAGATGGCAGAGTAACCTCACATTTTGATATAAATTCCTTATTGTAGAGGGGGAGTTATTTCTTACACTAATTCTCTCTTGTATTGTAATTTTAACCTTTGTCCACAAGATGACAGCATAGCCTTACATTTTAATACAAAATCCTTATTTTGTATGAAGAACTTTTTTAATTGTTGATTTTATATGAATTCTATCTTTTATTGTAGTTGTAGTTTTTGGGCACAAGATGTCAGCTTAGCCTCACTTTTGATTCAAATTCCTTATTGTAGAGGAGGAGTTATTTCTTACACTAATTCTATATTTTATTGTGGTTTTAGCCTTTGCCCACAAGATCGCAGCATAGCCTCACAATTTCTTTTTTTTATATAGGAGGAGTTATTTCTTACACTATTTCTATATTTTATTGTAGTTTTAGCTTCAGTCCACAAGATGGCAGCATAACCTCGCGTTTTGATACCAATTCCTTATTTTGTTAAATATTCACACTCATGGCGCTACTGCAAAATTAGTTATTTTACTTTTTAAAGTTTATCTAAACCTATTTAAATTGGAATTAATTTTAATTAAATTCTAATTAATTTTATTGTAGTTGTAGTTTTGATACAATTTTTTTTTTTAATATAGGAGTTATTTCTTACACTATTTCTATATCCTATTGTAGTTTTAGCTTCAGTCCACAAGATGGCAGCATAACCTCACGTTTTGATACCAATTCCTTATTTTGTAGGAAGAACGTTTTGTTGTTTTTATATGAATTCTATCTTTTAATGCAGTTGTAGTTTTTGGCCACAAGATGTCAGCCTCATGTTTTGATACAAATCCCTTATTCTATAGGAGGAGTTATAAAGAATGTGCTTTCTGAAACTTGCAGTTACACTGCTATTAAAAACAACAGAGATTTAATTGTTCACACCAGAGGTAATTAATAGGTTTTTAAATAAAATGTGAGAACACTTATGGCGCTACTCCTTGCTAATTGTCGAAACTGCAAAATTAGTTATTTTACTTTTTAAAGTTTATCTAAACCTATTTAAATTTGTATTCATTTTAACTAAATTCTAATTTTTTTTACATTTTTTTTTTTAATTCAATTATTAATTAAATTGATTTTATTTATGTATTTCTTTATGTAATTGATGCATTTTGTTTTATTTATTTTAAATGTGTTTATTTTTAGTTTTATTGTATTTATTTATTTTAAAGAATAGGTAAACCCAACATTTCCTATTCCTGATATGTGTCTGCTGTACCATGTAATTGTATAAGAAAGTATCCTGTTCTCTTTGTATTGCTACCTTTGTGTGAAATCCCTGGTGTTCCTGCCAGTCCCCCTGCTTTCCTAGGAAAAACTGACCACACTAAGCAGGAGAACACAATGTGGTCAGTTTTCTAGTTTTGCTGGGAACTCAGTGTACTCTCCTCCAATGATCAGATGTGTCCTGACACCCCCCCCCCCCCCCTACCACCCCCACTGTGCATTCAATGGGAAGACCAGTCTCTCCCATCTCTCATGCAGCTAAGAACAGAGAGATGTTAAAAGGGGAAAAAAATGTAATAATGTTTTTTTTATTTTTATTTTTTAGATTTATACACACTTGTTTTGCCTTTCATTTCTATTTTAGCCACTTGATTTCCAGAAGGTTTTTCCCCCTTCACGAGCAGGACATTTTTTGCTATTCAGCACTGCGCTACTTCAACTGGTATTTGTGTGATTCATGCAAAGCGGTACCCACACAAAATGTATATATTTTTTTCCCCCCACAAATAGAGCTTTCTTCTGGTGGTATTTGGTCATTATATTATTTGTTTATCATATAAACAAAAAAACACCGAAAAGTTTGAAAAAAAATGTATTCATACATTTTAACCGCTTGCCGACCAGCGCACGACGATATACGTCGACAGAATGGCACGGACAGGCATAAGGGCGTACATGTACGTCCCCTTTAAGATTCCGCCGTGCCATCGCTCGCGCCGGTCAGGACCCCTGTGAGGCCGGTCGCGGGTCCCGCGGACTCGGTCACCGCGGGGACACCGCGATCGTCTCAAGGGAAGGCCGTACGGGGAGATGCGGAAATAAACAGCATCTCCCCGTTCTGCCTAGCAACTAGAGACGCCGATCTCTGCTCCCTGTGATTGGAGCAGAGATCAGCATTCACTAGCTGACAGCCACGCCCCCCCACAGTAAGAAACACACCTCTAGGCACACTTAACCCCTACACTGCCACCTAGTGGTTAACCCCATTCACTGCCAGTGTCATTTACACAGGAATCAATGCATTTAAATAGCATTGATTGCTGTATAAATGACAATGATCCCAAAAATGTGTCAATGTCCGATGTGTCCGCCATAATGTCGCAGTCACAATAAAAATCGCTGATCGCCGCCATTACTAATAAAAAAAAATTATTAATAAAAATGCTATAAAACTATCCCCTATCTTGTAAACGCTATAACTTCTGCGCAAACCAATCAATAATCGCTTATTGCGATTTTTTTTTACCAAAAATATGTAGAAGAATACGTATCGGCCTAAACTGAGGAAAAAAAAATGTTTTTTTATATATTTTTGGGGGATATTTATTATAGCAAAAAAAAAAAGAATGCGTTTTTTTCAAAATTGTCGCTCTTTTTGGTTTATAGCGCAAAAAATAAAAACCGCAGGGGCGATCAAATACCACCAAAAGAAAGCTCTATTTGTGGGGAAAAAAGGACGTCAATTTTGTTTGGGAGCCACGTCGCACGACCGCGCAATTGTCAGTTAAAGCGACGCAGTGCCGAATCACAAAAAGGGGCCTGGTCCTTTGGCTGCAAATTGGTCCGGGGCTGAAAGTGGTTAACCAAAATGTGTCTTTGGTAAAAAAAATAAAAAATCCCAATAAGGCTCGGTTTCCACTAGTGCGACTTTTCATGCGACTTGGGACTGAAAAGTCACATGACAAGTCGTACCCCATGATTTCCAATGAGTACCGTTCATATCTGTGTGACTTAAAGTCGGAGCAACTTCAAAGTAGTCCCTGCACTACTTTGGTCCCACTTTGATGCGACTTGAGGTCTATAGACCTCAAGAATACACAGGCATTGCTTCAAGTCAGAGCAAAAAATCGCGGCAAAATCACGCTAATTTGGGGTTGCAATAGTGAAAACCGAGCCTAAGTGTATGTTGATCGGTTTGCATGAAAGTTATAGCGACTACAAACAAAGGTATAGACATGACATTTTTTTTTTTTTTTTTTTTTTATACTAGTGTAGCACTAACCCCCGAAGGAGCTGCTGGTTTTATTTGGGCTTACCGTTACCTCACCTGTTGTAGCTCCGTCTTGGGGATCCCGTGGAAAGTGACCCAAAGAAATGGTTGAGACTGACACTGAATCCTCTTTTGGGTTATTTATTCAGAAAAATAAAACACAGTCTCTCAATAAAGGGTAGAGGGTTTAGGGGTGAGTTCAGGTACTTAGATTGCGAGGTGAAAATATTGAACGAATCCAGAGAAATTAACTGTTTCACAATCTGGATTCCTGCAGTCCCCCGGATAGATCTCTCTCACTAGGCCTAGCAGCCGGTGGGATGCTCGGTAAAGTCTCTGCCACAGACTTGTAAGTTACGCTTTAGCATCACTGAGATATTAGATGAACTTTAAAGAACTGTCATATGGTACCAGTTTCTCTCAGCCAATCCGGCGATACCATATGAGGGATGATCCAGGTCACGTCCTTCAACTAAGCCTCCAGGCTCCTTCAGAGAAACCAGCCTTGCGCATGGCCTTCTCCTGAAAGGGTCCTCCCCTGGGGTCCTTCGACTGCTGGGCCTCTCCATTCCAATGAGACGGCACCGGACCTTCCTTGGATCAGTAGGCTCCGAAAGTCACTCGGGCCTACCCGGGCCAGCAAGCCCTGAGACACAGGATGCATGGTTCCGTACCCCAGGCCAGGAGGGCCATGAGGCTGGGTCAGGAGGACCACCAGAACCACACGGACAGGAAAGAGCTCCCCGCCAACATGGCGTTGGTACATTAAATACCCCCCCAGAATGCACAACCGGAGAACACTCCCACTGGGCTGGTTCCAAGAGGTAGGTGGCATTCAATGCATCCAGCTAGACTGCTTTCTACTCTTGCCGGCGGTGACAGCGACACCTACAGTCAAGGAGAACCCAGTGCAACCCAACTGGACTGGTACTGAGACCAGAAATTTAAAAGAATTATCCTGAAACCCAACTGTGGCTTCAGGCAACTTAATTTTCAGAAACAATAGCGCCTGCCTTTTAGTCAGGAGCCAGTGCTACACTAGTAATGGCGGTGATCAGCATTTGCTTTGCAGTGAGAGAAAAAAAAACGGCACATCATTGCTGTCTGCAGAGAGCTCTCTTCTGTCATTTGCTTGACTGATTAGCAGGTTTCGGCCATAAATCATTGGTCAGGGCCCGCTGATCGACTTGTGCTGTAGCCAATGACAGCACAGCCAGGGTGGTGGTTGCACGCCCGCCCGCCCCCTGTCTGGTTATGCAGATCATGTCTATTAACATTAGACATGTGCACAATAGAAAAATTTGTTTAGTTTGGTTTAGTTTCTGTTCGTTTCCGTTGATTCGTAACGATTCGTAAATTCGTAAGTTGTCGGTGTTTGTATTCGGTTCGTATTTTCGTAGTTATTTTTTCGTTGATTCGTTTTTCCGTCTAATTTTCGTTTATTCGAAATTCGTATTTTCGTATATTCGTTATATTTTGTATTCGGACGCATTCGTATTTTCGTAGATTTAGTTACGTACGTACTTTCGTAAGATTGATTTATTCGAACTTTCGTAACATTGTTTTATTACATTGTTATTATTACACTATTATTACATTGTTATGCCCCGTACACACGGTCGGAAAATCCGACCACAAAATCTATCGGATTTTTTCCGACGGATTTTGTCCGACACTGGTGTTGCATACACACGGTCGAACAAAGTTGTCGGAAAATCCGATCAATCTGAACGTGGTGACGTTTGTTGCCTATGACGGGACTACGTAGAGGCTAGTAGCCAATAGCTTTGGTCTTGTAATGTGATCTGAGCATGCGTGGCACTTTGTCCGTCAGAATTCGCTACACACGATCGGAAAAAGTCCGATAGGACTTTGTTGTCGGAAAATTTGAGAGCAGGAGATAAAACTTTGTCTGTCGGAAAAGTCCGATGGAGCCTACACACAGTCGGAATTTCCGACAACATTGTCCGATAGGACATTTTCCGTCGGAAAATCCGACCGTGTGTACGGGGCATAAGAGACACGGAAAATTACGAATCAACAAAAAAAAAAGTACACATTTTTTCGTTCATTTTGATTTTCGTTGTTCCTGTTTTTGTTTTTCGGATTTTCATTCTTTCGTTGTTTCTAATTTAATTATTTTGTATTTTCGTTGTTTTTCATATTCGTTCGATTTGATAATTCGTTATTCGTTAAAATTTTTACTAAATCATTCGTTCATTCGTACGATAACGAATGAACGAATATAACGAATTTGAACGGAAAACGAATCGTAACTAAACGAATTGCACATGTCTAATTAACATAATTCTTCACACACTGAGCCGCCCTGCAGTAGTAAAGCTATAGGAGAAGGTCGGCGAAGTGGTTGTTTTACAAGTTGAGGGTTTACAATCACTTTATATATATTTCTTTGTTATTTATTTCATACATCAAAACAAGGATCCGCCCCTGCATATGGGTCATCTAATATGTAAAGGGATAAGGCTCCAACTGTCCCTGATTTCGAGGGACTGTCCCTGATTTCGAGGGACTGTCCCTGATTTCGAGGGACTGTCCCTGATTTGGAACAATGTCCCTCTGTCCCTCATTCCTCCTCATTTGGCCATCATTTTGGTCTGATCTATATAGTTGTATATAAAATGCACTTATTATCTATCAAAAAGAGTTCCCCAGCACTAAACCTTTCACCTGATTTCTAAATTGCTGTATTTGCAAATTCCAAAAGCCAATATAAAGGAACTGCAGTGGTAAAAAAGCACTTGTGAGTTTAACCAATCTTGTTTTTTTGTACAATTCTCCTTTAAGGGGGCGTGGTAAGGGTTGTGTCCTTCTCCTGCGTACTTTTGCCGATAGGTGTCCCTCATTCCCTTCTCAAAAAGTTGGGAGGTATGAATAAGGGTGGGAATTCAGCCTCTTACTCTTCATCCACCAAAGCCTTCTAAGGATCTTCCTATTAGAACAATCCAGTATGGACTAAAACATGCAGAATATGAATAACGACTGGCATGTATGACATAAACATCAATCACAAAGCTTAGCAGTGACTGTTGACATAGGTGTGCGCATCAAAGCACAAGCACATGCATGTGTATATACTGACCATGTCAATAGAGCAATGAACGGTGTCAGTAGAGCACCACATGTTTTCAGAGAGTCCTGTATTTCACCTGAAGTTGTTTGTGGGTATTTCTTTGCATCCCAAACAATTTTCCTGGCAGTTGTGGTTGAAATTTTAGTTGGTCTACCAGACCGTGGTTTGGTTTTAACGGAAGTCCCCTCATTTTCCACTTCTTGATTAGAGTTTTAACACTGCTGATTGGCATTCTCAATTCCTTGTAATGTAAGCGCATCGGGACCCCATGGGGCAAAGGACCGCGCTATACCGCAGATGGACACCGGTGGCAAAAAGCGCCCTGAGGCGATTCAGTTCGCATAGGTAGCGCTATACAATCATTCATTCATTCATTCATTCATTCTTGGTATTCTTTTTATATCCCTTTCCTGTTTTATACAGTTCAATCACCTTTTCCCGCAGATCCTTTGACAATTCTTTTGCTTTCCCCATGACTCAGAATCCAGAAACGTCAGTTCAGCACTGGTGAAAGATGCAAGGGTCTGTCAGGAGTCCAGAAACTCATTGACCTTTTAGAGCCGGTTCACACAGGGGCAGCACGACTTGCAGCGTGACTCTGTAAGGCGACCTGGACACGACTTCATCGGCCGCTTGCAAAATGACTTCTGTATAGAAGTCAATGCAAGTTGCCCTGAAGTCGTCCCCCAAGTAGTACAGGAACCTTTTTCTAAGTTGGAGCGACTTGAGTTGTTCCTATTAGAACAGTTCCATAGTACAAAACGGAACGCGACTTGTCAGGCGGCTAAGTCGCCTGACAAGTTGCCCCAGTGTGAACCGGGTCTTATACACACACACTAATTACAAGCAAACAGATCACAGGTGAGGATGGTTACCTTTAGTAGCCATTCAAACCCTTTGTGTCAACTTGTGTGCATGTTATCAGGCCAAAATCACCAGGGAATGTAAACTTTTGATCAGAGTCATTTGGGTAGTTTCCAGTGCTGGGTGGGGGGATGGATGGGATCGATGGCGGTGCTGGGTGGGGGGATGGATGGGATTGGTGGCAGTGCTGGGTGGGGGGATGAATAGGATTGGTGGCAGTGTTGGGTGGGGGATGGATGGGATCGGTGGCAGTGCTGGGTGGGGGGATGGATGGGATTGTGGCAGTGTTGGATGGGGGGATGGATGGGATCGGTGGCAGTGCTGGGTGGGGGGATGGATGGGATTGTGGCAGTGTTGGATGGGGGGATGGATGGGATTGGTGGCAGTGCTGGGTGGGGGATGGATGGGATCGGTGGCAGTGCTGGGTGGGGGGATGGATGGGATCGGTGGCAGTGCTGGGTGGGGGGATAGATGGGATTGTGGCAGTGTTGGGTGGGGGGATGGATGGGATCGGTGGCAGTGCTGGGTGGGGGGATGGATCGGTGGCACTCACTTGCGCTCAGTGTGGACTCCACGATTGCTGTGTCTCCAGCTCCCTCTAGGCTTCACATGTCTCCTCACACAGTGGAGACCTCCTCCGCTCTTCCTACTGGATCAGCTGGCTATTGCAGTCCCCTGGACACCATGCCCTATCTGCCTGCTGCTATAAATTCAATGGGCATAGCGGTGGAGAAGCTGGGTGGGCAGTCCTGTAGCAGTTACTTAGAATGAAGGAGTCAGGGGGAGCTGGGAGGCAGAGCCAGCAGTTCTAGTACAGTAGCCTATGGAAACATAGAGCACCAGGCTGGATGAGAGGGGCAGTGGGGCGGCATATAGAACAACCGATGCTCTGCATTTTCCTCCATGCACCCCCCTCCCCTGCGCGCGCCTATGATGTCACCCCAGAACAAAGATGGTTCAGAGAGATTCTCATTGGTCATGTGGCGGCGTTGACCAATGACCGCTCACCATTACGAGCATTATTATGCTACACAGCCTTTGATCTGTATATTGCATTTTCTATATTTCTATATGTCCGGACCTCTACACCGACTGACATGGGCACCAGAAGATAATCATTGAAGGAGATATTTGTTGTTGTATTTGTATTTTGAGTTGTATTGTTTGTGAAAAGATGACCTAACCCATTGAAAAAAATTCTAAAAAAAGGTTGCCTGCAAATGAATACTCTAAATGCTTATCTCTGGCAGGGGGCAAGTACTCACTTCAAGTAATTCTAATGCCCCGTACACACGGTCGGAAAATCCGACGGATTTTGTCCGACACTGGTGTTGCATACACACGGTCGGACAAAGTTGTCGGAAAATCCGATCATCCTGAACGTGGTGACGTTTGTTGCGTACGACGGGACTACGTAGAGGCTAGTAGCCAATAGCTTTGGTCTTGTAATGTGATCCGAGCATGTGTGGCACTTTGTCTGTCAGAATTCGCTACACACGATCGGAAAAAGTCCGATAGGACTTTGTTGTCGGAAAATTTGAGAGCAGGAGATAAAACTTTGTCCGTCGGAAAATCCGACCATGTGTACGGGGCATAAAACCTAAACATTTTTTTGCTGCGCCATGTACCCTAAAGCCCCATACAAACGCTCGGATTATCCGAGGACCAGGTCCGTCGGATCATGTCCGTCGTACTTTGTCCGATGTTGGTTTTGCGTACACACGGTCAGACAAAGTTGTCGGGAAATCCGATCATTCTGAACGTGGTGACGTTTGTTGCCTACGACAGGACTACGTAGAGGCTAGTAGCCAATAGCTTTGGTCTTGTAATGTGATCTGAGCATGCGTGGCACTTTGTCCGTCGGAATTCGCTACACAAGATCGGAATTGGTGTGATCGGACTTTGTTGTTGGAAAATTTTTCCAGCAGGAGATAGAACTTTGTCCATCGGACAATCCGATGGAAACTGTCCGATGGTGCCTACACACGGTCGGAATTTCAGACAACATTGTCCTATAGGACAGAATCCATCGGAAAATCCGACCGTGTGTATGGGGCTTTAGGCCTCTTTCACACGGGGCGGATCAGTACTGATCCGCCCCATGGATATCCGCTTGCTCAGCGAGGATCGCCGGAGCGATCTCCGTTGAGCAGGAAGATGACAGGTCCGTCTCTGCACTCCCCTATGGGAGATCGGGTGACGACGGACCGTAGAGTCCGTCGTCATCCGATCCGCTCTGCAGACGGATGGAAAAATAGGGTTTTCCGTCTGCAGAAACGGATCATAGCGGACACGGACAAGATCGGGTGTCAGCGGATCATCCGCTGACACCCGCTATCCCATAGGGATACATGTATGTCCGTTTTGCATCCGAAAACGGATGGATGAAAAACGGACATACGGACCGTCCGTGTGAAAGAGCCCTTTCACACATGCGGACCGTACATTAGATCAGTTCAGTTACGTTTTGTATCATCAGTTGTTGTCAGTAAACATCAGTTTTCATCCATTTTCATTTCTGTTTTACATCCGTTGTCATCCGTTTTTCATCCGTTTATGTCTGTTTTTTATCCGTTTATGTCCGTTTTTTATCCGTTTTATTTTTTTTTTTAAAACTGTAATTAATCAGTTTTTCATGAATTATGGGAATTTTCCCATGATTCCTTGTTTTTGGGTCATAGGTTTTGATGAAAAACGGATTTCAGCGGATCGGATGTGAACGGATTGTCCGCTAACATCTGTTTTTCGTCCGTTCCGTTTTTTTTACAGAAGTAAAAATAGGGTTTTCTTCCGTCCAGAAAAACGAAGTTTAACGGAGACGGATGTTAACGGACGTTAGCGGATAATCGTCCGCTATCCCATAGAGAAGCATTGATGTCCGTTTTGATCCGTAAACGGACGTATGAAAAAATGGACGAACAGTCCGCACGTGTGAAAGGGGCCTTAGTTTACTCCTGGCTTCATTACTGGAGCAACGGATGAACTGATGGTCACAAATTTTTCATTGAGATCCTGAGAATGCTCAGTATATGTTGCACCCCATGCAGGAGTATCTTCTTCTGAGATTTCAGATGAGCGTTTTTCAAAATTTTTACCCCAGAGGAACCCTTGAAATAATTTTCAGGTCTCAGGGAATCCCTGCTAAAACCAATTCATTGGTGGTCGGTGGGAAGAATGCCGCTTACATTAGCAATCAGTGAAAAGAATGCCCCCCTTACAGTGGTGGTTGGAATGCCACCCTAATGCCTCGTACACAACGATAGAATTTTCCGACAGAAAATGTTTGATAGGAGCTTGTTGTCGGAAATTCTGACCATGTGTAGGCTCCATCGGACATTTTCCATCAGAATTTCCGTCACACAATATTTGAGATCTGGTTTCTGACAACAAAATCCGTGCCCGAAATTCCGATCATGTGTACACAATTCCGACGCCACAAAGTTCCACGCATGCTTGGAATCAAGCAGAAGAGCAGCACTGGCTATTGAACTTAATTTTTCTCGGCTCGTCGTACGTGTTGTACGTCACCACGTTCTTGACGTTCGCAATTTCCGACCAACTTTGTGTGACCGTGTGTATGCAAGACAAGTTTGAGCCAACATCCGTCTGGGGAAAAAAAACATGGATTTTGTTGTTGGAAAATCCTATTGTGTGTACAGGGCATTAGGCTCACCATACCATACACCCTACGATCTATACAACCTTTTTGATCTACCAACAAGTTTGTAATGCAAGGGTCTTCTTGGTTGGATACAGATTGATTAGATAGATTAGGTAGGTCTTCGTATTACATAGTGTTGGTAAATCTAAAGTTGATGGTATAGAGGTTTTATGTTCCTATTGTAACATATATGGTGATCCTTACAAATAGATAGATCCTTGTTGTTATGCTGCTGACTCTGCCAAGTGGCATTGGCCCCAGAATTAAGCAGGTACCATCCAATAGAAAGTCAGTCAGCCATAGCTTAAGGAATCCCTAGCAACCTCTGGAACCCTAGCAACCATGGAACCCTGGTTGAGAAAGGCTGTTTTAGATCCTTATCACCACAAGGATTGTGACATCACCCTAACCTATGTTTGATCATTTTAAAAACCCAATTCTGGGCAACATTTTTTTTTATTGGAAGGCATAGATAAAATAAAAAAGCAGCTTTTTTGCAAGACTCACCTCTTCCTCAGCACTGTCCAATCTAATTTATTTTTGCCACAAGATGTGTTTAGTCTTTCAGGCTGGATGCTGCCCAGCATTATTTAACCTGGAAGGCTGAGGACATGTTGTGAGTGTAGGTCATTATGAACTCATCCCCTGAGGGGGACTTGCAATGGAGTCCTGAAATCAAAGTGTAATATTTGTAGAGAGTGATGTTAACGATATCACATCAGCACCGCGCTCTGCTTAATTAAGAACTGACCACCACTAGGACAAAATCCAAAGAGGATAAGGATCCTGCACATTACATGACTGGCCTGAAGACTTGAAAAAGAAACTACTACCCGGTGTTCCCATAAACATCAGAAGGACCTTGTAAGGAAATGTAGAGTTACCCTTTAAGATTTATTAATATTGTACAAATATGTTTTTCTGTAGAAGATGTTTTTCTCACGCTAGTTTTTTTCCTTTCTCACGCTAATGTGTGAAAGTTTACCAAAAATGCTGAGAACATTGTCAAGGACATATATTGCGTGGAACATTCTTATGCCCCGTACACACGGTCGGATTTTCTGTCGGAAAATGTCCTATCGGACAATGTTGTCGGAAATTCCGACCGTGTGTAGGCTCCATCGGACTTTTTCCATCGGATTTTCCGACAGACAAAGTTTTATCTCCTGCTCTCCTGATCAGACTTTTTCCGATCGTGTGTAGCGAATTCTGACGGACAAAGTGCCACGCATGCTCAGATCACATTACAAGACCAAAGCTATTGGCTACTAGCCTCTACGTAGTCCCGTCCTAAGCAACAAACGTCACCACGTTCAGAATGATCGGATTTTCCGACAACTTTGTCCAACCGTGTGAATGCAACACCAGTGTCGGACAAAATCCGTCGGAAAAAATACGATGGATTTTGTGGTCAGATTTTCCGACCGTGTGTACGGGGCATTAGAATTGTGACGTTGAGTCTGAAGGCAGAAATATTATGAATATCTTGCAGATCAATATTGATTGTATAACAAAATGCTTGAATGTGATTGGTTGTTCATGGGGCGTTCCCCCTATACAACCCCTTTTTCATTATTGCATATATTCTGTAAAGCTGGAAATAAACCGTTGTATTCTTGATCATCCACACACTGTATGGTGTCTTGATTACCCGACCGGTCAGAGAGTTTTTCCATTGATCACCAAAGTCCAGCTCGAGCATAAGAAAGAGGGGCTGAAACAGGACACACCTTTCAGACCTAAATCAGGAAAGGATTATATATTGTCAAATATTGTATTTGGGTTATTAGAAAACTGTATCAACTGGAATATGAACAAACCCTTTTTAGAGAAAAGCTACAAAAGGTTTGGGTCAATTTTATTATAAAGCTTTTCGAAAGTTTGTTTTACACTGCTGTTTTATATGTATTTTTTTGCTATTTGAAATCTTTGTTTTACAAACAAACATTAAATACAGGGTGGTCCCATGACACAGGGCATTATGGGTTTTCAATAGAGACAGTAAAACAGAAGCTTCTTCCTTTCAGACTGTCTCTGTGTGATTGAAACTTATATATAATATTATATAAATATGTTATTTTTTAGCTCCTGCCTATAAAAAGAATGAACATATATACATAAACACTACACCTTTTCTTCAAAAATCAAACTGCCATAGCTATATTTAGTTGGTCTGTGTAATATGCTACACATGGTTGTCATGAACTTTGCTGTCCCTTAAGTGGAAGATATAAAGGATCTTAACCCTGATATCTTTTAGCTTTAGTCCATAAATTAAAGGGTTAAGAATAGGTGGCCCCACAAGGAGCTGGACGGACATGACCATCCTCAGCTCATATGGGAACTCCGTAGGGATATAGCGATACATGAGAAGCTCGAAGAGCAAATTGCAAGCATAATTGGTGATGGTGATCAAGTGAGGGGTGCATGTCTGAAGAGCCTTGGCTCGAAAGTCTTTAGAGGATCGGGCACAGGCCTTAAGAATCTTAATGTACGAGCAGATGATCAATATGGGCATTAAGGCAATGAAGGTGGAGGCAATAAAGAGACCAAAGCCATTATTCACTGTTGTATCCACACAAGAGAGCCTCACAATGGACCAGTTGTCGCAGTATATCTTCAGTATAACATTGCTACATAGTGGAAGCCGAATTGTCAACACAATATGAATGCCAACTAGGATGATAGTGTATGACCAGGCCACAACAACCAATTTAAAAACTATAGTCAAGGACATAATGTTGTTATATCTTAGAGGGTTGCAGATACACACAAAGCGGTCATAGGCCATAGCAGTTAATATGGTCATCTCACATCCTAAGTACGTATGGATACAGAAGACTTGTGTGACACATCCAATGTAGGAAATAGTTTGTATACTGAAGAATAAGTCCACGATAAGGCTGGGGAAAAAGGTGGCGCTCCCGTATAAACCATTGACACATAATACGGCTATAAAAATGTACATAGGCTCCTGCAGACTCTTGTGCAAGGCTATGATCGAGATCACAGAACTGTTAAAAAAGATGATGGATCCATAGACCAAACATGCTATAACACTGTAGATGTATCTTGTAAATTTCATCTCTTCAAAACTGAGATACAGCACAGTTGGGTGAATGTATGAGGAATTGTTCATTTTTGTTAAGGAGTTTTTTCCTAAACCAAAAAATATATATAAATTATATTGAATTAAGGTATAAGCATCTTAAGAGGTAACCAGTTTATAGCTAAAAATGTCCTTTAAAATTAAGTATAAATCCACAACATGGTTATTTGAATACTATCTACTAGACATGTGCACAACAAAAAAATTTGTTTATTTTCCTTTCGTTTCCGTTGATTCGTAACGATTCGTAAATTCGTAAGTCGTCGGTGTTCGTATTCGTAACAATTCGTATTTTCGTAAGAGTTATTTTTTCGTTGATTCGTTTTTCTGTTAGTTTCATTTTCGTTTATTCGAAATTCGGACGCATTCTTATTTTCGTAGATTTAGTTACATTCGTACTTTCGTTAGATTGATTTATTCGTACTTTCGTAACATTGTTTTCGTAGATTCATAATCGGAGCATAATTCATAATTTTATGTAATGTGTATGCTATTATTACATTTTAAGAGACACAGAAAATTACGAATCGAAAAAAAAAGTTACGAATGTACAAATTTTTTCGTTCAATCCATTCGAAGCACGTTAAGCAGCGCCATTGTAAGATACACGGAAAATTACGAATCGAAAAAAAAAAAAAAAAGTTACGAATGTACGAATTTTTTCGTTCAATCCATTCGAAGCACGTTAAGCAGCGCCATTGTAAGGGACACTGAAAATTACGAATCAAAAAAAAAAAAAAAAAAGTTACGATTGTACGAATTTTTTCGTTCAATCCAATCGAAGCACGTTAAGCAGCGCCATTGTAAGAGACACGGAAAATTACGAATCAAAAAAAAAAAAAGTTACGAATGTACAAATTTTTTCGTTCAATCCATTCGAAGCACGTTAAGCAGCGCCATTGTAAGGGACACGGAAAATTACCAATTCAACAAAAAAAAAAAAGTTACGAATGTACGAATTTTTTCATTCATTTTGATTTTCGTTGTTCCTGTTTTCGTTTTTCAGATTTTCTTCTTTCGTAGTTTCGTTGTTTCTAATTTGGTTATTTCGGATTTTCGTTGTTTTTCGTATTCGTTCCATTCGAACGATTCGTTATTCGTTAAAATTTTTAGCGAATCGTTCGTCGAATGAACGAATATAACGAAAAAACGAAAAAAAAAACGAAACGAATTGCACATGTCTACTATCTACCTTGACCAAGGATTGGGTTTCCCGGCAAGACCTAGACCTGGAACTAAGTTTGCCAGACTTCTTTCATCATGTTTGTCAGATACCATTTAAAGTGGAACTTAAGTTCTGCTGTTGTACATTGCAAGCAGACAGTTATTTTTTTTATTGCAAAGGAGATGTAATGTGTTTTCTGCTATACAATATAACACACTTACCTGTTTGCGAAAACACTATATGACAATATCATTAATTGCTTTGTGCTTACACAACAAAAGCAGACATCAAAATGCAGGTATTTCCATATAAAATGACACTTGTAGATAGTCTGCAAGTATTATTGAATGAAAAAGGAGGTGTGTTGTGCTATCTTTTAAAGTGTGTATTCAGTAAGTGCCTTCTCATTCATAATCAAATATTATAAAAAATATAGCAAATAAATAATCCAATAAATAATAGCAGTGACAAAAGAGTAAATCAAAGAGGTATCAAATCGTCCGGCGCCCCCTGACGCCACCGCTATCAACTCCGCCCTATGCGTTTCTTCCTAATGGACGCCTTTTGCTTGACATCTACACATGGACTTTATACATTTTGCGATTTTTTTTTTTACTTATGAATTATGGAAATATTTTCATATGCATTTACACTTTATTAATTCATTTATTTGTTATATTTTTATTAGATTTGCTTATGAATGAGAAGGCACTCATGTGCACTTTAAAAGACACACCTCCTTTTTCTTTTATATATAATATATAATTTTTTTTTTTTTTTTTTTTTGTGAAATACAGTGAGTGCAGTTGTCTAAATTGATGAGAATTGTCCAGTTTTGATAGATATTTACACCGAGTACAGAATAATTTTATTTATTTTAAGTGTTATTGAATAAATATAATCAAAATTTTGCTTTATTTCATTTCATATTTAGAATAAATGTGTGACCTTTGATCTTCAAATGACATCAGTTAAATAAACATTACAAGTTCATATTTTTAATTTCAATTAAATATATTCCTATTTAAAGCTTTTATATGTCTCAGTTATTTTCATTTAGCCAGTAGTCTGAGCCGATCCCCCCATCCACACATTGGAGGTGGATGTGGAATCCTCCCTGATGTCTCAGTGTATTCTGAAAGCAGAACTCCCCCACCGTCAGAATACACTGATCAGCAATGCAGCCAATTGGCTGCATCTATTGATTGGAGAAAACTTTTTCAACAAGCCTGTTCATGAGAATGGCCATAGATGGATCAAAATTTGACTAGTCCCTACTGAACTGCCCAAATTTCGAACCATTAATGGCAAGCTCAATCCCTTATTTAACCCTTAGTTAGCCCAAATCACCCCTTACTGCCTCCTTCCTCAGCTTCTCACTTTAGTTTTACATTTTCAGCTGTTTTTTTAGGTCCATTTTTTATCATTAATATTTCTTTCATTTTCATTTGTTTTGCTTTTTTTTTCGTGTGCAAATAACTTTGCCATGCCCTGTGCCAAAAACAAAAGTTTTAGTATCATTTTAACCCCTTCCCACCTGCGCTATAGCCGAAAGACAGCTGCGGAGAGGGCTTATTTTGCCAGGGCGGTGTCCATGGACATCCTCCCGAGAACACGCTGCCTGCGCGCCCCCGGTGTGCTCTGTGATTACTGGGTCTTTTGGGCACAGCTGATCACAGATCGGGGTAAAGGGCCAATCACAGCAGCCTTTTAACACGTGCTTAGCTGTGTCCAATGACAGCTGCTCACAGTAAACACAAGCCAGTTATCGGCATTCCTTTCCTCATGCTGACAGCATGAGGAGAGGAGAATAGAGCCGATAACTGGCTTGTGAGAAAGGGACATCTACACTGATAATCGGGGCATTGATTATGAGTGTCCTGATTATGTGGAGTACAGCCCCAACAGTGCCCATCAGTGCTGCCAATCAATGCCCATCAGTGCCTCCTCATCAGTGTCACCTATCAGTGCCCATCAGTGCTGCCAATCAGTGCTCAGAAGTGCTGCCAATCAATGCCCATCAGTGCCTCCTCATCAGTGTCACCTATCAGTGCTGCCTAACAGTGCCTATCAGTACCCATCAGTGAAATCTATCAGTGCCCATCAGTGCCACCTATTAATATCCATCAGTGCCGCCTACCGGTGCCACCTATCAGTGCCCATCAGTGCTGCCTATTTGTGCAGCCTAATCAGTGCCTCCTCATTAGTGCCTCCTCATCAGTGTCACCTATCAGTGCTGCCTAACAGTGCCTATCAGTACCCATCAGTGCCATCTATCAGTGCCCATCAGTGCCACCTATTAATATCCATCAGTGCCGCCTACCGGTGCCACCTATCAGTGCCCATCAGTGCCGCCTATTTGTGCAGCCTAATCAGTGCCTCCTCATTAGTGCCTCCTCATCAGTGCCCACTAGTGCTGTCTTATCAGCGCAACCCATCAGTGCCCATCAGTGCCGCCTCATCAGCGCCCATCAGCGAAGGAGAAAAATTACTTGTTTGCAAAATTTTCTACCAAACTATGAAACGTTTATTTTATTCCAAAATGTTTTTTTTTTTCATTTGTTTAGCAAAAAATAAAAAAAACCCAGTGATGATTAAATACCATCAAATGAAAGCTCTTTTTGTGTGAACAAAATGATAAAAATGTCACATGGGTACAGTGTAGCATGACCGCACAATTGTCATTCAAAGTGTGACAGCGCTGAAAGCTGAAAATTGGCCTGGGCAGGAAGGGGGTAAAAGTGCCCAGTAAGCAAGTGGTTAAACAGGACAAGTTATAGAATAAAATGTATACTTCTTATTTTCAGAAAAAAACATTTTTAACTAACACTGGTCAAACTAGAAAATATGCATTTTTTCTATAGGTTCCATAAAAATTGTATTTTAGATAAGTAAAAGGGTGGACTCATGTCACAAGCGCATTCACCTCCATGGGTACCATTCATTAAAAACAGACAACAAAGAAGGAAACCAACATCCAAACCTCCTAAACTAAAGAGAAAAAGAGGGGGGAGGGGTAACAATGGGAATTTTATTGAACCACAAGGAGACAACAAATCCACAGCTGTTTAAAAGGGCCCAACATACAACTTTGTTATATGTATATGAAATAAAACATTAAAAGGTTAGGGAAACACCACTAATATAAAACAATATTGCTGAATGTAGGGTGCACAGCATTACATATGTGAGATCGCCACAAGTCAATGTGGTGCTAAAAATCTACGCATTTCACAGTTGTACACTTCTTCATGGAGATTTTTTGGCATGCTTCTTGAAAGATGATAAACTAAAAGGTAATATATAAATTAAAAATAACCTGCAAAAACTCTGCCCCCACCTGTCACTCTGCCTCTCCTGTCACTCTGCCCTCTCCTGTCACTCTGACCCTCCTGTCACTCTGCCCTTCTCTCACTATGCCCCACCTGTCACTCTGCCCCCTACCTGTCAACTCTGCCCTATATATATATATATATATATATATATATATATATTATATATATATATATATATTTGAATTGGGGTGCACAAACAAATGCAACAGGCTGCGCACACACCTATGAAGTGGCCATTGGTCTCTGATTTAAAGTGTCTGAACCGATTCACAAGCATTAGACCGCTGGTGCCTGATAAACATGGAACAGTGCAGAGAAACACAAAAGGTAAGTGCCTGTGCTCATTTACACATGTGGCGCCCTCTGGAGAGCAATCCACATTTGTATTGCTCTTCAGAGGGCATTTGACAGGCAGGGAGGAGATTTTATATCACCTCCTCACCACCTGTTTAAACCCCACAGCATCGCCCCGCAATTCAATGCATTGCACATGGATGCAGAAAGCCCCTATTCACTTGAAACATATACATGTTTTGCTGCACTGGCTGTGTATATAGTGTGTGTTTTGGGTATTTGACAGGTGGTGAAGAAGCGTTATGTTGCCTCCTGTTTTTAACCCCTAAAAACTCATGCCACTGTGCTGTAGCCATGTGCATTGCACACGGTTGCAGCGCAGCCCTATTCAGGTGAATGGGTTAAGTTAAGCAAGTGCAGTGCCGTGCACTACTAAAATGTTCGGGTTTGGCTTGAAGAAAAGGTGGCAACCCTAGTCAGATATATACTGTATATATAGTGTGGGGGATGTTTGGCTCAGTGGTAGATGTGTTGTCAAGTAAGTTCACATCAGTCAGGAACTATTTTTAAGTCAGTGGACTTGGCCATTCAGTAAATTTTTCAGTCAGGTAGGGGCACATGGTTATCCAAAGCCGATATTTCGGATGCCTTTAAACTCCTCCCCATCATTCCAACCCTCTGGCAATGGCATGGGATCAAATGGCGGGAGCAGTATTATTTTGCCACAAAGTTGACTTTTGGGTCCAAGAGCAGTCCGTGGCTCTTCAACACTTTTGCTTCTGCTCTCAAATGGATATTGTCCAATTGCAAAGGGTGTCAGAGGGTCATTCATTATTCGGACGATTTTTCACAGTCTCCCAAGGATCTTGAATCACTCACGGAACAGTTTGCTTTTTTAAATGTCCCCCTAGCTGCCCACAAGGTGGAAGGGCCTGCCACAGTTTTTACCTTTCTAGGTATTACCATTAATACTGATCGCATGATTGCCAGTTTGCCTCAAGAGAAGCTGGATAGGATTTGTGGCACCATTCACAATCTTGTCAGGTCCCCTATTTGCTCTAGGAAGACTCACACTCACTAATAAGATCTGTATGCAAACCGTCAGAAAAACCCCCATGCGATAAACTGAATGAGAGTTGGGGATGGGTGGTGAAACAACCAGAAATCTAATCTGGACACATTAACATGGCTTATTCAGGAAGGACCGGGTGACTTGAGGGGACAGGAGGATTTGGGGTGTGCCCTGAAGTAGTTGGCGCAAACAAGGAGTCTGCATTGACTATAGTTGCAGGTCAAGTAATTGCAATTGTTGCACAGCTGAGCTTTGCCTAAAAAATGTATGGGTCTGCCCAGCTTATCTACCTCACCCAATGGCCCTGTGGAGGATCCACTGGACACCTGCCTGGCAGAACTCAACGGCAGGGAATGCTCCAGATTGGGACACCAATTGGTGGTGTGGACTGATGACTGACAATGGCCACATGTTGAAGATTTCTGATTGGCAACGTGCCTACAGAACAGTTTCATGTCAATGTTGCTTCAACATGTGACCATTTGAAACTGTGCCCAGGTGGCTGCGACCTTCGCTGAAAAAGACTGGTGATAGTCATAAATAGTAGAGCCACCGTACTTATGAGCCAGGTCCACCACCTTGTGGAGGTAAAGGTCCAACTCCTCTCTCCTGCCAGGACTAACAGCACAAATGACGTCTCTGTAAATATCAAAGGACAGAACAAATTCAGCTATGCTGAGTTTACGATTGAGCCTCAGGTCTCTAGTTTTGAGAACCACAGAGACTTCCCCACAGGTGTAAGACTTGTTTTCAACAACATCGTGTGACGCTATGAGCAGGGATGCCAGTTTTATATCCTTCCCCTCTAAGATATCCTTCTTGTAACCTACAGCCCGTGGTAGGTAGAAATAGGAGTGTAAGTGACATGCAGCGTATGACGTATGAAAGTACGGGCGAGAAGCAGTGGCGGTGCGTCCATAGAGGGCGCAGGAGCGCCGCCCCCACTCTCCTGCACCGCTCTATCATCTATCTATTGTCACCGCTGCTGCCCCCTATTCGGGTGTCCGGCCCCTTGTTGGGCACCGGGCATCTGAATTACAGCGGGGGGGGGGGGGTGTTTTTGGAAGCGCCCAATTAGAGCTGTCAGCTCTAATAGGTGTCCTGATTAGAGTGGTGGGCTCTAATAGGCTTCCATAAGTGGGCGCAATGCTGTTTACACAGTGTTGTGTTAGAGAAGCAAATACATTGCTTCCCTAACACTGACCCACCTCTCAGCCAATCAGGTTGCCGCGTCTGTGTTACCTGTCACCTGATTGGCTGAAGTCACAGGCGCTGTGATTGGACGCCTAGGTATCCAATCATTGCAGAAGACAGGAGGAGCGCAGGAGAAGATATCGGGTCGCAATGAGGACACAGGACACTGCTCGCCGCCTGCCACCATCACCCGCTGCACACTAAGACAAGGTAAGTGCCGGGCAGATGGCGGGCGGGGGGCACAGTGGCAGCAGTTGGGGCACAGTGGCAGCAGTTGGGGCACATTGACAGCATTTAATGTGCACAGTGGCAGCATTTGAGGCACAGTGACAGCACTTGGGGCACAATGGCAGCACTTGGGGCACAGTGGCAGCATTTAAGTGGCACAGTGGCAGCAGTTGGGGCACAGTGGCAGCACTTGGGGCACAGTGGCAGCAGTTGGGGCACATTGACAGCATTTAATGGGCACAGTGGCAGCATTTGAGGCACAGTGACAGCACTTGGGGCACAATGGCAGCACTTGGGGCACAGTGGCAGCCTTTTAATTGGCACAGTTGCAGCACTTGGGGCACAGTGGCAGCACTTGGGGCACAGTGGCAGCGTTAGATGGGCACAGTGGCAGCACTTGGGGCACAGTGGCAGCATTTGGGGCACAGTGGCAGCGTTAGATGGGCACAGTGGCAGCACTTGGGGCACAGTGGCAGCATTTGGGGCACAGTGGCAGCATTTAATGGGCACAGTGGCAGCGTTTGGGGCACAGTTGCAGAATTTAATGGGCACAGTGCCAGCGTTTGGGGCACAGTGGCAGCATTTAATGGGCACAGTGGCAGCTGGGGTTTTTTTCTGAATTTTTCAGTTTGTTTGCACCCCCCCAAAAAATGTGAGCACCAGCCGCCACTGGCGAGAAGACTGCAAGTATTACAATCAATTAAAAACTAAACCTCAGCCCGCATGGATCTGTAGATGTGACAGATTCTAGTATGTGGTGCAACTAGCTATGACCCCTGACCGAAAGACACACAGAACACACCTTGCTGTTCCTGAACGTAAAATGTGGAGTCCACCTGAAACAACATCATGAGGTATGCACTGAATAAAATGACAGGTAAGCGAAACCTAAAAGCAACAACCAACATGAGATACCATCTGACCAGAGTGAAGCGTGAGCTCTGAGGTGTTTTATTTTTTTTCCTGGGCTGGGGGAAACCAGGCAGAGCGTGGCCCGCCCTGCCTGTGAGAAGTGACAAGGTGTGGTTTCCGTGACAGTGGCAGCCCAAAATGAGGGGCTAATGTGGCCACCAAGCAGTGGAACTACAAGACTCAGAAACTGTCTGAGTGGCGCCACTGACGATCCCAAGCCTGCAGCCCCTGGAGCTGGGCCCGAGGCCTGCCATGCTTGACCTAAAGTACTTACGTGAGTGATGTGGCAACCCAAGAAGGGGCTGAGGTGAGACCCCCGTGGAACTACAAGACCCAGAGGATTGCCTGAGTGACCCCATAGCTAGGGCCCCTGGTGCTGTTCAACTGAAGGTAATGCAACTGTCACACGGTGTCAAAATGACAGCTTGGCATAGATAACCATCAGCAGCTGTGTGAGCAGATCGCGGAGTGTGGTGAACAATGGGTAAAAGGAACATAAATGAGTGCAGCGGTGACCAGCTGTGATACCAATCCCAGACCCCTAACCAGTGAACCTCAGGAATATCCGAGATAAGACAAGGACTGCCAGGGCCGTGACCCACCGGGACAGGGAATGGATGACAGCCAACCTGGGAATGAAGGGGTGCCCTGCACGTGGGTAATGGACATGTGATGACCCCAATGCCGCATGTGCAGACTGCTGATTCCACCTGAATGGGGGGGGGGGGGGTTGCTGCAGCCTGTCCAAGCCCCCCCCCCCTCAAACCCCGGGCAAACGGTCCCGCACGTGGGTGTCAGGTGCCTATTAGACATGTGCACAACAAAAAAATGTGTTTATTTTCGTTTCGTTTCCGTTGATTCGTAACGATTCGTAAATTCGTAAGTCGTCGGTGTTCGCATTCGTAACGATTCGTATTTTCGTAAGAGTTATTTTTTCGTTGATTTGTTTTTCTGTTAGTTTACTTTTCGTTTATTCGTAATTCGGACGCATTCGTATTTTCGTAGATTTAGTTACATTCGTACTTTCGTTAGATTGATTTATTCGTACTTTCGTAACATTGTTTTCGTAGATTCGTAATCGGAGCATAATTCATAATTTTATGTAATGTGTATGCTATTATTACATTGTAAGAGACACGGAAAATTACGAATCGAAAAAAAAAAGTTACGAATGTACGAATTTTTTCGTTCAATCCATTCGAAGCACGTTAAGCAGCGCCATTGTAAGAGACACGGAAAATTACGAATCGAAAAAAAAAAAAAGTAACGAATGTACGAATTTTTTCGTTCAATCCATTCGAGGCACGTTAAGCAGCGCCATTGTAAGGGACACGGAAAATTACCAATTCAACAAAAAAAAAAAAAGTTACGAATGTACGAATTTTTTCGTTCATTTTGATTTTCGTTGTTCCTGTTTTTGTTTTTCGGATTTTCTTCTTTCGTAGTTTCGTTGTTTCTAATTTGGTTATTTCGTTTTTTTTTCGTATTCGTTCGATTCGAACGATTCGTTATTCGTTAAAATTTTTAGCGAATCGTTCATTTATTTGTACGATAACGAATGAACGAATATAACGAAAAAAAAACGAAAAACGAAAAAAAAACTAAACGAATTGCACATGTCTAGTGCCTATGGAGAAAGTGAAAAGCAGCAGTCCCTGAAAGGAACAGTCAGTGTTGACAGCTCCTGCACAGAAACCCCGTGACCCCCCTGACGGTCTGGCACCAGCAAGTTCCCCCCCACATTCTGGCACCACAACTAACCGGACCGCTGCGTGCCTGTGGGGCACCACCCACGGTAGGTAACTGCACCATAAGCCGCTGCCGTATGATACCCGGAGATGACGTCACGCTTCATTCCGTGCACGATCCAGAAATTAAGAAGAAAAGACCTTCCTGTGATGCCCGCTGTTATTCACCTGGCAACCGAGCCACACCGATCGTAAGGAAGCTGGATGGGGGAGCAGAGCGACCACACTGCCTGACACAAACTCCACGCTGCCGGAAGTGACGTATCGACAACCAGAAACACGCCAGCCGATGTGTGTAGGGAAGGAGGGGGGATTATAAGCCCCAGGCTCCTCCTACAAACTCAGGCTGGCCAATGTCCAGCCTTCTAACTTGTTGCGAGCGGTTTAGACATTAATGGTTGTGTGTTGAGTTATTTTTAGGGGACAGCAAATGTACACTGTTATACAAGCTACTTTACATTGGAGCAAAGTGTCATTTCTTCAGTGTTGTCACATGAAAAGGTAGAATAAAATATTTACAAAAACAACAAAGACTCCTTGTTTCTCTTTACTCTAACATTTTTTAAAAGGATTTGAGATATGGGATTCAATAGATTTCTACATGTTTCGCCTATAAAGGCTTCATCAGGAAGGTTGACATGATCACGAAGTTAAAATTCGAAAGGTAAGATAACTTCGTGATCATGTCAACCTTCCTGATGAAGCCTTTATAGGCGAAACATGTAGAAATCTATTGAATACATGACCACACATTAATGAACTTTGCAGTGTCTATGTCTGCTATAAGGATAGGTGTATATACCCTGTATTATAGATACATGCATATTTGTTCATTTTTTATCTTTTTGTATTTGTAAAATAAAAATTATGTTTCTAAATGTTAATCTGTCTATCGGAGTATCTAATTTAGTTAATACCTTCATAATGTACCCATAAAATCCCATATCTCAAATCCTTTTAAACATTTACTACTTAAGGGATGATGGTACAATAATTTAAAAACACATCACGGACCAATTGATCTCCAATCATGTTTTCATTTACTCTAAAAATTGTTTTTAATGACATTGGCTGTATGTTTAGGGTCATTGTCCTGCTGCAGAATACATTTGGGGCCAATCATACACCTCCATTAATACATTGCCAACACCATACCTCCCAAATTTTTGAGATGGGAAAGAGGGACACCTACCAGAAAAAGTATGCAGGCATAGGACACACCCCTTGTCACGCCCCCTTAAAGGAGCATTGTACAAAAAAAAAAACAAGATTGGTTAAACCCACAAGTGCTTTTTTTTACCACTACTATTCCTTTATATTGGCTTTTGGAATTTACAAATGCAGCAATTTAGAAATCAGAGGAAAGGTTTAGTGCTGGAAAATACTTTTTGATAGATAAAATATGCATTTTATTTACCGTA
Organism: Lithobates sylvaticus; assembly: GCA_028564925.1. Taxonomy (NCBI): domain Eukaryota; kingdom Metazoa; phylum Chordata; class Amphibia; order Anura; family Ranidae; genus Lithobates; species Lithobates sylvaticus. The sequence goes on along the minus strand of CM053036.1, from coordinate 213,040,157 downwards.
TATACTCGAGTATAGGTCTACCCGAATATAAGCCGAGGCCCCTAATTTACCACAAAAAAATGGGAAAACGTATTGACTTGAGTATAAGCCGAGGGTGAGAAATGCAGCAGCTACTGTAAGTGGCAAAGAGGGTCAACAATGCCCATCTGCAGCTGCATGTCTCCCTGTGTCTATTGCATGCCTCCCTGTGTCCTGTGCATATCTGCCTACCTCCCTGTGTCCTGTGTATACCTCCCTGTGTCCATTGCAGCCTACCTGTGCCAATCTGCATCCATCTTCAGCCTCCGTGAGCCGCTTTGCATCCTCCGTGTGCCACCCTGCAGCCTCCATGTGCCGCTCTGCAGCCTCCGTGTGCCCACCTGCAGCCTCCGTGTGCCCATCTGCAGCCTCCGCGTGCCGCTCTGCATCCACCGATCAGCATATCATAAAAACATACGGGGGCCATTCCAGTGTTCAAAAGCCACGCCTCCTCCTCGTCAATTCCCCAGCAGTCAGTGTTCAGCCTATCACGGAAATCCTCTCATCCTAATACCACGGACGAGGATGAGCGGATGTCCGTGATAGGCTAAACACTGACTGCTGGTAAATTGAGTGTTCTGCCTATCACAGACGAGGAGGAGGCACGGCTTTTGAACACTGGAATGGCCGCTGTATGTTTTTATGTCACGCTGGCTGCCGTCTGTCTGCATGACACGCTGATCAGGTAGGCAGACGGCGGCGACTCGAGTATAAGCCGAGGGGGGCACTTTCAGCCTAAAAAAAAGGGCTGAAAATCTCGGCTTATACTCGAGTATATATGGTACATCTATATAGATCAGACCAAAATGAGGGACAAATGAGGAGGAATGAGGGACAGAGGGACATTACTCCAAATCAGGGACAGTCCCTTGAAATCAGGGACAGTTGGGAGCTATGCCAACTCTTCCGTTTCATCTTCCTAGTATAAAACGGCTCACATGTGCACAAAATCACAAACTTGTAGACGATTCCTGTAATCGGTTTTGGGGAGCGCGCCGCTGGAGCCCCGCTCCCACTGTGATTTTTTAGCACTGATCACTGTATTGGTGTCACTGGTCTGCAAAAAGTGTCACTTAGGGGATGATTTACTAAAGTCAAATTTACTGTGCACGTTTGAAAGTGATGTTTCTCCAGAGCTTAGTAAATGAGGGTAAGCTCTCCTGGCTTCCATCATCCAATCATCTGCAAGCAAAAATGCTATTTTTTTTTTTTACTTGCATGTGATTGGTTGATCTTTGTAAAGTGAAGCTTTACCTCATTTACTAAGCTCTGGGGCAACAGTGCACAGTCTATTTGCCTTTAGTAAATTAACCCCTTAGTGTCAGATTTGTCCACCGTAATGTCACAGTCCCACTAAAAATCGCTGATCTCCGCCACTAACCAGTAAAAAATAAAAAAGTCCCTAAATATATCCCATAGTTTGTAGATGCTATAACATTTGTGCAAACCAATCAATATACGCTTGTTAGGATTTGTTTTACCAAAAATATGTAGCAGAATACCGATTGGCCTAAATTGATGAAGAAATTCGATTTTTTTTTTACATTTTTTTTTTAATTGGATATGTTTTATAGCAGAAAATAAAAAATATTTTTTTTTTTTTTTCAAAATTGACATTTTTTTTTTGTTTACAGCGCAAAAAATAAAAACTGCAGAGGTGATCAAATACCACCAAAAGAAAGCTCTATAAAAAATTTATTTGGGTAGACTGTCGCACAACCACACATTTGTCAGTTAACCACTTTAAGACCAGCCTCGTTTTGGATTTTAGGTGTTTACATGTTTAAAACAGTTTTTTTTGCTAGAAAAAAAACTTAGAACCCCCAAACATTATATATTGGTTTTTTTCTAACACCCTAGAGAATAAAATGGCGGTCGTTGCAATACTTTTTTTCACACCGTATTTGCGCAGCGGTCTTGCAAGCGCACTTTTTTTGGAAAAAAGTCACTTTTTTGAATAAAAAAATAAGACACCAGTAAAGTTAGTCCAATTTTTTTATATATTGTGAAAGATAATGTTACGCCGAGTAAATTGATACCTAACATGTCACGCTTCAAAATTGCGCCCACTCGTGGAATGGCATCAAACTTTTACCCTCAAAAATCTCAGTAGGCGACGTTTAAAAAATTCTACAGGTTGCATATTTTGCGTTACAGAGGAGGTCTACAGCTATAATTATTGCTCTCGCTCTACCGATCGCGGCGATACCTCACATATGTGGTTTGACCACCGTTTTCATATGCGGGCGCTACTCACGTATGCGTTCGCTTCTGCGCACAAGCTCGTCGGGACGGGGCACTTTAAAAAAAAAAAATTTTGTTTTTCTTATTTATTTTTCTTGATTTTATTTATTTTTACACTGTTTTTTAAAAAAAAATTAATTGGCTCACTTTTATTCCTATTACAAGGAATGTAAACATTCCTTGTAATAGAAAAAAGCATGACAGGTCCTCTTAAATATGAGATCTGGGGGGTCAAAAAGTCCTCAGATCTCATATTTGGACTTCAATGAAAAAAAAAAAAAAAAAAAAAAAAATGTCATTTAAAAAAATGACATTTGAAAATTCCTCTTTAAGAGGTATGGGCGGAAGTGACGTTTTTGACGTCGCTTCCGCCCTCCTATGGTATAGAGATGAGTGGCGGCCATCTTAGCGTCACTCATCTCCAGACACACAAGGGGAACGGACCCGATCTCCTCCGCCGCTGCCGACGGTTCCGGTAAGCGGCGGAAGGCGCGGGAGAGCGGCGGGAGGGGGGGGGGCACCTCTCCCCCGCCGATAACGGTGATCTCGCGGCGAATCCGCCGCGATGACCACCATTATCGGACAGCTGACCGGCGCCTGAAGAGATGGATACCTCGGTTGTGGCAGCAGTTGCTGCCGTTACCGAGATATCCCTCTTCAAAAAAGGGACGTACATCGTCGTGCGCCGGTCGGAAAGTGGTTAAAGTAACACAAAAAAAATGGCCTGGTCAGGACGGGGGTAAAACCTTCCCAGAGATTTAGTGGTTACAAGTACCATTTATATTTTTTTACTCAACTTTCACCCAGAGTGAAATCATCCAGTTAGAAAAATGTGATAACCCTAGTTGAAATTTGCGTGAATCCTGAGTGAAAACATTTAAAAATAGATCCCTAAGTGTTGTCTGTGATCTTCCGAGGGCAAGAAGGGAAATCTGCCTAATGTGGACACAGACAGCAATAAGATCCGGTAATACAGAGACTAAAAAAAAAAAAAAAAAATACAACTTGAGCAACAATATCACAATTTATTCTAATTTCTCTATTCCAAAAAAAAAAAAAAAGAAAGAATAAAACCTCTTGCGTATGACCTAGAACGTACACAAATGAAATAAGATATGGAATCAAACTGTAAGACATCATTATTACAGATAATGATTGGTGTGTCAGTATACTCACCGGAGATAGAGACTGGGATATCCCAGCCACCCCTGGCCTAGCGCACATTTATATATATTTAATAGGTAATCAAGGGACTAATTAGCCTTGTAATTTAGGTCATTGTGTATACACAGTACTACAGTGCTAATTATGTTTTATTACCTACAGGGAACTCTGTCCAGAGGGGAAATATCTCAAAGATTACTCTATGTTCTTTTAAACAAAATACATAAATCTTGTTATATTACCGTATATACTCGAGTATAAGCCAACCCGAATATAAGCCGAGGCACCTAATTTTACCACAAAAAAATGGGAAAACGTATTGACTCGAGTATAAGCCTAGGGCGAGAAATGCGCAGCTACTGTAAGTGGAAAAGAGGGTCAACAATGCCCATTTTCAGCCTCACTGTGCCCATTTGCATGCCTCACTGTGCCCATTTGCATGCCTCACTGTGCCCAGTTGCATGCCTCACTGTGCCCATTTGCAGTCATAGGTCCCCCGAACTTCAAACTTGGTAGTTAAGGGTCCCCTGGCTGCAGCCAAAATTTGGGGTCTCTGGACCCAAAGGGTCCCGAAAAGACATTGCTGCAGATGGATACAGTTGACCGACTTTGGGGCCCCGTATCTCAGGGCCACTTGGTGCTAGGAACCCAAATTTGGATATTTCCTAACACTTATTTCCTAGCACTAAGTGGCCCAGAGATACAAGGCCCCAAAGTCGGGTCAAAAACGTCAAGCACTTTTCTGCAGCAAAAAATGACATTTTCCAACCCGAATTTGCGGCCCCGTATTTTGGGGCCACTTGGGGCTAGGAACCCCAAATTTGGTGTGAAAACCCAGTGGATCCAACATTACAACATATCCAATGGGGTTCCTAGCACCAAGTGGCCCCGAGATACGGGGCCGAAAATTCGGGTCAGAAAATAAATTTTTTTGCTGCAGAAAAGTGCTTGACTCCAGTATAAGCCGAGGGGGGCACTTTCAGCACAAAAAAATGTGCTGAAAAACTCGGCTTATACTCGAGTATATATGGTACTAATGTTCATTGATCTTAGCCCGGTTGGGTTGGGTCCTTGACTAGGGGATGTGCTTACTCGTGAGGCTCCCTTAAATGACAACCTATACCCTCTATATCTTATCTAATGATTGACCAGACGACACAATCTTTTGGAGTCGAATGGCCATAGCAGCCCTTTTTTTTATTACAAACATATGAAATACAAAAATAATTTCCGTTTATTCGAAATTTGGACTCATTCGTATTTTCGTAGATTTAGTTACATTCGTACTTTCGTTAGATTGATTTATTCGTACTCTAATAATGTTTTCGTAGATTCGTAATCGGAGCATAATTCATAATTTTATGTAATGTGTATGCTATTATTACTATGTAAGAGACACGGAAAATTCAGAATCGAAAAAAAAAGTTACGAATGTACAAATTTTATCGTTCAATCCATTCGAAGCACGTTAAGCAGCGCCATTGTAAGAGACACGGAAAATTACGAATCAAAAAAAAAGTTACGAATGTACGAATTTTTTCGTTCAATCCATTCGAAGCACGTTAAGCAGCGCCATTGTAAGGGACACGGAAAATTACCAATTCAACAAAAAAAAAAAAAAGTTACGAATGTACAAATTTTTTCGTATATTTTGATTTTCGTGGTTCCTGTTTCATTGTTTCTAATTTGGTTATTTTGGATTTTCGTTGTTTTTCATATTCGTTCGATTCGATAATTCGTTGAAATTTTTAGCGAATCATTCGTTCATTCGTACGATAACGAATGAACGAATATAACGAATTTTAACGGAAAACTAAAAAAAACTAAACGAATTGCACATGTCTAGTACACTCCAGTTAACATTTTAAGGGAAAGGACACACATACCTCCATATGCGCCCAACCCCCCTAAACCTCCATTATTTCTCAGCACCACCTTCAAAGACCCCATAGACCTAGCACTGCTACGACAACGAAAAACGTCAACCATCCATGAATACCCAAAAAAAGTATTAATACACCACCCAAAGAAATAAACCAACCCAATCACCACGTCTATCTGACATCAAAAGATTCAATTAGGGAGGGAGGGTGGGAAAAAAGCTGCTGCCTCCGTTACATGGCGCGAACTGACTCCGCCCCCTGCCTCGTCACAATCACCGCCCACCGGCCCGCCTCCTACCAGCTATTCCTAGCTAACGTAGCCTGCGCCTCACTGCCCCCCACCCTCGTCATGGAGGCCCTCCCCTTAGTGCCTAGTTCCGGGCCATTTCTTTCCCTTCTTGTCTATTAGTTTAATATAGGCCTGGAAGCCAGTGGGAGGATAGGGATCTCCTTCCCACAAAATACGATTTTGGGTGCGGCGAGAAAAGGCGTCACACAACATTTTGTGGTGAGCGCGATCCAGTTTGAGCCACACAAAATGTATGACTCAAATCACATCGCACAGACATCGTATACGCTGTTCATCCGGCACCAGTGTGAACCCAAAACAGAACTCAGGCTTAAAAAATCAATGGGATCAAAATTATCCAAAAACGCTGGTGAGACGCGTTTTTGAGCGTTTATCTGCGTTTATCTGCGTTAGAGCATTTTTACAGCTGAAAAAACATCTCTCAGAACACACTAGTTTTATTTTTTTACCGCTCAAAAACGCCACTGCCCAGCCAAAAACAGCTGCTGCAAAAACGTCCAGTGTGCATAAGGCTAAAACCAGCCTGTGCCAGATGTATAAAAGATGGCAACAAAGTGGCTAGCCGGGAGGCTACTATTTTATATATAATCTTAGTGTCCACATTTATTAAAGATATGGGCCGATATGAGCCCGGTTGGGTTGGGTACTTTGCTTTCTTGGCTATAAGTTTAATATATTATTATTATTATACAGGTTTTATATAGCGCCAACAGTTTGAGCAGTGCTTAACAAAATAAAAAGCCAATATTCTTCACCACTAAAAATAACCACGATTATACAGGAAGTCGGTGAGGAGAGATGCCAGCTGCCATAGAAAGAGTGAGCCTGTGGGGCATGAGATTCGGGGTAGGTGTGCCAGGTGCCTGGAAGACAGTGGGAGGATAGGGACCTCCTTTCCACATTCTATTGTATACTCTCATTAAAGAATTGGGACTAAAATCTTGTGATTACTTAAAGAATTCTGCTGTATACCTGTCTGGGCCAGGGGCCTTATTATTTGCTAGATTTGTTATAATGGCAACAATTTCCTCATTAGTTATAGGTACATTTTACATGTCTAACTGTGTATTTAATAGTTTAGAAAGTTGAAGTTTTTACAGATTTAGCAATTGAATCTTCTAAATAATGATCACCATAATAGGCCGCTTATACATACCTCCTAACCATCTCGGTTTACCCAGGACCATCCAAAAATTTGATTTAAATTCTGGCATCCCGCGAAGTTCAGACTCAATCCCAGAGCTCACTTACCCTCCTAACATGGGCACACTTGTCCGGGCTCCACCCTGGTAGCTTCCTATATAATCACTCACTACAGACTGACTGAACTTACCTCCTCCTCGGCTCTGATGGTTTCATGTACACAGACCAGGAGGAGGAGCCGGAAAGTAGGGACACTGCTGTGCATTAACCTGTGCTGATCTGAGGTCTATGCAAGTGGGGAGAAAACAGCGACTGGGAAAAAGGGAAAGACAGTAACTGGAAAAGTGGAGAAGACAACGACTGGGAAGGGGGAGAAGACTGGGAAGTGCCTTTAATTCTACCTATGTGAGAGGTATGTCTGGATGACATACCTCACATGACGTCAGAAGGTGGCGGGCCACCCGGTTATCTCACCGGGTGCCCCCGCCCTTGCCTTTATAACAGCTGTCACAGCCAAGAGACAGCAGTGGACCCATCCCATTCTATTTTTCGGATCCATCTGCGCCATGATTGAAGATGGGTGGACATCGCAGGACAATTTTTTTTTTTTTTAATAAAGGAATTGTTCAAAACTGTCTCCTGTCATTTTTTGGTGAATGGGTAGGGGTACAATGAACTTATACCCATTCACATAGAGGGGGGCGGGATCTGGGTGCCCCCTTGTTAAAGATGGCTTCCAGATTCCGATAAGCCCCCTGCCCCCAGACCCCCACAACCACGGGGCAAGGGTTGTGGGGATTAGGTTCTTGTCCCCATCAACATGGGGACAAGGTGCTTTGGGGGGACCCCAAAGCACCCTCCCTATGTTAAAGGGGCAAGTGGCCTGGTAGGGTTCAGGAGGGGGGGCCCTTGCTCATCCCCCCTCTTTCCTCGGCTGTATGCTCAGTTAAGGGTCTGGTATCCTGCCCCTTATCTTCATGTACGTTCGTCCAAAAGCCTCCTACTCTTCTGACGTGGACTCTTTGGTGGCCTTTTTATATACAGTATTAACTCCCATGATGAATCCCTTTATATACAGTCTGAGAAACAAGGAAATTAAAGAGGCTTTCCAGAGGAAAATAAGCTGCAAATATGCTTTTTCTAACACCAAATAAAATCTATTTAAAGAACACCATTTTTGTTGGTTAAACTGTTATTATCTTTTTTTGTTGTGTTAATATTTTGACTCCAGTTGCTCACTACCTTTGAGATCTGTATTTGGACAAAATGTGCAAACATGACATTGCTGTCACCACATCCAGCTGCTCTTGTTGGCTAGGTTGCCAATACATTCAAGTAAGAAATTATATCCTAACTCACCATATTAAAATTGAAAATGCTAACCGCAACATACAAGGCCATCCACAACATCACCCCCAGCTACATCAACAACCTCATCTGCAGATGTCACCCTAATTGTCCTCTCCACTCTTCCCAAGACCTCCTGCTCTCTAGCTACCTTGTTACTTCCTCTCATGTTCGCCTGTTGAACTTCTCCAGAGCCTCTCCCGTCCTCTAGAACTCCCTGCCGGTCAGCCCCCACCCAGTCCACCATTAGGCGATCCCTGAAAACAGCCTACCCCACCTCCACCTAAAAACTGTACCTGAGTCCTGAGTTGTACCTAAGTTGGTTACTATGTAAGCTGCTCCATATTCTGGCTGCTCTAGTTTTAGTATATTTCTCCCTGTAAGTTTAAACTTGAGGACAAGAATTGCTAGCTTTCTCCCTCTGAAATTGCAGCATAGCAAAAAGGCCTACATACTATCAATGACTAAGATATTTTTTGCTCTTTAATATTGCATAATGTACTAAATGCATTAAAACAACTATGTTTTCATTGATTTTGTTTTGCCTCTTCCGCTCAAAAATGTGCACTAAATTATGAACTATTTCTGAAAACTTGCACTCTAATTTTTATTTCAGGTTAACATCTGCCTGGTCTCTTCCTCTGAAAACAAGGTTTAGTCAAAAGAAACTCTGCATAGAAACTTTACTCTATTTCTGGATTTTGTCTCTGAAAACATACACTGAGCATCAGTGGCTTAGCGTGGGTTGTCAGGGCAAGGCAAGTAATTTGCGCCCCCTAACTTGCGGACTTTTCCCTTCCCTTCCTACAATAGTACTAACCAACCTGTTTCCTATACTGACCACTACACTCACTACACTACACTACACGGACCACTATACTGTCCACTGCACTATACTGTCCACTGCACTATACTGTCCACTATACTGACCACTATACTGACCACTATACAACACTGACCACTATACTGTCCACTACATTACACTGACTGTCCACTATACTGACCACTACACTAAACTGACCACTACACTATACGGACCACTACACTATACTGTCCACTATACTGTCCACTACACTACATTGACCACTATACTGTCCACTACACTATACTGACCACTATACTGACCACTACACTATCCTACCTACAGTATTCCTATACTGACCACTACACTGCATGACTCTAGCTGCTCTTCTACTCTCTCTCTCTGGCTGCTCCTTCTCCCCAGACCGTGTCCAACGCCCCCTCCCCCCGCAATACGACTCTCATGGTCACAAGGGAACCTCACCTTCTCTTCTTTGTTCTCCATCGGTCCGAAAGGGGAGGAGGAGGAGAAGACAGCAGTGGCTCACACTCACGATTTCTTGTGTCCCCTGCGCTCTGACATGTTCAAACTCCGGCGCCCTGTGATTGGGCGTATGGGGTCATGTGCTTCGGCGGGGCTGGCCTGTTAACGTTGCTCCTGGAGTCCCGCCTCCGCACATGACCCCATTTGCCCAATCACAGGGTGCCAGAGACTGAACATGTGCAGAGGCGGGACTCCAGGATCTACCGCGATCGTGGATAGGCCAGCCCCGCTGCCGCACATGACCCCATACACTCAATCACAGGGAGCTGGAAACTGAACATGGCAGCCAGAGCATGGGGACACATCAAAGTCAGCCATTTCGCCCCCCTAAATGTTGCTCCTGGGGCCACGGCCCCCTCCGCACCCCCCACGCTACGCCACTGCTGAGCATATAATCTGTAAAATATGCCTGGCTTTTGAAAAATTACACTCTTCTTTTTAACCACTTGCCGACCGCCCTATAACACCTTTACTGCTACAAGGCGACTGTGCTGTGCAGAATCAAGTATATACAGTATCTCACAAAAGTGAGTTATTTTGAGGGGACAGCAAATTTACACTGTTATACAAGCTGTACACTCACTACTTTACAATGTAGCAAAGTGTAATTTCTTCAGTGTTGTCACATGAAAAGATATAATAAATTATTTACAAAAATGTGAGGGGTGCACTCACTCGGGGTCACTCAGGATGACAGCATCTGGAACTTCCTCCTCCCAGCCACATACTACTCCCAATGGTCCTGTGGTGGGAAAGCCATGGCTTACAGATTGACGCATGTCTTCCTCTTCTTCGAAGCCTATGAAAGTGCCAGAATCCTCCTCCTCATCCTCCTCCCCTCTCTCTTCTGTGACATAGGAATGATGGTGTCTGGATAAAGTGGGCCTTGAGAGGAAAGGAAGTCCTCCTCTTCCTCCTGCTGCTCTGCCTCCAGTGCCCTGTGCATAATGCCATGCAGAGTCTGCTCCAGCAGGAGCACAACAGGGATTGTGTCACTGATGCATGCACTGTCACTGCTCACCATACTTGTGGCCTCCTCAAATGGTGACAATACAGTGTATGCATCCTTAATGATCAGCCATTGGCGTGGGGAAAAAAAAGCAGAGGCCGCCTGGCTTCAGACTCTTCTGGCCTGCTTTAATACATCTTGCAACCCTGGGTATGTACTTAGGAAACGCTGCACCACTAAATTGAGAACATGTGCCAGGCATTTCCCTGTCTCAGGACGGACAGGAGGTTTGAGCAGCGGCGGCCCATCCATAGGAGGCGCTCGGGCATCGTCTCCCCCAATCTGTAAAAAAATAGTCACTTTAACAGTGACCGGGCGCCAGACATGATTGCAGGCTGGGAAGCTGATTTGCCCAGGTTTAGGGAGTGTCCAGGGCACAAGAGATGTATGTAACTTTTCCCCTCAAGTGGGCGGGACTTTATAGGCATGAACTGTGAGACTTTCAACAAGATTTGTAAAGGTATGTTGAGTATTTTTATTTAAACAATGTATCAAAAAAGAGAAGTAGATATAAAAAGGGGAAACATTGCAATAATCCCTTTATGCAAACATGCATTACACACAATATATATGCATTTTGTCTTTTCGAACGTGCAATCCTACCGACTAAGTCAAAGTACGTATGCACGTTCAAAAATCCATTTATAAAACAATCAGATCATTTATGTGCATTTGAAATGCCTACGTGTTACGGAGCCTTATACTCCTTCTTCAGGGTTGATTCCATATGCACGTGTATGTCTTTTGAAAAGGCAATCTAAAATACAAAGACGGAAGTTCATGTATATATATTTCCAGTGAAGGGCACAAGAGATGCACCTGCAAATACTCCCCCATTTTCCAAGCTCCAGTGATTTGCCATTGCAGCATATACCTCCTGTTATTTTATTTTAATGGCCGAGACCTAAGGACGGTGGGCGGGGTTTTTTCGCAGCACCACGTCACTTCTAGTTTCTCAGCTCACTGTGTTTGGAGTGAGTGGAGGAGTGGACTGAGACGAACCGGCGGCGCGTGGTGTGTGGAGTGAAGAAGCAGGCCTGACCGATTCCTGAGCTTTGCTGACGCGGTTTCTGTATGGTATACATACCGCCGCGGGCCTCAGTGTGTGTCAGGCTTGTTGTCACGGACCGGACGATGTCTCTCTCTCTTCTAGCTGACTCAGTCTCTCATTCTATATGTGGCCGCGGCACACAAGCTGCCCCTTTGCGCTGCACACTCTAATCCCTGGAGGCCTAGGTGGACCCTTCGTTCCTTCCCTGCGCTTCTCTGCAGTGCTCTGCCCCCTCTCATTCTCTCCACTCACTCAGTGAGTGACTGGAGGGTCTGTGCTGATGATGAGGTGGTGCAGACTGGGGGAGGGGTAATTGTGCAGACTGGGGGGGTGGTAATTGTGCAGACAGGAGGGGGGGGGTAATTGTGCAGACAGGGGAGGTAATTGTGCAGACCCCCATCTGCACAATTACCAGTTTAACGCCCCCCAAACGATAGGGCGTTAAACTGGCAAGTAACGCATACACAACGATATGTCGTTAAACTGGCAGTAACGCACACAGGACTTTATGGTGTTAAACTGTCAGTAACGCACACAGAACTATATGGCGTTAAACTGTCAGTAACGCACGCAAAACGATATGGCGTTAAACTAGCAGTAACGCACACACAACGATAGGGCGTTAAACTGGCAGTAATGCACACAGAACTATATATGGCGTTAAACTGACAGTAACGCACACAAAACGATATGGCGTTAAACTGGCAGTGACGCACACAGAATGATATGGCGTTAAACTGGCAGTAACACGCACAAAACTATATGGCGTTAAACTGGTAGTAACGCATACAGAACTATATGGTGTTAAACTGGCAGTAACGCATGCAAAACTATATGGCATTAAACTGGCAGTAACGCACACAAAATTATATGGTGTTAAACTGGCAGTAACACACACACAACGATATGGCATTAAACTGGCAGTAACGCACACAGAACTATATGGGGTTAAACTGGCAGTAATGCACACAGAACTATATGGCGTTAAACTGGCAGTAACGTGCGCAAAACGATATGGCGTTAAACTGGCAGTAACGCACACACAACAATATGACGTTAAACTGGCAGTATCGCACACAAAACTATATGGCGATAAACTGGCAGTAACGCACACAGAGCGATATGGCGTTAAGCTGGCAGTAACGCGCACAAAACTTCATGGCGTTAAACTGGCAGTAACGCATACAGAACTATATGGCGTTAAACTGGCAGTAACGCATGCAAACTATATGGCGTTAAACTGGCAGTAATGCACACAAAACGATATGGTGTTAAACTGGCAGTAACGCACACACAACAATATGGCATTAAACTGGCAGTAATAGAGTGCGCATGCGCGGGATCTCGGAGGTGGACGCGTTCTAGCCGAGCTCCGCACGCTCCGGTCCTAATAGCTTACATCTAGCCAGACAGCAGACCTACGGACGACCGCACACAACCATCTGTCATCCCGGAGGGGAATGAACAAAAGGGCGCAGTGACAACCAAAAAAGGGGCAAAAGAAACAGACAAAAACAAACGGAGTTCCAGGACCCACCGCAGATACTAGGCCGCATCCAAAGATGGCGCCGGGACGGCCGGACACACGAGGCAGCACGGCCTCCAAAAATGACCAGACGCTGCACCAGCCACACAAAACGGGACTTCCCACACAGTCAAGGGACCCATTTTCGTCCCAATCCACAGCCGACCTTGAGACCGACCAGAGGGGTGAGTCACATTTACAGCCCTTATCCGCGGGCAGCTATATGGCATCACAGGAACTGGTAGATTCCCCTAGATCCTCTATGGACGGGAATATGGCTGAAATAGCAGAGGCCCTGTTTAGCCAGACAAGCCAGAATACAGCTGCACCTCCACAAGTCCAACAAGTACACTACTCCCCAGATGCACTACTACTAGCACGCTTTTCCACAATGCTTCAGCAAGAGCTTGCTAAGGCCTGCACCCTTATAACAACAGATTTAAAGAGAGACATACATAGCTTTGGGGAACGTTTTGATCAGGTAGAAACCAAGTTGGACAATACTGTTAAAAAGGTCAATCAGAATGCTACCATGATAACAGACCTCCAGGATAGGTTGGAGGAGGCCTACACAAAAATAGAAGATTTGGAAAATCGCTCTCGCCGTTACAACATACGGATACGGGGTCTGCCAGAAACCCTTACTGACCTTGAAGAGGTCATGCGAGAACTGATGACAGAGCTAATTCCAGACATACCACCCCATCACTTGGAAATAGACCGTATTCACAGAGCCTTAACAGCCCCGAGAACTGATGGCCTGCCACGTGATATAATAGTTAAGCCACATTACTATAGTGTAAAGGAAAAGTTGATGTATGCTGCACGCAATAGAAAAGACCTGACCATACAGGGTGCAGGTATACAGCTGTTTACAGATCTAGCACCGTCGACCATACAAAAACGGAGAACATTGAGACCCCTTCTACAACAACTGGCGAATAAACAAATAAAATATAGATGGGCATTCCCTTTCAAGTTATCATTTACCTTCAAAGGACGGTCCTACTCTTTTACAACTTTCCAAGCAGGCAAGGACCTCCTGAGCGAACTTGGAATACTAACCCACGACTCTCCAGCTACATCGCCTCGACGGGCAGACCAAAGACCTCTTTCACCCCTGTGGCAAGAACCCAAGCAATCGCAATCCAGAAAATCGCACCGGATCACCTGAAAGCACCCCTGACAACTATTGACCCTTCAAAGGTCAGGCATAAACCCTGATGAAGATTAGAAACCTTAACTGATCCCAGGAAAGGCCCCCTGCGGACCATATAGGCCACCCCCCAGGGAAATGAATCTCTGACACTGGCTACATAACCCATACAAACACAAGCCAAGAAATACCCCTATTTTTGTATTAGTGTTTGTTTTAGTTTTTGTATCTCGATTTTTGATTTTTGATCTTTGACATCTGATGCATAATCTTAGAATTTGGACTTGCCTGTTGATTTTTGCACTATTTTTTGACTCCCTTTCTATACTCGCCCACAGTGGCACATAAGGACAGTCCCAAAACTGCTAATATACCCCTTTTTTTTTTTTTCTTTTTTTATATATATTTAATTTTCTTTTTGATTTTTGATGACACATCTTGATATAGCACTGGAATATTTCTGAAATGTTATGAAACCATGCCCAGCACATGGACTATTTTCAGTCTATATTTTTTGACCAATAGGGAAAGGCCCCTCCAAAGGAGGCGAGTTAGCCTCCTGAGAAGTGGTGCCCCCGGGGCAGGAGTAACCGATGGGGACCCGGCCTGCCCCGGGGCCACAACAAATGAGAGGCCTGGCCAAATTCAAAGTCATCCATATACTGTCCCGTCCTAAAAAAGCCTTAATAATAATTAATAATATGTATTTAACATGTTAGTCTGATTATAGGCCTAGTTACATGGGCCGGAGCGGTAATACATGTCGCACGCTTGCAAGAATATCTATCCTCCGAGGAGGATTATACGCTTGCACCAATCACACCGGATATTCAGTCCGGAGGGGGATTACCCCCAGTTATGTCATATTATAAGCAAACCCACTAGGTTTGAATGTTGCAGCCTAAGGCTGCTGAGTTATTTATGTTATTTACTATATTCTTTTTTTCTCCCTTTTTCTATCCTTCTATCCCTCCCCCGACGAGCTCTGGTCCAAAATCCTACCCACAGATTGAAGCATAAACAAGGAAACGAAAGGTCAACCATAATCTGCTTTACCCCACATAAACAAGGTAAGATACCCACAAACATTTCTATCATAGGCAAAAAGCAGATGTCCTATTATTACAGGAAACCCATTTCACCAAGGCCTCGGCTCCTAGATACCTAAATGTAAGATACCCACAAACATTTCTAGCCTGTGGCCCACAGAAGAAAGGAGGAGTGGCGGTCTGCTTTTCAAAGCGGACCCCCTTTACCCCCATCTCGATAATCAAAGACAAAGCAGGGAGGTACCTAATGGCCATAGGCCGCCTACATGACAGACTGGTCTCATTTATATCATACTATGCCCCAAACACAGGACAAGTAGAATTTTTTAGGCGGATGTTTAACATACTGATGCCCAAGGCCCAAGGACAAGTTATACTAGGAGGAGACAGCAACATATCCTTGGACAGGACCATGGATAAATCAGACACCGCTAGACCGATCCTACGACGCCCCCCTAACGACAGTAGCAAGATTGCCCATCTCATTCACCATCATGACCTTATTGATACCTGGAGGGAACATAACCCCACTGTAAGAGACTTTACTTTTTACTCACAGGCACATCATACCTACTCCAGAATTGACCACATATTAGTACACACCTCCTTACTCCCATACATTACATCAGTTAAAATACTTAATACACCTTGGTCAGACCATTCCCCGATAAAACTAGTGACTAAATGGTTGTGGACAAAGGCGACCCCTTCGCCTTGGCGACTTAATGTTAATATACTCACTGACCCTATCTTATATACCGAAATAGGAAAGGAAATACAGGAATACTTCAGAAATAACAAACCCCAAGACACCTCCCCAGTTAATAACTGGGCGGCCCATAAGGCAACCATACGGGGAAAACTTATACAAATCACGGCCAGAATTAAAAAGAATAGGGACCTTACAATAAAAAACCTAGAAGGGAATCTGGAGGCCCTCTTGGCGGAACAACACAGTAACCCCAAGACAGATATCAGCAAAAAGATAGAAGAAGCCAGATTGTCACTGAACCTCAGTTTAACAACGCAGGCAGAAAAGCGCATTAGCTGGTCAAAGCATAAATACTATACCATGGGAGATAAACCCACCACTTTACTGGCCAGAAAGCTGGTACCCAGACCGTACACAGCAACTTTACCTAAACTGAAGACATCGTCGGGACATCTCACACAAAACCCAGAACTGATAATAAAAGAATTTCATAAATTCTACACCAAACTTTATAGTGCCCAAAAGCCACCCGAGCAAACTATAGTCGATAGATTTTTCCAAGATATACAGTTGCCCCAACTGACCCAAGACCATGCTGCTTTCATGAATGAAGCAATCACAGAATCGGAAATACTGATGGCTATAAAGGCAACCCATTCCTCCAAAGCACCTGGCCCAGATGGATACCCAGGGATATATTACAAAAAATATCAACACCTACTCACCCCGCATCTCTGTTCTTATTTTAATGATCTGAGACGAGGCACGAAGTTACCAGATCAAGAAAATACGGCATACATAAACGTTATACCGAAACCAAGCAAAGACCATACAGACTGTTCAAACTACCGCCCAATCTCACTGATTAATACTGATCTAAAACTATTAACAAAGATTTTAGCCACAAGATTAAATACCTTCCTCCCACAATACATACACCCTGACCAGACAGGATTTGTACCACAAAGACAGGCCTCTGACCAAACCCGTAGACTAATTAACTTGATATCAGCAATCCAATCCAACTGGGACGGGGGGGGGGGGGGCACTAGACAGGGAATGTTACTATCGCTAGATTCACAGAAGGCATTTGATTCCCTCTCATGGGATTATCTATTTCAAGTGCTGAGACGATTTGGGTTTGGAGAATCTTTTCTGGGACTACTGCAGACCCTATACGATACCCCGTCGGCATCCCTGATGGTCAGGGGCTACTCTTCAAAGCCCCTGGCCATCAGGAGGGGAACCAGACAGGGATGCCCATTATCACCACTACTGTTTGCTTTGGCAATCGAACCGTTAGAAATCAACCTGCGATCGAGCCCTGATATTAGAGGTATAGAATGTGGAGGACTAGAACATAAATGCCTGCTATTTGCAGACGACTTAATATTGACACTGACATCCCCAACCACTACACTCCCCAACCTGTATGCAATTATGGACCCGTTCTCTAAGATATCTGGGTTATATGTTAACCATAGCAAATCTAGGGCATTAAATCTTTCACTCCCCAAGTCTATCCAAGAGTCACTAGAGCAGTCCCATTCCTTTAAGTGGGAACAAAAAGATATCCCTTACTTGGGCATACACCTGACCCCCTCTATACATACGCTCTATAAAAGAAACTATCCAACTCTTATTAAGAAACTAACTGACAATATGGCAAAGTGGCAAGTACAACCTCCATCGTGGTTTGTCAGACTCCACTCAGTGAAAATGAATATATTACCAAGGATTTTGTATTATTTCAGGACGTTACCAATATCACTGTTAACTAAAGACCTAAAGCAGCTGCAGAAAAGGATCCTACAGTACATATGGGGAGACAAGAGGCCTAGGGTCAACAAGAGCACTATGTATACACCAAAACAAAAAGGGGGACTGGGACTACCAGACCTGCAAAAATATTTCTATGCAGCACAACTGGCCCAGCTGGCCAGATACCATTCTAAAGCCCCAAAGGCGATCTGGATGACCATGGAGTCATACACATGCCAACCCAACCCAATATCCCACATCATGTGGCTTCCAAGTAGAGAGCAACGACTAATTCTGTGCCCAACGTTATCTTATTCCATGGAGATATGGGATAGGATAACCAGAACACATAAACTTAAATCCCCCCACACCCCGTTGGCTCCAATACTTAATAATAGTGCGTTCACCCGGGCCTCACTCCGCAAGCCTTCGAATGGTGGACTAATAAAAGCCTGCTAAGAATAGCTGACCTATATAACCACAAAGGGATCCTAACACAACAAACCATGGTAGAGGAATATCAAATGCCACCAGCTGAAAGCTATCGATATGTACAGATACACCACTTTCTACAACAGTTAGCTCGTAGAGGTGACCTGGGGGCATTGACCCCAATGGAGCAGTTGTGTTCAGAATATGATAAAGTCAAAAGGACATATATCAATAATATATACGCTACTAACGAATGCCTCAACCAAATTGAATTATATGCTCCAGTGGGAGAGGGATCTCCAGGAAACCCTCGACTTGACACAATGGCACGATCTAGCTGGGGCGGCATCCAAGTCTCTCATTAATACCTCAATAATAGAAGCTAATTATAAGGTACTGTTAAGATGGTATATGGTGCCATCTAGACTGGCCACCTTTGTCCAGGGAATAACTTCCAGATGTTTCAGAGGCTGCGGCCAGGAGGGAACTACATACCATATATGGTGGTCCTGCCCTAAGGTCAGGAGATTCTGGATTAGAGTCTATAATCTCCTTTATACCCTTGCCCAGGTAAATCTAACCAAATTAGCTAAACACGCATTGCTGGGGGTGAGTATACCTGGGATCTACGGCCCCAAGAAACGATTACTCACCTTCATATTTATAGCAGCAAAGATCACGATCGCCAGGAACTGGAGATCCGCAGCCTTACCAATAGGCCAGCTTAAGAGTAAAATCTCATGGTTGATGTTAAATGAGAGGCTAACTGCCCTAGTCCAGGACAAAATGGAGCGCTTCCACAAAACCTGGGATCCATGGATAGACTATCTGGCTAGTGACCCCAGACCTTTAGCGACATAAATATGACAATGAAAAATGACAGTAAGGAAAAGGACCAGAGCTCGTCAATACCCCTCCCTCCCCTCATTCCTCCCCCCCCCCCTTTTTTGTTCTCCTTTTTTTCCCTTTTATTTTTATTTTAGTTTTCTTTATTTCTCTCCTTCTATCTTCTCTCTTTTCTTACCTGTCCCCGACATCGTCTCCTTTAAAATGCTATCTCATCACCTTTATTGCTCTATCGTCGCAATTTCTCTGAGTGAGACCTAAATGACATGGAATAACTAATGCACATGAGCTATAATTAAGGAACATGGCGGCGCCGACCACCAGAGATGAATATAACCCGGCCCTGGGGCCCCCGCCGCCTGGAGGTGAAACCTATGACCCCCCGAATAGTTAGATGGGGTGGGTTTTGCCCCGGGGGGGGGGGGGCACAGGGTTGGAGAGTAATAGAGAAAATAGGTCGGCAGCCCCTGAGCTCTAGAAACTTAGCTATGAAAAAGTACTAGCCATCACTGTTCGACAGGTTACAGTTCCTTTTGTTCTTTCCTTCTTACTTCTTTTCAAGATTGTTACCTCGTTGTTGTAAATAATTGTTTACATTTGCACTATGTCTATATTACCAAACAAATATATATACTGTACAAACTGTATTTTGTAAAAATCAAACTTTATGTTGTACAAATATCACTGTATAAAAACTTTAATAAAAACATTGAAACATAAATATCCCAGAGGTGTTCTATCGGATTGAGGTCAGAACTGTGCAAGCCAGTCAAGTTCCTCCACCCCAAACTCGCTCATTCATGTCTTTATGGACCTTGCTTTGCGCACTGGTGCTCAGTCATGTTTGAACAGAACAGGAAGAGGCCATCCCCAAACTGTTCCCACACAGTTGGGAGCATGAAATTGTCCAAAATGAAGAGTTCCCTTCACTGGAAGTGGCCAAGTGTCAGAAGACTAACAGAAATCCACTCTGTCAGCATCAGCGATTTCCTGTGCGCCTGCGGGGTAGAATTGCGCAACGGCGCACACGGGTGCGCGATGCATTCGTGCACACACACAATACAGTGATCTCCCCTGGCAGGCCTATAAAAGGCAGCTCTGTTTCCTGTGTCATTGCTAGTTTGTCTTTTCAGCTCCAGTGTTCCTGTACCTGGCCTGTATTTCCTGTGCCTACCTGTTGTGACCCGGATTGACCTGACTACTCTCAAATCTCTCCTGCATCTGACCCTCAGCTTGCTTTACGGACTTCTCTACCTGCTTGATACCTGTGTTTTACCCTCGGCTTCCTCCTGGACCTGTATCTGCCTGCTCCTTGTGTTTGATTCTCGGCCTGCTGCTTGACTACTGTTTATGACCTCGGCTTGTTTCCAAGACTCCGTTCCTGTTTGGACTCCCCTGTGTTTGACCCCCGGCCTCGTCTCCCTGATCCTGCTCCAGGCTCTGTCTCCAGTTCCAGGTGTTTGAGCCTCAGACTGGGCCTGCTCCAGCCAGTGTCAAGTCCACCCTGCACGGGTCTCTCTTCTGCCTAAACACCTTTCAGCAAGCTTCACCTACCTGCTGGCGACCCGTGCCTCTCTGTACCCAGTACCCACTGTTCCACCCTCAGGGGTACCATGCTCCCAGTTGCAAGGGGAGCCGCTCTCAGCAACTCGGCCCTGGAGAGTACCTGACAGTACAATCCAGCCATGTCAGAGGCCCCACAGAGCTGGCTCTCCCCTCGAGGCCCTCTGCCAGCAGGTTGCAGCCCTTACCCAGGCTGTTCAGCGACTTCAAGACGGGTACTTCCAGATTAAAGGCCGCTTCCAGCACCTGACTACCTATCCAAGTCCTTTGGATTCTTTGTCAGCTTCCGCCAGTGGTACAACCGCTCCACACGGTCAAGGCAGCTCAGCTTCCGCAGTGGTAATGACCTTTCCGGAACCCAGGGTCCCTACAACATTTTTCCAGGAAACCGGAAGAGGTTCAGGGCTTTCAAAAACGCATGTCTTCTGTACTTGGCCCTCCAACCCAGGACTTTTCACTCTGAATCTGTGAAAGTAGGATTTGTCATTTCCCTGCTATCTGATGAACCACAGTCTTGGACCCACAACCTCTTGGAACAGAAGAGTCCTCTTTTTGATTCAGTGGAAATCGTACTGCTACAGCCGAATCCAACCTGCACACCCTGACTCAGGGGAAGAGACCCGTGAAGGATTATACTGTGTAATTTCGAAAATGGTCTGGGGACACCAATTGGAACGAGGCTGCTCTTTAATACCAGTATCCCCTGGGCCTTTCCGAGACTTTAAAAGATGAGTTATCTTGGGTGGATACTCCCACATCCTTGGAAGACCTGATCCAGTTGGCCACCAAACTTGATAGACGCCTACGGGAGCATCGCTCTGAACATTTCCAGTTATCAAGACCAACCTGGATGCTACCATGAGTGCCTCCTGTTCCTGCACCTGCTACGGTCCCTTCTCCCTCCACTGACAGTGAGCCCAGGCAGCTAGGTTTAGTCCGGGCTCTGCTCACCCCTGATGAGAGACTCTGCCGGCGTCAAGCCAATCTTTGCCTGTACTGTGGGAAAGCAGGTCACTTCCTACGTAGCTGCCCTGTGAGACCTAGTAAGTGCCAACCACGATTTGCTATGATCTTTCAAGTTGCTGGTTCAACCCGATCTCACCTTGTCCTCCCGGTCTCATTACAGGTGGCAGAAGAGGAGGTTCGGCTGCGAGCCATCATTGACTCCGGGGCCTGCAGCTGTTTTATGGACGCATCTCTAGCCCAAAGCCTGCACATTTCCCTTCTAAACAAAAATCAATACTTTCAAATTCATTTGGCTGATGGGTCCCTACCTTGCTCAGGGCCCATTACTCAAGAAACTGAACCCATCCTGACTTCCACAGACTCTGGTCATAGCGAATTTCTTTGCTTAGATATCATAAGCTCACCTATGTTCCCAGTCATCCTTGGGTTCCCATGGTTACAAGCCCATGATTCTTAGATCAAGAAGGAAATTCTCTTCTCCTCCACATATTGCTCACAGCATTGTCGTTTGCCAGCCTCCAACAAGACTACCTCCTGCCTAACCATACAGACAGCGCCAGATAACCTGCAACATGTCCCTTCGGCTTATCATGAATTTCTGGACATTTTTGACAAGAAGAAGGCCGATAGTTTGCCACCCCATCGGCCTTATGATTGCTCTGCTACCCGGTTCCGAAATCCAATTCGGACAGATTTTTCCATTGTCAGAGGCCGAATTGGAAGCTCTACGCCTGTACATTGATGAGAATCTTGAGAAAGGATTCATGCGTTCTTCCTCCTCCCCAGCTGGCGCAGGTATCTTTTTGTCGAGAAAAAGGACGGATCCCTGAGGCCTTGTATGGACTATAGGGAGCTCAATAAGATTACCATAAAGAACAAGTATCCACTCCCTCTCATCCCTGAACTCTTTCAACATCTCAGAGCTGCCCAAATATTTACTAAACTTAATCTCCGAGGGGCATACAATCTTGTCCGGATACGTGATGGGGATGAATGGAAAACAGCCTTCAGATCCAGGTTTGGACACTTCGAATATCTAGTGATGCCCTTCGGGCTCTGCAATGCCCCGGCTACGTTCCAGCACCTGGTCAATGACATTTTCTGTGAGTACCTAGATAATTTTGTGTATGTGTATCTGGATGACATCTTGACCTTTTCCACCTCAGATAAAAAGGGGGTTCAGTGATTCGTTGGCTTCGCCAATTTTTATCGCAGATTAATTAAGGGGTTCTCTGCAATCATTTCCCACATCACCTAACTCACTCGCCAGCAGGTTAAATTTCAACGGTCCCAGCAAGTCCAGGAAGCCTTTGAGGAATTAAAAATACTTTTTATGTCGGCTCCCATATTCCAACATCCCAATCCAGTTTTACCCTACGTATTAGAAGCAGTGTTGGTCATCTTACTTTAAAAAAGTAATTAGTTAAGTTACAAATTACTTCTCCCAAAAAGTAATTGCGTTAGTAACTCAGTTGCTACATTGGAAAAGTAATTAGTTTCTCAGCAAAGTAACTGTGACTTTTTTTAAATATTCTATAGACAGGACTAGCGAAGGAAGTGAATGTCGCCGCCTCCGTCAGCAAAATTGACATTTTGCGAGCCCCGTCGCCTGGTATGGATTTAAAGGGTAACCCCTATGCTGAAAAAACAGCATGGGGGCCCTGCGGGCCCCCCGCCCCAAAGCACTTTGTCCCCATGTTGACGAGGACAAGGGCCTCTTCCCGTCAACCCTGGCCATTGGTTGTCGGGGTCTGCGGGTGGGGGCTTATCAGAATCCAGGAGCCCCCTTTAATAAAGGGGCCCCCAGATCCCGGGGTCCCCTTGTTAAAAGGGGCTTCCAGATTCCGATAAGCCCCCCGCCCACAGACCCCCTCAACCACCGGGCAAGGGTTGTGGGGATGAGGCCATTCTCCCCATCAACATGGGGACAAGGTGCTTTGAAGGGCTACCTCAAAGCACCCTCCCAATGTTGAGGGCATGTGGCCTGGTACGTTTCAGGAGGGGGTGCACTCTCTCATCCCCCCTTTTTTCCTGCGGCCTGTCAGGTTGCGTGCTTGGATAAGGGTCTGGTATGGATTTTTGGGGGGACCCCACGCCATTTTTTTTTTAAATTTTGGTGTGGAGTTCCCCTTAAAATCCATACCAGACCTGAAGGGCCTAGTATGGAATTTAGGGGGACCCCCACATTTTTTAATTTTGTTTCGAGGTTCCCCTGTGGGGAAATCCCATGCCGTTTTTATCAATGAACTGTTATGTGTATTGTCGGACACGACAATTCATTGTAGCCGTGAGTAGTTTTAAATTTCATTTTGCTGTCAGACTGTTCTAAACACGGGAAACATGCGCCCCTTTACAGGCATACTATAGACCCCCCAGGTACGAAATTTAAAGGAATATTACACTTTTATTGTTTCACTTTAAGCATTATTAAAATCACTGCTCCCGAAAAAACAACCATTTTTAAAACTTTTTTTTGCATTGACACATGTCCCCTGGGGCAGGACCGGGTCTCCAAACCCTTTTTATGACAATACCACGCATATAGGCCTTTAAAATGAGCACTTTTGATTATTCATGTTCGTGTCCCATAGACTTTAACGGTGTTCTTTTTTCTTTCCCTCCCTGATCTCTCTCTATCCTAATTTATTGTTCCCCACCACCCCTCTCTCTAGCCGTTTTTCTTTGTTCCTCCCTTTCTTTTTTCTTTCCCTTCCATGTATTCTCTATTTTTATTCCTTCTCTTACTCCTTGGTGGGGGGAATGAGATGAGTGGCAGTGCTGGTGGGAGTTCTAATCAGCCAACTTAGGTTCTCTTGATCAAGGTCATCTGCTGATCTGAGAACTGTAGTGGGGACTTTTAATGGCAAATATAATCTCAAACTTTGTGGTGTCTTGTAGCAGTGACACCTATGCTGAAATCAGGAGATAGGGTCTCCTCCAGCCCCTCCCACTTCACATTCCTCACCAGTCAGCTGACCTCTAGTCTCTGCCCCCCAGCCATGCCGTGAACTGAATGGGCGGCTGCAAAGAGGCTGAGTGGGCGGCCGCGGTCTCCAGGGACAGCCCTGTTGGGCGACCGCGAAAAGGCTGGGAGAGCGGTGTGAGCTACAGGAACAGCCCAGGATTCGGTGACCCCTGGCAAATCATCATTTGACCCATGAGGGGGGTCCCGACCGCCAGGTTGAGAACCACTGATCTAAATAGTTTCCCCATTAGGTAAATTGCACTCTAGCATTTTGCTGTGTACACCCCAAATTATTAGGTATCTTGAACTTTGGGGTTTATTTACTAAAGGCAAATCCACTTTGCACTACAAGTGCACTTGGGAGTGCAGTTGCTGGAGATCCGAGGGGGACATGCAAGGAGAATAAGTGGAAAATGTCAAGGGGTATGAATACCTCTTCAAGGCACTGTATATGTGATGTCCCTTTGGGGGTATCTGAACAAAAATGACATTTTTATTGCAGGTGATGCCCCAAATCTGACTTGTATCTTAGTGCAGACTCCTGGGGAAATCTCATACCGCCCCCCTAATCTACAATGCAGAGTCCTGGACTCGTATTCAATTTTTTTTGAAGCACATGATTAGAGTCAGAGGCTCTAATTGGCTTAATAAAAGGGTGGGCTTGGCGTCCCCGCTCCGATGGAGCACCAGCCACCACTGCAAGCAGGGGAAATTACATATCTGTGTACAGAATGCCTCCAGGTCACCATATTGAATTTTAAGAAAAAAAAGTAGAAAATTACAATGGCTGCAGATTGGAAAGGAAAAGTAATTTTTAATAACATTCAATTACAATACGACTTGTGTATCAATTGAAAAAGCTATATATATATATATATATATATATATTATGTAACCTGGGGGACAGGTAGCAGGTACAAAGCTCCCTGGGATGAGCTGTTTAGTAAGGCACAGATACCAAATCCACTTGAGGTAGTGAAAACAGTGCTGGGTTTATTTGATTTAAATACAAGTCCATATACAGGTGCTGCACAGTCTTCCAGAAAACACATCAAAACAGAAATAAACAAACAAAAGTCCTAGCCGTGTCTCGGCTCTAACTATACCATACACCGTCTCTAACTATCAGGCTGAGCAAGCCTACCGCTTGTCAGCTTCTGTAAAGAGTTTTTAAAGGGTTTTACCAACCTTTTGGCTCCTCACAAACCATCCCTGTTTGTGTGTCCCAGGCAGAGAGCAAAGGCTGTTTGCTCAGGTGAGCTTAAATTAGCCTGGAGAGGAGGACTAAGATCCGAACTGGATCATGTCTCAGAGACCTCTGAATGTATATGAGAGGAGCCTGGGAGATGTATAAACCCCGAACAGGACTTCTCCTGGCTCTCTCTGGGACGCTCTGCTACATATCCTCCCCCCTTGTTTCAACCCCAGGGTTGGAACACCTGTGGCCCAACAGGAGTGAACACGGGACAGGGCATCTACATTTCCCATCTCCACCCCTGGCCTGTGTTTTACGGTGAAGGAGTAATCCTGTAGAGCCAAAAACCACCGGTTCACCCGTCTATTAGTCTCCTTCTTTTGGGCCATCCATTTCAGGGGAGCATGGTCAGTTATTAAGTCAAACTGGCGCCCTAACAAATAGTATCTGAGTGCGTCCACGGCCCATTTTATGGCTAAACATTCTTTTTCAATGACTGCATACTTTTTCTCATGGTCATTGAGTTTTCTGCTTAGGTACACGACAGGGTGTTCTTCCCCATTGTATACCTGTGACAGTACCGCCCCGATACCAACATCAGACGCATCCGTCTGAACCACAAACTCTCTGGAGAAATCGGGAGAGTACAGTACTGGCTGTGCACACAGAGCCTTCTTCAGGACCTGGAAAGACTCCTCTGCTACTGGGGACCATTTCACCATTACAGAGTCTTTCCCTTTCGTAAGGTCTGTCAGAGGGGCAGCTATAGTTGCAAAATTTGGGATAAACCTTCTATAATACCCCGCAATACCAAGAAAGGCCCTGACCTGCTTTTTGTTTGCAGGGCGTGGCCATTCCTGGATGGCGGCTATTTTACTCACTTGTGGTTTTATGACACCACGGCCAATAGTGTAGCCCAAATACTTGGCTTCCTCTAGACCAATGGCACATTTTTTTGGATTTGCCGTAAAACCTTCTTTGAAGAGGGAATCAAGAACAGCCTGGACACGAGGCAAGTGAGACTCCCAATCAGTACTATGTACCACTATGTCATCTAGATAGGCTGCTGCATATCGTCGGTGGGGTTTTAGGGTCCTGTCCATGGCCCTCTGAAATGTCGCGGGGCATTTTGCAACCCAAAAGGCATTTTTTTATATTGAAAGGAACCGTCTGGGGTCACGAACGCAGTCTTCTCTTTGGCGCTACCAGTTAGAGGTATTTGCCAATACCCTTTTGTCAAGTCCAAAGTGGTAAGATAGCGAGCCTTGCCAAGTCGGTCTATAAGTTCGTCTACTCTGGGCATTGGGTATGTGTCAAACTTTGTCACCGCATTAAGCTTCCTGAAGTCGTTACAGAACCTCCACGTGCCATCCGGTTTTGGGACTAACACGATGGGGCTAGACCAGTCACTATTGGATTCCTCAATGACATCTAGCTCCAACATTTTTTTAACTTCCTTGCTGATGTCCTTTCTCCTCGCTTCAGGAATTCGGTAAGGTTTGAGCTTGACACGTACCCCAGGTTCAGTAACAATATCATGCTGAACTGCTGAAGTTGTGCCAGGTAACTCTGAAAACTTCTCTCTATTCCTTATCAGGAATTCTCTAGTGTCCTGTTTTTGGGAATATGAGAGGGTGTCTGGAATCGTGACCTCAGGGATGAGAGGGGACTCAGTACCCGTAGGTGTTACTGGGAGAGGCCTCGCAGTTAACGCCATTCTATCCTTCCAGGGTTTTAACAGGTTTATATGGTAAACCTGTTCGGGCTTCCTTTTTCCTGGTTGATAAACCTTGTAGTTGACCTCCCCAACTCTCTCAATTACTTCAAAGGGACCCTGCCACTTAGCCAGGAACTTGCTCTCAACAGTGGGAACTAACACCAGGACCCTGTCACCAGGTGAGAAAACACGGAGTTGGGCCCCCCTGTTGTATATTCTCTGTTGGGCTGCCTGGGCCTGCAGTAAGTGTTCTTTTACCACTGGCATGATTGCTGCAATCCTCTCCTGCATTTGGGCAATATGCTCAATGACACTTTTATGGGGTGTTTGTTCTCCCTCCCAAGTTTCTTTGGCTATGTCTAAGAGTCCCCGAGGGTGTCTCCCATAAAGCAACTCAAATGGGGAGTACCCGTAGAGGACTGGGGAACCTCCCTGATGGCAAACATCAAGTATGGTATCAGGAAGTCCCAGTTTTTCCCATCCTTGTCCACAACCTTTTTTAACATGCTCTTTAACGTCTTATTGAAGCGTTCCACTAAGCCATCCGTTTGAGGATGATACACTGAGGTTCGCAGCTGCGCCACTTTAAATAACTTGCAGAGCTCCCTAGTTATTCGCGACATAAACGGGGTGCCCTGGTCTGTAAGGATTTCTTTCGGGATGCCAACCCGACTGAACACCATAAACAGTTCTTTGGCAATGTTTTTAGCAGACGCGGCACGTAAGGGAACTGCTTCAGGGTAACGGGTAGCATAATCCATGATTACGAGGATATGCTGATGACCCCGAGCAGACTTGGGAAGTGGGCCCACAAGGTCCATGGCAATCCTCTCAAAGGGCACTTCAATGATAGGCAAGGGCACTAAAGGACTTCGGAAGTGGGATAGTGGGGCTGACATCTGACACACAGGACAGGATTGACAGTAATTCTTAACATCTTTCTGTATCCCGGGCCAGTAAAACCTGCGCAACACCCTTTCAGTAGTTTTTTTTTCAACCCCTAAATGGCCCCCTAGCAAGTGCCCATGGGCAAGTTCTAACACCAGCCGTCTGTATGGCTTAGGGACCACCAACTGCTCAACCACTTCATCATTCATTTTACATACACGATACAGTAAATCCTCATTGCTGCTGAAATAAGGAAAACAGGGCCTGTCCCCGGGTTCGACAGGTACACCATTAATCACTATTACATTTTCCCAGGCCCTGGAAAGGGTATGGTCTTTTCTCTGCTCAGTACCAAAATTTTCCTTATGCACATTAAGGTCATCAAACTCTAACATAGGCTCGGTGTCAGCAGACGGCTGTCCGGCTCTACTGGTAGTGGGGACCTCCTCAGGGTCCTCCAGCTCTCCTGCCATAACCGATAGAGGAAAAGCCGGGGAGCCCTGAGAAGAGTCCCCTGAACCCACATTGTCAGTAGTGGCCAGGAATTCTGGCTCTGCGACTGAGTCAGGTACTGCGACCGAGTTGGGATGATCCCATAGTTCCCAAAACTTAGGGAAGTCCCTACCAATGATGGCCTCATGCACTAAGTGGGGAACAAGTCCAACCGGATGGGTCACTGTACCTAAACCAGTTTTAAACTGAACAGTGGTTACAGGATACTCCCGGGTATTCCCATGTATACAGATCACAGCAATATTTTTAGCATGATAATTCACAGGTTCAATCATTTCAGCTGTAACCAAAGTCACTAGACTTCCAGAGTCCAACAAGGCTGTAATAGGCTTATCATTCACAGTGATTTGGCACATTGGTTTTCTCATATTTGGGGTTGCAGTACATGAAACCGCTGCAAACATAGACTGCCTTCTAATAGATAAATCACACTGCATTGGTTCATCTGTCAATGGACAATTTGCCGCAACATGTCCCATTTCTTGGCAACGAAAACACCTGATGTTTCCCCAGTTTGGTTTGCTGACAGGCACTGGCTTCCCTTGTTTGGGATGCCAAGCTTCAGTCCTGGCACCAAAAATCCTCCCCCCTATTTCCTTGCCATGCTTACCACCCACTTCCCCTGGAACAGTCTTACCGGTTGCCTGGGGAGACCGTGGCTTTGGGCGGAAAGTCCATGCGGCTGTAGGGGTGGTGACCAGGTTCTTTGCAGCAAAATACCTTTCAACAAGTTCCACCAGGTGATTTGCCGAATTGGGGTCTCCTTGACTCACCCACTCCTGCAGGGAAATGGGTAGTGACCTCAGAAACTGGTCCATGACCACACGCTCCACTATTTGTGGCCCAGACAGGGACTCCGGCTGTAGCCATTTCCTCACCAGGTGAATTAGGTCGAACATCTGCGATCTTGGAGGCTTCTCGTCTTGGAAGGACCAGCTGTGGACCCGCTGTGCTCGAACTGCTAAAGTGACACCAAGTCGTGCCAGTATTTCCTGTTTGACCTTTTCATAGTCTGCTGCTTCTGCTGACTCCAAATCATAGTAGGCCTTCTGCGATTCCCCAGTAAGCAACGGGGCGACCAGTCCTGCCCACTGGGTTTTAGGCCAACCTTCCCTCTCAGCGGTCCGTTCAAACGTTAGCAGAAAGGCCTCTGGATCATCATCTGTAGTCATCTTAGACAAAAAGCGAGCCACATGGATGGCTGAGGGCTTGTCTCCAACATTATCAACGTTAGCAGGTGACCACTGTGCTATTGTCTCCACAACCTCAGACAAGGTTTTCCTATCTGCTTTTGCATCAGTGGCTAGCTGTTCAAACAGCCTCTGCGTTTGTTCCTGTGCGATAGCATTAGCTTGCTGTTGTGCAGCGTTTGCTTGCTGTTGTGCCGCGTGGAGTGCAGCGTTTGTTTTCTGCTGTTCAGCGTGGATTGCAGCATTAGCTTGCTGTTGTGCAGCGTTTGCTTGCTGTTGTGCAGCGTGGAGTGCAGCGTTTGTTTTCTGCTGTTCAGCGTGGAGTGCAGCGCTTGTTTTCTGCTGTACAGCGTTTGCTTGCTGTAGTGCAGCATTTGTTTTCTGCTGTTCAGCGGTTGCTTGCTGTTGTGCAGCTTGAAGTGCAGCGTTGGATATCATCAATTGTTTTAGGATTTCCTCCATGTTTAGTCACTCTAGGTACTGGCCTTTTAAGTAGTAACTTACTACAGCTGCCCGCTGAAATCCACCATATGTAACCTGGGGGACAGGTAGCAGGTACAAAGCTCCCTGGGATGAGCTGTTTAGTAAGGCACAGATACCAAATCCACTTGAGGTAGTGAAAACAGTGCTGGGTTTATTTGATTTAAATACAAGTCCATATACAGGTGCTGCACAGTCTTCCAGAAAACACATCAAAACAGAAATAAACAAACAAAAGTCCTAGCCGTGTCTCGGCTCTAACTATACCATACACCGTCTCTAACTATCAGGCTGAGCAAGCCTACCGCTTGTCAGCTTCTGTAAAGAGTTTTTAAAGGGTTTTACCAACCTTTTGGCTCCTCACAAACCATCCCTGTTTGTGTGTCCCAGGCAGAGAGCAAAGGCTGTTTGCTCAGGTGAGCTTAAATTAGCCTGGAGAGGAGGACTAAGATCCGAACTGGATCATGTCTCAGAGACCTCTGAATGTATATGAGAGGAGCCTGGGAGATGTATAAACCCCGAACAGGACTTCTCCTGGCTCTCTCTGGGACGCTCTGCTACAATATATATATATATATATATATATATATTATCTATTTTTTTCACTAAAATGGAGTTATCCTTTACAAAAAAGAGACATTCTCTACTACTTCTTTAAAAAATAAAAAATTACGTTTTAGCTAGTTTTGGATACACTTATATTTTCAGAAATATACATCTCATCCCAGGAGGTTTGCAGCAGCTGCTTACTCAATGTTGTGTGCAATGAATACAATACTTAATTAGTAATGTAATTTATTATTTACAAACAATATATGTAATCGGCCCCCGAGGAGCAAAAAAAAGTCATGTAGCCCCTTTCCCTGATTTAATGAGGTTCACAATATAAGCACATGAGGCGTGTAAGCCAAGTCTTCTTCTATCTGCTAATGAGCAACTGAAAATTACCAATAGGATTTGCCCAATCACGACTCTTCATTTATTTGTGTTTTTCTGCGATATCTTGGCTATGGGAGTTCTCCTACAAGATGTAAGTAGATGACGGCTCTGGGTCTTAGACCCTCTTCTGCTCTATTACAGGAAATATATATATCCTTGTGCCACAATGGGGTTGAATTACTAAAGGCAAATAGACTGAAAGCATTGCAACGACCGCCATTTTATTCTCTAGGGTGTTAGTAAAAACATGTATAATGTTTGGGGGTTCTAAGTAATTTTCTAGGGAAAAAAAATGTTTTTACCTTGTAAACAACAAATCTCAGAAAGAAGCTCGGTCCTTAAGTGGCTAGAGACTGGCAATGGAGACCACCCATGGTGCACAGAGCAGAATAGGTCAGGACTGCTGCTGCATTTTTGCTTAAGCAGTCAAGTATATTCTCTCTCTTATATTATTCAATTCTGTTAACTGTAATGTACAATTTCTCAGCTTCACCATATCCCACACTGCATAGCTCCCAACTGTCCCTGATTTTGAGGGACTGTCCCTGATTTTGAGGGACTGTCCCTGATTTTGTACCATGTCCCTCTGTGTGCCTCAAATTAACATACATGTGTTTTTTGCTTCCCTTGCTGTTTTCCAAATCCTGTTTTGTTGACCAATAAAATTTGTAGAAAGTTTGTTTTATGTGTTTGAAGCATAGACACAGAATTCCGGACTCGGCCTTGCCCCCTGGCGCCCGCGTCATTGGATTTGATTGACAGCAGTGGGAGCCAATGGCTGTGCTGCTATCAATCTATCCAATCAAGAGCCGAGGACCACAGGCAAGAGAGGTAGAGCGCATCTCCGGCGTGAGAATGAACGGGCTCAGGTGAGTAAATTAGGGGTGGGGGGCTGCTCAGTGCCAGAAGTTTGTTTTTATCTTAATGCATAGGATGCATTAAGGTGAAATAACACGAGGGTTTACAACCCCTTTAATGCTCTCCTTGCCCGGCCTGTCAGTTTAGGTGGACGGCCATGTCTTGATAGGTTTGCAGTTGTGCCATACTCTTTCCATTTTCGGATGATGGATTGTACAGTGCTCTGTGAAATGTTCAAAGCTTGCAATATTTTTTTTATAATCTAACCCTGCTTTAAACTTCTCGACAACTTTATCCATGACCTGTCTGGTGTGTTCCTTGGCCTACATGGTGCTGTTTTTTCACTAAGGTTCTCTAACAAACCTCTGAGGGTTTCACAGAACAGCTGTATACTGAGATTAACCACTTCATTACCGCCCATAGTCATATGACGCCCACAAGGTGGATCTACCATCCTGGGTGGGCGTCATATGACGTCCTCGCATTCCCGGCCGCCTGGGGGGGCGCGCGCGCGCCCGCGGCATCGCTCGGGACGCGGTGCGAGTGCCCGGCGGCCGCGATGTCCGCCGGGCACCCGCGATTGCCCGTTAAAACAACGGGACCGTGCGGGACCGTGGAGCTGTGTGTGTAAACACACAGCTCCACGTCCTGTCAGTGCAGAGGAGACCGATCATGTGATCCCAGTACGGAGGAACACATGATCAGTCTCCTCCCCTTGAGTCCCCTCCCCCCACAGTTAGAATCACTTCTATTAGGGAACATATTAACCCCTCCAGCGCCCCCTAGAGTTAACCCCTTCCCTGCCAGTCACATTTACACAGTAATCATTGCAATTTTATAGCAACGATCGCTGTGTAAATGTGAATGGTTCCAAAAATGTGTCAAAAGTGTCCGAAGTGTCCGCCGCAATGTCGCAGTCACGAAAAAAAAATCGCAGATCGCCGCCATTACTAGTAAAAAAAAAAAAAAAAAAATTCAATAAATCTATCCCCTATTTTGTAGACGCTATAACTTTTGCGCAAACCGATCAATATACGCCTATTGCGATTTTTTTTACCAAAAATATGTAGAAGAATACGTATCGGCCTAAACTGAGGAAAAATTTTTATTTTTTTTTAAAAATGGGATATTTATTATAGCAAAAAGTAAAAAATATTGTGTTTTTTTTCAAAATTGTCGCTCTTGTTTTGTTTATAGCGCAAAAATAAGAGGTGATCAAATACCACCAAAAGAAAGCTCTATTTGTGGGAAAAAAAGGACGTCAATTTTGTTTGGGTGTAACGTCGCACGACCGCGCAATTGTTAGTTAAAGCGACGCAGTGCCGAATCGCAAAAAGTGCTCTGGTAAGGAAGGGTGTTTAAAAGCCCTGTATTGAAGCGGTTAAATTACACACAGGTGGACTCTTTTCACTAATTATGTGACTTCAAAGGTATTCTATCGGGTTGATTTCTCAGGGGTTGGGCTTTGCCCCTTAGTTCCAGGGAAGGGAACTCTTAAGGCGTCAGCATACCAAGACATTTTGGACAATTTCATGCTCCCAACCTGGTGGGAACTGTTTGGGGATGGCCCCTTCCTGTTCCAACATGACTGCGCACCAGTGCACAAACAAGGTCCAGAAAGACATGGATGAGCGAGTTTGGGGTGGAGGAACTTGACTGACCTGCACAGAGTCCTGACCTCAACCTGATAAAAAACCTTTAAGATGAATTAAAGCCGAGACTACGAGCCACGTCTTCTCGTCCACATCAGTTCCTGACCTCACAAATGCGCTTCTGGAAGAAAGGTCAAACATTCCTATAGACACACTCCTAAACCTTGTGGACGGCCTTCCCAGAAGATTTGAAGCTGTTATAGCTGCAAAGGGCGGGCCAACTCAATATTGAACCCTACAGACTAAGACTGGGATGCCATTAGAGGTCATGTGTGTGTAAAAGCAGGAGTCCCAATACGTTTGGTAATATAGTGTATATGAAAACAAAAAGTGTAAAAAGTTACACCTAAACACTTAACCCCCCCCCCACTTAAGAAAAAAAAAAATTGTCCCCCGGCCTCCACTTACATGCACATATGAATGTCAACAGAAACATCCAGGGCACTTACACACAAAAACATTGATTGATTGTACTACATTTGTTACATAATGTCGCACCTGCCAGGGTAAGATCAATACTTCTAGGGTCAATATTCACAGGTAACTCCAAACCAGTGGTCTCCAAACTGTGGCCCAAGGGCCAGATATGGTCCTTCACTTGCCTTTATTTGGCCCTTGGGGCACTATCCAACCAAATGACACCAATGATGGAGCACTATTTTTCTTATTGATATAAAAAAATTAGGCACTATTCCTCCCATTAAAACCAATGAAGGGGCATTTTCTGCATATGCAATATGAAAAACTCTTGTTTAAAAACCTGATTTAGCTCAACCATCATGCTGTTTTATTGTGTTTATATAGATAGATATCTATAGATATAGATATCTATATAGCTATATAGATATAGATATATCTTTATATATATTATTCATATATTATATATCTTTCTGATTACTGCCAGACCTGTTGAATCAA
This sequence comes from Lithobates sylvaticus, assembly GCA_028564925.1. Taxonomy (NCBI): domain Eukaryota; kingdom Metazoa; phylum Chordata; class Amphibia; order Anura; family Ranidae; genus Lithobates; species Lithobates sylvaticus. The sequence goes on along the minus strand of CM053036.1, from coordinate 213,005,318 downwards.
GAAATCACATAAATAGAAGCTGTCTGACAAAGTGACAAAAACTGATTACAAAAGGCCACACATCATGCCACAATGTAAAAAAAAAATCAAGAACAGAATAGAAACAAAGTAAAGTACATGTATCGGTCTAGGGAGGGTTTCAAAGCCATTTATACAGCTTTGGAACTCCAGTGAACCATGGGGAGAGCCATTATCCACAAATGGAGATAACTTGGAACAGTGGTGAACCTTCCCAAGAGTGGTCGGCCTACAAAAATTACTCCAAGAGCAACGACGACGACTCATCCAGGAGGTCATACAAGAACCCAGAACAACATCTAAAGAACTACAGGCCTCACTTGCCTCAGGTAAGATCAGTGTTCATGATTCAACAATAAGAAAAGAGACTGGGCAAAAATGGTATCCATGGGAGAGTTCCAAGGCCAAAGCCACTGCTGACCAAAAAGAACACAAAGGCTCATCTCACATTTACCAAAAAACATCTTGATTATCCCCAAGACTTTCAGGCAAATATTCTGTGGACTGATGAGACAAGAAGTTTACTTTTTGGAAGGTGTGCATCCCATTACATCTGGCATAAAACGAATACAGCATTTCATAACAAGAACATCATACCAACAGTCAGACATGGTGGTGGTAGCGTGATGGTCTGCGGCTGCTTTGCAGCTTCAGGATGTTGCCGATGTACCATAATTGATAAAAACCCTAAATTCTGAACTCTACCAGAAAATCCCTAAGGAGAATGTCCAGCCATCAGTTCCTGACCTCAAGTGCACATGGGTTATACAGCAGGACAATGATTAGGGATGAGCTCAGTGTTAGATTCAAACTCATGTTCGAATCGAACTCATGTTCGAATCGAACATCGGCCTTTCGCCTTTTCGGCGAACCCAGAACTTTGTGGGTGGTTCGTGCCAAATTCGTGTGACACGAACGGCCCACAATGCACTGCACCTTTGCAGTGCATTGCTGGCTCATGATTGGCCAAGCATGCACTGTGACCCTGCATGCTTGGCCAATCACAGTGCCGTCAGCGAGGAGAGCCATAATTGGCCACAGGCAGGATGCCTGTGGCCAATTATAGCTCAGGGGGGTTAAGTACACACCCCACACTATATAAGGCCTTGTGTAGTGTGTTGCGGCAGTCAGGGAAAGAGCAGGATAGGCAGGGACAGTGTCTTTGTGGCTTGCAAACCTAGCGCTGCTAAAGTGGGTGTTGTGTGCCTCCAGCACAGTATACCCCTGAAGTTACCCTTTTTTACTGGTGTTCTGTAATACAGGTATCTGCAGCATGTACAGTGGGTGTTGTGTGCCTCCTGCACAGTATACACCTGAAGATACCCCTTATTGCTGGTGTTCTGTAATACAGGCATCTGCAGCAGTTAAAGTGGGTGTTGTGTGCCTCCAGCACAGTATACACCTGAAGCTACCCTTTATTACTGGTGTTCTGTAATACAGGCATCTGCAGCATTTACAGTGGGTGTTGTGTGCCTCCTGCACAGTATACACCTGAAGCTACCCCTTATTGCTGGTGTTGTTCTGTTTCTGTAACACAGGCAGGCAGCTGCAGTAATTAGTCGGTGTACTGTGTCATCTGCTCAGTGTGCACCTAAAGCTACCCAATTGCTGGTTTTCCTATCTCTCTGCAGGCCATTACTATGTCTGGAAGGCCAACAAGGAGAGGCAGACAGTCACGAGCAAATAAAAGAGGACAAGCAGGCTCTGTGTCTAGAGACAACAGTGCTGGTCGTGGACGCGGTGCATCGTCCCGTGGCCATGGGACACGCTTGTCCTTATTTTCGGCAGCTGGACGTGTTGAGCCGCATCATGCCCGAAGACTTGGTAGAGTGGATGACCAAGCCCTCCTCATCCTCCTCATCCTCTCTCACCCAGGCTCAGGGTACTGGCAAAGCAGCTGCCAACGCGTCCTCTTCCCTCGTCTCAATGTCATCAGTCACTCCTTCCTTAGACCCACCATGTCCCCCTGAGGAGTCCCCCGAACTGTTTGACCACAGTGTTGGGTACATGCTCCAGGAGGATGCCCAGCGTTTTTAAGGCTCTGATGATGATACCCAGCTAGAGGATGGCAGTAGCGTGAGCGCAGAGAGAGGGGATGCTCAAGGACAGCAATCTGGCAGTCATGTTCCACCAGCTGCAGCATACTGCCAGGTTTGCTCCAGTAATGAAGAGGGAGGGGATGATGAGGTCACTGACTCCACGTGGGTGCCTGATAGGAGAGAGGAGGAGGAGGAGGAGGAGGAGGAGGAAGAGGCACATCTCCAACGAGGCAGGATGCCCTCCGGGGGCCAGCTTAAGGGCATCACACCGACTGAATCACACCGCAGAGCTCCGCCTGTGCAGGGCGCTGCCTCTGCGCATTATTCCAAAAGTTCTTTGGTGTGGGCCTTTTTTGAGACGAGTGCTGCTATTTGCAACATATGTCTCAAGCGTATCTCGCGTGGCCAAAACATCAGCCGCTTGGGCACCACATGGTTGACCAGACATATGTTGACCTGCCATGCAGCTCGTTGGCAAGCGTACCTTAAAGACCCACACCAAAGAACAAAGCAGACCTCTCCTTGCTCCTCATCAGCTGGGATCTCCAACCCCACTATACCTTCACCTTCTGAATACTGCACTGAGATGAATGAAGGTGTAGAATTAGGTGTGTCACAGCCAAGTACTTGAGGGTACTCTGCTAGCAGTACACCGACATCCGATTGTACCAGGCAAATTTCCCTGCCCCAGCTGCTGGACCGTCAAAAGAAGTTCACTCCCAGCCATCCACATGCCCAGCGATTGAATGCTAGCTTGGCTAAATTGCTAGCACTTCAACTGCTGCCTTTTCAGTTGGTAGACTCAGCCCCCTTCCGTGAGTTTGTGCAATGTGCAGTTCCTCAGTGGCAGGTTCCCAAACGCCACTTTTTCTCACGGAAGGCGATTCCGGCTCTCTGGCATGTGGAAGGCAATGTCTTGGCCTCGCTGGACAGGGCGGTCAGCGGTTAGGTGCATATTACCGCTGACTCATGGTCCAGCAGGCATGGACAGGGACGTTACCTATCTTTCATGGCCCATTGGGTCACTCTTTTGGCAGCTGGGAAGGATGCAGGACAAGGTGCAGTAGTGTTGGAGGTTGTTTTTCCACCACCACACCTCCAAAATGCTACTACTGGATGTGACACACCTCTCTTCCCCCCCCCTCCTCTTCTTCTTCCTCCATGGCCTCTTTGAGTGCTTTGTCCTCTGAACCAGCAGTGCTCCGTAGGCATTCAAGGGGCTACGCAAGTACACAGGCAAAAAGATGCCATGCCGTGCTTGCGCTGGTGTGTTTGGGGGACAGGAGCCACACTGGGGCAGAGGTTCTGTCAGCTCTGCAGGGGCAGGCCGAGAGGTGGTTGACGCCACGCCAGCTTAAGCCAGGAATGGTGGTTTGCGACAATGGCACCAACCTCCTCTCCACCCCAGACAGGGACAACTGACCTCACGTCCTTAACCTGGTGGTGCAGCGGTTCTTGGGCAGGTACCCAGGCTTACAGGATGTCCTGAGGCAGGCCAGGAAAGTCTGTGTGCATTTCCGCCGATCATATAATGCCAGTGCTCAGCTGGCTGAGCTGCAAAAGGAGTTGAACCTGCCCAAGAACTGCCTTATATGTGACATGCCCACCAGGTGGAACTCAACGTTGGCCATTCTGCAGCGGATGCACACGCAGCAGAGGGCCATTAATGAGTACCTGTGCGACTAAGGCACCAGGACTGGGTCAGGGGAGCTCATTTTTTTTCACCACGCCAGTGGGGCATGATCAGGGATGCATGCACTGTCCTGTCACCATTTGAGGAGGCCACGAGGATGGTGAGCAGTGACAGAGCATGCATCAGTGACACTGTACCTCTTGTCCACCTGTTGGAGCATACGCTGCGTGGGTTAATGGACAGGGCACTTGAGGCAGAACAGAGCCAGGAAGAGGGGGACTTCCTTGCCTCTCAAGGCCCCCTTTATCCAGACAGTGTTCCTTCTGTCCCACACATCACGCAGGAAGAGGACGAGGAGGAGGAGGAGGATTGTGTCAGCATGGAGGTGGAGCCTGGCACTCAGCATCAGCAGTCTTTTAGGGATGATTTCCAGTCCCAAGAAACCGGTGGACTTGTACGTGGCTGGGAGGAGGTGGCTGCGGATCATGTCGTCCTTAGTGATTCAGAGGACTCCGGACCGAATGCAAAAGCCTGATCCTGAAAAGCCTGCAGAAGGAAACTCGTATTCTTCGGATCAAGGAGAGGGACCATTACTGGCTGGCCACTCTCCTTGATCCATCGTACAAGGGTAAGGTTGCGGACCTTATCTTGCCATCGCAGAGGATGAAACATCTCCGGGAGGCCTTGCAGAAAGGTCTGTGCAACGCGTTCCCAGAGACTGGGAGGTTACAAACTCCTGGTCCTGGACAACGAGTTGCTGAGGCTTCAGTCAGTAACAAAAGGAGCGGAGAAGGTGGCCTTCTGACCGATGCGTTCAGACAATTTTTTAGTCCGCAGCCCCAAGGTATGATCGGTTCCAGCAACCATCGCCAGCTTCTGATTTACATGGTGCTGTATTCAGACTTGGACACTTTTCCCACCGAAAATCCTCTGGCTTACTGGGTCTTGAGGATGGATCACTGCCAGAGCTTGCACAGTATGCAATTGAGCTACTGGCCTGTCCTGCATCCAGCGTTCTTTCGGAACACACATTCAGTGCTGCTGGAGGCTTTGTCACCGATCACAGGGTGCGCCTGTCGAATCGGTTGATCGACTGACCTTCATAAAGATAGCCAGTAGCAGTCTTGGATCACCACCAGCTACCAAGCACCTGAAGCTGATGTAACCGAATATGTTATTTTTAAATGTCACATCCCTTCAAGACTGCCTATGCTGATGCTGAGTGACTGTCCTGTTATGTTGACTGACTATCCTCTTCCTCCTCAATGATCCTGCTGATAGCTTGGAAGAACATTTTTGGTTCTGGGTGCTAAGGCCCAATTTTTCAGCCCCTGTTTAACAGGGGCATGTAATTACAATTTTTTTATGCAATGCTTTGCAGCAGGGCTCATTCCTGCACTCCAACTAGGGTATCTGGGAAAAGTTGCAGTGTCGTGGCACCAGTGCCTAAGGCCCAATTTTTCAGCCCCTGTTTGTTTAACAGGTGCATGTAATTACAATTCCTGATATAATATTTCAAAGCAGGGCCCGTTCCAGCGCTCACCGAGAGCAACTGTGAGGACTTACAGTGTTGTGGCACCAGCACCACCACCAACACCACCAAAGGCCCAGTTTTTCTTCCACTGTTCAACAATGGCATGTAATTACAATTCTTGATATAATGGTTCACAGCAGGGTGCTCCAGCGCCCACCAAGAGTCACTTTGAGGGCTTACAGTGTTAACTTGTGGCAACACCAACACCTTAGGGACAAATTTCTGCAGAGCATATAGGGCAGGCCCCTACTTTCAAACATCCAACTTACAACAGGAGACAACAGGAAGTGAGATGAAAAAAGACGGACGGCCCAAAAAATTATACAGGGGTGATAACCCTTCCCTATATTTTCCAAAAAGCTTAAAAATTGATTTTTTGACTGGAGCTACACTTTAAAAATGTACCAGTTCAAAATTACAATCAGATTCTACTTAACACAACAAACCTACACAGTCCCTGTCTTATTTGCACTGCCTGTATACTGCTGTTCTGAGTATATAGGGCCTGGGGGCCCCACGCCTTTCCTTTTTTTAATTTGGGTACAGGGTTCCCCTTAATATCCGTACAAGACCCAAAGGGGCTGGTAATTAGCAGGGGGGGGCTACCCATGCCATTTTTTTCAATGATCTTCATCCATATTGCCGGAAACCAGACATTACATTAAAACCGCAAGCAGTTTTAAATTACTTTTTTTCCGTTAAATGTCGTTTTGTGCAGGGACTGTTATAAACACGGCAAACACGTGCCACTTCACAGGCATACTATAGACACCCCACAGGCACGATATTTAAAGGAATATTTCACTTTTTTTTTTACTTTAATCGTCATTAACCGCTTAAGCCCCGGACCAATTTGCAGCCAAGGGACCAGGCCCCTTTTTGCGATTCGGCACTGCATCGCTCTAACTGACAATTGCGCAGTCGTGCGACATGGCTCCCAAACAAATTGGCGTCCTTTTTTTTCTCACAAATAGACCTTTCTTTTGGTGGTATTTGATCGCCCCTGCAGTTTTTATTTTTTGCGCTATAAACAAAAATAGAGCGACAATTTTGAAAAAAATGCAATATTTTTTACTTTTTGCTATAATAAATATCCCAAAAAAATATATAAAAAAACATTATTTTCCTCAGTTTAGGCTGATACGTATTCTTCTACCTATTTTTGGTAAAACAAATTGCAATTAGCGATTATTGATTGGTTTGCGCACAAGTTATAGCGTTTACAAAATTGGGGATAGTTTTTATAGCATTTTTATTAATATTTTTTTTTTACTAGTAATGGCGGCGATCAGCGATTTTTATTGTGACTGCGACATTATGGCCGACACATTGGACATTTTTGACACATTTTTGGGACCATTGTCATTTATACAGAAATCAGTGCTATTTAAATGCACTGATTCCTATGTAAATGACACTGGCAGTGAAGGAGTTAACCACTAGGGGGCGGGGAGGGGCTAAGTGTGACGTGTCAGGACCGGGTCGCGAGCGCTCCGCCGGCGGCGCGCGCGCTACCCAAGGCTGGGCTCCTAAAGGGCCACGTACAGGTACGTAATTGTGCCCAGCCGTGCCATTCTAGCGACGTATATCAGCGTGAGGCGGTCCTTAAGTGGTTAAAATCAGTGCTCCCGAAAAAACAGCAGTTTTTAAAAAATAATTTTGCACTGATCCATGTCCCCTGTGGCAGGAGCCAGGTCCCCAAACCCTTTTTAGGACAATATCTTGCATATTAGCGTTTAAAATTAGCACTTTTGATTTCGAACATTCGAGTCCCATAGACTTTAATGGGGTTCTAAAGTTTGCGCAAACTTTCAGTCCGTTCGAAGGTACTGGTGCGAACCGAACCGGGGGGTGTGCATCCCTAACAATGATCCAAAACACAACAGCAAGTCCACCTCCAAATGGTTCAAACAAAGCAAAATGTAGGTTTTGGAGCGGCCTAGTCAAAGCCAGGACTTAAATCCAATTGAGATGCTGTATCATGACCTTACACAGGCAGTTCATGCTGGAAAACGCTCAAATGTGGCTGAATTTAAACAATTCTGCAAAGAATAGTGGGCCAAAATTGCTCCGCAGCAATGTGAAAGACTCATCCGTTGATTGCAGTTGTTTCCGCCAAGGGTGGCACAACCAGTTATTAGGTTTAGAGGGCAATTACTTTTTTACATAAAGCCAGGCAGGTTTGGACAGATTATTTGCCTTAATAAATGAAACCATCATTTAAAAACTGCATTTTGTATTTACCCGGGTTATCTTTGTGTAATAATAACATTTGTTTGACGATCATTTAGAGTCCATTCACACTGGGGCAACACGACTTCCAGAGCGACTTTGGGATTCAACTTGGACACGACTCGAGTATGAATCACATCGCGACTTGGGGCGACTTCAACACGACTTGGGGCGACGTAAAACACGACTTTAAGTCGCCCCCAGGCCAGGCGACTTTGGCCGTGGCCAATCACAGAATAATCAGCTCTCGAGGGGGAACTCCACGCCAAATTTTAAATAAAAAAATGGCATAGGTTCCCCTCCAAGTTCATACCAGGCCCTTAGGTCTGGTATGGATTTTAAGGGGAACCCCCTATGCCAAAAAAACAGTGTGGGGGTCCCCCAAAATCCATACCAGACCCTTATGTAAGCACGCAGCCCGTCCGGTCGGGAAAGAGGGTGGGGACGAGCGAGCGCCCCCCCCCCCGAACCATACCAGGCCGCATGCCCTCAACATGGGGGGGTGGGTGCTTTGGGGAAGGAGGCGCCCTGCGGCCCCCCCACCCCAAAGTACCTTGTCCCCATGTTGATGAAGACAAGGGCATCTTCCCGACAACCCTGGCCATTGGTTGTCAGGGTCTGCGGGCGGGGGGCTTGTCGGAATCTGGGAGCCCCCTTTAATAAGGGGGCCCCCAGATCCTGGCCCCCCACCCAATGTGAATGAGTATGGGGTACATCGTACTATGCCTATATAAGTCGTTGCGCACCTCGCACACGGCATTACAGCGGGAGAGAGCTTCGTGTCAACATTGGAAGAAGAGAGAAGAGGGAAGAAGGACGGAGAAGACCGGGCCAACGCTAGTAAAAGAGCTGGAAGAAGATAGCGGAGGAGCCCAGCAGAAGAACTGGAGAACGGGAGAAGAACCAGAGGCCGGGAGAAGAGGCCGGAGAGAGCAGTTGAGTCGGAAGAGACCCCCGGAGCTGCCTAATAAATTACTTTAAAAACCTGTCTAGTGTGTTTTTTTTTATTGACACTTTTTTTCCTTCAGGTGAATGGGTAGAGGTACAATGTACCCCATACTCATTCACATAGGGTGGGGGGCCAGAATCTGGGGGCCCCCTTATTAAAGGGGGCTCCCGGATTCCGATAAGCCCCCCCGCCCGCAGGCCCCCTACAACCAACGACCAGGGTTGTCGGAAGAGGCCCTTGTCCTCATCAACACGGGGACAAGGTGCTTTGGGGTGGGGGGCCGCCCTTCCCCAAAGCACCCACCCCCCATGTTGAGGGCATGCGGCCTGGTGCGGTTCAGGAGGGGGTGGGTGCTCGCTCGTCCCCACCCCCTTTCCTGACCGGCCGAGCTGCATGCTCGCATAGGGGTCTAGTATGGATTTTGGGGGGACCCCCACGCAGTTTTTTTTGGCAATATAATACCAGACCTAAGGGCCTGGTTTTCCCTTGGAGGGGAACCCATGCCGGTTTTTATTATTAGTGAGGCAACATTGTTGCTTCAATATAGATGGAGATCCGACTTGGAGGCGACTTCCATTGAATTCTATGGGTACAAGTCGCCTAGAAGTCGGATTGAAGTAGTACAGGAACCTTTTCTGAAGTCGGAGCGACTGGATTCCCCTCCAAGAGCATACCAGGCTCTTAGGTCTGGTATGGATTTTAAGGGGTACCCCCTACATTGAAAAAACTGCATGGGGTCCCCCCAAAATCCATACCAGACCCTTATCCGAGCACGCAGCCCGTCCGGTCAGGAAAGGGGGTGGAGACGAGCGAGTGCCCCGCCTCCTGAACCGTACCAAGCCGCATGTCCTCAACATGGGGGGGGGGTGGGTGCTTTTGATTTTTTCATGTAGCCCGACTTGAGGTGACTAGGGGCGTGAATGGACTCTCAAGTGTGACAAATATGCAAAAAAATTAAAAATCAGAAAGGGGGCAAATACTTTTTCACAGCATTGTATTTTACCCACTAAGGATGCTTTCAAGATGGGGAAACTTCATATCAGATGATTCTCATATGGTCTAAAGAATGTCCCATGGACAGCAGCTTCTGATAAGTATTTCACCTCATGCCAATGGATTTATGATCTCTGGATGTGGAATACATGTGTCTGCAAGAAACTGCACACATACTTTTCAGTAACCTTGCGCTGAGCATGGACTATTATTAGGCCTGTGCTGTCAGACTTCCAAGCTGGGATTTAACTTGGCAGAGTGAGAGATTTTTCAAGGCTCAACAAAGCTAATAAAGGGTCTGGAGGATATTAGTTACGAGGAAAGGTTGCGACTCTGAGAAGAAGCAGTCAACTACACAAAGGGAGAGCTCAACCGTGCATGTAGCTTTAATGCCACAATGCCCCAACTGCCTTAAACTGATTGTCTGGAGCCTCAAAATCAGCTTGATTTTGGTCTCGGTCCTGTAATAGATTCCTCCCCATCTCCATACAGAATGAAACATAAGGCCCATGTACTATGAAATAAATGTACCTATTTTACCACTTGCTTACTGGGCATTTATAGTATACCCCCTTCCTGCCCAGGCCAATTTCCAGCTTTCATCACTCTCACACTTTGAATGACAATTGCGTGAAATACAGTACCCATATGAATTTTTTATAATTTTTTTCACACAAATAGAGATTTATTTTGGTGGTATTTAATAGACATGTGCACAATGAAATATTTTGTTTCGGAATTTCGTTTTCGTCCGAAAAATACATTTATTTAGTTACTCTCGAAATTCGTTTTTATTTATTTTTTTTTGTTAAAAAATGCATTTGTCCGAAAATCCGAAAAAAATTAAGGTCATTGAAGGCTCATGGCACTGATCAGGAGGCACTGATGAGGCTGCACTGATGGGTGGCACTGATAGGAGGCACTGGTGGGCACTGATCAGGAGGCACTGATAATGAGGCACTGATTGGCAGCACTGATGGGCACTGATAGATGGCACTGGTGGGCACGAATTTGCAGCACTGAAGGGCACTGATTAGCAGCACTGGTTGGCACTTAGAGGACCGATGTCCCGCTAAAAGAAGCCAGTTACCGGCTTTATTCTTTTCTTCACGCTGACAGCTGATCACGTGGTAAAGTGCCTGCTGCGATTGCCCCTGCTCTGTGATGATCTGAGTCGGAAGATCGCGAGAACAGGAGGACATACATGGACACCCTCCCAGCATTTTAGGTCTGCTCTGTAGCCGTCTTTCGGCTATAGCATGAACGTCAAGTGGTTAAACAAAACAAGATAAAAAGTTAATGTATTCATGTTCATCTTGATCTTGTGTAGGTGAATGCAGAAGTTCCTCGTGCTGTGGATTCCACTAACGTCTCTACAAAATTGGTGACAGAGTTTATCATCTATGGCTTTCCGAGTCTTCAAAATCTCAATACTCTCCTTTTCTGTGTTTTTCTCTTTATCTACCTTTTCACTGTCACTGGAAATGGCATCATATTTCTCCTCATTATTCTGGACCAAAAACTTCACACTCCAATGTATTTCTTTGTCAGCAACCTCTCGTTCTTGGACATGAGTTCAACCACCATGACCATCCCCAAGATGCTTGCCAAGTTCTCAGTGCACAATGATGTCATCTCTTTTGTTGGCTGCTTCCTCCAGATGTATTTCTTTGTCGTTTGTCAAGCGGCTGCATGTTTTCTCCTGGCTGCCATGGCCTATGATCGCTATGTGGCCATTTGTTCTCCACTCCATTATCATAACATCATGGTCAGACATGTATATATCAGTCTAGCTATGACATCATGGATATTGGGCTTTGCAAGTCCAGTTGCAATGATCATACTGTCTATTAGGTTGCCTTTTTGTGGCCCAAATATCATTCACCATTATTACTGTGATCACCCACCATTGCTTCAGTTAGCTTGTGCCGACACCTCGCTCAATGTGACAGTAGGTTCCTCTCTTAGTGCCGTTATACTTTTGTCAAGCTTCTCTATAATTGTGATGTCTTATGTTCTAATTATCAGGTCTGTGCTCAAGATAACATCAGCCAAAGGACGTAGGAAAACATTTTCCACCTGTGGTTCCCATTTTGTGGTGGTGAATATGTTCTTCCTGCCTTTGATCTTCATGTATGTTCGGCCAACTGCTTCTTACTCAGCTGACGTTGACTCCCTACTGGCTATGTTCTACACGGTATTGACACCTATGCTAAACCCAGTTGTATATAGCTTACGGAATAAAGATATTAAGGATGCATATAAAAAAAAAGTATGTTGTATCTAAATTATATGTCAAAAAAATCAAGTCAAAACAATTGAAGTACCGTATATGTTTCCTAAGATTTTGTTTGTTCATATTAATGTTCATGTAAGCAATATTTCAAGCAGACTCTTTAGTTTGGTGAGATATTTCTAGGCAGTAATAAAGATAATACTAAACAAAGATAAGGGTCCCTCCCTATACCACTAGCCAGTGAACTCTGCATATACCGTATTTATCGGCGTATAACACACACTTTTTTCCCCTTAAAATCAGGGGAAAATCGTGGGTGCGTGTTATACGCCGATCCCCGCCGATCTCCCGCTGATTTTTTTTTTGAGGGGAGCGAGCGGAGCCGATATACCGAAAGCCGCGTGTATTTTCGGCTAGTCTCTGCTCCTCTCGCAGTCCCGCCCACCTCCACTGATTGCGAGAGGAGCCGAGCGCCGACAACATAAAGAAATCCGAGTTGGCTATTTTCGGCTCCTCTCGCAGTCCCGCCCCTGACTGCAAGCAGAGCCGAGACTAGCCGAACTCGGATTTCTGTATGTTGTCGGCGCTCGGCTCCTCTCGCAATCAGTGGAGGTGTGCGGGACTGCGAGAGGAGCCGGCCCGAGACTAGCCGAAAATACACGCGGCTTTCGGTATGTTTTCACGGGGCGCTCGTCCTCTCCACTCGGCGCCAATTTTAAATCAAGGCTGCACTGGGCAAGGCTGCAAAGGCACTGGGCAAGGCTGCACTGGGCAAGGCTGCAAAAGCACTGGGCAAGGCTGCACTGGGCAAGGCTGCAAAGGCACTAGGCAAGGCTGCACTGGGCAAGGCTGCAAAGACACTGGGCAAGGCTGCACTGAGCAAGGTTGCAATGATGGACAAGGCTGCAGATGGACACTGGACAAGGCTGCAATGATGGGCATTTAAATGTAAGTTTTTTTCCTTAAACTTTCCTCCTAAAAGCTTTTTTCCTTAATATTCCCTCCTAAACTTGGGGTGCATGTTATACGCCGGAGCGTGTTATACGCCGATAAATACGGTAGATGAAAAAAGTATATATGATGGGATTTTTAGGGTGCTATTCCACAATCAAGAATAATATATAAACAACAGTGTTTTATTTGTACAAAAGTTAAAACCCATAAACATATAGACAAATTACATATATATAGTTTGAACAGTGTCTTGTTACATAGTATTGAATCCCAGACGCACTTATATCTTCTACATGTTTCGCCAAAGTGGCTTCTTCAGGAAGTATTTAAGTGCGAACAATATAACAGGGCTCCCAAAAGATTACACCCAGATGGAATCAAGGGCCAGAGATGGAGGGGGGGGGGGACGCATCCCAAAGAGTCAAAGGGTGCAAAGGACCACCCAGAAGCTCAAACGCAGGACCCCAATTCCCCCGCACCCACATTTTGGGTCAATCGCAAAAGGGGCACAATGACACAAGGCAACATTCAATTAAAATCAAATTGGTAATAAAAGTGCCTGGAGAGATAAAACACACCAAATTGGATGTGGTCAGATCATCCGCTGATACTGAAGTCCAAATATGGATCTGTCTGGATAAAAAACTTTGCTATCTCAACGTGGAGATGTTTCCCAGGCTCCCCTTATGGAATAAAGAAATTTAGAAAAAAAGTATGCTGTACCTAAATTGTATGTAAATAAAATAAAGTAAAAAAAATTGAAGTATATGTTTCCTAACTTAACCCTAAGTTCTAAGATTTTGTTGACTGGCGTTGGACCCTGAATCCACATGTTGGATGCTCAATTGAAGTATAAATGGTTTGGAGGCCACAAGACCACTCATCACTATTTTTTGAGTGTGCTCTCCTGAGATTTGGTGAGAGGTACAAGAATCCCCTCTCTCAAGCCGGTGATGAGTGGGGTCATGATCCTCTCTCCCCCGGGAGATCTCAACACCGGAACAGCAGTGGCTATCCTCTTCCCTTAAGAAGAGTCCTGAAAGTCCCTTGATGCTCTCTTGGACACGCTGGGTGGTCTTCTGCGCACATATAGCATCTCTCTGCAGCTCAGCTAAGCCTCTCATCCATGGCTCTCTTCTGGTCATGGGTGGACTTGCTGGGAAATACAGCACACTGCCATCTGCCTTAGAACGTAGTAGCATATAATGTTGCATGGAATTGCTTTGCATATGCAGAGTGACCCCATGATAAGAGCTGTACTATTGGTTGAAAGCTTTTTAAGTGAATAGGAATACCTTCAATTAAATTTATTATACAGTACATATGGCCCTTTTATTTTTTCTATTTGCTGTATTAAGTGAAGGAATAAGTATACACGCTGAGTTTTGGTATTTGAGTTAGATATAGAGGAAGGGGCAGCTGTGGTTTTAGTGTTGCAACACTTTCAGTTATATATTTTATACTCTTAGGCCTTGTACACACGGTTGGACATTCCGACCACTAAATCCGTCTGATTTTTTCCAACAGATTTTGGCCGAAACTTGTCTTGCATACACATGGTCGCACAAAGTTGTCGGAAAATCCGATCGTTCAGAACGAGGTGACGTAAAAAAATGTACGATGGGACTACGTTGAGGCCAGTAGCCAATTGCTTTCGTCTCCAAATTTTTTCTGAGCATGCGTGACACTTTGTGCGTCGGAATTCTCGACACATGATCGGATTTTGTTGTTGGAAAATTTTAGATCCAGCTTTCAAACTTTTTCCGTCGGAAATTCTGACGGAAAAAGTCCAAAGAGCCCACACATGATTGGAATTTCCGACAACATAATCCGATCAGACTTTTTCCGTTGGAATTTCCGACCATGTGTACAAGGCATAACAGTGTGCAAATATATTTATTTGGACAGTATAAGCCTCCCCACCCACTGCTGGACTCTATTGTTCCCCAATCTCTTACTGTGCACTATTGTTTACTTCCCTATGACCTATTATTTTCCCCATCACTCACTGGGACCTATTGTTCTCCCCCAAAGCCCTCTTGCACACAAGTTACTAGGTATGCACCAATACCATTTTTTAACACCGGATATACAAGTACCGGTACTTTTTAAAATTGCTCAGCGATACCAATTACCGATACCTATTACCTAGGAAGAGACGGGAATTCACCTGGCAGAAGTGGCAGCTGGCAGGAGGGGAGGAGAAGGCAGGGAAAGCACCTGTCAGAAGTGACAGCTGGCAGGAGGGGAGGAGGACGAGGGGAATGCACCCCGGCAAAAAATACAGCTGTCAGGAGGGGAGAAAGAGGCAGGTAAGGCACCCGACAGAAGTAACAGTTGGCATGAGAGGAGGAGGCTGGAAGGGGAATCCCGCTGATAGCTAAAATGTCATCAGTTGTTAACGATGCGGTGACCCCTCTCCTTAACAACTGATAATTCCTGGAATTCTTTTACTTACATTTCAGCTGTCAGATTGGGGAATCCCGCTGACAGTTGAAAGAACCGAAGGTATTGATTTATAGTAACTAAGCATTTTTACGAGTACTGATACTCATGCAAATGCGTAGTATTGGCACCGGTATCAGTATTGGTGCAACCCTACTAATTATCCCCCCCCCATCCCTGGCCAGTATTGTTTCCCCTCCACTGCCACTGCGCACTTATGTTCCCCTCGCTGAGCACCAGTGTTCCCCCAACCCTCTGCTTTGATTAAAATTTTTAATATACAGGATTGGTGTCCAAAAATTTAGTGAACAGTTTTCTTTAGGAATTTGGTGTTACAGTAGTGTGAAATGAAGGCCAAATGCTTAATGCATATGACGTGCTCAGCAGAGATTTTTTAGATCCCGTGTGTAAAAAACTCAAGTCGGGACATAGAAGGGAGCGGACGCATTGCTGAAGAGCTCCACCGCTCTCCCCTTAATCCATCGCCATCCAGCAAAAACAAAGACCTGGTGAGCCTCCAAAATCTCCCCACCCCACAGAGCCCCTTCCACCCTAGCCCCAGGGAAGATTGTGGATCCCGATCTGACAGCAACCTGTCAGAGCGCGGCCTACTCACAGCGGAGACCCGGTGCCATCTTGAGGCCTGTAAGGCCTCCGACATCCCCGGGCTCGAGTGCCACGATCGGCAAAGCACATCGCAACAAAATCACCCATATCGGTGGGGGCTGTCCCCGGAAGAGGTCGGAGCTGAGTGGGGACCCAAACGAACGCCGGGAGGTCCAAGGCAGTGGATCCCCGGACACCCGCGGCCTGGGGCCATCTTGAGGCCTGTGAAGCCTCCAACACCTCCGGGCTCGAGTGCCGCAATCGGCGGTGTGGGGGATGACCAATCCACCTATATTTGTGACGGCTGTCACCAGGAGGTGGCTGGACTGTTTGGAGATCCCGGGGGCTACCGGAAGAACCGTGGGGGCTACTCTCAGATGCCCACAACCTGCAGCCATCTTGTGGCCTGCTGTGCAGGGTACATCCTCCACATCCAGGTACTTTACCACAGTGACATTATATTGCCTCCCCTGTGCCCCCATCCTTACAGGAACTGTGTCCTGAGGCGAGCCCTGACCCTACACAGCCTTATCACCACTGTGCCCTCTGGCTTGCTCCCTGAGACCTGGTGCCTACCTGCTGCCTCTTGCTGGGCATAGGGTCTCCTCCTGGGTGCAGAACACACTGCGGATGGGCCCTCCTCCCGCCCTAAGACCCGTTACACTTTAAAGAAAGACTTTTTGTGCGGCCTCTGAACATGGCGGGCATGTAACCTCAGAGGTCCGTCCCCTGCCGCGCTCCCAAGACTCCTGCTGACTGTTCCGAAGCTTTACTAGCCACAGGAGTCACCTCCTCATCCTCTCACAGCGACCGTGCACCCCATGGGTAAAATCGGAGACCAAAGGAAGAATTACGCCGCAGTGTTCACTTCCCAGACCTCCTCCACCATGGATCGCTACATGAATAAACCCGCATCCTCAACCTTGAGTGGCAGAAGAGACGCACAAGACACACGAGAACATCTTGAGTCTGAAACGGTACTTTATTTGACAATACACCCACTCCAACACAGGGGTCACCTGCCCTGTTTACAGCAGACATTCTAGAGACCAAACTGCAATCCCTGCTCCAAGCCATTACCCACAACATTGCTCAGGAAGTGGGGAAACTTGCTAAAGAGCTGAGGGGTGAAATAGACCAGCTGGGGGATCGCACAGACACCCTTAAGAATAAGTTCGATGAGCTAGTGCAATATGTCCAAGTTTTGGAGGAAGACAACGCCGCCATTAAACACTCAGTTATCCAGCTTCAAGCACAACAAGAAGACCTTGAAAATAGGGAATGCAGGCAGAATCTACGGATCAGAGGCATTCCTGAAAAAATAGAAGACAGAGACCTTCGTTCCTATCTCCTGAGTTGTTCAATGTAGTAGCCCCCAACATCCCTGACATTGACTGGCGTTTATACTGGGCTCATAGATCTTTTGCCCCTAAACCTCTGGCTGGATCCAATCCAAGAGATGTGGTGGTCAGATTCCACTACTACGACAGCAAAGAAGCTTTAACTATCGCCACCCGTAATCAATCCAGGCTTGACTTCAAGGGGTCCAGGATCCAGATCTTCAATGACCTTTCACCTATCACCCTGGCAAGACGAAGAAACCTTCGCCCGCTGACACTCCACCTCCAGACCCACAAGGTCTCATACCGATGGGGATTCCCCTTTCGCCTCTCTGCGTCCCGGGGTGGCATACAATACTCCCTCCGTGACCTCCAGGAAAGTGATGCTTTTTTATGCAACCTGGGCCTACCGCCTCTCCCTGATGAGGATCCAATGCCGCTTCCCACCACTCCTAAACCACCAGGAATCCCGGGTCGCATCTGGACCCCAGTGAGACAGAAGCCACCCAAAACTACCTTCACTCCTCAGAGGCGACCATCTTCCAGACCCCCAACCTGAGGAACTTCTTACTTAGCTACGGCTGTGTATGGTACCTATGTTTGGCCTTCTGATGTTCTTGTTTGGCCGATTGCCCCCTAGTGGGCCTACCCATCCACCCCCTTAGCCATGGGGTGCACCAACTGTTGTTTTTTTTTTTATGTCACCCTGGGTCAATAGTTCCACATTTTCCAAGGTTCAAAAAAAGAAAAAGGAAAAAATGTTATTTTTATTTTTTCTTCATGACCCAGGCCTTCTGCTCCGGAGGACGGAGGGGACACTATGGCCCCCCATCTTTGGTGATCCTCATGCTTCCCTCCCCAGCCCAAGGCTCGGGCCTGGGCTTCCTGGAGGCTTCTGCCCTTCCAGGTTTCTCTTCCGATGACTTATGGATTCTCACTTGCTTCTTCTTTTTTCTTTTTTTTTTCTTACTATCTCTTTCTGTTCTTATCTCAATCTTTGTCCTCATTTTCATTCTTACTGGAATTTTTTCACTGTTTTTCCTCTGGTCTTTTTTTCTGACCAGAGACGTTTATATCTCATTGATTGTAAATGTTTAGGTTACTATTTTGCTAATGCCCTATATAGGGTCAGGTTACTTTCTACTTTTTATATCTACCTTATTATCCTTGCACCATGGATTCCCTTACCCAACACATACTATGCTTCTTTTCATACGCTTATTTACCAGGTTAAGCTGTTATGGCGCTGAAATTTTTCACTTGTAATGTAAAAGGTTTAAACTCTGTTCAGAAGAGATGGTTAGCTCTGAAAGAGTTTAAGGCTTCTAAAGCTGATGTAATCCTAGTCCAGGAGACCCATTTCTGCCCTGGTGGCTCTCTCAAATTTGCTAGTAAACATTTCCCGATATCTTATATGGCCTCTGACCCGTCTGGTAAAGCAGGCGTGGCGGTCCTAATTAATCGCTCCCGTCCCTTAAGAAATCAAATCCTCCTACTTGGACCCCCATGGCAGATTTATTATCCTGGACTGCATGTTTCTCTCCCAATCCCTTACGATAGTTAATGTTTATGCTCCCAACTCTGGACAGGTTCACTTCCTTACCACCATGTTTGCCACCTTAGACAAGTTTTCTCAACCCTTCATAGTGATCGGCGGGGATTTTAATATGACCATGTCCCCCAGTAAAGACATGCATGTACTGTTCCCGTCTAAAACCCCATCTAACTCTGACCGTCTTTCCAAATCATTTCGCAAACTTATTAGAGCCAAAAACCTTTTAGACATCTGGAGGATTAAACACCCCACACACAAACAATTTACATTTTACTCTCACCCTCACAAACTTTATTCCAGATTAGATCATTTCTTTATTTCCTCGCCCCTTGTGATGTCCACAGTCTCGTCTGAAATTAATCCTGTCTCCTGGTCAGATCACTCCTCAGTGCACCTAGATATTGCCCTGTCCTCCGCATCCCCTAGAACCTGTCATTGGCGCCTCAAGAAACCCTCCTCCGAAATCCCTGAAACTAAAGAACATTTATCCAATAGCCTTGCTGAGTATTTCAAGCTTAATGTTGATATGGTCTCTGAGCCCTCCACCCTGTGGGAAGCCCATAAAGCAGTCTTTAGGGGACACTGCATTGCCACAGGCTCTTGCCTGAAAAAGACGCAGCCCTCCAACGCTCCTCTACTCTCTCCAAACTCTGTAAAGCCGAGAGAATATTACTTTCCTCCCCACGGTGGCTGGGCTCCATGCCGTTATCTCTCTACGCAATCAACTTAGATCACTTGACATGAAAAAAATTTATAAATCCCTTCTGTGGTCCAAACAGAAATTCTATGAATACTCAAATAAGCCCCATAGGATGCTAGTAAACAAACTGAAACCCCGCCCCTTCCACTCAACCCCAGATTTTCTCAAACAACCTGATGGTACTCTCACCTACTGCCCTCTCACAATGTTTAAAGTTTTCGGGGGAATTCTATCGCAAACTATACAACTGCCTGCAGACAGACCCCCACTACAACTTCACACAAGAGAAATTTGACTCTTTCTTTGACTCCTTACATCTACCCAAACTCTCTCCTGACCATCTTCTATCTTTGAACTCGACAGTCACTCCTGAGGAACTGACGGACGTAGTGAAAAATCTCCCTACCCAAAAATCCCCTGGCCCAGATGGCTTACCATATTCCTATTATAAAACCTTCCTACCAATCTTGAGCCCACATTTGATCTCCCTATTCTCCTCCCTATTTAAGGGCACCGAACCCCACCCTCAATTCCTCCATGCCCATATTTCCGTGATCCCCAAACCTGGTAAAGCTCCCTCCCTCCCAGACAACTATAGGCCCATTGCACTACTCAATTGAGATTACAAAATATTTACAAAGATCCTAGCTAACCGATTATCCCACCTTATACCAAGACTAATACATAAAGATCAGGTAGGCTTTGTGACAGCCAGACACGCAGGCGATAACACAAGACGCACCATAGACCTCGTTGACCTATTAAATAAAACAACACGACCAGCTCTGCTACTGAGCCTGGATGCACAAAAAGCATTTGATAGGCTCAGTTGGCCTTTATGTTTGCCACACTCTCCAATTATGGTTTCAAAGGCCCCTTCATAGCCGCACTACATGCTCTATATTCCCGACCCTCCTCCCAAGTTCAACTATCCTCATACTTATCACCATCCTTCTCTCTGAGTAATGGCACCAGGCAGGGATGTCCGCTATCCCCCCTACTTTTCATTCTCTGCCTGGAACCCCTGGCTGCCGCCATTCGTATTCACCCTGATATCCGCGGGGTCTCTCTACGTCAAAACGAATACAAACTGTCCTTATTCGCAGACGACATTCTGCTGACCTTGACCAGACCCCACATTTCCCTCCCAAACCTTCATGCCCTGCTTAAGGAATTTAGCTTTCTCTCAGGATATAAGATCAACACAAACAAAACGGAAGCTCTGCCCATACTCATCTCACCCTCAGATCTCACTGCTCTACAACAAAATGACCCCTATCATTGGTGCACGAACTCCCTCAAATACTTAGGAAATAACCTAACCTCCTCATAATTAAACCTTTACCAGGCTAACTTCCCCCCACTATTCTGAGACATTGACCGACTCTTGCGTCAATGGGACACATATCCCATCTCTCTCTTGGGTCGCATCAATGTCCTGAAGATGTCTGTCCTGCTGAGACTTCTCTATCTATTTGAAACCCTACCGATTCCCGTCCCAATGTCACAACTTAAAGCTACCCAGAGGTCATTCCTCAACTTTATCTGGCACTATAAAGCTCATCGAATAGCTAGCTCTGTCTTACTTGCCCCTAGATCCAGAGGCAGGTTGGGAGCCCCAGACCTCCTCAAATATTATTTTGCTACCCATCTAAAACCGATCATAGTTTGGTCACATAGAATGGCATCCAGTGTCTGGTCGGAAATTGAAATAAGCATTACTAGCCCAGTTCACCCCTGCTCCATGATTTGGTCGAATCTAGAGACCTCCATAACCCTACTTAGAAACTTATGCTTACACCCGTAGATTTTCACTCTTTCCATATGGAAGAAATGCTCTCATCAGTTCTCCCTCTCATCCCCATGCCCACCCCTGTTAAATGTGTTGTTTAACCCTGACATACCTGACAGTTTGTCCTATATCCGAATGCTCCCATGGTCACAGGCTGGAATCTTCCGGCTCCGGAATATCGTACACCCACTCACTTCTGTCCTTCGATGAACTTCAATGGAAATACCAAGTTCCCAAACATCTATTCTATTCCTATCTCCAAATCAAACATTATTTCAGCTCCAAATCCCCCACCCTCACCTTAAATAGACCCACCCCATTCAAAATCTTATGTGCCCAGGGCCCATATCAAACCCATCTTATTTCAGAAATTTACAAATATCTACATGAGTTCCCTCCACTCACCGCCACACATCACTCCTACATGCAGAAATGGTCCCAGATCCTTAAACAACCCATCCCTATCCCTCAATGGAAGAAAATATTGGAATCTGCTTCTAAATCTTCTCGCTGCGTAGAACAGAGGGAGACGACCTATAAGATTTTACTATTTTGGTACAGAACTCCGGAGGTTCTACACAGATATGATCCCGGGGTTCCCTGGGTGTGTTGGAGGTGCCGGGGTGACATTGGCTCCCACTTTCATATCTTTTGGGAATGTCCCACTATTCAAACCTTTTGGTCCTCTATACATACGTACTTACAAAATCTTCTTGAAACCAACCTTCCTTTAAATCCAATCCAATTTCTTCTAGGTTTGCCTTTCTCCGGCATCTCCAAATATACTCAAAAATTAGCTGGCTTTATCCTTTTGGCAGCAAAACAAGCCATACCCTTGAGATGGTTGTCCTCTTCCCCACCCACTCTCTCAAAAGTCCTGCAAATATTGGAGCAGATCCGCAGAATGGAACACCTCACTGCTACTATCCATGATACACTCCCTCAATTTTCAAAGATTTGGGACCTGTGGGAGCACTCACAACTCAACGCTGGGACTCTCCCATTACTTTCCAATAACATAGGACCTTCTTAAATATGTGTGTAGAATGTCTTACTACCTCGACTCCGCTAACATATTCCCTTACAGTTTCCATGGTGCGCCCCCTCCCTTCCCCTCCTTTATGTGGGAATTCCATGGAGCGCCTCTATCTGGAATAGGCGCCCGTGAGACCCCACTAACCCTAGACCCAATGAGCAACAACTTCCAAGGTGTGATATACCAGTACACTTGAATTGCCCACTCCTTGGGTCCCCCCCCAATCCCGCCCCCTCTCTTTTTCTTTGCCTCCCTCCTCTGACCTACAGAACGCCTATATTTTAAACTTGCAAAATTTGCAGCAATGTAACCTTACCTTTAAGGCCCTGGCCTATGTTTGATACTATTTGAATGAATGTACTTATTTTGTACTAACAATTGTTTGAAGTTGACTTCTCTTCTGTATTTTTGAAATCCTTTAATAAAAAATACAATTTAAAAAAAAAAAAAAATACTCAAGTCTGCAAGACTCTCACAGCCCCCAAATTTGTATCCAGAAGAAAGCAAAACAATCACTGCAACTGACATCACTTCTCACTTCAAGGAAACTTCTGCTAACTTTGTGTAGCACTTGTGGAGCTGGATATTTATTGCAACAATGCCTAAAAAAATTGTCATTCAAAGAATGGAAAATGGCAATAAACACCTCAACAAGTATGTGAAACAGTTACAAAATAACATACAGTATACACCTGGTAATAAACAAACAGACCAGTGACTAATCTCTTATCCCTATACTATTGGAGGTGCTGTCTATGGGGCAATTCTAGGACAATGCTCCAGCAGTCTATGGCAAGACCTTTACTACTAGTCAGTGCATGTGGTGCCCAAATCTGGCTTTGGAGAGCTCAAAAATCCCTCCGAAATTGGGTGTAGGTGTCTGAACAGTCAGATCGGATTATGTTGTCGGAAAATATGATCGTGTGTGGGCTCTAGTGGGCTCTAGCGGACTTTTTCCGTCGGAATATCCGGCGGAAAAAATTTGAGAGCAGGATCTCAAATTTTCCGACAACAAAATCCGATCAGACTTTTTCCGATCGTGTGTAGGGAATTCCGACGGACAAAGTGCCACGCATGCTGAGATCAAATTACGAGACCAAAGCTATTGGCTACTAGTCTCTATGTAGTTCCGTAGTATGCAATGAACATCACCGCGTTTGGAACAATCGGATTTTCTGGATTTTCCGACAACTTTGTCTGACCGTGTGTATGCAACACCAGTTTCGGACAAAATCCGTCAGAAAAAAATCTGACGGATTTTGTGGTCGGAATTTCCGACCGTGTGTACAGGGGCTTAGAGTAATGGCTTGTATCCTCCTATTCCCTGTCTGGGGCTCCGGAACACTAGTCTGCTCCCGGTTACCATCTCTGAGATGAGGGTAGGTAATCTCCCAACAAGATAAGCATTCTTCCCACTATCAGAAAACTCCTGGTGGCTTCAGGGGGATGAGGACACACATTGGCTAAGGTGTCGAATATAACTTACTGCCCAACCACAGAAGGGTCAAACGCCAACCTAAATCGGCAGATCATTAGGGGAACTTCTCAGCTCCAATACTGTAAATTTCCAGATGTTCCAGCTTCAACTGGGTAAGTGCTTTAGACATTTATCATAAACATCCTGGTACAGCAGATCCTTTCTCACTTGCTGATGGCTTTGTGGACACCACAACTGGGTTTTAGGAGGCTGGTGTGCATTTGCATTGTCCCTCTGGGTAGAATAACCAAAGAAGAAAGAATAAGGTTGTACAGTCTCTCAGAAACAGAAGGGGGGCTCTATTTAAGGCTTTAGGCCTCCACTGTAATTTCTTCCTTTCTTTACAATTGGAGCTGGCTGTCATAGGTGGGGTGCCCGGGTTGACTTTTGGTGTAGGCTTTTGGACTTTTGAAACAACAAAAAAGTCTGGCGCCAGGAAAGTGAGACACTGATTGCACTGGAAACCATATACAGTAAGTGTCCTACGGGAGCCCAAAAAGCTGTGTGAGGGAGCACAGCAGGAGTGGTGTGAAAACAAGTACAAACATTCAAAGGCAGCCACAACTGAAAGCGCTGATTGGGACAATCTCGTGTGGACAAATTCTCAGAAGAAATAAATAAAGTAAAATCCTATGTCAATTTATTGATAACAAGTAGTAAAATTGATGAACAATTAAAATCTCCTTGCATAGATGGAACAGCTGTGTAACTTGCTCACCACTGTGACAGTACCTTGAAAAGTGGGCCAGCTTGGTGAAGCGATGCTACGGTGGTAATTCCCTCATGCACCTGGAAAGCTCCACTGTGAAGGGAGATCCAATATGTGCAGAGCCAGATGGAAGATGTGGTACTTCAACCAAAGCTCCGGTGGTGGATGGCAAGATGGTGAGATGGCTGTGGAAGGAAGAGGGACCGCTGACAGGAACTGGCAGACAAAAGCGCCTGGGCGTGACGTTGTACGCTCGGGGAACACGGATCCAGAACACAGAGTGGTTTTGGACTTTTGCATTCTTGTACAGTTGCATCAGTAGTGTTCCATTCCTCCGCAGTTCAAGCAAATCACCACTGACTTCTCATCAGTAACAGCTGCAGGGGTCAAGTACAGATCAGACCCCAGAACCCCAATGATGGGGAACTATTCCTCCCACTAATACCAATGATGGGAGCACTATTCCTTGGCACTAATACCAATGATGGGGCACTATTCCTCCCACTGACACCAATTATGGGGCACTGTTCCTCCCACTGATACCAATTATGGGGCACTATTATATAGTAAATAAAAACCGCACTACAGCTATTATATAATAAAGACAGGCTGCTGCTCAATGTGGGATACACACACAAAAATACATGTAAAAAAGGGGAAGCTGCGCCAAGAAAATTAAACTAACATAGATTGCAGAAGCTATATGTGCCCCACTGGATATAATGTCCACAGTGGTAGGGACCTATACAACACCTAGGGACCCTAATGGCACCTAAGGATAACAGTCTCTGTCAGCACAGTAGTCAATCCCAGGAACAATGGTAGAAACAAAATGAACTGTTTGGCAATGTCCAAGTAAAAAGTGTATCAAGTAGAAATAGTGGTGAAGGAGGTGATCCTGGCGTCCAAAAGTGAGACAGATGAAGCACCTTGGTGACTTGTAAATAAAGGCAATGGTGAACACAGTGCCCGACACCCTCACACACTAGCTGCTTACCAGAAAGCAGAGATATAAAAGCTCTGCTATCACACTAAACGACCCACGGCTGCGGCTCCTCCTGATTTCCCGTGATATCCAATCAATACTCTAAGTGGTGAAGAGTTGGGGGACCACTTGTTCACATAGGATCCATATGGGGAATGGAGGAAAAAAAGCAGCCCATAGCGTAAATCCGGTAATAAACGTTTTATTAAAACAATATAAAAAGCACTTACATTAGTCCAAATGTTTAGGTGCATATAGTAAAAAAGATGCCGGCCGGCAAATGTGGGAACCCGTCCTCCTCCTAGTCATATGGTGGCGTCACTGTGTGCCCTCCCAGACCAGTTTCGACAAATATGTCTTTCGCACGGGGACCTCATGGGAAATTCCCAATGGCTTTACCCATGACGTCAGAGGGGGGCGGGGTCACCAGGTGGCCCTGCCCTCTGTTATAAAAGACCTGTCAGACGCAGCGAAGCCTCACACAGCGGCCGTCTCCTGTCATTTTTACCATTTTTGACACTTTTTTGGTGAAATGGTAGGGGTACAACCCTTGCCATTTCACACAGGGGGAGGCCGGGATCTTGGGGTCCCCTTGTTAAAGGGGGCTTCCAGATTCTGATAAGCCCCCCGCCCGCAGACCCCCACAACCAATGGCCAGGGTTGTGGGGACGAGGCCCTTGTCCTCATCAACATGGGGACAAGGTGCTTTGGGGGGGACCCCAAAGCACCCTCCCAATGTTGAGGGCATGTGGCCTGGTACGGTTCAGGAGCGAGGGGGGGCGCTCTCGTCCCCCCTCTTTTCCTGCGGCCTGCCAGGTTGCGCGCTCGGATAAGGGTCTGGTATGGATTTTGAGGGGAACCCCACGCCATTTTTTTTTTGGCTGGGGTTCCCCTTAATATCCATAGCAGACCTGAAGGGCCTGGTTATTGAATTTGGGGGGACCCCCACGCTTTTTTTTTTTTTTATTTTTTTTTTTTTTATCAATGACTTTTTTTTTTATCAATGACTTTCAATGAATCACTGTTCTCTGTATTACGGGAGCCGTCAATTCATTAGCCACGAGTGATTTTAAATAGCTTTTTTTCCTGCAAAAATGACACTTTGTGCAGGGCCAGTTCAAAGCACAGGAAACATGCGCCCCCTTTCACAGGCATACTATAGACACCCCCCAGGTACGAAATTTAAAGGAATATTACACTTTTATTGTTTCACTTTAAGCATTATTAAAATCACTGCTCCTGAAAAAACGTCCGTTTTAAAAAAAAAAAAAAATTGCATCGATACATGTCCCCTGGGGCAAGACCCAGGTCCCCAAACACTTTTTATGACAATAACATGCATATTAGCCTTTAAAATTAGCACTTTTGATTTCGAACGTTCGCATTCATTGTAACTAATAGGGTTCTTAAATTTACACGGACTTTAGGTCTGTTCGCGGGTTCTGGTGCGAACCGAACCCGGGGGTGTTCGGCTCTCCCCTAACTGAAATATTATCAGAAATATACATATTGTCCCAGGGGATTTTCTGCAGCTGTTTACTTAATGGTATGTACAATAAATACAAATACTTAATTAGTAAAGTATTTTATTATTTACAAACAGGTCATGTAATTGATCCCTAAGGATTAAAAAAATAAATAAAATGATCTTACTGATTTAATGAGGTTCAGCATATAAACACACTAAGCATGTACGTCTAGCAAACTTCTACTAATGAGCAACTGAAAATTATTGTTAAGATTTGCCTAATTACTACTTTTCAGGTTTTATTTGTGATTTTCTGCTATATTGTGGCCATTGGAGTCCTCCTACAAAATGTAGTGGACAGCTCTGGGTCTCAGAACCTCTTCTGCTCTATTTCAGGAAATATACAGTATATCCTTGTGCCACAATGGGTTTAGGAAATATTTGTTCAAGTTTTAGTTTTCTGTCTACATTGAATAAAATTGTACATCTCAGTACTATATACTTAAAGGAGTTCTGTAGTTTTAGACAAAATTGCAACAGTGACGCTGACCCATCCAACATCCTTAGTTGAGGAAAGTGGAACGATAGCGCTGGACCTGTAGTTTTATTTTACTGTTATAGTTATTTTAAGGTATTAATGATGGTGTAAATAATGAATCCCTTACAATGTGATCAACTGTCAGTCAATGACAGCTGATCACGTGATGTAAACAGAAACCCATAATCATCTTTTTTTCCCCTCATGCTAACAGTACCCACCAGTGCCACCCACCAGTGCCCATCAGTGCCATCAATCAGTACCCACCAGGGCTGCCAATCAGTGTCCATCAGTGCCTCATCATCAGTGCCACCTATTAGTGCTGCCTATCATTGTCACCTACCAGTACCTATCAGTGCCCATCAGTGCCACCTATCGGTGCCATTCAGTGCTGCCTATCAGTGCCATTCAGTGCTGCCTATCAGTGCCAGCTATCAGTGCAGCCTCATCAGTGCCTCCTGAACAGTGCCCACCACTGCCGCCTCATCAGTGCCACCTATCATTGCCCATCAGTGCCACCTTATCAGTGCAGCCTATCGGTGTCCATAAGTGCAGGCTTATCAGCGTACATCAATGAAGGAGAAAAGTTACCTGTTTGCAAAATGTTATAACAAACTATGTATGTATATTTTTTTTTTTTTCAAAATTTTTTGTCGTTTTTTTGTTTGTTTAGCAAAAAATAAAAATCCCAGTAGTGATTAGATACCACCAAAAGAAAGATCTATTTGTGTGAAAAAAATGATACAAATTTCATTTGGGTACAGTCTTGCGTGACCACGCAATTGTCATTCAAAGTGTGACAGCGCTGACAGCAGAAAAATTGGCCTGGGCAGGAAAGGGGTTTAAGTGCCCAGTAGGAAGATCAAGTTTTGGTTCACCAACTATACCTTAACGTTCTCTTAGAACTTTGGGATGAATACCATCAGAACCCATACTCCTCATCCCTGTCCATGACCCACTCCTGACTCACACACTCTGTATATTAAACACCCTGACCCTTAACTATGTACGCTACCCACCCCTGACTCCTACAAATTGTATGGTAGATACTCCTGAAACCTGCACTATGTACATTACAAATTCCAGACACCTGCATTTTGTACGTTATATACACCTGATACCTGCACTCTGTACGTTGCATACTTTTGACCCCTGAGCTCAGTACAAGTTTTAAACTCCTCTCAATGTTAGGGCAATTCTGCCAGTCCACTACATCTCATTCTTCTTCACTGGCTGCCTGAGGGCTAGGTGGAGGGGTGGTCGGGCTAAGGCCCAGGCCCAGTCAGGTGGTAGGCCCTGTCAGGTGGGGGGCCCTGTCAGGTGGTAGGCCCTGTCAGGTGGGGGGCCCTGTCAGGTGGGGGGCCCTGTCAGGTGGTAGGCCCTGTCAGGTGGGGGGCCCTGTCAGGTGGGAGGCCCTGTCAGATGGGAGGCCCTGTCAGGTGGTAGGCCCTGTCAGGTGGGGGGCCCTGTCAGGTGGGGGGCCCTGTCAGGTGGTAGGCCCTGTCAGGTGGGGGGCCCTGTCAGGTGGGAGGCCCTGTCAGATGGGAGGCCCTGTCAGGTGGGGGGCCCTGTCAGGTGGGAGGTCCTGTCAGGTGGGGGGCCCTGTCAGGTGGTAGGCCTTGTCAGGTGGGGGGCCCTGTCAGGTGGGAGGCCCTGTCAGGTGGGGGGCCCTGTCAGATGGGAGGCCCTGTGCCGTGCACATTCATTTGAATGAGCTGCCAATTAATTTACTGGAGTTTCAAAATAAGCTTTTTTTGGTCTCATAATTCAATATAAAGTCCATGTGAAAAGAAATAACCTTAACTATTGTGAGCAAAAAAAGTATAACTTATATTAAACATATTATAATCTCCTTCTTGTGTAGGTGACTACAGAATTTCCTCGTGCTGTGGATTTCACTAATGTCTCTTCAAAATTGGTGACAGAGTTTATCATCTTTAGCTTTCCGAGTCTTCAAAGTTTCAGTACTCTTCTTTTTTGTGTTTTTCTCTTTATCTACCTTTTCACTGTCACTGGAAATGGCATCATATTTCTCCTTATTATTCTGGACCAAAAACTTCACACTCCAATGTATTTCTTTGTCAGCAACCTCTCGTTCTTGGACATGAGTTCCACCACTGTGACCATCCCCAAGATGCTTGTCAAGTTCTCAGTGCACAATGATAAGATAAGCCTATGTGGCCTGCTTCCTCCAGATGTATTTCTTTATCGGTTGCCAAGGAGTTCAGTGTTTTCTCCTGACTGCCATGGCCTGTGATCATTATAGCCATCTGTTCTCCCCTCCATTATCATAACATCATGGTCAGACAGCTGTATATCATTCTAGCTATGTTGTCCTACTGGATAATAGGCTTAGTATCTCCAATTGCAACAGCCATACTGTCTTTTAGGTTGCCTTTTTGTGGTTCATACATCATTCACCATTATTACTGTGATCACCCACCAATAATTCAGTTTGTGCCGACACGTCGCTCAATGTGACAAAGTTCTTCTCTTAGTGCCATTGTACTTGTGTTATCCTTCTCTGTAATTGTGACGTCCTATGTTCATATCATCAGGTCTGTGCTCAAGATAGCATCATCCAAAGGGCGTAAGAAAAAAAATTTCCACCTGTGCTTCACATTTTGTGGTGGTGAACATGTACTTCCTACCTTTGATCTTCATGTATGTTCGGCCAACTGCTTCATACTCGGCTGATATTGACTCTCTGGTGGCCATGTTCTACACAGTATTGACACCCATCCTAAACCCCGTTGTGTATAGCTTACGGAATAAAGATATTAAGAATGCTTTTGGAAAACAATTATGTTGTACCTAGAATGTATGTACATACAGTGCATTCACTAAGTATTCAGACCCCCTTTATTTTTTACAATTTTGTTATGTTGCAACCTAATTGTACAGTTGTTTAACCCTTCACACCTAAGGGTAAACCAAATCTTAATGCCCAAGCACAATTTTGCAATTTTGACATGTGTAAGTAAAACCGTACATACCATCAGAACTACTTTGTGCATTCAGTTGGATTATACCTTGTTTTTTTTTCAGGACAAATCAGGCTTTCATTTGGTAGTTAATGGTTATGAATAGCTCCTGATTTCTTTTCTTATTAACCTCTTCACGCCCGCGCTATACCCGAAAGACGGCTACAGCGCAGGCGCTACCTGCCGGGAGGGCGTCCCTGGACATCCTCCTGTTTACTTCCGCAATGCGCGCTCCTGAGAGCGCGCATCGGGGAAGTTCTGTGCTGGCCGTGTCCCTTGGACACAGCCAGTCACAGATCGCTGTAAACGGCCAATAACAGTGGCCGTTTACAGCACGATCGGTGTGTCCAATGGGAGATGATCTCATATGTAAATATATGCGATCATCTCTCATCTCCGCTCTCCCTCCTCACACAGAAACAGTGAGTGAGGAGGGAGAGATGAATTGCTGCAGCGGTTAGTAAAAAAATAATAAAATAAAATAAAAAAATAAAGTGCCCATCTGTCCCCACTGCCATCTGTCCCCACTGCCATCTGTCCCAACTGCCATCTGTCCCCACTGCCACCTGTCCCCACTGCATCTATCCCCACTGCCACCTGTCTCCAGTAGGGATGGGCCCGTTATAAAAGACCTGTCAGACGCAGCGAAGCCTCACACAGCGGGAGCCTCCCATTGCGTGGAGCAGCCCAAGAAGAGACGCCAACGCCATGGAAGAAGATGCCGGATGAGAAGACCAGAGCAAGAAGAAGCAGATCGGAGGAAGAAGAAGATGGAAGAAGAAGATGGAAGAAGATCCCGGAAGGAGAAGATGAAGAAACCGAAGGATGAAGAAAGGAAGAAGGAAGAAGACCAGAAGAAAGAAGATGAAAAAAGATTTTAATAAAGGAATTGTCAAAGACCGTCTCCTGTCATTTTTACCATTTTTGTCACTTTTTTGGTGAAATGGTATGGGGTACCCCCTTACTATTTCACACAGGGGGGCGAGATCTGGGGGTCCCCTTGTGAAAGGGGGCTTCCAGATTCCGATAAGCCCCCCACCCGCAGACCCCCACAACCAATGGCCAGGGTTGTGGGGAAGAGGCCCTTGTCCTCATCAACATGGGGACAAGGTGCTTTGAGGGGTCCCAGACCCCCAAAGCACCCTCCCAATGTTGAGGGCATGTGGCCTGGTACGGTTCAGGAGGGAGGAGGGCCACTCTTGTCCCCCCTCTTTTCCTGCGGCCTGCCAGGTTGCGTGCTCGGATAAGGGTCTGGTATGGATTTTGAGGGGGGACCCCACGTCATTTTTTTTTGTCCGGGGTTCCCCTTAAAATCCATCCCAGACCTCAAGGGTCTGGTATGGATTTTGAGGGGGACCCCACGCCATTTTTTTTTTTTTTGGCCGGGGGTTCCCCTTAATATCCATAGCAGACCTGAAGGGCCTGGTAATTGAATTTGGGGGCCCCCCACGCTTTTTTTTTTTTTATCAATGACTTTTTTTTTTATCAATGACTTTCAATGAATGACTGTTCTCTGTGTTACGGGAGCCGACAATTCATTAGCCACGAGTGATTTTTAATAGCTTTTTTTCCTGCAAAAATTACACTTTTTGCAGGGACAGTTCTAAGCACGGGAAACATGCGCCCATTCACAGGCATACTATAGACACCCCCCAGGTACGAAATTTAAAGGAATATTACACTTTTATTGTTTCACATTAAGCATTATTAAAATCACTGCTCCTGAAAAAAACTGCCGTTTTAAAAAAAAATGTTTAGATTGCTACATGTCCCATGGGGCAGGACCCAGGTCCCCAAACACTTTTTATGACAATAACATGCATATTAGCCTTTAAAATTAGCACTTTTGATTTTGAACGTTGGCGTCCATTGTAACTAATAGGGTTCAAATGTTCGCACGAACTTTAGGTCCGTTTGCGGGTTCTGGTGCAAACTGAACCCGGGGGTGTTCGGCTTATCCCTAGTCCCCAGTGCCATCTGTCCCCAGTGCCATCTGTCCCCAGTGCCATTTGTCCCCAGTGCTACCTGTCTCCAAAGCCACCTGTCAGTGCCATTTGTCCCCAGTGCCACCTGTCAGTGCCATCTGTCCCCAGTGCCACGTATAAGTGCCATCTGTCATCAGTGCCACATCAGTGCCACGTGTCATCAGTGCCACATAGTGCCATCTGTCATCAGTGCCATATCAGTGTCACGTGTCATCGGTGCCACATATTAGTGCCATCTGTCATCAGTGTCACGTATCAGTGCCATCTGTCATCAGTGCTACCTGTCAGTGTCACGTGCCATCTGTTATCAGTGTCACGTGTCATCAATGCCACGTATCAGTGCCATCTGTCATTAGTGTCACGTGTCATCAGTGCCACGTATTAGTGCCATCTGTCATCAGTGCCACGTATTAGTGCCATCTGTCATCAGTGCCACGTATTAGTGCCACGTATAAGTGCCATCTGTCATCAGTGCCACATATTAGTGCCATCTGTCATCAGTGTCACGTGTCATCAGTGCCCCGTATTAGTGCCATCTGTCATCAGTGCCACATAAGTGTCACGTCTCATCAGTGCCACGTATCAGTGACATCAGAACAACAAGAGGGGGTCCCCTAAGGGTTTGGACTTTTAAGGCATGTAGGATGTATAACCCCAAATATGATATATAATATTATGTATTTAAGAAAAAACGTTTTATTACAACAAATTATATACAAAAACATTTGACAATATGGCAATGTAAAAGCTTTTTGAAATATTCGAACAGCGATTCATACATACAGTATATAGGTATATGTTTTTATGTAAGCGTTGACTCACACCTGACGCGTTTCGGAGGTTTTTGCAACTTTCCTCCTTCTTCAGAGGTAGGAGCACAACATTTCTAATATCTGAAGGATATTATAATAGAACAGTTTGTCAAAAAAAGGATGAGCCTTAATGTATATATAATGATGCTTCCAACATCAAAGACATAACAATTTTTTTTTTTTTTTTGTATAAGAATGTACACATAGGAAAAAGTATTCACATACCGTTTACAGGAATATTTCAGTGTAGTTAAAAACAGTGGCTGGGGGGGGCGTGGCCTAGCGAGCGAGCCGGATGGACGTGTAACAGCGGAGCTCCGGCAAACTCAGGGACAACAGCGACCGACGAGCGACCATCCACGGCGGAATTACCGAGACACAAAGCGGGCATACACCTATCACACATGAACGATGTCCGGGAAGAGAAAACAGGACCGAAAACCGCAACGGCTGACGGACTATTACCCTGCGAGCGGCAAGGCCGAAAGTCAAGATGGCGCCGAGGCCTACTCGTCACCAGAAACCTCGAGGCAGCAGCGGACCTCATCTAAAGGTAATGGGCCACAAATGAGGGACTTCCCGGACGATAGACGGCAGTACCCCTCTACCCCATCCACATGTAGCCCAGCCAAGACCAAACCCAGAATGGATGACGAGGGATTAGACAGAGCGGGGAGCCCAACATCAGATTCAGGGGAAGACACTAGGGAACTACCGGAATCAATAGAATCGTTCCCCACACAAAACATGCCGGTCATGGACACTGTCCTAAAAGACATGCTTCTATCGCTGCGCAGCTCTCTGCAATCAGACATGGCAGGATACATGCACAGGATCAATAGAGATATACAGGAGGTGGGAAACAGGGTGGACCACATTGAGTCCAAGATGGGAGAATACGCCACAGCCATCAATAAACTAGTGGATGCCCATGAGGAGAATGAAGCCGAATCAGATTGGATCAAAGCCAAAATGGCGGATTTAGAGGACAGATCCAGAAGGAACAACCTGAAAATCAGGGGGATCCCTGAATCTGTGCTGCAGATTGATCTAGCTGCACACGCTACCGCCATATTCAAATCCCTCATGCCATCACTCACAGACCTAGATGTCACCATAGATAGGATACATCGGCTGCCCAAACCTACCCACCTATCCGACCAGATACCTAGGGATGTGATTCTTAGACTACACTTCTTCCACATCAAGGAACAACTGATGTCTATAATGAGGAAGCAAGACCAAATCCCCGCTCCCTGCCAAAACCTTCAATTTTTTGCTGATCTGTCACAGTACACTCTGCAAAAACGGAAAAACTTAAATGCAGTGACAAAGGTACTAAGAAACCACAAAATAATATACAGATGGGGCTACCCTACAAAACTAACTGTGACTAGGAACAACCACACTTACACTGTGACCTCCCTGGAAAAAGGTATAGCCCTCCTGAGGGAATGGGATATACTGCCAGACCCCCAAGAAGAATCTGCTATATCTAGCAATCCCCGCCGACTCACCCAGGAATGGAAAAAGATCCCGACTAAAAATACTACCTCTCACTCTTGAATGGAATGCATGGATGAGACAAAAATTGCAACTTGTCCCTGACCATTGGAGTCGCTAGGAAAAGACTTACCCCCCAACAACATCTCACAGCGATAAGCTGTCTATGGGTATAATTACCCCCAAGTTAAGTTGCAACCAGATGTATGCAACAAAGTTAACAACTTATTTTTTTTTGTGGCTGCTTTATGTCTTTTTTCTCTTTTCTGCACCCCCTGCTCCCCTCTTTCTCCTGTTCCTTCCCCAATCTCCTACTAGTGCACGTGGGACGTGGTCGACTCCACATCGAATCTACAGAAAACTCCAGAAGAGCGGCAGAGAATCACAACGGACTGTGACACCAACACAGCTCACAACTATACCGCAGGGCTATCTAACAGCAACAAAATATCCAAGTAAGTCTTGCTTGCACCACGACACTACCAAAACATATGTATCTTGTAGACCAAGTGTTGAGGTCTGGGCCACCACCCATCTCATGACTTTCTCTATAAATGAACTATGGCTATTAATATAATCTCCATCAACGCTAAGGGGCTCAATCACCCCATGAAGCGCAAGTCCCTATGGCAAGAAGCCTTGCTCCACCAAGGAGATATCCTATGTGCCCAAGAGACTCACTTTTGTAACAAAGCACCACCGAAATGCTCTCACAAGAGCTTCCCAGATGTATTCACATCTAACGCTGAAAACAAAACAAAAGGAGTGCTAATAGCGATACGAGACACAGTAGCATTCACACTTCTCCAGAAGATATGTGACACCCAAGGCAGATATTTGATCTTAGTCTGTACGATCAACTCCGCACCGTACACAATAGCAACGGCTTATTCACCCAACAAACACCAAGTACATTTCTTCAATAAATTGATGACAAGAATCAGAAAGCACCAGAAAGGACCACTTATTCTTTGTGGAGACTTTAATATCACCCCGGAACCAGAGATAGATTCTACATCCGCACACCTACGTAGCCCTCCTTCACTAAACCCCTCCATCAGGAGACACGAAGTGTATGACGCATGGAGATGCATCCATGGTAACGAAAGAGACTTCACCTTCTTCTCAGCACCCCATAAGGTTTACACAAGAATAGACCTCGCATTAGTAGATCAACAGATTTTGTTCAACACTAAAGACGTCCGTATTAACAACATAACCTGGTCTGATCACGCCTCAATTGTACTCACACTAGCGAACACCACCCACCCCAGGCCCAATTCAATATGGAGGCTGAACACCTTCCTACTGCAACAGAAGACCATCAAGGATCAGATTGAAAAACACCTAAACAATTTTTTTCATGAAAATGTTGATTCTGTGCAATGTCCTATTATGTTATGGAACGCCCACAAAGCGTTCATAAGGGGTATGCTGATCCAAATAGGGGCAAGGGCAAAGAGGCAGAGGCAGCAACGCACTACGGAGCTAACAAAGCAAATTTCAGATTTAGAAACCAAAAATAAAACACTTGCTGATAAGAATACCTCCCAGAAATTATCGCAACTTAGATACGACCTTAGACTCCACCTCCTAGACAATTTTGAAAAAGCCACCAAACGGCTAAAAATGAATTACTATGTGAATGGCAATAAAGCAGGAAAACTCTTAGCTCAGAATTTACAAGGACACAGATATAAAACTAGAATACCCTATATTATTCATCCTGCCACTAATGTAAAAGAATTCCACCCCCAAAAAATCGCAGATGCATTTAGCCATTACTATGGTTCTCTGTATAATTTAAAAGACGACCCCACCACTAAACAGCCGAACCCTGAAATCATCAATGATTTCTTAGACAAGCTGTCCATACCCAAATTGTCACCCCAACAACTACAATCCCTGAATCTCCCATTTTGCGAAGCAGAAATTCAAAAAACAATAAACTCATTACCCTTAAACAAATCCCCAGGGCCAGATGGATTTAGTAGCGAATACTACAAAGAATTTAAAACTACACTGACCCCCTTCTTGACTCCAGTATTTACCAAAGCAGCTGCCTCTGCCTCTTTCCCCCCAGAAATGTTGGAGGCCCTAGTGGTCGCTTTGCCAAAACCAGGGAAGGAGCCCACTGTCCCCTCCAATTTTAGACCGATCTCTCTATTAAATATAGACCTGAAGTTGTACGCCAAACTTATAGCTTCCCGACTATTGGATATATTACCCACATTGATTCATCCGGATCAATCGGGCTTCACCAAACACAGACAAACATCTGATGCGACCAGGCGCATGATTAACATAATCCACTTAGCAAAAATCCAGCGAAGGCCTTCTCTGCTCTTAGCGTTGGATGCAGAGAAGGCCTTCGATCGAATACACTGGATGTACCTGGCTAAAGTATTGGAATCTTTCGGATTCTCAGGGCCCATATTCTCAGCCATTATGGCTCTCTACTCCACACCCTCCGCCAAGGTGTTCATGTCCGGCACCATATCCAAACCATTTAACATTACTAATGGGACCAGACAAGGCTGTCCCCTATCCCCCCTCATCTTTAACTTATTGATGGAGCCCCTAGCTATCTATATCAGAGAACATCCGAAAATAATAGG
Source organism: Lithobates sylvaticus (assembly GCA_028564925.1). Lineage (NCBI taxonomy): Eukaryota > Metazoa > Chordata > Amphibia > Anura > Ranidae > Lithobates > Lithobates sylvaticus. The sequence goes on along the minus strand of CM053036.1, from coordinate 212,968,177 downwards.
TTTCCCTGTTGGCCAAGACAGGCACTCCATAAGTCTCTTTGCAGACGATATCATAATGATTATGACAGATGTGGTTTCTTCCCTGGAGGCGGCTCATCAAGCTCTGAGTCTATTTAATAGTGTGTCTTACTATAAGGTCAATGATAACAAATCGTATATATTAGGACTGGGAATTGATGCACCCACAAGAGACAACCTCCAAAAGCGGTTTCCTTATAAATGGGCAGCAGAAGGTATAAAATATCTAGGGGTAACCCTGACTTCAGAGACAAACAAATTGACAGACGCTAATTACACTCAATATCTACTAACAATACCTCATAAACTACAAGCCATATCCAAGACTGAATCGACCTGGTCAGGCCGCTTGGCGGCATTTAAAATGATGTTACTTCCCCAGCTATTGTACATATTCCGAACCCTTCCTATCCCTGTGCCAGATAGGTTTTTTACCCAAGTACAGGCGTTGGTCAATGGATTCCTCTGGCAAGGGAAGAGAGCAAGATGTGCGTTCCACAAACTGATCAAAACCAGGGAGGCTGGGGGAGTGGGTCACGTATTAATAAAAGATTACTATTACGCTGCAATTCTAGCCCAACTAAAGTCTTGGTTCCCTGGTAACCATGAGACGAGATGGCAATCACTAGAGAGACACCAAGCTCCCAACCACAAACTCTCTGACCTATTACTGGTACACGAACATATGCCTCATTCCCCCAGATACTCACCAACTATAAGAGCCTCCCTATCAGCATGGAAACTTATCTTAAAACTACCAAAAGCTGACATACCACAGAAAACCATTCCGATACCTATCACAAGCCTAGAACTTCTAATACCAGACCTTCATGTTAACCACTGGCCACAAATGGGGATCAAACACATAGAGGACCTTTACATAGGTCCAGCACTTAAATCTTTCAGAGCACTTCAAATTGAACACCAAGTAGAAAACAAGGACCAATTCAAGCATAGGCAGATTTCCCACCTACTGACATCCAACATACTATTTAACACAGAAGTCCCCTGGAAAATATATCTTTACTTGACTAACCCCAAGACCTCTATTAAAGGGATCTCTGTATTCTATGGCTACCTTAACTTAAAAGCAGTATGCACCAAGTCCCCCTCTATGAGAACCTGGGAACTAGACCTTAATTCTACATATACTATTGAACAATGGCAAATAGCTATAACATCCATATACAAAGCATCTAAAAGCGCGAACCTATGGGAACTTTACCAAAAAATATTTCTTAGGTGGTATATGACCCCCACAAGACTAGCGGGATTTAACCCAGACATACCTCCACTATGCTGGAGGAATTGCGGCCATAGGGGCTCCATCCTACATATTTTGTGGGCTTGTAATAAAATCAAACAGTACTGGCAAAAAATTTTCCATATCATTCAAAATATCTCCAATAGTCGAGTCCCTACTACTCCGGATATGGCTCTACTCTCATTGGGCATAGAGACACTACCTCACCAAACAAGACACATAACAACCCAGATTCTCACGGGCGCTAGACTAGAACTCACAAGAAAGTGGCTGAAACCCGAAATCCCCTCTATTACAGAGGTAATAAGAACCACTAACCTGCACATAACATATGAACTGATGTTCGCGGCCTCTCAAGGGAATTACACAACCAAATGTCAAATCTGGAAACCTTGGGTCGAGTGGTATAGCAGATGGGATACCGCCCGCCAACCTTCTAGACCACTGTAAACAAAACTAAATAGCCAATGGAGCACCCTGCCTCTCTTCAACCAGGGAGGGCCACGTCCCGCGCGCACCCCACCCACCCTCTCCCACACCTACCCCCACCGTACCCCTCTCCTCTCTTCTCTCTCTTCTTTTCTATTTTTCTTTTTTCTCTACCACTCTCTTATATTTCAACATGAACATGTAAGCTTCAGATATTCAAACGAACGATTACACTCACATTCCATGTACAAGTTTCAGCAACCTATAAGCATAGGTTCACAGGGCACACAAACCTAACAACTGATGACTTAAGACCATTATAAATGACGCATAGGATGGAAAAGGTATGGGCCAACCAATGGGGGGGACCACTCCCTGGTCACAGTGTGATCCCCAAAGGGGTGACTGGGGGGTGGACACCCACCTGAATGCTGCACCACAGCAAAACTCTATCCTGAAACAACAGACGTAGATGGACCTCCTATTTAATTCAACAAGCTAGGAATGCTAGTGAACAACATAATAGCGGTTAACAAACTTATAATGCACCTATTAATGTTACTCCTTTATAATGTTGAAATTTTGTTCTGTTTTGTTCATAAATATAAGAAACACATATGGCGCTGTGCGCATTGTTACTGTAATTGTTCACAACAGTTCTCAAATAAAAATTATTGAAACTAAAAACAGTGGCTGGGAGAAGGAGCTTCTTAGCCTGAACTTCTTGGGATGGTAGACTTTGATCAAGGGTTGGTGTCCTTGTATTGGATATGACAACTCCTAAAGATTATGTCATATGTCTAAAAGTTTTTTTATTGGAATCCCAAAACTAGTTGCAAATATCTTGGTACGATAACAGCAGGGGGCGCCTGTGAGACACACTGGGGTCGGGTATGAAAGCCCTGGTGGGTTGAAACATGTATAAGTAGTTGTAAATAGACAGATATGGTATATGAGTGCTATATATTTGTTCTCACAGACCTGTATTGTAGATCTGTGAGCGTGTCTTCATCGAACTTGCACTGGTGGTTGAACACCATTAAGCATTCAAAGACTATGGAGAGAAGGTCAAAGATGTCCAGATGAAAAGATCATAGTCATCAAAGAATGTCCCTCCCAGGTGATCCCCACAGTTAAATCCCTATAATGTTGGAATGTAGTGGGACATATGGGTATAATATGGCTATATTTATATGTGTGAATGTTATTGAGCCCATTGTATATATATCTCTCTCTCAGTCCGTGTTGTCCATTACAGGAACGGCTCTCATTACAGTTGCACTCAGGACTGTCATAATGGCTCATTTATAGTTGTATATAGCATTTGTATCCCATATAGACCCCGGTTTGAAAATAGACAAATCGTGTCCTTAGGCACGCCAACAGTGTAACCGAGACTACAGTGCTGGATAAAGTATAGGGATCCCACCCGAAGAACAAGATAGACATAAAGTGTAATAGTTTGAATTGTGAGATTTCTATTTACCTGTTGAGCTGTTTGTACTCCGCTCGTCTCCTCCTCAGACTGGCAATTGCAGTCTGTTGGACGGGACGAGCGGTCTATTTCAGTGAATTCCCCGCCTTGCAATCAGCTGTTGTGAGTACAGCTGATTGCCGTGTGGAGGGGAAGTGACAGGTGCTTCGTGTTGCCCGGCCCCCCGAGGGCTGCGCGCGCACCCGGGTCCCGCGCACCAATCCATGGTTACGCATCGTGACCCGGGCACGCCCACAGCTCCCGCCGGCACGTCAAGCTTCACTGACGAGCGGTGTACGCTCGCCGGGTGAAGCAATATGGAGTCCCGGCGTCGGAAAACGACGCCGGGAACTCCTGCTATGCCGCCCGTCCATTGGATAATGGGCGGGCGGCTGGGCGTGCCGGGCGGTCCCACAGAACCTCCCACAGCTCGTACCGCCGCCAAGTATACGCAGAGTGATGGATAAAATGACATCTTGAAGCTCCTTCAACCAGACATTTTGCAGCGATTCTACAATACATTGAAGGGGGAGCGGAATTTAATGGAGAGGAAAAACAATGAAATCGATTACATAGATTGATCATAGCAGTTTAAGCATAAAAAGTACAGAAAGCACAATTATATGTAGAAAATGGAGTATATGGAATTATACATATCAAATTTAGTGGCATATGAAAGTACAAAAAGCACAGTTATATGTAGGAGATGGAATGTATGGAAATATACATATCAAATTAGTGGCATATAGAAAGTAAAAAGAGAATGTATACAAATAGAGGAACATCATGGATTATTTTGTTGTATGAAAGGAAATAACTGGATGGTATATATATAGGATGTTTATACTAGTACTTAAATAGTAATAGTGCATATATCTACGGCCAGATATCTTACTTGATGTCCTATGCATTATGTGCATATAGTACAGGGATCATATCACATTGATGCCCTATTCCTACTTATCCTTGAGCAGAAATAGTGCATGTATCTACGGCCAGATATTTTGCTTGATATCCTGTATATTATGTGCATGCAATGCAGGGATCGTTTCGCTTGATGCTCTATATTTTATCTATACTGTGCAGAAATCCAAGGTAGAACTCTGCTGGAGTATCTGGATTAAACAGATGTATTTGTCCAATGACGAACGTACAGACGCATGCACAGTAGAGGATTGGTGTAAGGGAGAGCAGGAAGACCCAGATATTTAGTCCAGTGAGAACACTGGAATAAACGAGAAGAGGGAATGGCTATATTATAGATTATCTACAGGCTGATGGAGTTTATCTATTTTTCCATCCCACCGGAGGAAAACCCTTCCAAAAACGGTTTAAACCAGATTGCCTCATTGAGGCCTGGGGTTTGAGTAGCTTTAAGCTTGAAAATCCATCGTGCTTCCAGTTGGAGGAGAGATTTATTCCAATCTCCTCCTCTCGGATTGGGATGGATGCGATCCAAAATAAGAAATTTGATGTTTGGAAATTTACCCGCATGGACGGTGATGGTATGTCTCCCAAGCGGGAGATCTGGGTCACAAGTTTTCATACTGTGAATGTGTCTGTAGGCTCTTTTCCAGAACTCCAGCTTGGTCTTCCCTATATAAAAACAAGAGCAGTCGCACTGCAGTAAATAGATGACTCCCAGGGTTTTGCAGTTGGCAAAATGTCTTGGTTTGAATATCTGGCCGTCTGGTAGCTTGGGATTCTTGTCTACCCACATATACTTACAGTATCTACATGATCCACAGATGTAGGTACCCTTATATTTACAATGTATTTTGGTGTCAGCGTTAAATTCGCTGCTAGTTATTTGATCTCTTAAGGAGGTGGTTCTCCTAAATGTAAATAAGGGTTTGTCTGTAACATATGGGCCTAAAGTGGGATCTTCCGTTAGAAGGTGCCAGTACTTCTGCACTATTTTTCTAATTTGTTGTTCCTGATTACTGAATCTGGATATAATTCTCAGAGGGTTAGCATCTTCTCTGGGTTTTTTTGAATGCAGGAGATGGTCCCTGCTCCGTATACAGGCTTGTTGGAACGCCCTTTTTAAAGAGGAGTGTGAGTAACCCCTTTCCAAGAGACGATCACGGAGGTTGTCAGCCTCCTGTTTGAAGATGTTATCATCCGCACAATTACGTCGGATTCTTAAAAACTGACCATAGGGTATAGAATTTAATAAGGGTTTGGGGTGGAAGCTGGTCGCATGTAGAATTGCGTTCCCCGCTGTTGGTTTTCTGTAGAGTTTGGTAAGTAATTTACCGTCCTCCCCCTTATATACTTCCACATCCAAGAAAGCAATGTTGGTAGGACTATGCGACATAGTGAAATTGAGATTAAATTCATTCCTATTCAACCTAGACAAACATTGATCTAACAGATCATGTGAGCCGTCCCAGACGATGAAGATGTCGTCGATGTACCGGTACCACCCTATAATGTGGTCCGTGTACATCGACAAGTCTTCATCGTCTAGGACTGTTTTCTCCCACTCCCCCAGGTACAGGTTGGCGTAGGATGGGGCACAGCAAGTCCCCATCGCTACCCCTGTACCTGGAGGTAGTGGGAGCCATCAAAAGTAAATACCTTGTGTTCCAATATGAATTCGAGTAAGGTGGTCATGAACTCGCCGTATGCGGGATCGACACCTACACTATTGCGCAAAATATGTCGAATTGCTGCTAAGCCCTTGCTGTGGGGGATGGAGCTATAGAGTGCCTCAACATCAATTGTTACTAGAAGCGTATAGTTGGGTACCGAAAGTTTATCTATAATTTGTAGAAAGTGCATGGTGTCTTTAACGTATGACGGCAAATTCATGACAAAAGGCTGTTATCGTACCAAGATATTTGCAACTAGTTTTGGGATTCCAATAAAAAAACTTTTAGACATATGACATAATCTTTAGGAGTTGTCATATCCAATACAAGGACACCAACCCTTGATCAAAGTCTACCATCCCAAGAAGTTCAGGCTAAGAAGCTCCTTCTCCCAGCCACTGTTTTTAACTACACTGAAATATTCCTGTAAACGGTATGTGAATACTTTTTCCTATGTGTACATTCTTATACAAAAAAAAAAAAAAAAAAAATTGTTATGTCTTTGATGTTGGAAGCATCATTATATATACATTAAGGCTCATCCTTTTTTTGACAAACTGTTCTATTATAATATCCTTCAGATATTAGAAATGTTGTGCTCCTACCTCTGAAGAAGGAGGAAAGTTGCAAAAACCTCCGAAACGCGTCAGGTGTGAGTCAACGCTTACATAAAAACATATACCTATATACTGTATGTATGAATCGCTGTTCGAATATTTCAAAAAGCTTTTACATTGCCATATTGTCAAATGTTTTTGTATATAATTTGTTGTAATAAAACGTTTTTTCTTAAATACATAATATTATATATCATATTTGGGGTTATACATCCTACATGCCTTAAAAGTCCAAACCCTTAGGGGACCCCCTCTTGTTCTTCTGTACTATAGGATGTGGCATGAAACTTTAAATTCCCCTTTTCTCTATATGTGTGATCTCTGCTAAGCCTACAACTTTCTCTTATTATTGGGTAGTAGATACCATTCCCCGCCTAGGCTAGCACTGAACACACCACACTCAGTTACTATATAACCATAGACGTAGTCCTGTGATAAGGACACTTATTGACCTTGGTTTTTTTAAAACTTGTTTATACATATATACATATTTGCATAGGTGATTCACTGTAAAGGTTTCCGTTTTAGTTATGACAGAATTTACGGGTAGTGAGTGGAAATCCCTTATGGAGGGGTATTTAAAAGAATTCGGCAATAAAGAGGAAATAGAGGCAGAAATATCATCTTTATTCTTTAAACTTTCAAAGATCCTGGAAAAGAAGTCCACCTTGTTCTGGCATTCCAGGTCCTTTGAAAACTATATTCGAGAGGACATCAACCCTTTGGGACTCAGAGTCCAGATCTTCCCAACTTTGGAAGGTCTGGACTCTGACTTCAAAACAAAATGGGAAGAGATTTTAAAAGTTTGTTCACGCAGTCTGATGGAAACCCTGATAGAGGAATATAATAAGAGATCATCGGTCTTAGACCTTGAAATAATAAGTATCTGTGATAAATTACAAAAACTGAAAATTCAAAAACCAATAACAACCAGGGAAGAAAAACTAAAAACCCATCTGGAGACCTTCAACAAGGTTATCCTTGGGAAAAAAAGTTTTAAGTTCAATCGCGATAAGGACGCCTTCAAAAATGGTAGGGCATACAAATGGACCCAATATAATTATAAGGGCAGCTCCAATAGGGACAACCTGAGTTCTGGAAGACCCTGGAACAAAAACCAGGGTATGTCTTCCAACTCCACTTCACACACAGCACAGAAAACAAAGACGAATCACAGCAATAAACGCCAGTATCAGAGCGACTCGCCAGATAGTCATCTGGCAAAAAAATCGCCACTAATAACCTCTACATACAAAATAAAACCTACAACTAGTAGTAAAAATACAGACACAGATACCATGACCAATTTCCAAGCACTCACAAATAGGGTGACCAATAAGAATACACCAGCACTAATTAATAATGGGGGCACAGAATCTTTCGAGACCCTTAGCAGTGATCCCTCTTTTTTAGAGCGGATCCTGGCAGGGGTACAACCGTCTTTAACCAATCCAAACACTTATACACAAGTCAATTTATAGGTATTAACACTTCTCTCAATACACCTATTGAGTTTGATCTCAATATTATCAATTTTTCCTCTCACACACTCTCTATAGATGAGACCTCCCTTCTCAAGAGGGGCCTCAACTTTTGTCCACTCCAAAACACGAATAAGTTTGATGTCTTCAAAGACTTACAGTTATTTGTTAGAAAATTAATTTTAAAAAAACTTTTTGATAAACAGGGGATACCCCCAGATCGCACTCCTCAAGAAAATCAAGCACTAGACCACTTGGTAGCACTTTTGGAGGAAAACGACCCGACCGATCTCATCGATCAGGTCGACCTCCAAAAAATCTTAGAATCTGTGGATAAACAAGATCCACCGATCAATAAAAACATTTCAAGACTAAAAAAGAAATCAGATTTCTGCCCAGCACCAAGCACGAACCCTAATGCAGCTGCCTTTCTCAAACTAATAGATAGAGATCTAAACAAATTAAAAATATCTACCCCTGTAAGAACCAATTTAACGAAAAATGAAATCATAGCCCTAAACAATCTAGCTAAAAATAGTACTATTGTAATAAAGTCATCAGATAAAGGGGGCAATGTTGTCCTCCTAGACAAAGAACAATATACTAATATGTGTAACAATATTTTAAAAAATCAGAGCTGGTATAGACGTATGCCTGCTAGTATTGTTAATAAATTTAATATAGAATTCTATACACTTGTGGATGCCGCCCTTAGGAACAACACTATTACGACACAGATATGGAAGTTTATTCGCAATAACTTCCCTATAACACCTACATTTTATGCACTTCCCAAAGTGCATAAAAATAGGGTTAAACCGCCTGGGAGACCAATAATTTCGGGAGTGGGCTCCCTAAGTGAGAACGCCAGTCGATTAATCGACGAATTCCTCAAACCTTTTGTCATGAATTTGCCGTCATATGTTAAAGACACCATGCACTTTCTACAAATTATAGATAAACTTTCGGTACCCAACTATACGCTTCTAGTAACAATTGATGTTGAGGCACTCTATAGCTCCATCCCCCACAGCAAGGGCTTAGCAGCAATTCGACATATTTTGCGCAATAGTGTAGGTGTCGATCCCGCATACGGCGAGTTCATGACCACCTTACTCGAATTCATATTGGAACACAATGTATTTACTTTTGATGGCTCCCACTACCTCCAGGTACAGGGGGTAGCGATGGGGACTTGCTGTGCCCCATCCTACGCCAACCTGTACCTGGGGGAGTGGGAGAAAACAGTCCTAGACGATGAAGACTTGTCGATGTACACGGACCACATTATAGGGTGGTACCGGTACATCGACGACATCTTCATCGTCTGGGACGGCTCACATGATCTGTTAGATCAATGTTTGTCTAGGTTGAATAGGAATGAATTTAATCTCAATTTCACTATGTCGCATAGTCCTACCAACATTGCTTTCTTGGATGTGGAAGTATATAAGGGGGAGGACGGTAAATTACTTACCAAACTCTACAGAAAACCAACAGCGGGGAACGCAATTCTACATGCGACCAGCTTCCACCCCAAACCCTTATTAAATTCTATACCCTATGGTCAGTTTTTAAGAATCTGACGTAATTGTGCGTATGATAACATCTTCAAACAGGAGGCTGACAACCTCCGCGATCGTCTCTTGGAAAGGGGTTATTCACACTCCTCTTTAAAAAGGGCGTTCCAACAAGCCTATATATGGAGCAGGGACCATCTCCTGCATTCAAAAAAACCCAGAAATGATGTTAACCCTCTGAGAATTATATCCAGATTCAGTAATCAGGAACAACAAATTAGAAAAATAGTGCAGAAGTACTGGCACCTTCTAACGGAAGATCCCACTTTAGGCCCATATGTTACAGACAAACCCTTATTTACATTTAGGAGAACCACCTCCTTAAGAGATCAAATAACTAGCAGCGAATTTAACACTGACACCAAAATACATTGTAAATATAAGGGTACCTACATCTGTGGATCATGTAGATACTGTAAGTATATGTGGGTAGACAAAAATCCCAAGCTACCAGACGGCCAGATATTCAAACCAAGACATTTTGCCAACTGCAAAACCCTGGGAGTCATCTATTTACTGCAGTGCGACTGCTCTTGTTTTTATATAGGGAAGACCAAGCTGGAGTTCTGGAAAAGAGCCTACAGACACATTCACAGTATGAAAACTTGTGACCCAGATCTCCCGCTTGGGAGACATACCATCACCGTCCATGCGGGTAAATTTCCAAACATCAAATTTCTTATTTTGGATCGCATCCATCCCAATCCGAGAGGAGGAGATTGGAATAAATCTCTCCTCCAACTGGAAGCCCGATGGATTTTCAAGCTTAAAGCTACTCAAACCCCAGGCCTCAATGAGGCAATCTGGTTTAAACCGTTTTTGGAAGGGTTTTCCTCCGGTGGGATGGAAAAATAGATAAACTCCATCAGCCTGTAGATAATCTATAATATAGCCATTCCCTCTTCTCGTTTATTCCAGTGTTCTCACTGGACTAAATATCTGGGTCTTCCTGCTCTCCCTTACACCAATCCTCTACTGTGCATGCGTCTGTACGTTCGTCATTGGACAAATACATCTGTTTAATCCAGATACTCCAGCAGAGTTCTACCTTGGATTTCTGCACAGTATAGATAAAATATAGAGCATCAAGCGAAACGATCCCTGCATTGCATGCACATAATATACAGGATATCAAGCAAAATATCTGGCCGTAGATACATGCACTATTTCTGCTCAAGGATAAGTAGGAATAGGGCATCAATGTGATATGATCCCTGTACTATATGCACATAATGCATAGGACATCAAGTAAGATATCTGGCCGTAGATATATGCACTATTACTATTTAAGTACTAGTATAAACATCCTATATATATACCATCCAGTTATTTCCTTTCATACAACAAAATAATCCATGATGTTCCTCTATTTGTATACATTCTCTTTTTACTTTCTATATGCCACTAATTTGATATGTATATTTCCATACATTCCATCTCCTACATATAACTGTGCTTTTTGTACTTTCATATGCCACTAAATTTGATATGTATAATTCCATATACTCCATTTTCTACATATAATTGTGCTTTCTGTACTTTTTATGCTTAAACTGCTATGATCAATCTATGTAATCGATTTCATTGTTTTTCCTCTCCATTAAATTCCGCTCCCCCTTCAATGTATTGTAGAATCGCTGCAAAATGTCTGGTTGAAGGAGCTTCAAGATGTCATTTTATCCATCACTCTGCGTATACTTGGCGGCGGTACGAGCTGTGGGAGGTTCTGTGGGACCGCCCGGCACGCCCAGCCGCCCGCCCATTATCCAATGGACGGGCGGCATAGCAGGAGTTCCCGGCGTCGTTTTCCGACGCCGGGACTCCATATTGCTTCACCCGGCGAGCGTACACCGCTCGTCAGTGAAGCTTGACGTGCCGGCGGGAGCTGTGGGCGTGCCTGGGTCACGATGCGTAACCATGGATTGGTGCGCGGGACCCGGGTGCGCGCGCAGCCCTCGGGGGGCCGGGCAACACGAAGCACCTGTCACTTCCCCTCCACACGGCAATCAGCTGTACTCACAACAGCTGATTGCAAGGCGGGGAATTCACTGAAATAGACCGCTCGTCCCGTCCAACAGACTGCAATTGCCAGTCTGAGGAGGAGACGAGCGGAGTACAAACAGCTCAACAGGTAAATAGAAATCTCACAATTCAAACTATTACACTTTATGTCTATCTTGTTCTTCGGGTGGGATCCCTATACTTTATCCAGCACTGTAGTCTCGGTTACACTGTTGGCGTGCCTAAGGACACGATTTGTCTATTTTCAAACCGGGGTCTATATGGGATACAAATGCTATATACAACTATAAATGAGCCATTATGACAGTCCTGAGTGCAACTGTAATGAGAGCCGTTCCTGTAATGGACAACACGGACTGAGAGAGAGATATATATACAATGGGCTCAATAACATTCACACATATAAATATAGCCATATTATACCCATATGTCCCACTACATTCCAACATTATAGGGATTTAACTGTGGGGATCACCTGGGAGGGACATTCTTTGATGACTATGATCTTTTCATCTGGACATCTTTGACCTTCTCTCCATAGTCTTTGAATGCTTAATGGTGTTCAACCACCAGTGCAAGTTCGATGAAGACACGCTCACAGATCTACAATACAGGTCTGTGAGAACAAATATATAGCACTCATATACCATATCTGTCTATTTACAACTACTTATACATGTTTCAACCCACCAGGGCTTTCATACCCGACCCCAGTGTGTCTCACAGGCGCCCCCTGCTGTTATCGTACCAAGATATTTGCAACTAGTTTTGGGATTCCAATAAAAAAACTTTTAGACATATGACATAATCTTTAGGAGTTGTCATATCCAATACAAGGACACCAACCCTTGATCAAAGTCTACCATCCCAAGAAGTTCAGGCTAAGAAGCTCCTTCTCCCAGCCACTGTTTTTAACTACACTGAAATATTCCTGTAAACGGTATGTGAATACTTTTTCCTATGTGTACATTCTTATACAAAAAAAAAAAAAAAAAAATTGTTATGTCTTTGATGTTGGAAGCATCATTATATATACATTAAGGCTCATCCTTTTTTTGACAAACTGTTCTATTATAATATCCTTCAGATATTAGAAATGTTGTGCTCCTACCTCTGAAGAAGGAGGAAAGTTGCAAAAACCTCCGAAACGCGTCAGGTGTGAGTCAACGCTTACATAAAAACATATACCTATATACTGTATGTATGAATCGCTGTTCGAATATTTCAAAAAGCTGTTACATTGCCATATTGTCAAATGTTTTTGTATATAATTTGTTGTAATAAAACGTTTTTTCTTAAATACATAATATTATATATCATATTTGGGGTTATACATCCTACATGCCTTAAAAGTCCAAACCCTTAGGGGACCCCCTCTTGTTCTTCTGTACTATAGGATGTGGCATGAAACTTTAAATTCCCCTTTTCTCTATATGTGTGATCTCTGCTAAGCCTACAACTTTCTCGTATCAGTGACATCTGTCATCAGTGCCACATCAGTGTCACGTGTCATTGTCCTGGTGCGCCAGGGCCTTCAAAAGTGTAATAGGTAGTCAACAAGTTAGATGTGTAATTTATAGAACACGTAATGGTGCTCCCTGCATGTTGGGCCTCTCTATGTGGCCAGGCTGTTGAAAAGTCCCACACATGTGGTATCGTAATACTCTGGAGGAGTAGCAGAATGTATTTTGGGGTGTCATTTGTGGTATACACAGGCCATGTGTGAGAAATAACCTATTACAATGACAATTTTGTGGAAAAAAAATCTAAATTTTTGCAAAGAATTGTGGGAAAAAATGACATCAAAAAGCTCACCATGCCTCTTACTAAATACCTTGGAATGTCTACTTTTAAAAAAAGGGGTCATTTGGGGGGTATTTGTACTTTCCCGGCTGGTTCGGGTCACAAGAAATGAGATCGGCCACCAGTACATCAGATGTGATCAATTTTGTATGATTTGCACCACAGCTTGTAGACTCTCTAACTTTCACAAAGACCAAATAATATCCACTAATTTGTGTTATTTTTACCAAAGATATGTAGCAGTATAAATTGTGGCCAAAATGTATGAAGAAAAATTTATAATTTGCTAAATTTTATCACAGAAACAAAGAAAAATGCGGTCTTTTTTCATTTATAGCGCAAAAAATAAAAAACCCAGAGGTGATCAAATACCACCAAAAGAAAGCTCTATTTGTGGGAAAAAAAGGACAAAAAATTAATTTGGGTACAGTGTTGCATGACTGAGTAATTGTCATTCAAAATGTGAGAGCACCGAATGCGGAAAATTGGTCTGGGCAGTAGGGGGGTTTAAGTGCCCAGTAGGGATGAGCCGAACACCCCCGGGTTCGGTTCGCACCAGAACCTTCGAACGGACCGAAGGTTCGCGCAAATTTTCGAACCCTATTCGTTACAATGGACGTGAACGTTCGAAATCAAAATAGCTAATTATAACGGCCAATATGCAAGTTAATGTTTTTTAACGTTTTTTCGGGAGCAGTCATTTTAATGATGCATAAAGTAAAAAAAATAAGTGAAATATTCCTTTAACCGCTTCCCGACCGCCTACTGTAGATATACGTCAACAGAATGGCACGGGCAGGCAAAAGCACGTACCTGTACGTCCCCTTTAATTTGCCTGCCCGGGGGGCGCGCGCGCGCCGCCAGCGGCGCGCGCGTGACCTGGTCGGGAGCTCCGTGACCACGGCCGCGGGACCAGCGGACCCGATCGCCGCTGGTATCCCGCGATCGGGTTACGGAGCTGAAGAACGGGGAGAGGTCTATGTAAACAAACCTCTCCCCACGCTTCCTACACTGACTGTCAGGGATCGGCGGTTCCCTGTCATCGGGAACGCCGATCAATGACGTCAGACGTACAGCCACGCCCCCCTACTGTAAAAAAAAACACAACACGTCACACTGACTCCTCCCCGCCCCCTAGTGGTTAACCCCCTAACTACAACTGTCATTTACATAGGAATCAGTGCTATTTAAATAGCACTGATTGCTGTATAAATGACAAATGTCCCAAAAATGTGTCAAAAATGTCCGATGTGTCCGCCAAAATGTCGCAGTCACAATAAAAATCGCTGATCGCCGCCATTACTAATAAAAAAAAAAAAATATTAATAAAAATGCTATAAAACTATCCCCTATTTTGTAAACGCTATAACTTTTGCGCAAACTAATCAATAATCGCTAATTGCGATTTTTTTTACCAAAAATATGTAGAAGAATACGTATCGGCCTAAACTGAGGAAAAAAAATGTTTTTTTATATATTTTTTGGGGATATTTATTATAGCAAAAAGTAAAAAATATTGAATTTTTTTCAAAATTGTCGCTCTATTTTTGTTTATAGCGCAAAAAATAAAAACCGCAGGGGCGATCAAATACCACCAAAAGAAAGCTCTATTTGTGGGAAAAAAAGGACGCCAATTTTGTTTTGGAGCCACGTCGCATGACCGCGCAATTGTTAGTTAAAGCGACGCAGTGCTGAATTGCAAAAAGGGGCCTGGTCCTTTGGCTGCCAATTGGTCCGGGGCTGAAGTGGTTAAATAAGGTACCTGGGGGGTGTCTAAAGTATGCCTGTGAAGTGGCATGTGTTTCCCGTGTTTAGAACTGTCCCTGCACAAAATGAAATTTGTAAAGGACAAAAAGAAGCCATTTAAAACCACTTGCGGCTTTAATGTCATGTCTTATCCTGGCCATATGGCTGAAAATCCTTGAGAAAAATGGCATGGCTACCCCATCACCCCCCACCCCAGCCCCTTTGGGTCTTGTATGGATATTAAGGGGGACCCCGCACCCAAAATAAAACCCTATACCTACAACCCTATATACTCTGAAAAGCAGTATATAGGCGGTGCAAACAAGAGAGGGACTGTAGGTTTGTTCTTAAGTAGAATCTGAACAGGTACATTTTGAAGTGTAGCTCCACCCAAAAAAAATCTATTTTTAAGCTTTTTGGAGAACATAGGGAGGGGTTATCACCCCTGTAACATTTGCTGTCTTTGCACATCTGTTCAGAACATTTCACCTCACTTTCCGTCCCAATGACAAATGTTTTTGGAAAAGTGGGGTTTTACTTGAAACAAGGATTGGTGATAAAGCATCAGTATAGAGGAGATACCTTTTTCCCAAATTAAATGTAACAGGATGGAATTTCCCTTCCTAGGGGTAGATTTCCTCTCACTTCCTTCCGTTTGCAAGTAGGAGTCGTTTGTAAGTTGGATGTTTGAAAGTAGGGGCCTGCCGTATATACTCTGCAGAAATTTGCCCCATTAGATGTTGGTGTGGCCACAACACTGTAAGCACTTACAGTTACTCTTGGTGGGCACAGGAATTGGCCCTGCTGTGAATTATTAGATCAGGATTTGTAATTGCATGCACCTGTTGAACAGGGCAGAAAAATTGGGCCTTCAATGGTGGTGGACGGTGTTGCCACAAAACTGTAAGCCCTCACAGTTACTCTTGGTGGGCGCAGGAATGGGCCCTGCTGTGAATTATTAGATCAAGATTTGTAATTGCATGCAACAGGGCAGAAAAATTGGGCCTTTGGTGGTGGTGGTGGTGGAGGTGGACGGTGTTGCCACAAGACGGTAAGCCCTCACAGTTACTCTTGGTGGGCGCAGGAATGGGCTCTGCTGTGAACTATTAGATCAAGATTTGTAATTACGGTACATGCCCCTGTTAAACAGGGGCTGAAAATGGTGAACAATGGTGCTGGTGCCACAACACTGCAACCCCTCACAGATACTGTACTTGGAGCACAGCAGTCATACCTGTTGCGAAGCATTGCTTAAAAAATTGTAATTACATGCCCCTGTTAAACAGGGGCTGAAAAATTGTGCCTTAGGCAACGGTGCTGGTGCCACAACACTGCAACCCCTCACAGATACTGTACTTGGAGCACAGAAGTCATACCCGTTGCGAAGCATTGCTTAAAAAATTGTAATTACATGCCCCTGTTAAACAGAGGCGGAAAAATTGTGCCTTAGGCAACGGTGCTGGTGCCACAACACTGCAACCCCTCACAGATACTGTACTTGGAGCACAGCAG
Source organism: Lithobates sylvaticus (assembly GCA_028564925.1). Classification (NCBI taxonomy): domain Eukaryota; kingdom Metazoa; phylum Chordata; class Amphibia; order Anura; family Ranidae; genus Lithobates; species Lithobates sylvaticus. The sequence goes on along the minus strand of CM053036.1, from coordinate 212,951,634 downwards.
TCATACCTGTTGCGAAGCATTGCTTAAAAAATTGTAATTACATGCCCTTGTTAAACAGGGGCTGAAAAATTGTGCCTTAGGCAACGGTGCTGGTGCCACAACACTGCAACCCCTCACAGATACTGTACTTGGAGCACAGCAGTCATACCTGTTGCGAAGCATTGCTTAAAAATTTTTAATTACACGCCCCTGTTAAACAGGGGCTGAAAAATTGTGCCTTAGTCAACGGTGCTGGTGCCACAACACTGCAACCCCTCACAGATACTGTACTTGGAGCACAGCAGTCAGACCTGTTGCGAAGCATTTTTTTTAAAAATTGTAATTACACGCCCCTGTTATACAGGGGCTGAAAAATTGTGCCTTAGGCACTGGTGTGGTGGCACCCAGAAACAAAAATGTTCTTCCAAGCTATCAAGGAATGGATCATTGAGGAGGAGGAAGAGGATAGTCAGTGAACATAACAGGACAGTCACTCAGCATCAGCATAGGCAGTCTTGAAGGGATGTGACATTATAAATTATTCAGTTATATCCGCTTCAGGTGCCTGGTAGCTGGTGGTGATCCAAGACTGATTCATCTTTATGAAGGTCAGTCGATCAACCGAGTCGGTGGACAGGCGCACCCTGTGATCGGTGACAAATCCTCCAGCAGCACTGAATGTGCGTTCGGAAAGAACGCTGGATGCAGGACAGGCCAGTAGCTGAATTGCATACTGTGCAAGCTCTGGACAGTGATCCATCCTCAAGACCCAGTAAGCCAGAGGATTTTCGGTGGAAAAGGTGTCCAAGTCTGACCTTGCCCCTAGGTATTCCTGCACCATGTATATCAGACGCTGGCGATGGTTGCTGGAACCGATCATACCTTGGGGCTGCAGACTAAAAAATTGTCTGAACGCATCGGTCAGACGTCCACCTTCCCCACCGCTCCTTCTGCTACTGACCGAAGCCTCAGCAACTCGTCGTCCAGGACCAGGAGTTTGTAACCTCCCAGTTTCTGGGAACGCGTTGCACAGACCTTTTTGCAAGGCCTCCCTGAGATGTCTCATCCTCTGCTCCCTCTGCAATGGCAAGATAAGGTCCGCAACCTTACCCTTGTACCGTGGATCAAGGAGAGTGGCCAGCCAGTAATGGCCCCTCCCCTTGATCCGAAGAATACAAGGATCCTTCCGCAGGCTTTGCAGGATCAGGGAGGCCATGCAACGTAGGTTAGCTGAGGCATTCGGTCCGGAGTCTTCTGGGTCACTGAGGACGACATGATCACCAGCCACCTCCTCCCAGCCACGTACAAGTCCACTGGTTTGTTGGGACTGTACATCATCCCTAAAAGACTGCTGCTGCTGATGCTGAGTGCCAGGCTCCACCTCCATGCTCACACAATCCTCCTCCTCCTCCTCCTCATCCTCTTCCTGTGTGATGGGTGGGACAGAAGGAACACTGTCTGGATAAAGGGGGCCTTGAGAGGCAAGGAAGTCCTCCTCTTCCTGCCTCTGTTCTGCCTCAAGTGCCCTGTCCATTATCCCACGCAGCGTATGTTCCAACAGGTGGACAAGAGGTACAGTGTCACTGATGCATGCACTGTCACTGCTCACCATCCTCGTGGCCTCCTCAAATGGTGAGAGGACAGTGCATGCATCCCTGATCATGCTCCACTGGCGTGGGGAAAAAAAGCCAAGCTCCCCTGACCCTGTCCTGGTGCCGTAGTCGCAAAGGTACTCATTGATGGCCCTCTGCTGCGTGTGCAGTCGCTGCAGCATGGCCAACGTTGAGTTCCACCTGGTGGGCATGTCACATATTAGGAGGTTCTTGGGCAGGTTCAACTCCTTTTGCAGCTCAGCCAGCCGAGCACTGGCATTATACGATCGGCAGAAATGCACACAGACTTTCCTGGCCTGCCTCAGGACATCCTGTAAGCCTGGGTACCTGCCCAAGAACCGCTGCACCACCAGGTTGAGGACGTGAGCCATACAGGGCACATGGGTGAGCTGCCCCTGTCGCAGGGCGGAGAGGAGGTTGGTGCCATTGTCAGAAACCACCATTCCTGGCTTAAGTTGGCGTGGCGTCATCCACCTCTCGGCCTGCCCCTGCAGAGCTGCATGAACCTCTGCCCCAGTGTGGCTCCTGTCCCCCAAACACACCAGCGCAAGCACGGCATGGCATCTTTTTGCCTGCGTACTCGTGTAGCCCCTTGTACGCCTATGGAGCACCACTGGTTTCGAGGACAGAGCACTCGAAGAGGCCATGGAGGAAGAAGAAGAGGAGGGGGTGGAGGGGAGAGGTGTGTCACAACCAGTAGTAGCATTTTGGAGGCGTGGTGGCGGAACAACCTCCAACACTACTGCACCTTGTCCTGCATCCCTCCCAGCTGCCAATAGAGTGACCCAATGGGCCGTGAAAGACATATAACGTCCCTGTCCATGCCTGCTGGACCATGAGTCAGAGGTAATATGCACCTTACCGCTGACCGCCCTGTCCAGCGAGGCATGGACATTGCCTCCCACATGCCGGTAGAGAGACGGAATCGCCTTTCATGAGAAAAAGTGGCGTTTGGGAACCTGCCACTGAGGAACCGCACATTGAACAAACTCACGGAAGGGGGCCGAGTCTACCAACTGAAAGGGCAGCAGTTGAAGTGCTAGCAATTTAGCCAAGCTAGCATTCAACCGCTGGGCATGTGGATGGCTGGGAGTGTACTTCTTTCGACGGTCCAGCAGCTGGGCAGGGAAATTTTCCTGCTACAATCGGACGTCGGTGTACTGCAAGTACTTGGTTGTGACACACCTAATTCTACACCTTCAGTCCTCTCAGAGCAGCTTTCAGAGAGGACTGAAGATATAGTGGGGATGGAGATCCCAGCTGATGAGGAGCAAGGAGAGGTCCGCTTTGTTCTTTGGTGTGGGTCTTTAATGTGCGCTTGCCAACGATCTGCATGGCAGGTCGACATATGTCTGGTCATGCTTGTGGTGCCCAAACGGCTGATGTTTTGGCCATGCGAGATACGCTTGAGACAAATATTGAACTTTTGTGATAACGTGCAGAGGCAGCGCCCTGCCCAGGCGGAGCTCTGCGGTGTGATTCAGTTGGTGTACTGGCCTCTAGTCGGCCTCCGGAGGGCATCCTGCCTCATTGGACATGTGCCGCCGCATCCTCCTCCTCCTCCTCCTCTCTCCCTTCAGGCACCCACGTGGAGTCAGTGACCTCATCATCCCCTCCCTCTTCACCACTAGAGCAAACCTGGCAGTAAGCTGCAGCTGGTGGAACATGACTGCCAGATTGCTGTCCTTCAGCATCCCCTCTCTCTGCACGCACACTACTGCCTTCCTCAAGCTGGGTATCATCATCCAAGCCTTCAAATCGTTGGGCATCCTCCTGGAGCATGTACCCAACACTGTGCTCAAACAGTTCGGGGGACTCCTCAGGAGGACATGGTGGGTCTAGGGAAGGGGTGCCTGATTATGCCATTGAGTACGCGTTGGCAACTGCTCTGCCAGTACCCTGAGCCTGGGTGAGAGAGGATGAGGAAGATGAGGAGGGCTTGGTCATCCATTCTACCAAGCCTTCGGCATGATGTGTCTCAACATGTCCAGCTGCTGAAAACAAAGACAAGCGTGTCCCATGGCCATGTGCTGATGACTATGCACTACCACGTCCACGACCAGCACTGTTGTCTCTAGAAACAGAGCCTGCTTGCCCTGTGTTCTTGCCCCGGGACTGTCTGCCTCTCCTTGGCGGTCTTTCAGCCATTGTAGTGGGTAGTGTATATTGTGCTGGAGTCACACAGCACACACACTAACTCCTGCAGATGGAGGCCTTAGATGACAGCAACAGGGCCCTATGGCAGATAGAGGCTGCCTTAGATGACAAGAACTGGGCTGACACACACACACACTAGCTCCTATGTGTGCTGACACACACACACACACTAGCTCCTATGTGTGCTGACACACACACACACACTAGCTCCTATGTGTGCTGACACAAACACACTATAGCTCATATGTGTGCTGAGAACACACTATAGCTCCTATGTGTGCTGACAAAAAAATATAGCTCCTATGTGTGCTGACAACAAACTATAGCTCCTATGTGTGCTGACACAGACACACTATAGCTCCTATGTGTGCTGACAACACACTATAGCTCCTATGTGTGCTGACAACACACTATAGCTCCTATGTGTGCTGACACAAACACACTATAGCTCCTTTGTGTGCTGACAACACACTATAGCTCCTATGTGTGCTGACAACACACTATAGCTCCTTTGTGTGCTGACAAAAAAATATAGCTCCTATGTGTGCTCACAACACACTATAGCTCCTATATGTGCTGACACAAACACACTATAGCTCCTTTGTGTGCTGACAACACACTATAGCTCCTATGTGTGCTGACAACACACTATAGCTCCTATGTGTGCTGACACAAACACACTATAGCTCCTATGTGTGCTGACAACACACTATAGCTCCTATGTGTGCTGACAACACACTATAGCTCCTATGTGTGCTGACAACACACTATAGCTCCTATGTGTGCTGACAAAAAAATATAGCTCCTATGTGTGCTCACAACACACTATAGGTCCTATGTGATCTAAGTGGAGGGCTCTCTGGGGACCCTGATGCAAGGGGAGGCTCTCTGGGGACCCTGATGTAAGAAGGGGCTCTTTGGGGACTAGGGGTGCAACGGATCAAAAAACTCACGGATCGGATCGATCCTCGGATCAGGAGTCACGGATCGGATCATTTTTCGGATCAGCAAATAATAATTGAATTTGCAAAAACCTGTGAAAATTCCGCCACCATATAGTCCCCACTGTAATATCCACGTCATCTCCCCCACTGTAATATCCACGTCATCTCCCCCACTGTAATATCCACGTCATCTCCCCCACTGTAATATCCACATCCTCTCCCCACTGTAGTATTGGCTGGGTATCGCAGAGTATTGGCTGGGTATCGCAGAGTATTGGCTGGGTATCGCAGAGTATTGGCTGGGTATTGCAGAGTATTGGCTGGGTAATGCAGAGTATCGCAGAGTATTGGCTGGGTATCGCAGAGTATCGCAGAGTATTGGCTGGTATCGCAGAGTATTGGCTGGGTATCGCAGAGTATCGCAGAGTATTGGCTGGGTATCACAGAGTATCGGCTGGGTATCGCAGAGTATTGGCTGGGTAATGCAGAGTATCGCAGAGTATTGGCTGGGTAATGCAGAGTATCGCAGAGTATTGGCTGGGTAATGCAGAGTATCGCAGAGTATTGGCTGGGTAATGCAGAGTATCGAAGAGTATTGGCTGGGTAATGCAGCGTATATGCAGAGTAAATGCAGGGTAATGCAGAGTAATGCAGAGTAAATGCAGAGTAAATGCAGAGTAATGCAGAGTAATGCAGAGTAAATGCAGAGTAATGCAGAGTAAATGCAGAGTAAATGCAGAGTAATGCAGAGTAAATGCAGAGTAAATGCAGAGTAAATGCAGAGTAATGCAGAGTAAATGCAGGGTAATTCAGGATATTGGCTGGGTAATGCAGGGTATGTTTACAAGTGATCGCTCAGTCATTTGACGGAGCGATCACATTGTAAACAGTGGCCGGGTGTACCAAGATGGCCGCCGCTCCAGAGCTAGGCCGAAGCCGCGGCCTTTCCTAAGGCCGCCGGGTGTACAAAGATGGCCGCCGCCGCTCCGGAGCTAGGCCGAAGCCGCGGCCTTTCCTAAGGCCGAGGCCGCGGATCGCGGGGTGTGCCGATCCGAACGGGGTGGCCCGTTCAGATCACGGATCGGCGACGATCCGTTGCACCCCTGGTACCTGGGGGGTGTCTAAAGTATGCCTGTGAAGTGGCATGTGTTTCCCGTGTTTAGAACTGTCCTTGCACAAAATGACATTTGTAAAGGAAAAAAAGAAGCCATTTAAAACCACTTGCGGCTTTAGGTTTGATCTTAAGTAGAATCTGAACAGGTACATTATGAAGTGTAGCTCCATCCCAAAAAAATCTATTTTTAAGCTTTTTGGAGAACATAGGGAGGGGTTATCACCCCTGTAACATTTGCTGTCTTTGCACATCTGTTCAGAACATGTCACCTCACTTTCCGTCCCAATGACAAATGTTTTTGGAAAAGTGGGGTTTTAATTGAAACAAGGATTGGTGATAAAGTATCAGTAGAGAGGAGATACCTTTTTCCCAAATTAAGTCTAACAGGATAGAATTTTAAGTTAATAGATCAAGATTTGTAATTGCATGCACCTGTTGAACAGGGCAGAAAAATTGGGGGTGGTGGTGGTGGTGGGTGGACGGTTTTGCCACAAGACTGTAAGCTCTCACAGTTACTCTTGGTGGGCGCAGGAATGGGCCCTGCTGTGAGTTATTAGATCAAGATTTGTAATTGCAAGCACCTGATGAACAGGGCAGAAAAATTGGGCCTTTGGCGGTGGTGGTGGACGGTGTTGCCACAAGACTGTAGGCCCTCATAGTTACTCTTGGTGGGCGCAGGAATGGGCCCTGCTGTAAGTTATTAGATCAAGATTTGTAATTGCAAGCACCTGATGAACAGGGCAGAAAAATTGGGCCTTTGGCGGTGGTGGTGGACGGTGTTGCCACAAGACTGCAGGCCCTCATAGTTACTCTTGGTGGGCGCAGGAATGGGCCCTGCTGTGAACTATTAGATCAAGATTTGTAATTACCCGCCCCTGTTAAACAGGGGCTGAAAAATTGTGCCTTAGGCACTGGTGCTGGTGCCACAACACTGCAACCCCTCACAGAGACTGTACTTGGAGCACAGCAGTCACACGTGTTGCGAAGCATTTTTTTAAAAAATTGTAAGTACACGCCCCTGTTAAACAGGGGCTGAAAAATTGTGCCTTAGGCACTGGTGCTGGTGCCACAACACTGCAACCCGGCCCTCACAGATACTGTACTTGGAGCACAGCAGTCACACGTGTTGCGAAGCATTTTTTTTAAAAAATTGTAAGTACACGCCCCTGTTAAACAGGGGCTGAAAAATTGTGCCTTAGGCACTGGTGCTGGTGCCACAACACTGCAACCCGGCCCTCACAGAGACTGTACTTGGAGCACAGCAGTCACACGTGTTGCGAAGCATTTTTTTTAAAAATTGTAAGTACACGCCCCTGTTAAACAGGGGTTGAAAAATTGTGCCTTAGGCACTGGTGCTGGTGCCACAACACTGCAACACGGCCCTCACAGAGACTGTACTTGGAGCACAGCAGTCACACGTGTTGCGAAGCATTTTTTTAAAAAATTGTAAGTACACGCCCCTGTTAAACAGGGGCTGAAAAATTGTGCCTTAGGCACTGGTGTGGTGGCATGGATCATTGAGGAGGAGGAAGAGGATAGTCAGTGAACATAAGAGGACAGTCACTCAGCATCAGCATAGGCAGTCTTGAAGGGATGTGACATTAAAAATTATTCGGTTATATCCGCCTCAGGTGCCTGGTAGCTGGTGGTGATCCAAGACTGATTCATTTTGATGAATGTCAGTCGATCAACCGAGGCGGTGGACAGGCGCACCCTATGATCAGTCACAAATCCTCCAGCAGCACTGAATGTGCGTTCGGAAAGAACGCTGGAGGCAGGACAGGCCAGTAGCTCAATTGCATACTGTGCAAGCTCTGGCCAGTGATCCATCCTCAGGACCCAGTAAGCCAGAGGATTTTCGGTGGGAAAGGTGTCCAAGTCTGACCTTGCCCCAAGGTATTCCTGCACCATGTATATCAGACGCTGGCGATGGTTGCTGGAACCGATCATACCTTGGGGCTGCGGACTAAAAAATTGTCTGAACGCATCGGTCAGACGTCCACCTTCCCCACCGCTCCTTCTGCCACTGACCGAAGCCTCAGCAACTCGTCGCCCAGGACCAGGAGTTTGTAGCCTCCCAGTTTCTGGGAACGCGTTGCACAGACCTTTCTGCAAGGCCTCCCTGAGATGTCTCATCCTCTGCTCCCTCTGCGACGGCAAGATAAGGTCCGCAACCTTACCCTTGTACCGCGGATCAAGGAGAGTGGCCAGCCAGTAATGGTCCCTCTCCTTGATCCGAAGAACACGAGGATCCTTCCGCAGGCTTTGCAGGATCAGGGAGGCCATGCAGCGTAGGTTAGCTGAGGCATTCGGTCCGGAGTCTTCTGGGTCACTGAGGATGACATGATCGCCAGCCACCTCCTCCCAGCCACGTACAAGTCCACTGGCTTGTTGGGACTGTACATCATCCCTAAAAGACTGCTGCTGCTGATGCTGAGTGCCAGGCTCCACCTCCATGCTCACACAATCCTCCTCCTCCTCCTCCTCCTCCTCCTCCTCATCCTCTTCCTGTGTGATGGGTGGGACAGAAGGAACACTGTCCGGATAAAGGGGGCCTTGAGAGGCAAGGAAGTCCTCCTCTTCCTGCCTCTGTTCTGCCTCAAGTGCCCTGTCCATTATCCCACGCAGCGTATGCTCCAACAGGTGGACAAGAGGGACAGTGTCACTGATGCATGCACTGTCACTGCTCACCATCCTCGTGGCCTCCTCAAATGGTGAGAGGACAGTGCATGCATCCCTGATCATGCTCCACTGACGTGGGGAAAAAAAACCAAGCTCCCCTGACCCTGTCCTGGTGCCGTAGTCGCAAAGGTACTCATTGATGGCCCTCTGCTGCGTGTGCAGTCGCTGCAGCATGGCCAACGTTGAGTTCCACCTGGTGGGCATGTCAGATATTAGGCGGTTCTTGGGCAGGTTCAGCTCCTTTTGCAGCTCAGTCAGCCGAGCACTGGCATTATAAGATCGGCGGAAATGCACACAGACTTTCCTGGCCTGCCTCAGGACATCCTGTAAGCCTGGGAACCTGCCCAAGAACCGCTGCACCACCAGGTTGAGGACGTGAGCCATGCAGGGCACATGGGTGAGCTGCCCCTGTCGCAGGGCGGAGAGGAGGTTGGTGCCATTGTCAGAAACGACCATTCCTGGCTTAAGCTGACGTGGCGTCAACCACCTCTCGGCCTGCCCCTGCAGAGCTGCCAGAACCTCTGGCCCAGTGTGGCTCCTGTCCCCCAAACACACCAGCGCAAGCACGGCATGGCATCTTTTTGCCTGCGTACTTGCGTAGCCCCTTGTACGCCTACGGAGCACCGCTGGTTCCAAGGACAGAGCACTGGAGGAAGAAGAAGAGGAGGGGGTGGAGGAGAGAGGTGTGTCACAACCAGTAGCAGTAGTCGCGTTTTGGAGGCGTGGTGGCGGAACAACCTCCAACACTACTGCACCTTGTCCTGCATCCCTCCCAGCTGCCAATAGAGTGACCCAATGGGCCGTGAAAGAAAGGTACCGTCCCTGTCCATGCCTGCTGGACCATGAGTCAGCGGTAATATGCACCTTACTGCTGACCGCCCTGTCCAGCGAGGCATGGACATTGCCCTCCACATGCCGGTAGAGAGACGGAATCGCCTTCCGCGAGAAAAAGTGGCGTTTGGGAACCTGCCACTGAGGAACCGCACATTGAACAAACTCACGGAAGGGGGCCGAGTCTACCAACTGAAAAGGCAGCAGTTGAAGTGCTAGCAATTTAGCAAGGCTAGCATTCAACCGCTGGGCATGTGGATGGCTGGGAGTGTACTTCTTTCTACGGTCCAGCAGCTGGGGCAGGGAAATTTGCCTGCTGCATTCGGACGTCGGTGTACTGCAAGTACTTGGTTGTGACACACCGAATTCTACACCTTCAGTCCTCTCAGAGCAGCTTTCAGAGAGGACTGAAGGTGTAGTGGGGATGGAGATCCCAGCTGAGGAGGAGCAAGGAGAGGTCCGCTTAGTTCTTTGGTGTGGGTCTTTTATGTGTGCCTGCCAACGAGCTGCATGGCAGGTCGCCATATGTCTGGTCATGCTTGTCGTGCCCAAGCGGCTGATGTTTTGGCCACGCGAGATACGCTTGAGACAAATATTGCAAATAGCAGTGGTGCGATCTGCTGCACTCGTCTCAAAAAAGGCCCACACCAAAGAACTTTTCTGATAACGTGCAGAGGCAGCGCCCTGCACAGGCGGAGCTCTGCGGTGTTGTACAGTTGCTGTGCTGGCCTCTACCTGGCCTCCAGGGGGCATCCTGCCTCGTTGGACATGTGACGCCGCATCCTCCTCCTCCTCGTCCTCCTCCTCATCCTCTCTCCCTTGAGGCACCCACGTGGAGTCAGTGACCTCATCATCCCCTCCCTCTTCACCACTAGAGCAAACCTGACAGTAAGCTGCAGCTGGTGGAACTGTACTGCCAGATTCCTCAAGCTGGGTATCGTCATCCGAGCCTTCGAATCGTTGGGCATCCTCCTGGAGCATGTACCCAACACTGTGCTCAAAGAGTTCGGGGGACTCCTCAGGAGGACATGGTGGGTCTAGGGAAGGGGTGGCTGATGATGCTCTGTCAGTACCCTGAGCCTGGGTGAGAGAGGATGAGGAGGATGAGGAGGGCTTGGTCATCCATTCTACCAAGCCTTCAGCATGATGCGGCTCCACATGTCCAGCTGCCGAAAACAAAGACGCGCGTGTCCCATGGCCACGTGCTGATGACGATGCACGACCACGTCCACGTCCACGGCCACGTCCACTAGAAACAGAGCCTGCCTGCCCTGTGTTCTTGGCTCTGCACGCTCTGCCTCCCCTTGGCGGTCTTCCAGCCATTGTAGTCGGTAGTCCTGTGGGTGCTGCTGAGAAGAAAATATAGGAGCTCTGTGTGATGCCACTAACACACTAGAAGTCCTATGGGTGCTTCTGCAAAGAAAATAGAGGAGCTCTGTGTGATGCCACTAACACACTAGAAGTCCTGTGGGTGCTTCAGCAAAGAAAATAGAGGAGCTCTGTGTGATGCCACTAACACACTAGAAGTCCTGTGGGTGCTGCTGAGAAGAATATATAGGAGCTCTGTGTGATGCCACTAACACACTAGAAGTCCTATGGGTGCTTCTGCAAAGAAAATAGAGGAGCTCTGTGTGATGCCACTAACACACTAGAAGTCCTATGGGTGCTTCTGCAAAGAAAATAGAGGAGCTCTGTGTGATGCCACTAACACACTAGAAGTCCTGTGGGTGCTTATGCAAAGAAAATAGAGGAGCTCTGTGTGATGCCACTAACACACTAGAAGTCCTGTGGGTGCTTATGCAAAGAAAATAGAGGAGCTCTGTGTGATGCCACTAACACACTAGAAGTCCTGTGGGTGCTGCTGAGAAGAATATATAGGAGCTCTGTGTGATGCCACTAACACACTAGAAGTCCTGTGGGTGCTTATGCAAAGAAAATAGAGGAGCTCTGTGTGATGCCACTAACACACTAGAAGTCCTGTGGGTGCTTCTGCAAAGAAAATAGAGGAGCTCTGTGTGATGCCACTAACACACTAGAAGTCCTGTGGGTGCTTATGCAAAGAAAATAGAGGAGCTCTGTGTGATGCCACTAACACACTAGAAGTCCTGTGGGTGCTGCTGAGAAGAATATATAGGAGCTCTGTGTGATGCCACTAACACACTAGAAGTCCTATGGGTGCTTCTGCAAAGAAAATAGAGGAGCTCTGTGTGATGCCACTAACACACTAGAAGTCCTGTGGGTGCTTCTGCAAAGAAAATAGAGGAGCTCTGTGTGATGCCACTAACACACTAGAAGTCCTGTGGGTGCTTATGCAAAGAAAATAGAGGAGCTCTGTGTGATGCCACTAACACACTAGAAGTCCTGTGGGTGCTGCTGAGAAGAATATATAGGAGCTCTGTGTGATGCCACTAACACACTAGAAGTCCTATGGGTGCTTCTGCAAAGAAAATAGAGGAGCTCTGTGTGATGCCACTAACACACTAGAAGTCCTGTGGGTGCTTATGCAAAGAAAATAGAGGAGCTCTGTGTGATGCCACTAACACACTAGAAGTCCTGTGGGTGCTTCTGCAAAGAAAATAGAGGAGCTCTGTGTGATGCCACTAACACACTAGAAGTCCTGTGGGTGCTTCTGCAAAGAAAATAGAGGAGCTCTGTGTGATGCCACTAACACACTAGAAGTCCTGTGGGTGCTTATGCAAAGAAAATAGAGGAGCTCTGTGTGATGCCACTAACACACTAGAAGTCCTGTGGGTGCTGCTGAGAAGAATATATAGGAGCTCTGTGTGTGTGATGCCACTAACACACTAGAAGTCCTGTGGGTGCTTCTGCAAAGAAAATAGAGGAGCTCTGTGTGATGGGACTAACACACTTCAAGTCCTATAGGTGCTTCTGGGAAGAAAATATAGCTCTGTGTGTGTGATGGGACTAACACACTTCAAGTCCTATAGGTGCTTCTGGGAACAAAATATAGCTCTGTGTGTGTGATGGGACTAACACACTTCAAGTCCTATAGGTGCTTCTGGGAACAAAATATAGCTCTGTGTGTGTAATGGGACTAACACACTTCAAGTCCTATAGGTGCTTCTGGGAACAAAATATAGCTCTGTGTGTGTGATGGGACTAACACACTTCAAGTCCTATAGGTTCTTCTGGGAAGAAAATATAGCTCTGTGTGTGTAATGGGACTAACACACTTCAAGTCCTATAGGTGCTTCTGGGAACAAAATATAGCTCTGTGTGTGTGATGGGACTAACACACTTCAAGTCCTATAGGTTCTTCTGGGAACAAAATATAGCTCTGTGTGTGTGATGGGACTAACACACTTCAAGTCCTATAGGTGCTTCTGGGAACAAAATATAGCTCTGTGTGTGTAATGGGACTAACACACTTCAAGTCCTATAGGTGCTTCTGGGAAGAAAATATAGCTCTGTGTGTGTAATGGGAATAACACACTTCAAGTCCTATAGGTGCTTCTGGGAAGAAAATATAGCTCTGTGTGTGTAATGGGACTAACACACTTCAAGTCCTATAGGTGCTTCTGGGAACAAAATATAGCTCTGTGTGTGTAATGGGACTAACACACTTCAAGTCCTATAGGTGCTTCTGGGAAGAAAATATAGCTCTGTGTGTGTAATGGGACTAACACACTTCAAGTCCTATAGGTGCTTCTGGGAACAAAATATAGCTCTGTGTGTGTGATGGGACTAACACACTTCAAGTCCTATAGGTGCTTCTGGGAACAAAATATAGCTCTGTGTGTGTGATGGGACTAACACACTTCAAGTCCTATAGGTGCTTCTGGGAAGAAAATATAGCTCTGTGTGTGTAATGGGACTAACACACTTCAAGTCCTATAGGTGCTTCTGGGAACAAAATATAGCTCTGTGTGTGTAATGGGACTAACACACTTCAAGTCCTATAGGTGCTTCTGGGAAGAAAATATAGCTCTGTGTGTGTAATGGGAATAACACACTTCAAGTCCTATAGGTGCTTCTGGGAAGAAAATATAGCTCTGTGTGTGTAATGGGACTAACACACTTCAAGTCCTATAGGTGCTTCTGGGAACAAAATATAGCTCTGTGTGTGTGATGGGACTAACACACTTCAAGTCCTATAGGTGCTTCTGGGAACAAAATATAGCTCTGTGTGTGTGATGGGACTAACACACTTCAAGTCCTATAGGTGCTTCTGGGAAGAAAATATAGCTCTGTGTGTGTAATGGGACTAACACACTTCAAGTCCTATAGGTGCTTCTGGGAACAAAATATAGCTCTGTGTGTGTAATGGGACTAACACACTTCAAGTCCTATAGGTGCTTCTGGGAAGAAAATATAGCTCTGTGTGTGTAATGGGAATAACACACTTCAAGTCCTATAGGTGCTTCTGGGAAGAAAATATAGCTCTGTGTGTGTAATGGGACTAACACACTTCAAGTCCTATAGGTGCTTCTGGGAACAAAATATAGCTCTGTGTGTGTGATGGGACTAACACACTTCAAGTCCTATAGGTGCTTCTGGGAACAAAATATAGCTCTGTGTGTGTGATGGGACTAACACACTTCAAGTCCTATAGGTGCTTCTGGGAAGAAAATATAGCTCTGTGTGTGTAATGGGACTAACACACTTCAAGTCCTATAGGTGCTTCTGGGAACAAAATATAGCTCTGTGTGTGTAATGGGACTAACACACTTCAAGTCCTATAGGTGCTTCTGGGAAGAAAATATAGCTCTGTGTGTGTAATGGGAATAACACACTTCAAGTCCTATAGGTGCTTCTGGGAAGAAAATATAGCTCTGTGTGTGTAATGGGACTAACACACTTCAAGTCCTATAGGTGCTTCTGGGAACAAAATATAGCTCTGTGTGTGTAATGGGACTAACACAGTTCAAGTCCTATAGGTGCTTCTGGGAACAAAATATAGCTCTGTGTGTGTGATGGGACTAACACACTTCAAGTCCTATAGGTGCTTCTGGGAACAAAATATAGCTCTGTGTGTGTGATGGGACTAACACACTTCAAGTCCTATAGGTGCTTCTGGGAACAAAATATAGCTCTGTGTGTGTGATGCCACTAACACACTTCAAGTCCTATAGGTGCTTCTGGGAACAAAATATAGCTCTGTGTGTGTGATGGGACTAACACACTTCAAGTCCTATAGGTGCTTCTGGGAACAAAATATAGCTCTGTGTGTGTAATGGGACTAACACACTTCAAGTCCTATAGGTGCTTCTGGGAACAAAATATAGCTCTGTGTGTGTAATGGGACTAACACACTTCAAGTCCTATAGGTGCTTCTGGGAAGAAAATATAGCTCTGTGTGTGTAATGGGACTAACACACTTCAAGTCCTATAGGTGCTTCTGGGAAGAAAATATAGCTCTGTGTGTGTAATGGGACTAACACACTTCAAGTCCTATAGGTGCCTCTGGGAACAAAATGAAGGAGCTCTGCCTGCCTGCCACGAACACACTACAAGTCCTATAGGTGCTTCTGGTAACAAAATATAGGAGCTCTGCCTGCCTGCCACGAACACACTACAAGTCCTATAGGTGCTTCTGGTAACAAAATATAGGAGCTCTGCCTGCCTGCCACGAACACACTACAAGTCCTATAGGTGCTTCTGGTAACAAAATATAGGAGCTCTGCCTGCCTGCCACGAACACACTACAAGTCCTATAGGTGCTTCTGGTAACAAAATATAGGAGCTCTGCCTGCCTGCCACGAGCACACTACAAGCCCCTCTTTCTCAATCAATCTTTGTAACTGAATCTATCTAACTCAATCTCTGTAAGTGAATCTCTCTAACTATCTAAATGCAGCAGAGTGTCACAGAATCTGCCTGCTCAATCTGCGCCGGAACAGCATGTGACCGGCGCAGACGGCGTGGCGGCGTTTTATAGGGGGGGGCGTGTACTACAGCCCCTGAGCTGTAATTGGCTACAGGCGTCCTGCCTGTAGCCAATTATGGCTCTTCGAGTTTCCGGGGCTGTGATTGGCCAAGCATGCGGGGTCACAGTGCATGCTTGGCCAATCATCAGCCAGCAATGCACTGCGTCGGCCGCGCCGGCCGCAATGCATTGCGGGGCCGCTCGCATCACACGAACGTGATGCGAGCGGCCAAAATAGTTCTGGGCTCGCCGAGCGAGCGAACGCCCGGTGCTCGATGCGAACGTGGGTTCGCATCGAGCACCGGGCCCATCCTTACTCCAGACATAACGTTTGATGCCAGACTGTTCAATCTTGGCTTAATCAGGCTGGAGAATCATGTTCCTCACAGTCTGAAAGTCCTTCAGGTGCTTTTTTGCAAACTCCAAGTGGACTTTTATGTGTTTTGCGCTTCCGTCTACCCTCTCTGCCATAAAGGCCAGGGCTGCAGTGGTGGTTGTCCTTCTGGAACATTGTCCCTTCTCAACACAGGATCTCTGGAGCTCAGTCAGAGTGACAATTGGGTTCTTCGTCATCTCTCTTACTAAGGCCCTTCTCCCCCCAGATTGCTTACAGGTGATCTCCAATCAAGGTGTAAAAACATCTCAGCAATGATCAAGAGAAAAAGGAGGCACCTGAGATTAATTTCAAGTGCTGTTGCAAAGGGTCTGAATACATATGCCAATGTGATATTTCAGATTTTTACTTTTGCAAACATTTCGAAAAGGCTGCCACTGTGCCCCAAGTGCTGCCATTGTGCCCCAAGTGCTGCCACTGTGCCCCAAGTGCTGCCACTGTGCCCCAAGTGCTGCCATTGTGCCCTCAAGTGCTGCCATTGTGCCCCTCAAGTGCTGCCACTGTGCCCCTCAAGTGCTGCCACTGTGCCCCCTGCCTGCCCTCTGCACTTACCTTGTCTCGGTGTGCAGCGCGCGGTGTCCCCTCATCTTCCCCTCATCTTCCGATATCTTCTCCCGCGCTCCTGTCTTCTGCTATGATTGGACGCCTAGCGTCCAATCACAGCGCCTGTGACTTCAGCCAATCAGGTGACAGGTAACAAACCCGGCAACCTGATTGGCTGAGAGGCGGGTCTGTGTTAGGGAAGCGATGTATTCGCTTCTCTAGCACAATACTGTGTAATCCGCGAACGTACAGCAGTGCGCCCGCTGTTTACACTTATGGAAGCCTATTAGAGCACACCGCTTTAATCATGGCCCCTATTAGAGCTTTACAGCTCTAATAGGGCGCTTCCAGAAACACCCCCCCCCCCCCACCGCTGTAATTCAGATGGCCGGCGCCCGACAAGGGGCCGGACACCTGAATAGGGGGCGGCAGCGGTGACAATAGATAGATTCATGCAATGCATGAATCTATCTATTGGTGATAGAGCGGTGCAGGAGAGGGGGGCGGCGCTCCTGCGCCCTCTATGCAAGCACCGCCACTGACGTAGGGAATATTTTGTAATGAATATTTTGTAAATAAAGTTACATTTAGCTATAATGTTTCATTTTCCCTACGTATGAGGACTTTTGGGTCACCCTGTATTCATTCATAGTATTTGCACATAATATATAGTTGAGCATATATTGGCAGTGTTTCAGTTTTGTTATTGAATTTTTAATTATTGCTTTTGTTTAAATAAGTCTTGTAAATACAAAAAGTACTTTTATTTACCTTTTTCTGTTTTTCTAAGTGAGCATTTTAAGTAACTTGTTAAAGCTCATTAGTATTACAGTTAACTTCCTAACACTATAAATCCCCAATGTCAACTTAAGATAACAAGACTCATCAACGGCCAAATAGGGAATCCCCAAAACTGACTTGATAATGATGCGTTATGTTACAGTTGCATCCACTGGGAGCGATTATTCTGCATTTACTGTAAGCTCAGTCATGCTGACGAAGGTAATTAGGAACACTCAAAGATTAGTCTATTACAGCATTTTCACAGCATCTGCAAACGTTGGATTCTAATTAGTAATAAGACAACCAAAACTTCTACAAATGAGCAATCCCACTGGGGGGGTGTCAAGGGAGTCAAAGCAAAAAAAAAAAAGAACATTGTAACGATGCCAATTAATGTTGTGATTATCTAGACAGCTTTCATTTCTGATACATGAAGAAACATTCCTTATTGAATGAAATTAACTTCATACAATGCTCAATTTTTCAGTGTAAAATGCTAACAAAAAAAATAATAAATATTAACTTAAATATTATATATTTTTTTTTTACATTTTTGATTTATTTTATTATTGTTTGATACTGGTAATAGATTACTGATCATGCCCCAGTATAAAGCAATGATCAAGCACTAATATCACAAAACAATATAAATAATCAATTCAATGTTTTTTCCCTTGCATTTATTACCGTATTTATTGGCGTATAACACGTGCTGGCGTATAACACGTGCTGGCGTATAACATGTGCTGGCGTATAACATGCACCCCAAGTTTAGGAGGGAAGTAAAAAAACTTTTAGGATGGAAGTTTAAGGAAAAAAAAAACTTAAACTTAAATGCCCATCAATGCAGCCTTATCAGTGTCCATTGCAGCCTTGTCAGTGCAGCCTTGCCAGTGCAGCCTTGTCCCCAATGCAGCCTTGTCAGTGCAGCCTTGCCAGTGCAGCCTTGTCCCAGTGCAGCCTTGTCCCAGTGCAGCCTTGTCCCAGTGCAGCCTTGCCAGTGCAGCCTTGTCCCAGTGCAGCCTTGTTCAAGTGCAGCCTTTCCCCAGTGAAGCCTTGTCCCAGTGCAGCCTTGCCAGTGCAGCCTTGTCCCAGTGCAGCCTTGTTCCAGTGCAGCCTTTCCCCAGTGAAGCCTTGTCCCAGTGCAGCCTTGCCAGTGCAGCCTTGTCCCAGTGCAGCCTTGCCAGTGCAGCCTTGTCCCAGTGCAGCCTTGCCAGTGCAGCCTTGCCAGTGCAGCCTTGTCCCAGTGCAGCCTTATCCCAGTGCAGCCTTTCCCCAGTGAAGCCTCCCCCCTCAGTGTCCATCACCATTTAAAATTTGCGCCGCCGAGGACAGTATCCGATGGGGGACACTATGAGACAGGACACCGGAGCGGAGCGAATGCCGCAGAGATAGCAGGGGCTGGGCGGAGCCGAGATACACATAGCTGAGTGTACTCGGCTCTTCTCGGCTCCGCTCACAGTCACGCCCAGTCCCGCCCTATGATGGACATAACACAGGTCCAATGGCGGGACTGGGTGTGACTGTGAGCGGAGCCGAGAAGAGCCGAGTACACTCGGCTATGTGTATCTCGGCGGCGATCGGCGTATAACACGCACCCACGATTTTCCCCTGATTTTAAGGGGGAAAAAGTGCGTGTTATACGCCGATAAATACGGTAACTTATTTTGGTGTATTCTGATGTTATTTGAGGTTTTTTTTAGGCAACAAGATGAAAATTTCACCTTGATTTTACTTTTATCACTGGCTTCATGCTTGCGTAAAGTCTCTCTCGTTTTTTTTTTCTCTTGCTATTGTGCAAAAGAAAAATCTGAGATAATACAAAAATACACAAAAAATATGTTACAAATAGATTTTTTTTCTTGTTTAAAAAGGTTTTATTGAGTTTACAAATCATAACAGAGATGCTGAGTAATCAAGCATGAACAAAGAAAGTGAAGCTCAGTACAATGTGGTCCATTAGCTGACCAGAGCTTACTATGTATAACAGAAAATCACTATCATTTATAATCATTTATAAGGTCATCGGAGTAACAATGTACTAACAGCGGAAATACAAGCAAATTAAAATGTCCAGGAGCAACCTTAGGGGTTATACCTGGGAAGAAAGAGTATGTGTTACTTGTAAAGGGGGAGCTTCATCTGTAGCGGGGAGAAATGAGAGAAACGAAGAGAAGAGGGAAAAAGAGAAGGAGTCCTCGAGGATGATCTGACCAGCCAGGGAAACATTCGGTGAGAACGGTGTGGTATTCGCTACCATGGCAAAAGGACTGTTTGATCAAAGGTCGGCGGTAAGCAGTGAGTGACCCAGGGTTGCCACATTAAGTGAAATTTGTAGACCTGATCCTTTTTTAATGGCTTCCATTTTGGCATGTATCATGGTGCAATTTACCCTGTGGTTAGCCTCAGCTATAATTAAAGTGGTGGATTTCCATGCTTTAGCTATGGTTTGTTTCACAGCTGTAAAGCCTCGTACACACGATCGGATTGTTGGCCAACAAAACCACAGACTTTTGTCCGAAGGGCGTTGGCCCAAACTTGTCTTGCATACAAACGGCAAGGAATTGTCGAATTGTCGGCCAACAAATACGAACGCAGTGACGTACTACGTTGTTTTTCAGCTCTTTATCGCCACCCTTTGGGCTCCTTATGCTAATTTCATGTTAGTAGAAGTTTTGTGAGTGTTGATTCGCGCTTTTCATTTCGCACTTTTCATTACGCACTTTTCAGTTTGTTTCTGAGCAGCCGTTCGTCAACCAGCCATGTTGCAGAATCGGAGGAGATAACGTGTTATTTATTATTGGCCTTGGAGTTATTGCTTTGACATTATTTTTTTGGTTGAATAATGATTTGATTTGGTATATTTTATATATTTTTGGATGCATAGAATGCACTTTTTGGTTAAGTTCTATTGGCAGATAGCATGTCTAATTTTATTTGTTTTCTTTTTTTAATGCACAGTAAAAAAATTGTGTAGAATAATACTTGGCTATGTGTTTTACTTCAAATGACAGTTTGGGAATAGGCAGTTACATTTAAAAAAAATACAATGTAAAATTGACAACGGACACCAACATAGTTGTATATTTGATCCTAAAAATTACGGGATAATGGTGTTGTGGTAACTTGCACCAAAAAAAAAAATATTATTCTTGATTAGAGTTGAGCGGACACCTGGATGTTCGGGTTCGAGGGGTTCGGCCGAACTTTTCAAAAAAGTTTGAGTTCGGGACCGAACTTGACCCGAACTTGACCTTGAACTCGAACCCCATTGAAGTCAATGGGGACCCGAACGGCTATAATGAATTGTCGGCTACCCGTAATACAGAGAACAGTCATTGAAAGTCATTGATAAAAAAAAAAAAGCGTGGGCTTCCCCCGAATTCAACTTCAGGTCTGGTATGGATATTAAGGGGAACCCCACGTCAAATAAAAAAAAATGATGTGAAGTTCCTCCAAAAATCCATACCAGACCCTTTATCTGAGCATGCAACTGTTAGGCCGCAGGAAAAGAGGGGGGGGACGAGAGAGCACACCCCCTCCTGAACCATACCAGGCCACATGCCCTCAACATTGGGAGGGTGCTTTGGGGTCCCCCCCAAAGCACCTTGTCCCCATGTTGATGGGGCCCCTGGCTGGTGGTTGTGGGGGTCTGCGGGTGGGGGGCTTATCAGAATCTGGAAGCCCCCTTTAACAAGGGGACCCCCAGATCCCACCCCCTGTGTGAAATGGTAAGGGGGTACAAAATTACCCCTACCATTTCACCAAAAAAGTTACAAAAGTGTTAAAAATGACAAGAGACAGTTTTTGACAATTCCTTTATTTAAGTCTTCTTTCATCTTCTTTCTTCTGGTCTTCTTCCTTCTTCCTTTCTTCATCCTTCGGCTTCTTCATCTTCTTCCTCCATCTTCTTCTTCCTCCGATCCACTTCTTCCTCCGATCCGCTTCTTCTTGCTCCGGTGTTCTCGTCCGGCATCTTCCTCCACGGCGTCTCTTCTTCGTTCCCGAGCCGCTCCGCGCAATGGGAGGCTCCCGCTGTGTGACGCTTCTCTTCTTCTGACACTTCTTATATAAGGGAGGGCGGGGACACCCGGTGACCCCACCCCCCTCTGACGCACGGGGACTTGGGGACTTCCCTATGGCTTTCCCCATGACGTCAGAGGGGGGTGGGGTCACCAGGTGGCCCTGCCCTCCATTATATAAGAAGTATCTGAAGAAGAGAAGCGTCACACAGCGGGAGCCTCCCATTGCGTGGAGCGGCCCGAGAGCGAAGAAGAGACGCCATGGAGGAAGATGCCGGACGAGAACACCGGAGCAAGAAGAAGCGGATCGGAGGAAGAAGAAGATGGAGGAAGAAGAAGATGGAGGAATTTAGGGGGAACCCCATGCTTTTTTTAAATCAATGACTTTCAATGACTGTTCGCTGTATTACGGGGAGCCAACAATTCATTATAGCCGCGAGTGCTTTTAAATAGCTTTTTTGCCTGCAGAAATGACACTTTGTACAGGGACAGTTCTAAGCACAGGAAACATGCACCCCTTTACAGGCATACTATACACACCCCCCAGGAACGAAATTTAAAGGAATATTACACTTTTATTGTTTCACTTTAATCATTATTAAAATCACTGCTCCCGAAAACGCTCAGTATAGCTAATTTCTATATGGCCGAATGGGTGGAGGAGGCCCTTTATAATAAAAAACCACAAGAGCTGGTATTGTTTAAATGGTACATTGATGATATTATTGTAATTTGGACTGGAGATTAAACAACATCAAACTTACCTGGGAGGTGAGTGAAGAAAAAATCCACTTTTTGGATTTGTTGATAAAGAAGGAAGGAGAAAGATTGACCACCCAAACTTATTTCAAACCAGTGGACAGGAAAAGTTACCTGCCACTGGATAGTTGTCACTACACCCCCTGGCTGGATAACATACCGAAAGACCAACTAATCAGATTGAGACGAACTTGCACCACGAAAGATGAGTTTCTCAAACAAGCTGAAATGATTGGAGAGAGGTTTATACAAAAAGGGTATCACCCTGAATTCATTGAAGAAAGGCTAAAGGATGTTGCTTTGCTGGAAAGAGAAAAATGAATACATGACCAAGTACAACATAGCTACATTTCTGTGCTGCCCAGCTATACACTCCCACCCATTCCTTTCCCAGTAATGGAGACCACACCGTGCTGGAGTGTAAAATAGGCCGTAGCAGCCCCTTTATTAAATAACAAAATATATAAATAACTTTATAAATAACTTTTATAAACCAATAAACAACAAATAAACAACATCAAGAAAACGTGACGTAGGCCTATAGTAGGACATTACCCCCCCCCCCCACCCAAATTACCATAATCAACAACTCGTGCACTGCGGTCATCTCAACTGTAACTAGGCCTCAAGCTGACATGCTAGCTCAGAGACAAAACTATTCCCGCAGTGCAGTCATCCACCATATTCCCTACATCACTTATAAGGAATATAACAAACGGGCCCATATCTCCAATGGGTCCCGCATCAAGTTTTCTGTGGGGAGGGGGTTTCTTCTCTATGCCTACATCAGCCAACATCCGCCAACGCTACGACATCGAATGTACCTGTAATCAAATTATTAGACACCTGTGAAGAGAATTAAAAACAAAGAGAGGGAGGGCGGGAACTTTTCTCCTTGCAGACTGACTTCCTGTTGCCCAGCTCCACCCCTTGCTAATCCTTAAACGGCCATGCACTCTAATGGCATGTTTGACTTTATTCATGCCAGCCCTGCGCTGATCACTTCGTTCATAGCTGCGGGCTGTTCTTGACCAAGTACAACATAGCTACATTTCTGTGCTGCCCAGCTATACACTCCCACCCTTACCTTTCCCAGTAATGGAGACCACACCGTGCTGGAGTGTAAAATAGGCCGTAGCAGCCCCTTTATTAAATAACAAAATATATAAATAACTTTATAAATAACTTTTATAAACCAATAAACAACAAATAAACAACATCAAGAAAACGTGACGTAGGCCTATAGTAGGACATTACCCCCCCCACCCAAATTACCATAATCAACAACTCGTGCACTGCAGTCATCTCAACTGTAACTAGGCCTCAAGCTGACATGCTAGCTCAGAGACAAAACTATTCCCGCAGTGCAGTCATCCACCATATTCCCTACATCACTTATAAGGAATATAACAAACGGGCCCATATCTCCAATGGGTCCCGCATCAAGTTTTCTGTGGGGAGGGGGTTTCTTCTCTATGCCTACGTCAGCCAACATCCGCCACCGCAAACAAGGTTAACACCAGGGCTCAAGTCCTGCGGGAACGCATGGGAACGGAGTTCCTGTACTTTTTCCACAACAGGAACTCAGTTCCCGTTAGCAGCCATGTCCTGCAAAACTTTGAAGTATGCAAGCTGTGTGGCAGGTGCTACACCAGCAGCCGCCGACACAGCTCGCAATAGTAAGTGCCGCACACCTGACCATTCAGGCATTGCCAGTGGGGGACCCCATGACAGCTTCCGCTTCGATCTACCCGTCAATCACAGCTAGCTGACGGGTAGATCAGGTCCCTGCTGCTAAGAGATTGTATTTAGTCAGACCTCTCGTGATGCGCTCCTCCCCGCCGGCCCCTCCTGATTTTTCTGTCTCCTCATACCCCCCCCAGTCTCCTGCATACTTGCTCTGTGTGTCCCAATGAATCTCCCCTCCTTTATCTTCAGTGCCATATGATGAGAGAACCCAGAGGAGGAGCACAAAAAAAAAAAAAAAACAGTAAAGTTAGCCCATTTTTTTTTGCATAATGTGAAAGATGAAGATACGCCGAGTAAATAGATACCCAACATGTCACGCTTCAAAATTGCACGCGTTCGTGGAATGGCACCAAACGTTGGTATTTAAAAATCCCCATAGGCGACGCTTTAACATTTTTTACTGGTTACATTTTTTGAGTTACAGAGGAGGTCTAGGGCTAAAATTATTGCTCTCGCTCTAACGTTCGCGGCGATACCTCACATGTGTGGTTTGAACACCGTTTTCATATGTGGGCGGGGCTTACGTATGCGTTCACTTCTGCGTACAAGCTCACGGGGACAGGGGCGCTTTAAATTTTTTTTTTTTTTTTTATTGTTAATTTGACTATTATTTTTAATTTGACTATTATTTTTTGAGTTTGACAGTTTAAAAAAAAAAAATACAAATTGATTACTTTTATTCCTATTACTGTACAAGGAATGTAAACATCCCTTGTAATAGGAATATTACATGATCGGACCTATTAACAGTGAGATATGGGGTCAATAAGACCCCACATCTCACCTCTAGGCTGGAAAGCCTAAAATTGAAAAAAAAAAAAAAAACGATCACCGCTTCCCGCCGTTATTTGAATGCAGAGGCCGGGCGTGACGTCATCACATCGCGCCCGGCCTCCGAACGATCATAGAGACTCCGGCGACCATCTGGTCCACCGGAAATCTCTATAGTGATCATCCGGGGGCCGGTGGATCCTGTGTCCGACTCACCGATGGAAGCCGTGAGTCGGTAGAAGCACCGGAGGGCGTCGGGAGGGGGGGGGGGTGTCCCCTCCCGCCGCCCATAAGAACGATCAAGCTACATCTGTAGCTACAGGCATCATTCAGATATACCCCCGCAAAGTGGAGGCCGTCATATGACGGCCTCCGGCCGGGAAGTGGTTAATGCCAGGAGGGAAGTTTATGTGGAAATATGTGAAGGGTTGGAATAGCAGCGAGTGTGTGTTGGAGCCCTGCAGAGTTTGCAGCCCCCCCCCCCAAGCTAACATACATCTCCTAAGCAGGAACACATCACTATCTCCCCAAGCATTCTGTCCAGATAATGTGCAGTTCATTTATGACCTTTCTGTTTAACCCTGTGTTATCCAAACTCTGTTCAATGAAAAGTGTAAACTCACCACATAAACACTCTATATACAAAATAACATTCCCCAATAAAGATCAGAACATGATGTTCACATTTGCATGGAAGCACAATTGAATGAATGCTGATTATTCAGAGAATTACCGTATTTATGTTTATTGAGGATTGTTTTTTTTTATGTACTAAACAGTTAAGCTTCATACAGACAATACGAAAATTGGATGAAAAATACCACTTTTGAAGCGTTCGTGCATATGAGCGTATCATTTTTTATTTTTTTTGGTGGGCGAGTGGATCTTGGGTGGGAGTTCCCACACTTTTTTCCCCAGGACTTGACCCCTGGTTAACACCTTAACCTTGAGTGCACCTCCACACCCTAAGTGCTCGCTCAATCCCGTCTTGAATACCGATGGCCCACATATCTGTGCCCACTGGGTTCAGGTGAACTCCGTCAGCCTTCAGATAACGCCAGGTGTCAATCTCTAATTCCCTGTGCCTAATGGCCAATCCCCCATGCTTAATAAAGAACCTGCTGACCTCCTGGTTGACCTTCTTTCTAGCCTTATTGAGTAACTCCACAGACCTGGCAAAACGCCACAATGTCCTGGCTACCATGTCTGACCATACCAAGACGGTATTAGGGAAGGCCGCCTGAAGTCGGCAGAAATCATACTTGATGTCCCTCGTAACGTCAAGTTTGGTCCTGAGCCCTAAATCGTTGCCCCCAACGTGAATGACTAAGACTTCTGGAGGCCTGTCCCATCGCGCAAACTTATGCGCTTCCGGGACCAGACGGCTCCAAAGCATGCCCGGGAAACCCAACCACTTTATGTAAGCCTCCCTCCTAGAGAACCCCAG
The DNA here is from genome assembly GCA_028564925.1 of Lithobates sylvaticus. Taxonomy (NCBI): domain Eukaryota; kingdom Metazoa; phylum Chordata; class Amphibia; order Anura; family Ranidae; genus Lithobates; species Lithobates sylvaticus. Next base: position 212,925,959 of record CM053036.1, on the reverse strand, counting down.
CTGTCTACCGTCTGGTCTGTCATCACCCTTTCTGGCTCCCCAGCAGACATAGGAATGCCCTATAATCCAAACGAGACTCGGTGGTGAATCTGAAAGAAACACAACAAGAAAATTCCGGTAAACCTCACTTTAATGTACCACACGAAACCATGTCGGCACTTCACACAACCCTCCCCTTCAACAAAACCCTCAATCCACTAAGTCCATCCTAACATATGACCGAAAACGCCTGGATTCCCACCTCCCGATCTGTTTTACCGCCTCCTCCGTTAAGCCCCACCTGACCGCTTCCGTCGCCGCCCCAATCCTGAATGAATGCGAGGAAAATCTCAAATCCCCCATATTCATTACACGTAAACATTTTCGGAAAACTCCTATGAATTGAAAGCGCGACAGCGCCTCGCCATTTTGATGTACTAACAGGGGGCCCTCAACAGCTGGCCTCCCCTGTAAAAACACACTCGTAACCAAGACGGGGCAGAGTTTGGCGTCTGGAATGACGAAAACCACCACATCCTTGCCTTGGCCCTGCTGATCCGTCTTTGATCTCCGCAGGTGCAAAACCAACCTGTCCTCAAAGCACCGCACGTCCCCCACCGCCAATCCATCCCTTTTCTTCTTCGAGGAACTCACCAGCTCCCCTATCCGAAAAGCCCCGAAGAAAGCTAAAACAAAAGCCGTGCGGAAAAGCCCCACCTCGTAACCGGACGAGCAAATCCCACGCAAAGTGTCCACCACTCTGCCCAACAGTTCGAACGTAACCAGCCGTTGCTCGTCCCGCAGCAACTTCCCTTTTTTGTAACCCTTCACTGCTTGACGTGCCGAGAACTTCTTTGTCCAGTCGCACCCCCCACCGAGCTTACACCAAAATGCCATGGCCGCCATAACTTTTCCCAGCCTCGACACGAAAATGCCTGCCGATAAAATAAATGAACAGCAGCCTAGGTTCTCCCTCTCCCCCTGAGGCCTGACCCCGGAAAGCAACCCATTCGTCCCATACTTTCCTGTATGCTCTCCATGTCCCTTCGCTCACCGACCGCTGAATCCATCCAGCTATTCTTCCAGGGCAATCTTCCACATCTCCGACGGACACGGGACCCCCTGATGCTCTGCCTCCGGCGCCAGCTCTCGAAACTTCTCCCACTGAAACCGAGAGAGAGCATTAGCGATCACGTTGTCCAATCCTGGCAAGTGCACTGCATGAATGAAGATGTTCAGTTGCATGCACCGAAGCACCAGATGTCTCAACAAGCGTATCACCGGCGGCGATGCCGCTGACACCTTGTTGATAACCTGTACTACCCCCAAGTTGTCGATGTGGAAGCGAATTTTCCGATCCCGGAAGAATTCACCCCACAGCTCGACCGCCAGCACCACAGGAAACAATTCAAGCAACAACATGTTCCTGAGCAACCCCTCTCACTTCCAGCTTTCCGGCCAAGGGCCCGCACTCCAGCGGCCCTTGAAGAAGGCCCCATAACCCGCCGACCCTGCGGCGTCCGTGAACAACTCTAGGTCAAAGTTGCTCACCGGCCCCATCATCCACAGCGCTCTACCATTGAAGTTGTCCAGGAATACGTGCCACATTCGCAGGTCATTCTTATGGTCCCTCGAGAGTGTCACGTAATGCCTGGGCGACTCAACCCCCCCCAGTACTTGCTGCCAACCTCCTGCTAAAAATCCGACCCATCGGGATGATTCTGCACGCAAAGTTAAGCTTCCCCAACACTGATTGTAGGGCTCTAAGCTGAACTTTGCGCCGCCCCACCAAGGCCCGCACTTCTGCTTTCAACGCTACTAATTTAACCTCTGGCAACCTGCATTCCATGGCTACTGAATCAAGGACGATCCCCAAAAAGCTAATCTCTGTCCTGGGCCCTTCCGTCTTGTCGGGTGCTAGAGGAATGCCGAAATCCCCTGCTATCCTTTCTAGCGTCGTCAGTAACACCGCACAAACATTGGATGCGGGCGGACCGACACACAGAAAGTCGTCTGTGACGGAACGTCCCTACACTCCTCTTGAGTGCGTTCGTCATATATCACTTCCTCTCAGTCTGGATATAGGTATCAGATATTCCAACCGCTCCCAAGCACCAAACGAGACAAGACTTGCTTGGTGCCAACATGGACTGATCTTTATTTGACATGTCACACAATTTTATAGAGCCAGATGACTAAGACCTAACTTAATTAGCATGAGCTAATTACCTTAATCAACACTGGACTCCTTCATTCAATTGCAGGGTTAATTAGCACATACAACAATGGGTGAAATATTCTTTAGAATTACACAAGGCAACAGACAGGCTGTCTGGAGTTGACGACATTAGCATCTGACAGTGTGTGGAATACACCTTACAAGCCAGACCAGCCTCATTTACACAATAGACAGGTGGCTTGAGTTCATCATGACATTGAATGGGACACAAGGTGTCAGATGCTAGTCTATTTCTAATGCCAAATGCATATACAGAGAGTGTATTTTGGGGGGCCCGTGATCAGCTGGCAGGAGGCTAGCATGTAGTCCTCTCAAAAAGCCCGTGTCCCGGCTAGGTCTGTCACACGTCCAAGTAGTGGATCACTGAGTTCAAACCAGACACGTCCCTCACCACCCATTACACAAACGAGCCGAAACATTCGAAGAATGCACACGAGATAGAGCAACCCATAGGTAAACACTTATCCACGTAGTATTCCTCCTGCCACCTGCAACCCAATAAGTAAAAGCTATCGGGGTGAACAGGTAGCAAACGAAACGCCGCCTCGATGTCTGTCTTTGCCATCAGAGCCCCCCTACCATACTTACGTACCCAAAAGACCGCAGCATCAAATGATGTGTAATGGACTGCGCAAGCCTGGGGATCAATGGCATCATTCACCGACCCCCCTTTTGGATAAGACAGGTGGTGAATAAGCCTAAATTAGTTTGGTTCCTTCTTAGGGACCACTCCCAAAGGAGAAACCACTAGTTCGGGGATGGGTATGTCGGGGAAGGGGCCCGCCATCCTGCCCAGAGCTACCTCTTTGTGTAATTTCTCCAATACTACCGCTTGGTGTTTCAGAGCCGACCTCAAGTTGTCTGCTCCAGGCGGCACCGAGCCCAATACCGCAGGAATTACAAAACCCTCCCCAAAACCCGCTGCCAACAATTGGGCCACAGCCTTGTCCGGATACCTATCTGGAAAAGGCCGCATTCTTCCCACTCTCACCGGCGTCTTCCCCTTTGTTAACAGACTCGCTGGCCTTGCCTTTTCCTTGTTTAAAACACCGCGATCCAGGGTGAGATCCCCCGCACCCTGAGCACTCGTGCTTATACTTACATCCGGTTCCGAATTTGCAGCTGCCCTCATTGTATTGCCAGCAGACTCCCTTCTTTTTTGAGGCCGATTGACCTGAAGCCCCTGATCCACCGCCCCCCCCCCCCTGAAAAAACTGACCCGCCGGCTTCGCCGATGACATCAAGCGCGTCCAAAGACTGATGTCCTTGTGGTCCCAGCGAAGAGCCGGCCTAACTGCCCTCCTCTGGCGAAATTGCTCGTCATAGCGCAGCCATGACAGTCCCCCATAAGTCCGATGGGCCTCCCCAATGGCATCCAGGTAACAGAAAAGGGCCGAGCAGTGCTCGGGATCAACCTGTATCTCCTCTTCTCCTCATCCCTCTTCTTGCTGTCATCGGGTTTTACTCTATCTAAATTGAACTTTTCCAGGGGAAGCAGCGAAAATATCTCCACGTACTCCCCCTTCCAGATTTTTTCCCTGACCTTCTGTTTTAAATGGGCCCCCAGGGGCCCCTCAAAACACACGTAGACCTTGCAGCGTGCGGAGTCCGCCAACCGTACGATGTCTTGTTTCTTGGTTTTGTCCCCCCCTTTTTCGCCCTCCCCTGTTGACAGATCCGTGGGCGGACACGCCACCACCACGCTCCCCGTCCCTACCTCACTCCCCCCCGGGGCCAACGCGGGCGGAATTGCCACCGCCGTTTCCCCCGCCTGCTCACTCGCCCCCACCCCGCCTGACATTGCCACCACCTGCCCCCCCCAATACTTTCCCCCCGTGCGGAACCCAAGCTTGTACCGGCCCCGTCGGAGCCGTTGGAGTAAGGTTAAACCTGCCCACTAGATCCCTGAGCCCTGCCAGGAGAACCCTGAGGCCGTCTCCCGACAAGGAGGGTTCGGGAACCCTGTTGCCCGAGAAAGGTGCCCCCTGAGAGGCCCCGGCGCCGGAATCCCCCCCCTCCCGTGGTTCCCAACCCGAAATTACATCCCTCCCACTGAGACCTCTAAATGAAAAGGACTTACCAGGCTGCCTGGAAACGCTCCCACCAGCAAATCCACCGCCGCAGCTCGTCCCTCCACGATCTCGTCCTCAGACCTGGAAAGTTCTCCCTCCGACAGCTCTGGCTCCTCCTCCGTCAGCTCCATAGCCTGCCCCCCAGGGGATTCGCCCCCGGAGGCGGACGAGCTCCGTTCTCTCATGCTCCTCTTCCGCCCCTCTGCCGACTTACTGGCACATTTTCTTGGGCTCTGGGCACTTGTTCCCGCTGCTGGTTCCACCGCCATGGGGTTAGGACGCACGCCTCTATGCCTCTGCTGCGTTTTTTCAGGCCTGGGCAGTACGCCCCCAGACCCCGCCGACTGTGACCCCCGACTGCTGCCTGCGTCGCTCCTTCCCCTCGGGTGCACCCGCGTAGGCGGACCGCCTGTATCCCGGGTGGTAGCCCGGTAGCTGCCGGGCCGACTTGTACTGCCCCCCCCCGGCCGCTGACCGCAGGCTGGGCCGAATGCCCCCCGCCTGGGCCTTCGGTCTCCCCTCAATGGGCGGATCGCCCCCTTGGTGGTCCTCATTCCGCTCCTCCGCCGCTTCCAGTCCCGCCTGCTGCGTCCCCCCCCCAGCTCCTGGTGTGTCTCCCCCCCCCTGGCGGACCGCCAGGAAGGGCGGCCGCCCTGTCTCCGCTTGTCCTGAGGGCCTGCTGACCGCTTGCCGCCATGCCGCTCCCCCTCCCCCTCCTGATACCAGGGGAGCTCCTCCGCTGGTTGCCTGTACCAAGATGGCCGCCCGCCCCCCCCCCCACCGACGCGGCCGCAATGAGGCCTGAGGCCTGTGCATGCTGCCGGGTACCAAGGGATGCCTGCTTCTTACTGGGCCCCACCGCGGTCTTCACCCCCCCAGACGACTTCGCCCCTGATGCTGCGGCCCCCCTCGCCGACCGCTTAGCTGGCGGTTTGGCGCCTCCACCGGCCCCATTGTCTCCCGGCCTGTCCGTGGCCCTGCGCCCCTCGGGCGAATAACGCTCCGGCGGGCGGATCTGCCGCGCCCGGCTTCCGTGCGCCGTCCCCCCCCCCTCCGTTCTCACCCCCGAGGGCTCTCTCCATCTGAGCCCTCATCCAGTCTGCCCCATTAGCCGCCGCCCGGATGTTTGCGAGGAGCTCCTCCATGCTTCCTGCTGGTAACTTTCCTCCTTGCAGACTGACTCTGGGGAGGATTGTTCCTCCCCTTCCTGTTGCCCAGCTCCACCCCCTGCTAATCCTTAAATGGCCATGCACTCTAATGGCATGTTTGACTTTATTCATGCCAGCCCTGCGCTGATCACTTCGTTCATAGCTGCGGGCTGTTCTGGATTCAACAAAAAATACTGAAAATAAAATTATTGTACCACTCATTATGAACTTTATTATCCAATATAAGCAAATTGAAAGAATATATAAAAAATATTGGAATATCGTAAGATCAGATCGACATTTAGGCACTGTCCTTCCTGTGAAACCAAAATTCACATATCGAAGGGCCCCGACCTTTAGGGATCGTACAGCAAAAAATGTACTTGACCCCCCTACCAAAATAACCTTTTCCTTCTTCAAGGGGAAAGGGTACTATCCTTGTAGAAGCTGCTGTACATGCTGACATACTAAAGAGTTTTAAATCGACTGTGACTTCAAAAGAATACTTTATAGAAAATGTTATGTCTTGCCGTATCAAAGGGGTTGTCTATGTTTTTGAATGTCCCTGCCGGATGCAGTATATTGGGAGGACCAAAAGGGACCTATGGAAAAGACTGAGAGAGCACGTGCAAAATATAAAGAATAGTTTTGTTAAACATAGCCTATCAAGACATTATGCACAGCACCACAATAGGGATCCCTCCTCTTTGATGGTATGTGAGATAGAAAAGTATAAACCCCATTGGGGGGGAGCAATACAATTATTAAATTGAGCCAATCAGAATCTCGCTGTATACACAAGCTACTTACTTTAGCACCATTTGGACATAACGTAGGGTTAGATTTGAACTGTTTTATATGCAATTTTTTTTTCCTTCCCCCTCCCTCTATTATCCTTTTTTTATTTATATGCAAATATAGGAGTCTGTTTTTAGCTGGATTAGCCAGTAGACATAATTATATGCATTATCTGCTCTATCTTTAGTGAATAGTATTGGATTATATTTTTTATTGGTCTCTTTATTTATTGTTATACTGAGAAGATTTGGGTTCATCGGTCCTTGACTTATTAGAGTTGTTTCTAGTCCCTTTTTGCATTAGATGATATCATTGATTCACACAATAAGATGTTCCGTCTATATATATATATTTTATCCACTAGATGGCGGTGCCCTATATTGGATAATTTTTCGTTATTGGCGTCATCTTTCCTTTATCCACTAGATGTCATCAGAGAGTTCCACATTTATATGGACAATATATGTGATTTTACCACCAGATGGTGCTGTCCATGGTGGATCATATGTATTTCCCAGGTTGTTTTTTATATATAGTGTTTAAAGTGGCGGTCACCCTAAAAACATTTGAATTTTTTTATTTTTTTTAACTTACCAGAAACCCCTGTTGCTAAGCAGACTTCCTAATCTGCCTCTTCCTACTCCGCGGTGATCTTCAGTCTTCTCTCCTCCTCGCGTTGTCTTCTGGGAAATGGGGCGCACTGTGTTCTGGGAAAAGCATGCCCGGGAAACCCAACCACTTTATGTAAGCCTCCCTCCTAGAGAACCCCAGCTGTCTACCGTCTGGTCTGTCATCACCCTTTCTGGCTCCCCAGCAGACATAGGAATGCCCTATAATCCAAACGAGACTCGGTGGTGAATCTGAAAGAAACACAACAAGAAAATTCCGGTAAACCTCACTTTAATGTACCACACGAAACCATGTCGGCACTTCACACAACCCTCCCCTTCAACAAAACCCTCAATCCCCTAAGTCCATCCTAACATATGACCGAAAACGCCTGGATTCCCACCTCCCGATCTGTTTTACCGCCTCCTCCGTTAAGCCCCACCTGACCGCTTCCGTCGCCGCCCCAATCCTGAATGAATGCGAGGAAAATCTCAAATCCCCCATATTCATTACACGTAAACATTTTCGGAAAACTCCTATGAATTGAAAGCGCGACAGCGCCTCGCCATTTTGATGTACTAACAGGGGGCCCTCAACAGCTGGCCTCCCCTGTAAAAACACACTCGTAACCAAGACGGGGCAGAGTTTGGCGTCTGGAATGACGAAAACCACCACATCCTTGCCTCGGCCCTGCTGATCCGTCTTTGATCTCCGCAGGTGCAAAACCAACCTGTCCTCAAAGCACCGCACGTCCCCCACCGCCAATCCATCCCTTTTCTTCTTCGAGGAACTCACCAGCTCCCCTATCCGAAAAGCCCCGAAGAAAGCTAAAACAAAAGCCGTGCGGAAAAGCCCCACCTCGTAACCGGACGAGCAAACCCCACGCAAAGTGTCCAACACTCTGCCCAACAGTTCGAACGTAACCAGCCGTTGCTCGTCCCGCAGCAACTTCCCTTTTTTGTAACCCTTCACTGCTTGACGTGCCCAGAACTTCTTTGTCCAGTCGCACCCCCCACCAAGCTTACACCAAAATGCCATGGCCGCCATAACTTTTCCCAGCCTCGACACGGAAATACCGCTCTCCATGTGCCTGCCGATAAAATAAATGAACAGCAGCCTAGGTTCTCCCTCTCCCCCTGAGGCCTGACCCCGGAAAGCAACCCATTCGTCCCATACTTTCCTGTATGCTCTCCATGTCCCTTCGCTCACCGACCGCTGAATCCATCCCGCTATTCTTCCAGGGCAATCTTCCACATCTCCGACGGACACGGGACCCCCTGATGCTCTGCCTCCGGCGCCAGCTCTCGAAACTTCTCCCACTGAAACCGAGAGAGAGCATTAGCGATCACGTTGTCCAATCCTGGCAAGTGCACTGCATGAATGAAGATGTTCAGTTGCATGCACCGAAGCACCAGATGTCTCAACAAGCGTATCACCGGCGGCGATGCCGCTGACACCTTGTTGATAACCTGTACTACCCCCAAGTTGTCGATGTGGAAGCGAATTTTCCGATCCCGGAAGAATTCACCCCACAGCTCGACCGCCAGCACCACAGGAAACAATTCAAGCAACAACATGTTCCTGAGCAACCCCTCTCACTTCCAGCTTTCCGGCCAAGGGCCCGCACTCCAGCGGCCCTTGAAGAAGGCCCCATAACCCGCCGACCCTGCGGCGTCCGTGAACAACTCTAGGTCAAAGTTGCTCACCGGCCCCATCATCCACAGCGCTCTACCATTGAAGTTGTCCAGGAATACGTGCCACATTCGCAGGTCATTCTTATGGTCCCTCGAGAGTGTCACGTAATGCCTGGGCGACTCAACCCCCCCCAGTACTTGCTGCCAACCTCCTGCTAAAAATCCGACCCATCGGGATGATTCTGCACGCAAAGTTAAGCTTCCCCAACACTGATTGTAGGGCTCTAAGCTGAACTTTGCGCCGCCCCACCAAGGCCCGCACTTCTGCTTTCAACGCTACTAATTTAACCTCTGGCAACCATGGCTACTGAATCAAGGACGATCCCCAAAAAGCTAATCTCTGTCCTGGGCCCTTCCGTCTTGTCGGGTGCTAGAGGAATGCCGAAATCCCCTGCTATCCTTTCTAGCGTCGTCAGTAACACCGCACAAACATTGGATGCGGGCGGACCGACACACAGAAAGTCGTCCAAGTAGTGGATCACTGAGTTCAAACCAGACACGTCCCTCACCACCCATTACACAAACGAGCTGAAACATTCGAAGAATGCACACGAGATAGAGCAACCCATAGGTAAACACTTATCCACGTAGTATTCCTCCTGCCACCTGCAACCCAATAAGTAAAAGCTATCGGGGTGAACAGGTAGCAAACGAAACGCCGCCTCGATGTCTGTCTTTGCCATCAGAGCCCCCCTACCATACTTACGTACCCAAAAGACCGCAGCATCAAATGATGTGTAATGGACCGCGCAAGCCTGGGGATCAATGGCATCATTCACCGACCCCCCTTTTGGATAAGACAGGTGGTGAATAAGCCTAAATTAGTTTGGTTCCTTCTTAGGGACCACTCCCAAAGGAGAAACCACTAGTTCGGGGATGGGTATGTCGGGGAAGGGGCCCGCCATCCTGCCCAGAGCTACCTCTTTGTGTAATTTCTCCAATACTACCGCTTGGTGTTTCAGAGCCGACCTCAAGTTGTCTGCTCCAGGCGGCACCGAGCCCAATACCGCAGGAATTACAAAACCCTCCCCAAAACCCGCTGCCAACAATTGGGCCACAGCCTTGTCCGGATACCTATCTGGAAAAGGCCGCATTCTTCCCACTCTCACCGGCGTCTTCCCCTTTGTTAACAGACTCGCTGGCCTTGCCTTTTCCTTGTTTAAAACACCGCGATCCAGGGTGAGATCCCCCGCACCCTGAGCACTCGTGCTTATACTTACATCCGGTTCCGAATTTGCAGCTGCCCTCATTGTATTGCCAGCAGACTCCCTTCTTTTTTGAGGCCGATTGACCTGAAGCCCCTGATCCACCGCCCCCCCCCCCTGAAAAAACTGACCCGCCGGCTTCGCCGATGACATCAAGCGCATCCAAAGACTGATGTCCTTGTGGTCCCAGCGAAGAGCCGGCCTAACTGCCCTCCTCTGGCGAAATTGCTCGTCATAGCGCAGCCATGACAGTCCCCCATAAGTCCGATGGGCCTCCCCAATGGCATCCAGGTAACAGAAAAGGGCCGAGCAGTGCTCAGGCTCCTTCTCACCTATCACGCTTGCCAGAATTGCAAACGCCTGTAGCCAATTTTGGAAAGTCCTCGGGATCAACCTGTATCTCCTCTTCTCCTCATCCCTCTTCTTGCTGTCATCGGGTTTTACTCTATCTAAATTGAACTTTTCCAGGGGAAGCAGCGAAAATATCTCCACGTACTCCCCCTTCCAGATTTTTTCCCTGACCTCCTGTTTTAAATGGGCCCCCAGGGGCCCCTCAAAACACACGTAGACCTTGCAGCGTGCGGAGTCTGCCAACCGTACGATGTCTTGTTTCTTGGTTTTGTCCCCCCCTTTTTCGCCCTCCCCTGTTGACAGATCCGTGGGCGGACACGCCACCACCACGCTCCCCGTCCCTACCTCACTCCCCCCCGGGGCCAACGCGGGCGGAATTGCCACCGCCGTTTCCCCCGCCTGCTCACTCGCCCCCACCCCGCCTGACATTGCCACCACCTGCCCCCCCCAATACTTTCCCCCCGTGCGGAACCCAAGCTTGTACCGGCCCCGTCGGAGCCGTTGGAGTAAGGTTAAACCTGCCCACTAGATCCCTGAGCCCTGCCAGGAGAACCCTGAGGCCGTCTCCCGACAAGGAGGGTTCGGGAACCCTGTTGCCCGAGAAAGGTGCCCCCTGAGAGGCCCCGGCACCGGAATCCCCCCCCTCCCGTGGTTCCCAACCCGAAATTACATCCCTCCCACTGAGACCTCTAAATGAAAAGGACTTACCAGGCTGCCTGGAAACGCTCCCACCAGCCGTTGCTCCCAAATCCACCGCCGCAGCTCGTCCCTCCACGATCTCGTCCTCAGACCTGGAAAGTTCTCCCTCCGACAGCTCCGGCTCCTCCTCCGTCAGCTCCATAGCCTGCCCCCCAGGGGATTCGCCCCCGGAGGCGGACGAGCTCCGTTCTCTCATGCTCCTCTTCCGCCCCTCTGCCGACTTACTGGCACATTTTCTTGGGCTCTGGGCACTTGTTCCCGCTGCTGGTTCCACCGCCATGGGGTTAGGCCGCACGCCTCTATGCCCCTGCTGCGTTTTTTCAGGCCTGGGCAGTACGCCCCCAGACCCCGCCGACTGTGACCCCCGACTGCTGCCTGCGTCGCTCCTTCCCCTCGGGTGCACCCGCGTAGGCGGACCGCCTGTATCCCGGGTGGTCGCCCGGTAGCTGCCGGGCCGACTTGTACTGGCCCCCCCCGGCCGCTGACCGCAGGCTGGGCCGAATGCCCCCCGCCTGGGCCTTCGGTCTCCCCTCAATGGGCGGATCGCCCCCTTGGTGGTCCTCATTCCGCTCCTCCGCCGCTTCCAGTCCCGCCTGCTGCGTCCCCCCCCCCCCCAGCTCCTGGTGTGTCTCCCCCCCCCTGGCGGACCGCCAGGAAGGGCGGCCGCCCTGTCTCCGCTTGTCCTGAGGGCCTGCTGACCGCTTGCCGCCATGCCGCTCCCCCCTCCCCCTCCTGATACCAGGGGAGCTCCTCCGCTGGTTGCCTGTACCAAGATGGCCGCCCGCCCCCCCCACCGACGCAGCCGCAATGAGGCCTGAGGCCTGTGCATGCTGCCGGGTACCAAGGGATGCCTGCTTCTTACTGGGCCCCACCGCGGTCTTCACCCCCCCAGACGACTTCGCCCCTGATGCTGCGGCCCCCCTCGCCGACCGCTTAGCTGGCGGTTTGGCGCCTCCACCGGCCCCATTGTCTCCCGGCCTGTCCGTGGCCCTGCGCCCCTCGGGCGAATAACGCTCCGGCGGGCGGATCTGCCGCGCCCGGCTTCCGTGCGCCGTCCCCCCCCTCCGTTCTCACCCCCGAGGGCTCTCTCCATCTGAGCCCTCATCCAGTCTGCCCCATTAGCCGCCGCCCGGATGTTTGCGAGGAGCTCCTCCATGCTTCCTGCTGGTAACTTTCCTCCTTGCAGACTGACTCTGGGGAGGATTGTTCCTCCCCTTCCTGTTGCCCAGCTCCACCCCCTGCTAATCCTTAAACGGCCATGCACTCTAATGGCATGTTTGACTTTATTCATGCCAGCCCTGCGCTGATCACTTCGTTCATAGCTGCGGGCTGTTCTGGATTCAACAAAAAATACTGAAAATAAAATTATTGTACCACTCATTATGAACTTTATTATCCAATATAAGCAAATTGAAAGAATATATAAAAAATATTGGAATATCGTAAGATCAGATCGACATTTAGGCACTGTCCTTCCTGTGAAACCAAAATTCACATATCGAAGGGCCCCGACCTTTAGGGATCGTACAGCAAAAAATGTACTTGACCCCCCTACCAAAATAACCTTTTCCTTCTTCAAGGGGAAAGGGTACTATCCTTGTAGAAGCTGCTGTACATGCTGACATACTAAAGAGTTTTAAATCGACTGTGACTTCAAAAGAATACTTTATAGAAAATGTTATATCTTGCCGTATCAAAGGGGTTGTCTATGTTTTTGAATGTCCCTGCCGGATGCAGTATATTGGGAGGACCAAAAGGGACCTATGGAAAAGACTGAGAGAGCACGTGCAAAATATAAAGAATAGTTTTGTTAAACATAGCCTATCAAGACATTATGCACAGCACCACAATAGGGATCCCTCCTCTTTGATGGTATGTGAGATAGAAAAGTATAAACCCCATTGGGGGGGAGCAATACAATTATTAAATTGAGCCAATCAGAATCTCGCTGTATACACAAGCTACTTACTTTAGCACCATTTGGACATAACGTAGGGTTAGATTTGAACTGTTTTATATGCATTTTTTTTTTTCCTTCCCCCTCCCTCTATTATCCTTTTTTTATTTATATGCAAATATAAGAGTCTGTTTTTAGCTGGATTAGCCAGTAGACATAATTATATGCATTATCTGCTCTATCTTTAGTGAATAGTATTGGATTATATTTTTTATTGGTCTCTTTATTTATTGTTATACTGAGAAGATTTGGGTTCATCGGTCCTTGACTTATTAGAGTTGTTTCTAGTCCCTTTTTGCATTAGATGATATCATTGATTCACACAATAAGATGTTCCGTCTATATATATATATTTTATCCACTAGATGGCGGTGCCCTATATTGGATAATGCCTGCCGATTGGACTGCTTTTTCTTATCAAAAATGTTATAGTAGAATTTTTCGTTATTGGCGTCATCTTTCCTTTATCCACTAGATGTCATCAGAGAGTTCCACATTTATATGGACAATATATGTGATTTTACCACCAGATGGTGCTGTCCATGGTGGATCATATGTATTTCCCAGGTTGTTTTTTATATATAGTGTTTAAAGTGGCGGTCACCCTAAAAACATTTGAATTTTTTTATTTTTTTTAACTTACCAGAAACCCCTGTTGCTAAGCAGACTTCCTAATCTGCCTCTTCCTACTCCGCGGTGATCTTCAGTCTTCTCTCCTCCTCGCGTTGTCTTCTGGGAAATGGGGCGCACTGTGTTCTGGGAACTGTGTGTGTCCCAGAACACAGCACGCCCCATTCACAAAGCGCCAAACGACTTGCGCATCTGCAGTAGGAAACGGACAGTGAAGCCGCAAGGCTCCACTGCCTGTTTCCCTTAGCGAGGATGGTGGCGCCGGGACACGGTACGAGGGATGTATCGGCATTGGGGCTGACATCTCGGGCGCCCTGGACAGGTAAGTGTCCTTATTAGAAGTCAGCAGCTACAGTGTTTGTAGCTGCTGACTTTTAAAAAAAAATGTTTAGGAGGATTCTTATTACTGCTTACATGTTGCTGCTTAATTTGGAAAGAATTAGGAAATTCTATTAACTGTTGCTATGACAGCGGAGCTCACTATATAAACTGGCAATAGACACCTGACTCCATCACCCTTTGATGAAGTCACGTGTTCAGTGACGCAACGCGTCAGTGAGGAGCCAGGTGTCCTCACTTCCGGTAGCGGACGAGACCGGAAGTACCTTACATAACTGTACCTACGATTTTGAACAGTAAGTTACTATTTCTTTTTTATAATAAATGGGATTGAATTACTACAATATGGAGCACCTCTTCTTTGTTGTATGACCTAACTACATATGATGAGTAGGGATGGTCCCGATGTTCGAGTCGAACGTAAGTTGGCCTGTTGGCCTGTTCGCCGAATAGCGAGCAATTTGGGGTGTTCGTGGCAAATTCGAAAGCCGCGGAACACCCTTTAAAAGTCTATGGGAGAAATCAAAAGTGCTAATTTTAAAGGCTTAAATGCATGGTATTGTCATAAAAAGTGTTTGGGGACCTGGGTCCTGCCCCAGGGGACATGTATCAATGCTAAAAAAAGTTTTAAAAACGTCAGTTTTTTCGGGAGCAGTGATTTTAATAATGCTTAACCACTTAGCAACCGGCCCATAGTCGAATGACAGCTACAGGGCGGTTGCTTAACTCTTGGAGGGCGTACTATGACGTCCTCCCAGAATCCCACTCTCGCGTTTAACAGGTTATCGCTCCGTCAAATGATGGAGCGATCACATGTAAACAAACCGGCGTGATTTCCGGTTCCTCCCTCCCCTCTCGGTCCAGTGTGAGCGGAGAGGGGAGAGATCGGTGGCAGCAGCGCTGTGGGCTGCATGTGTAGTGCCCACAGCGCTGCTCAGTGACAGATCCATCCATCCATGCTCACCCATCCATACTCTGCATACCCATCCATACTCTGCATACCCATCCATCCATACTCTGCATACTCATCCATATACTGCATACCCATCCATACTCTGCATACCCATCCATCCATACTCTGCATACCCATCCATCCATACTCTGCAGACCCATCCATCCATACTCTGCAGACCCATCCATCCATACTCAGCATACTCATACATCCATCCATGCTCACCCATCCATACTCAACATACTCATCCATCCATCCTCATCCATACTCAGCATACTCATCCATCCATCCTCAGCAATACTCATCCATCCATGCTCAGCCATCCTATCCATCCCCATCCATAATTAGCCATACCCATCCATACTCATACGCAGCCATACCCAGCCGTATGCAGCCATACTCAGCCATACCCAGCTGGACCCAGCCATACCCAGCCGTACTCAGTCATACCCAGCCATACTCAGCCATACCCAGTTGTATGCAGCCATACCCAGCCGTACCCAGCCATAGGCAGCCATACCCAGCCGTACCCCGCCATACCTAGCCGGACCCAGCCATACCCAGCCATACTCAGTCATACCCAGCCATCCCATCTACACCCAGCCATACTCAGCCGTACCCAGCCATACTCATTCATGCTCAGCCATCCCCATCCACGGCTCATCCATCCCCATTCATGCTCATCCATGCCACTACAGTGCCTCACAAAAGTGTAATAGGTAGTCAAATTAGATTTGAAACTTATGTCCCTAGAACACCTGAAGGTGCTCCCTGCATGTTGGTCCTCTGTATGTGGCCACGCTGTGGAAAAGTCTCACACATGTGCTATCACAGTACTCAGGAGGAGTAGGAGAATCTATTTTGGGGTGTCATTTTTGGTATGTACATGTTATGTGTTAGAAATATTGTGTAAATGGACAACGTTGTGTAAAACAAATGACATGTTCAAAAGACTCAATATGCATAATAGATTATACATTGGGTTGTTTTATTTACAAAATGGGGTCATTTTTGGGGTGTTTCTATTGTCCTGGTTCTCCAGGGCCTTTAAAAGTGTAAGAGCCCGTTCACACTACCGCGACTTGGGGGGCGACTTGTCAGACCGCAAGACGCCCCAAGTCGCTTGACATCAGAAATGACATGCAAGTGAATGAGAACCGTCTTAATGAACGCTACTGAAGTCGCTCTGACTTCAGAAAAGGTTCCTGTACTACTTCAATCCGACTTCTAGGCGACTTGTACCCATTGATTTCAATGGAAGTCGCCTCCAAGTCGGATCTCCATCTATATGGACGCTACAGTGTCTCCTTGAGGAGGAACTCCACGCCAAATTTTAAATAAAAAAAACGGCATGGGTTCCCCCTCCAGGAGCATACCAGGCCCTTAGGTCTGGTATGGATTTTAAGGGCAACCCCCTACGCCGAAAAAATGGAGTGGGGGTCCCCCCAAAATCCATAACAGACCCTTATCCGAGCATGCAGCTCGGATAAGGTTATAACCGAAATTAAGAAAAATGCTTTTATCTTTTATAGCACAAAAAATAAAAAACCCAAAGCTCTATTTGTGTGAAAAAAAGGACAAAAATTTCAAATAGGTACAGTGTTGCATGACTAAGTAATGAGTAATTGTCATTCAAAATGTGAGAGCACCGAAAACTGAAAATTGGTCTGGTTATTAAGGAGGTTTAAGTGCCCAGTGGTCAAGTGGTTAAAGTGAAACAATAAAAGTGTAATATTCCTTTAAATTTCGTACCTGGGGGGTGTCATAGTATGCCTGTAAAGTGGCGCATGTTTCCCGTGTTAAGAACAGTCCGAGAGCAAAATGACATTTCTAAAATAAAAAAGTAATTTAAAAGTACTAGCGCTAGCTATAGTACAGCCTATAATGAATTGTCAGTCCCGGCAATACACATATAAGTTCATTGATAAAAATGGCATAGGATTCCACCACAGGGGAACCCCAAACCAAAATTTTAAATGCGTGGGGCTCGCCACAAATTCCATACCAGGCCCTTCTGGTCTGGTATGGATTTTAAGGGGAACCCCGCACCAAAATTAAAAAACAAATGGCATGGGGGTCCCCCTCAAAATCCATACAAGACCATACCAGGAGAGGGATTACGGGAAATACCATTCAACCGACCCTTACCAGAACTGTAAATAGAGCGTAGCAGTTAAGACGGTCAATGGCCTGAAGGACAGTACGGGCTCTCTGAAGTAGTCTAGGTCAGGGATACTGGAGGTTGTCAGATCATACTATGCCGATCTCCTGGGAGGAAGGAACCTTGATCGGACCATGATGTTGGGTTTTTTGGACTCTACACCAGGTCTGGAAAGTAATGTTGCTTTGATGAATTTGACAGAATAAATCACTATTGATAAACTGGCCATCAAGAAAATGACAGGACCAGATGGTTTGACAGACAAATTTTATAAATGTTTTAAAACGATCCTGGCTCCCTACCTTGCAGAGGTTTTTAATGGCTGTTTGTATGAGGGTTTTCTCCCTCCCTCCATGAGGCAATCTGCAGTGATCCTTCTGTCAAAGGGTAAAGATCCTTTGATGATTGAGAATTGGCGCCCCATTAGTCTTGTTAATGTCAATAGAAAGATAGTGGCAAAGATTTTTTTTCTGGCGATTATCACCAGTGGCATGCAGTTTGTTATCCCTCCACCAGCACTGCTCAGGCCAGGGTAGAAGCACTTTCTCAGCAGTGTTAGCTGTCCGGGAGGCCTTGAAGCGTTGTAGGACTGCTGGTTGGGGTACATTTTTGCTGACATTGGATCATTCTAAGGCCCTTTGTGGTCGGCTCAGGTGTGCGTCAGGGGTGTCCATTGAGTCCTCTGCTATATGTGTTTGTAATCGATCCCTTCATTAGAAGGCTAGAGAGTAGGGTTGCCACCTTTTCGTCAAGCCAAACCCGAACACATTAGCAGTGCACGCCATTTTTTTTTTTTTTTTGTAGTACATTAAATTCATTATCTCTGTACAAAGCAATGCACAGCTAATTGTTTTTATGTAGTATACACTGTACATATATTTTTGTGATTAAATAAAATTTCTAATCATATGGAGTTAATCACAAGAGTCCCCCTTTATATCAGAGTCAACAGAGTTCTCTGTTAGATCTGAATCTGCAGAGTTCCCCTTTACATCTGAATGCACAGGGTTCTGCAGGAGAGGAGTGTGGAGGGTATGATGGGTGCAGTATGTACAGGAGAGGAGTGTGGAGGGTATGATGGGTGCAGTATGTACAGGAGAGGAGTGTGGAGGGTATGATGGGGGCAGGATGTACAGGAGAGGAGTGTGGAGGGTATGATGGGTGCAGTATGTACAGGAGAGGAGTGTGGAGGGTATGATGGGTGCAGTATGTACAGGAGAGGAGTGTGGAGGGTATGATGGGTGCAGTATGTACAGGAGAGGAGTGTGGAGGGTATGATGGGTGCAGTATGTACAGGAGAGGAGTGTGGAGGGTATGATGGGTGCAGTATGTACAGGAGAGGAGTGTGGAGGTTATGATGGGTGCAGTATGTACAGGAGAGGAGTGTGGAGGGTATGATGGGACAGTATGTACAGGAGAGGAGTGTGGAGGGTATGATGGGGGCAGGATGTACAGGAGAGGAGTGTGGAGGGTATGATGGGGACAGTATGTACAGGAGAGGAGTGTGGAGGGTATGATGGGTGCAGTATGTACAGGAGAGGAGTGTGGAGGGTATGATGGGTGCAGTATGTACAGGAGAGGAGTGTGGAGGGTATGATGGGTGCAGTATGTACAGGAGAGGAGTGTGGAGGGTATGATGGGTGCAGTATGTACAGGAGAGGAGTGGGGAGGGTATGATGGGGACAGTATGTACAGGAGAGGAGTGTGGAGGTTATGATGGGGACAGTATGTACAGGAGAGGAGTGTGGAGGGTATGATGGGGACAGTATGTACAGGAGAGGAGTGTGGAGGGTATGATGGGGACAGTATGTACAGGAGAGGAGTGTGGAGGGTATGATGGGTGCAGTATGTACAGGAGAGGAGTGTGGAGGGTATGATGGGTGCAGTATGTACAGGAGAGGAGTGTGGAGGGTATGATGGGTGCAGTATGTACAGGAGAGGAGTGTGGAGGGTATGATGGTGGCACAATGGGGAAGGATTTCTTGCAGTGTCTATAGGGTGACCAGGGAGTGATGTTGGGAAGAGAAGGGATGGAAAGTGACCATGGCATGATGTCCCTCAGCTGGGGGGGGGGGGGGGGGGGGTGTAGGAAGTAGCTTGGAGTGGTGTCTGTATGAAGTGGTCTGGGGGTGATGTAAGCTGGGGGGAGTTGGGGGCTGAGAAGTAGTCAGATAGGGATGTTTTTAATAAAAAAAAAAACTCTTGTGCTCATCCACTAAAAACATACAACAATAAATCATACAACAATAAATCATACAACAGTACTACTTGATGGGAACAATCTGTTATAAGATGCAAGTACAGATCTATGTAATGCAGCCCCCAGCACTCTGTATGGACAGATGATGTGAATGTAATGTATGACCTCTCATATAACCCAATCAGTCTATCCAATCAGAGGTGTGCACTCATCACATATATATATACAGCGTTACATGAATGGGTTATAAATGACTTCACATTATCTAATCTGAACAATTGGGGGATGTTTGCACAGGCAGACTGTTGAGGCTTAGAAGTTATCTGTTAAATGTGATCGGCTGCACACTCCCCCACACACACACTCACTCACTATCTCCTCCGATGCTTCTGTCAATTTAACCCTTCACTGCATCTCCTGAAGAACACATCCTGAAAGTTTCTAACTTTCCACAATAGGAGAATTCTCCCAGAAAAAAAAATCAGCTCACCTCCTTCCTTCCTCTGGCCAGCCCCACAGGAGCTACAGTGAGCTCCGCCTCTCAACACACCGTACTGGTGATTGGAGGGGGTTGTGTCAGAGGTAACAGGCACCCTGCACGAGACTGGATGTGGAGGAGACAGAAAGGAGCTGCCGAACACAAACCGCAGGCACAGTGTATTCTTTACAATGCCACTGCTGCTGTTTCACAGTCCCTGTTCTGGGCTGAGTCATGTGCCCGGGTTACAGGCAGTACAAAACCCGGGCACATGATTCAAGACCCGTACTGTCCGGGTGAGTCCCGGACAGGTGGCAACCCTACTAGAGAGTGGACCATTGTGTGGGGTACCTTTGGGCATCGCTGGTGAGCCTCCTTTTAAGGTTGTGGACTATGCTGATGATGTTTCTGTTTTTGTCTCTGGTACTGGGGAGGCACAGGAGGTGGTCTCAGTGATAAGGCTGTATACAGAGGCATCAGGTTCAAAGGTCAACCAGGACAAGTGTGAAGCTTTCTGGATGGGCGTGGAAGGTGAGAGCTTTGTTCTCCTGGATGACTTCCCGGAGCCCCAACAACAAATTTGAGTTCTAGGCATTGAATTTGACCCAGGTGACTACGGTCATGCAAATTGGGTGAACAGGCTGGAGAATGCCGATGCCAAGGTGGCAAGCTGGAAAGGTTGGCAGCTTTCCTTGAGGGAAAAGGTTGATCTGATCAAGACTTGCTCGATTCCGATTTTTCTATATGTCAGGTTTTTTTGTGTTTTGCCAGTTTCTCTCTTTACCAGGGTCTATAGTTGTTTCTACCAGCTGTTATGGGGGAACAAAATAAACCTTGTCAAAAGGAATGTGACTTATCTTCCTAGGTGGGAGAGTGGTCTAGCGATGATCAACCCTGTAGTCTTTTTCTCTCTGATGTTTGTGAAGTACAATCTTGGTAAAATGTTGGCAGAGAGACCACCTGGGTGGGTTGGTATTTTCCAGTCCAGGTTTAGGCCCTTTCTTCGAGACTGGGAAAATGGTGGGCCAGTGAAAAGTCTGAGGGTCAAGCATGATAAGCTCCCAGCTTATGCTGCCCCGTGTTTGAAAATGCTTCGGAAGTGGCAAGTAACAGCAGGAGAAGTCAAATTTATTCCAAGGAAACTTCTTGAGAAGCGGGTCATGAGCTCTGGTTTTTGTGAGCCACTGGCCTTAAGGGATTGCCCAGGCCTGGTTTTGGGGGCTGGTTTGCGATTGATTCATTTGGAGAGAATCCCAATGAAGTTTAGGGATCAGGCTTGGTTTGCCTTTCATGGAAAACTGTATGTGAAGGGCAACTTAAAGTTTTTTCCATGAGTGATTGAGAGTGGACTGTTGTGTGCGGAGTGCCCGAGTGGAGTGTGGAGTGCCCAAGAGTGGAGTGTGGAGGAGTGGTGGAGTCCACGGATCACGGACCACGGATCTACTTTCTACTACAGTGCCCTTTTAATATAGAGGTGTACAAGAGTACATATGCAGTTATGAGTTATGAGTTATGCAGTGTGGGTGTATGGGGCATTCCAGACTCGTCGGGAATAGGATTTGGAAACACTTTTTTTAGTTAGTCTAGTAGTCTGTTATTTCACGTGGAGTACACAGTGTCAGGTATCCTTACGGAGTAAAATCCTCCCTGTCAATGTGGTGATGCAGGACATTCTGAGTGAGGTTGGGAAGATTCAGGGTCTTGAGAAAGAAAGGTGGCAGCAGGAGGTCTGGATAAGGGCGTAAAGGAATAACAGGACTCTGTAACTGCTGCCTCTTGATCTCGGGGTGTGCGGCTTTTCTTTGTATTCTTGTTTTACTCCCCTAGATTTTCAGATCAAACATATTTTTGATAAAAGGCTACGTGCATGGTGATGGTGATGTTCCTTAGTCTGGCTCTCTTGTAGGGATTATGTTGTGTGCAATTTGGTTTGCACCATTTATTATTGTTCTTGTTTCTTTTTGTTTTGTATAGTCGTATTCAATTATTTTGTGAATATGTTTTATTTATTTATTAAAGTTTTATTGTATATAAGTTGTTGTTTGTAAGATTTTTCAATAAACAAAATTAACCCCTTATAATGGGCACAACAGGTATACAGTCATGGGAACTCAGCACAGGGATGGTGGGAACCCCTTATAATGAACACAGCAGGTGTACAGACCCGGGAACTCAGCACAGGGATGGTGGGAACCCCTCATAACAGGCACAGCAGATGTACAGACCCAGGAACTCAGCACAGGGATAGTGGGAGCCCATCATAATGGGCACAGCAGGCGGATAGACCCAGCAATTCAGGGCAGGGATGGTGGGAACCATTTATAATGGGCACAGCATGTGTACAGACCTGGATACTCAGCACAGGGATAGTGGGAATCCCAAATAATGGGCACAGCATGTCTACAGACCCGGGAACTCAGTGCAGGGATGGTGGGAATCCCTCATAATTGGCACAGCAGGTGTACAGACCTGGAAACTCAGCACAGGGATGGTGGGAACCCCTGATAATGAACACAGCAGGTGTACAGATTCAGGAATTTAGCACAGGGATTGTGGGAAACCCTTATAGTGGACAAAGCAGGTGTTCAGACCCGGGAACTCAGCGCAGGGATGGTTGGAACCCCTCATAATGGGCACAGCAGTTGTACAGACTGGGAACTCAGCACAGGGATGGTGGGAGCACCTCATAATGGGCACAGCAGGTGTACAGACCTGGGAACTCAGCACAGGGATGGTGGGAACCCTGTATAATGGGCACAACAGGTATACAGACCCGGATACTCAGCACAGGGATGGTGGGAACCCCTCATAATAGACCGAGCAGGTGTAAAGACCCAGGAACTCAGCACAGGGATGGTGGGAACCCCTTATAATGAACACAGAAGGTGTACAGACCCAGGAACTCAGCACAAGGATGGTTGGAACTCTTTATAATGCACACAGCAGGTTTACAGACCTGGGAACTCAGCACAGGGATGGTGGGAACCCCTCACAGGGCGGATGCCCTGGGCGGGACAATTTTTTGGAGGAAGGGGGGCGCAGTAGAAGCCACGCTACAGGCCGCCTGTCCTGGGGCCGCTTTGATCCTGTGGCTGCTCCCCTCCCACCTCCTTCTCCTCCTGTTTGTCACACAGCTCCAGGAGCGCTGTGTGTCAGGGAGCTGGATTTGTGTGTGTGTGTTCGCCAGCGCCGTAACAAAGTCCCGCCCCCCCCTAGACCGGCTCGTGTGATAGCAGATTGAATAAGTGTTCCGCCTATCACACTATCCGGTCTAAGGGGGCGGGACCTTGTTACCGTGCCACTGAACACACACCCAGATCCAGCTATGTGACACACAGCACTGCGGTAGATGTCCGCTGTGTTATCCAGGGCAGGCTATGGTGAGTCTGCATTCATAGGCAAAGTGAGGCGTGATTATGGGCACAGAGAGGCTGCAATTATGGGCACAGAGAGGCTGTGATTCTGGGCACAGAGAGGCTGCGATTCTGGGCACAGAGAGGTAGCATTGATGGGCACGGAGAGGCTGCGATTCTGGGCACAGTGAGGTGGCATTGATGGGCACAGTGAGGCGGCATTGATGGGCACAGAGAGGCGGCATTGATGGTCACAGTGAGGCAGCATTGATGGGCACAGTGAGGCTGTGATTATGGGCACAGAGAGGTGGCATTGATGGGCACAGTGAGGCGGCATTGATGGGCAGAGTGAGGCGGCATTGATGGGCACAGTGAGGCTGTGATTATGGGCACATTGAGGCTGCGATTATGGGCACAGTGAGGCGCGATTATGGGCACAGTGAGGCGGCATTGATGGGCACAGTGAGGCTGTGATTATGGGCACAGTGAGGCGGCATTGATGGGCACAGTGAGGCACGATTATGGGCACAGTGAGGTGGCATTGATGGGCACAGTGAGGCTGCGATTATGGACACAGTGAGGCGGCATTGATGGGCACAGCGGTAGGCTGCATTTGATGGGCACTGGTGAGGCTGCATTGATCTCTTGTATCATGTCTGCAGTCTCCGACCATCTTTAGTATGATGTCCTCAGTCTCTAACCATCTCTTGTCTTATATCATGTCTGCAGTCTCTGAGGGGAGTTGCTTAATTAGCAATGGTATTGGTAATATGCAGCAGGAAGGGGGTTAATGCATTGTCACTGATGCATTAGTATAGATCCCATCATCTGTAGGCGCTGTAACTTTTCACATCGGGGGGGGGCAGCAGTTTTTCATCTTCGCCCTGGGCACCGAATGACCTTGTCCCGGCACTGACCCCTGATAATGGGCACAGCAGGTGTAAAGAACCGGGAACGCAGCACAGGGATGGTTGGAACTCCTTATAATGAACACAGCAGGTATACAGACCCAGGAACTCAGCACAGGGATGGTTGGAACTCCATATAATGGACACAGCAGGTGAACAGACCTGGGAACTCAGCACAGGGATGGTGGGAATCCCTCATAATGGACCGAGCAGGTGTACAGACCTGGGAACTCAGCACAGGAATGGTGGGAACCCCTCATAAAGGGCACAGCAGGTTTACAGACCCGGGAACTCAGCACAGGCATGGTGGGAACCCCTCATAATGGGCACAGCAGGTGTACAAACCCATAAACTCAGCACAGGGATGGTGGGAACCCCTTATAATGAACACAGTAGGTGTACAGATTTAGGAATTTAGCACAGGGATGGTGGGAACCCTGTATAATGGGCACAACAGGTATACAGACCCGGATACTCAGCGCAGGGATGGTGGGAACCCCTCATAATGGACCGAGCAGGTGTACAGACCCAAGAACTCAGCCCAGGGATGGTGGGAACCCCTTATAATGAACACAGCAGGTGTACAGACCCAGGAACTCAGCACAGGGATGGTGGGAACCCCTCATAACGGGCACAGCAGATGTACAGACCCAGGAACTCAGCACAGGGATAGTGGTAGCCCCTCATAATGGGCACAGCAGGCGTACAGGCCCGGGAACTCAGGGCAGGGATGGTGGGAACCCTTTATAATGGGCACAGCATGTGTACAGACCTGGATACTCAGCACAGGGATAGTGGGAATCCCAAATAATGGGCACAGCATGTCTACAGACCCGTGAACTCAGTGCAGGGCTGGTGGGAATCCCTCATAATTGGCACAGCAGGTGTACAGACCTGGGAACCTGAACACAGCAGGTGTACAGATTCAGGAATTTAGCACAGGGATTGTGGAAACCCCTTATAGTGGGAAAAGCAGGTGTTCAGACCCGGGAACTCAGCGCAGGGATGGTTGGAACCCCTCATAATGGGAACAACAGTTGTACAGACTGGGAACTCAGCACAGGGATGGTGGGAACCCTGTATAATGGGCACAACAGGTGTAAAGACCCGGGAACGCAGCACAGGGATAGTTGGAACTCTTTATAATGCACACAGCAGGATTACAGACCCGGGAACTCAGCACAGGGATGGTGAGAACCCCTCATAATGGACACAGCAGGTGTAAAGACCCAAAACCTCAGCACAGAGATGGTGAGAACCCCTAATAATGACCACAGCAGGTATACAGACCCAGGAACTCAGCACAGGGATAGTTGAAACTCCATATAATGGACACAGCAGGTGTTCAGACCTAGGAACTCAGCACAGGGATGGTGGGAACCCCTCATAATGGACCGAGCAGGTGTACAGGCCCATGAACTCAGCACAGGGATGGTGGGAACCCCTTATAATGAACACAGTAGGTGTACAGATTCAGGAATTTAGCACAGGGATGGTGGGAACTCTGTATAATGGGCACAACAGGTATACAGACCCGGATACTCAGCGCAGGGATGGTGGGAACCCCTTATAATGGACACAGCAGGTGTACAGACCCAAGAACTCAGCACAGGGATGGTGGGAACCCCTTATAATGGACACAGCAGGTGTACAGACCCAAGAACTCAGCACAGGGATGGTGGGAACCCCTTATAATGACCACAGCAGGTGTACAGACCCAGTAACTCAGCACAGGGATGGTTGGAACTCCATATAATGAACACAGCAGGTGTACAGACCTGGGAACTCAGCACAGGGATGGTGGGAACCCCTCATAATGGGCACAGCAGGTTTACAGACCCGGGAACTCAGCACAGGGATGGTGGGAATCCCTCATAATGAACACAGCAGATGTACAAGCCTGTGAGGGGTTACCACCATCCCTGTACTGAGTTCCCGCATCTGTACACCTGCTGTGCCCATTATGAGGGGTTCCTGCCATCCCTGTGCTGAGTTCCTGGGTCTGTACACCTGCTGTGCCCATCATGAGGAGTTCCCACCATCCCTGTGCTTAGTTCTCAAGTCTGTATACCTGCTGTGCCCATTATGAGGGGTTTGCACCACCCCCCTGCTCCCCCTGCTTCTGAGCCCTATAATAAATCCCTCCTGCTGACATGAGTAGTATGGTGTAGTATGTAGTATGGTGTAGTATGTAGTATGGTGTAGTATCAGTTGTAGATGATCCAATCATTGTGCATCCTTGTGAGATTCCTCTCCTCCATGCAGCTTGGGTAGCACACTCCGTGTAGACCTGTCTCTCCTATCTGATTTCAGTTTGAATTTAGTCCTATTCTCCAGTGGCTCTTCAGGGGGATGTGGTGACCTCCATTAGTGGTTCATCCATCATGTATAGTCCCAGTCATTGGGTGTGATGATGATTGGCCCTTGCTGGGGAAATTAGTGGTTGATGGGAGAGGTATAAAGAACAGCTCTCTCTCCCTCCTCTTTATTGTGTCTTTTATGGGCAGAATGGGTTTTCTGGTGAAGGGTGGTTGGGTGCTGCTACTGGCACTGGCCTATTGGTCAGGATTTGGCTGTGATGGAGTCTTGGTGCGAAATGGCCGCCAGTCAGATTGGTGGCGGAGCCACCAGCGGGCTTTACCTGGCCAGGGCTCTTCTAGATGGGGCTCCAGAGACTGGAATGCTAATCGCCCTGTTGTGGGGGTTGGGGCTTCTAGAGGTGGGGTCCCTAGGGGTTCACTTGGTGGACGTGCTAGTGGGGTTCTACGAGATCTGCCGCAGCCTGGGAGCTCGCCTATCCGCATTCAGTGTGGAGAAGACAACATGGTGGTCAACGTCCAGAGGGATTTCTATGGGATTGGAAAGCTGATCCAACCGTCTGACCTGAGCTTGGGGCCCCAAGGCTGCAAACCCAACCCCCAGAGTACGGACACCACTGTTAGCTTCCAAATCAACCTCCAGGACTGCGGCAACATGGTGCAGGTAATATTCAAATGTTTTCATGTATTCCAGTCAATAACTGCTTTTTCTGTCTTCACTCACCTGGAACCACATAATTCCTAAACTGCAGGTTTGTCCTAATGACCCTGTAGCTGATGTTCCATTGAGCTAGATTGTGCATTGTTGGGGAGGATAGTACACCGTGTGTGTGTTTCCTCATGTAACACTCACCTGAGATCAAAGCCCTTGCTGCAGTGCCTGTACACAGCGCCAGCCGGCGACATCACTCCCTGGGTTACTTCTGGTTATTGTGGCTCTGGCGCTGTGATGCGCACGGTAACAGCACACTAACTATGTGCCATTGCTTCAGTTTGTCAGTGTGCCGATGATGTCGGCACATGCAAAAACGGGGGATCTCTCCTAAACCGTGCAGGTTTAGGAGATATCCTGGGTAGCTACAGGTAAGCCTTATTATAGGCTTACCTTTAGCAAAAAGTGGTCTGTAAAGGTTTACAACCACTTTAACCTGTAGCTGACCGCCCACTGTCAAATGACGGCGGAGCGGTGCAGCTCTTGTGGCGGGCCGTCGTCATATGACGGCGCTTGCTTTTTGGCCCCTAGGGGGCGTGCGTGCCCGCCGCGTAGCTGGGGACCCGATGCGCGTGCCCGGCGGCCGCGATGTCCGCCAGGCACCCCGCGATTGCCCGGTAACTGAGCAGGACGTGGATCTGTGTGTGTAAACACACATCCACGTCCTGTCAGAGGAGAGGGGACCGATGGTGTGTCCCTTGTACATAGGGACACCGATCGGTCCCCCCCCCACAGTTAGAATCACTTACATAGGGAACATATTAACCCCTGCAGCGCCCCCTAGTGTGTTAACCCCTTCCCTGCCAGTCACATTTATACAGTAATCAATGCATTTTTATAGCACGGATGGCTGTATAAATGTAGTCCCAAAAATGTGTCAAAAGTGTCCGATATGTCCGCCGCAATGTCGCAGTCACGATAAAAATCGCAGATCGCCGCCATTACTAGTAAAAAAAAAAAAATAAGAAAAATGCTATAAATCTATCCCCTATTTTGTAGACGCTATAACTTATGCGCAAACCAATCAATAGACGCTTATTGCGATTTTTTTTTTTTTTTTTTTTTATTTTTTTTTTTTTTAAACCAAAAATATGTAGTAGAATACGTATCGGTCTAAACTGAGGAAAACATTTGTTTAAAAAAAAAAAAAAAAAAAAAAATTGGATATTTATTATAATAAAAAGTAAAAAATATTGCGTTTTTTCAAACTTGTCCCTCTTAGTTTGTTTATAGCGCAAGAAATAAAAAAAAAAAAAGCAGAGGTGATCAAATGCCACCAAAATAAAGCTCTATTTGTGGGGAAAAAATGATAAAAATTTTATTTGGGTACATCCTTGCATGACCGCGCAATTGTCATTCAAAATGCGACAGCGCTGAAAGCTTAAAAATGGCTTGGTCAGGAAGGGGGTGTTTGTGCCTGGTAGGCAAGTGGTTAATAGCATGAAGTTAAAGAACTAGTCATGCAACAAGAGGTCTGGTATTCTAAAAATGGCATGATGTGGCTGTCCTGAGAAGCTTATGAATCCTAAAGGGTAAAGCCTTCTCAACATGACAGCTTGGTTCCTGGTCTTCCCAGACACAGGCCAAGCAAGGGTGGGCTTGGGGCCTATTCCCAGATGTGGGTTAAATATGACAGATTTGCGTCTGGCCTCCAGAAATGGGCCAAACTATGGCAGCTTCCCAGGTTTGTAAGTACTATATTGTATCATTATCTTCTCTGCACAGATGACTCATGACTGGCTAATCTACACCACCAACCTGACCTACAGCCCAACCTCCTCCATTCCAATCATCAGAACCAACCCAGCTGTGGTCCCCATAATGTGTTTCTACTACAGGTGAGTTAACACTACTGGATGAGCTTACACTAGGGCAGCATGCAGGTCCCAACTGGTGTTCAGCATCTGGTCAATATCTAAGTTTGGATGGAGTGGGGCAAGGTTAAACCCCCTTGTTGGGTTCTTCTGTCCTTGCCAAGAGACTTCTATGTGTCTCCTTTTCTGGTTGGGGTGCGTTGGCAGCTTGTTTTGACATTATGGTTTTTAAGGTACTTTAGCTACTTTAACTACTCTTGACATCTGCCGATGCGGAGTCTGTGCCTACAACTTAACCCTTCTACTGCACTAATGACCAATTTTCTCTTACAAAGAGTGTGATAGTGGGGGGGATCTACATTGACAATGATAGGATAAGTTTATCTGCTTTTAGAGGAGCCCTTTATCAAGATGGTGAGGCTCCCTTTCTTGACCCTGAAATCTTTACAATGCTCAGTGTTCGGCGGGGGGGGGGGGGGGGGGGGGGCCATGTTCTCTCTCCAGTGGGGCTGTTTATGACGATATATTGGCCCAACAAGGTTCTAAAGAGAATCTATATACTGTCCAACAGGGATGGACTTAACCAGACAGCCATCCTTCATAACTAGCTGCATAGTGTAGCGTAATCCAGGATTTGACCCTGCATTCTCAAGTCGGTGATGAACATCGCAAGGTAATATGAATTTGTGATATTAAATGACTTCTGTTGCCTCATTACTGACCTTGATCTGGTTCTGTGTAGGCATGGTAATGTGAGCAGTCAGGCCATTAAGCCAACATGGGTTCCGTTCAGCACCACTGTGTCTTTAGAAGAAAGATTGTCCTTCTCTTTGGTTCTGATGACTGGTGAGGAATATGGGGGGGGGGGGGGGGGGGGGGTTGTTAGGCCTTTTTACTAATCCCCTTTTTCTTTTTGTATACAGGGGACTGGCGTGGTCCCAGAAGTTCACCCATCTATCAGTTGGGGGATCTTCTCTACATACAGGCCTCTGTGGATACTCACAACCAAATTGATATGATCTTGTATGTGGACCGCTGTGTCGCGACCATATCTCCTGATGCCACCTCTTCTCCAAGTTATGACATCATTACAGACAATGGGTATGTTCTGCTGGGGGGGGCTTTGGGTTGCCATATGACCCAGTTTTAAGTGACAATCTTCTGCAGGTGTCTTGTAGATGGAACACAAGCTGACTCCTCCTCAGCCTTCATCGCTCCAAGGGTCCAGACAAACACTTTACAGTTCATGGTGGATGCCTTCCGATTCTTAGGAAATGATGCATCTCTGGTGAGGACTGTTTGCATTGGTTGCACAGATAGGTGCCTTGTAAAAATGTTTAACCTATTAAAATGTTCTATTCCAGATCTTCATAACCTGTTACCTGAGGGCTGCTGCTGCCACCCAGGTCCCAGATCCCATTAACAAGGCCTGTTCCTATAGTAAAGCCACAAACAGGTGAGACTATTAAATGATGGTCCAGGGATTGACGCTCTCTTCCCATATGCTATCTGTAATATTCATTTCTGCATGGATCTAGTAACCAGAACAAACTTTGTGGACCTAACATGGTGCGGTGGAGATAACCTAGTATTAGTTGATAAAACAAAAAAAAGGGACAGGATAGCAAATATTTCCAAAAAGTTTGTAATACCTTTTTAAACCCCTTCAGTTCATCTTTCCAATGATTTGGTGGTGTAGAACATTTGTATATAGCGCCCTGAGGTTTAGTCAGGGAGCTCCTCAAATTCCGTGTCAGGAGTAGTCATTTGCTAGGGATCCATTGATTTCTCCCCAAGTCTGGCCTTGATGTACTTCTCTTCTACCACCAGCTAGCTGGGCACTTGGAGGTATTAGATTGGGAAGGACAACTCAAGGTCAGGTTATGGGGCATCTCAGCCAATGGGCGGGGGTTTTCTTTAATCCTTTGCCTGCTGAGAGAGCTATATCTAATTGGGGGTGGAGTAAGGTGATCTATGTTCTGTACCACCCAAACCGCTTTTGGGTGGATGAGTGTCATCTGCCCAGGATGCTAGGCTGGAGATTAGGCCTATCCCAGGGTTGTGAGGCTGCCAGGCTGAGTGAGGGCAGCGCAGGGTTGGTATTGTGGCTGGCAATCCAAACAGAAGCAACGGTTCTGACAGCCAGAACCTGTCGTGGTTGGAGGTAGAAGGGAAGCCGTCGCCACTAAGGGACCAACCACCTTTACCAGGGACCACAGTGAGTAACTGGAGTACCGGAGCAACCTTCTCACCGAATGGGCACTGGGGAGAATCAGGAACCCTCAGGCGGTGATTAAGTCAGGGACCCAATCAGCAGAGGTGACGCTTGCAGAGCAGCCTTGTGAGTCAAGCCAGCAAACCTACATGTACAGAAGTGGCACCCTGCTGGTGAAGAATCATGACTTCCTGTCCTACAGTGACACTCATTGTACTTCATCTGCAGATAGGCAATGTAGTCACCCTAGGATAGGACACACCCACTCCCTGGGAGGAGGTTGTGTTGCCTCAACGAGAATGCATTTAAGATATTACAGTCTGACAGTTTTGCCTTTGACTGATCAATATAGAAACCACCCCCCCATGTTGTGCAGGTGATTCAAAAGCCTAACCCATTTTAAAGACACAGAACCCATGAGATGTTTAGAGCCCCAGAAAAAAAACACTAAGCAATAGACCAGATTAAATGAGAATTGTTTTTATTTTTCCAAAGGCAGTACAAATTGTGGCTTTTTCAGAGACTTCACAATGAGCACTGTACACACAGTGACTACAAGAAGACTGAGACACCCAACAGCCACCAACCACCAGAGCTCTGAGGGGGCAGGCTCTTCCTTCATTACTGCAGCTGCAATGTCACTTTGTTTCGGCCCAATCACAAGCAGAGGTCCCAAGGTGGTCACTGACTGTTCTTCCATGATAGGTTCTGCAGCAGGAGAAAAGCAAGGTTCAGGAGACAGCTAAAACACCTCTACCAATGCAACTAAGGGCTTTCAGGTGAGAACTTAGCTCCTACTTAAACGGGCAGTCCAGTGTAGACCCTCCATTAGGGTTTCAAATTGTCATGACAACCAACTATATAGAATGTTGAGGGGATAGTTTGAAACCTTCTGATTTTTGTTGCCATCTGACCCCTTTAGGAGGAGCTCTCCCTTCCTAGTTTTACAGCTAGTTAGTAAGGGGATGACAATGGGGAATATGAAGACATCCAGGTACTAGGCTTCCTCCTAAATGGAGGCCTGTATCCCTCAGATCCCTAATCACATTTCCTAGTGCAGGAAGTCTGGGCCAGGTTATCCCACCAGTCAGGATTTCCCCACCCCATAACTGTACCCTGGGGAGATGCATTACAGGAAAACCGCTCTTAGATCATTGGAGCCCCTATGGCCATTCAAATTTTGTATATGGCAGCTGCATAGTTAAGACTTACCATCCAAGGCTTCCATCTTCCCAAGGGCTCTTGGTCTTCTAAATCGGCTCCTTCCTCCTGCTGTCAGACTAGTAGGGTTGCTGCAGGTGCCTGATGTCCCACAACACTGGCAGATACTGCTGGGGCCCTCCACTGCAGACCAGCTGGAGAAGACAAGCTGATTTCAGTATCAACATTTTTGAGAAGATACACTGGAAGCATGGGGGGGGGGGGGGGGGAAGCCAACACTGTATGGCTAGTTAGACATTCACCTGGTTATGAAAGGACTTGGGCTCATCCCTCCAGATGCACATTAAGCTACAATGTCAATTGCCTGCTAGCAGTACATGGAGGCTACATCACTTCTATTAGAATAGGTGTAGAAAGTACTCTCAGCCTGGGGCTCAAAGTCAGTGCCAGGAGAAGGTCATCCAGCACCCAGGGCCAAGAAGCCAGACCACACCCACCCCTGCCCCCAGGTGTAGGCATGGATGGGGCCAATAGTGGTGTGAGGTTAACATTTATGACATGTGCTTATTGCTTAATCATCAACTGTGGTATACTGCAGTGAACTTAAATTAAAAATGGGTACACAAATGGGGCAACAGTGGCAGAAAAATGTTAGTGTCACTCCGAGGACCGATTGGCATCTACTGTATGCAAGTGGGATGGAGGGGGTAAATTGGCTCTGTGGGTAAATAAAGGGCTCTAAGGGGGGGGGGGGGGGGGGGCTTAAGAGGAAGGGGAAAGACAAGTACTATGACTGGTTGGGATGTGTGGCCATCATTGTTGACAAGTGGTGAGGCGGCAAGAGGTCACCGCCTGTTCCAACCCTGAAAAAAGCTTACCCACAAACACCCCAATCATGTTCATTGCATGCACTTGCAGGGCAGTTGTGGTGCAGCCCCATTCATGTTGACATGCCATTAATATCTTTGCCATTGAACAGCACCCAGTGGTTGCATTTCCTTGTTCAGGTGGGTGGCAAAATTAGTGCTTGTACTGCCGCCCCCCCCCCCAGGTCTTATTTACACATCATCATATTTGGCCATTCCACCCAACACATTTAAACCAGACAGCAGTAACCAGAGTACCACACCCTTAGCAGGGTTGCCAACTGTCCGGAAGGCTGGCTGCAGTCATCCAAGCCAAGTGCAACTTGCACTGCCCGGAGCTAGTACAGTTCCAAACCCTACCCCCCCCACAGGAACGGGAGAGGGCTTAATCTGTGCCTCCTCCTCCCTTCCCTTGTGTAGGCCCAGCTGTTGACAGATACATGGTAAATGAAGTGGGGCTGTGCCTGTGCGCCCTCCCATCTAAATCTGGCCCTAGAGTAGGGTGACCACATTTCCAAACTGCCAATCAGGGACAACCCCCAGCATGCACCAGTCGGTGACGTCACCGGGGGGCGGTGCCACCATTTGTTTCATGTATGTTAGCCCAACATTGCAGCTGCAGGGGGCCACTTAGATTCACAGAGTGTAATTGTATCTAAGGCACTAAAGTTGTATATAAAACCCTGTACTTTATACTACAAAAGGAATACAAATGACCTGAGGGATCTGGACATACACTGACCTACCTGATCAATACACTGACCTACCTGATTCCTACCCCCTCCATTGAGAGAGGGAGGGTGGCTGAGAGAGGGGGGAGAGGTGAGAGAGAGGTGAGAGAGAGGTGAAAGGGGGGGGGGGGAGAGAAAGAGGGGTGGGAGAGAGCGGTGAAAGGGGGGGAGAGAGAGAGAAAGAGAACGAGAGGTGGGAGAGAGGGTGAGTGAAAGTGACCCCCTATCCCTGCTTGCAGTCTCTCCTGTACACCCTGTCTGTGGGTAGGTATGTGTGTGATGCACCTACCTCCCGCTATCCTCGTCCTCTGGGCTCTTGGTCAGCCTATCTTTCTTCATGATGGCAGTCACAGGTCACAGCCGAAGAAGGTGTGTAGGCTCTGGGAAGGTGCTGGGGACACTGCGCTCACACTGCTGCTTAGGTCAGGGTGGCGGTGAGGTCTTCTCCCACTCCTCCCTGGCTGTTCCTTCTAGCCAGCCTCGTGCTGCTCCCTGGGGTCACACTCACTGTTTTAAGATGCTGCTGTCTGCGCTTCCCTGCACCCTGCCGCCACTGGACCAGCGGAACTGTCCCTCTCTAGGACCATGGCATGACAAGGGGGCGGAGCTCAGCTGCGTTGGGCCCAGGAGCACTAGCGCGGAGGAGGAAGTGAAATCCTCCTCTGCTTTTAACACTGGGCAGGGAGGGCTGGCGGCTCTACCAACCAGTGGGCAGGATTAGAGTCAGGTGGAGATGGAGGCGGAATTGCTGATAGTTCCCAGTGACAGTTTCATTCCGGGACACTGTATTGTCCCGGAATGGATATTCCCGGGACACAGATGCCTATTACGGGACAATCCCGGGCAATCCGGGACACGTGGGCACCCTACCCTAGAGACATGCAATACAGAGGGAAGTGAAAGTCGGCAGTGAAAGGTGCGGACGTACCAGGAAAAAAAAAAAAGTAATTTATCAGGAACTAAGGTGAAGTGACCAGGAAGGAGAAATGAGATGGTGTGGCGAGAACACTTTACCACGGTCAGTAGCAGAGCTAACTGAATTGGAGTGACTGGAGAGGGTTTAAGAATACTCCACTTACTGAGGAAGTCCAAGCAACTGCAACTCCCAGTGCACCCACCTGTCCACAAACCTGGCACATGCCCCCTCTGCACCAGCCCAAGGGTATTTGAAATCCAAAAAAACATCTAGTATCCTTCCCACATAGAAATGTTCTACATGCTGGAAAAGGCCAAGCAGAACAAAAACCCCTCAGGTTATTTTAGCCTGCAGAGAGCCCACATCTAGCTTGTCATCTATTGTAGACTTACCTGGTATCACAGGTACCCATTGTAGTTTTGGAAGCAAGACTAGCTGGCAATCAACAGGATACCAGGAGTCAGCACAGCTCATCTTAAAGGGGGAAGCTTTGATTTCCAAAGTGTCTCCAAAAGCAGAATTAGAGCACCATACCCATAATTCTGAGCATGCTAGCACCTGAGATTAGACCAACTTTCAGCCCCATGAGGTTGCTTACCTGGCCAGCCATGATGTTACCAATGTGCATGCTATGGTAAGGGCCCTACAGAGGATGCTTGTCTATCATTATGGTTTCTCAATATTTTCACCATTGGTTTTGGAAATACACCATGTTAGGTCCACAAAGTTTGTTCTGGTTACTAGATCCATGCAGAAGTGAATATTACAGATCGCATATGGGAAGAGAGCATCAATCCCTGGACCATCATTTAATAGTCTCACCTGTTTGTGGCTTTACTATAGGAACAGGCCTTGTTAATGGGATCTGGGACCTGGGTGGCAGCAGCAGCCCTCAGGTAACAGGTTATGAAGATCTGGAATAGAACATTTTAATAGGTTAAACATTTTTACAAGGCACCCATCTGGGCAACCAATTCAAACAGTCCTCACCAGAGATGCATCATTTCCTAAGAATCGGAAGGCATCCACCGTGAACTGTAAAGTGTTTGTCTGGACCCTTGGAGCGATGAAGGCTGAGGAGGAGTCAGCTTGTGTTCCATCTACAAGACACCTGCAGAAGATTGTCACTTAAAACTGGGTCATATGGCAACCCAAAGCCCCCCCAGCAGAACATACCCATTGTCTGTAATGATGTCATAACTTGGAGAAGAGGTGGCATCAGGAGATATGGTCGCCACACAGCGGTCCACATACAAGATCATATCAATTTGGTTGTGAGTATCCACAGAGGCCTGTATGTAGAGAAGATCCCCCAACTGATAGATGGGTGAACTTCTGGGACCACGCCAGTCCCCTGTATACAAAAAGAAAAAGGGGATTAGTAAAAAAGGCCTAACAACCCCCCCCTCCGAGCACCCATATTCCTCACCAGTCATCAGAACCAAAGAGAAGGACAATCTTTCTTCTAAAGACACAGTGGTGCTGAACGGAACCCATGTTGGCTTAATGGCCTGACTGCTCACATTACCATGCCTACACAGAACCAGATCAAGGTCAGTAATGAGGCAACAGAAGTCATTTAATATCACAAATCCTTATTACTTTGTGATGTTCATCACCAACTTGAGAATGCAGGGTCAAATCCTAGATACAGCTACACTATGCAGCTAGTTATAAAGGATGGCTGTCTGGTTAAGTCCATCCCTGTTGGACAGTATATAAATATATAGATTCCCTTTAGAACCTTGTTGGGCCAATATATCTTCATAAACAGCCCCACTGGAGAGAGAACCCCCCCCCCCCCCCCAACACTGAGCATTGTAAAGATTTCAGGGTCAAGAAAGGGAGCCTCACCATCTTGATAAAGGGCTCCTCTAAAAGCAGATAAACTTATCCTATCATTGTCAATGTAGATCCCCCCCACTATCACACACTTTGTAAGAGAAAATTGGTCATTAGTGCAGTAGAAGGGTTAAGTTGTAGGCACAGACTCCGCATCTGCAGATGTCAAGAGTAGTTAAAGTAGCTAAAGTACCTTAAAAACCATAATGTCAAAACAAGCTGCCAACACACCCCAACCAGAAAAGGAGACACATAGAAGTCTCTTGGCAAGGACAGAAGAACCCAACAAGGGGGTTTAACCTTGCCCCACTCCATCCAAACTTAGATATTGACCAGATGCTGAACACCAGTTGGGACCTGCATGCTGCCCTAGTGTAAGCTCATCCAGTAGTGTTAACTCACCTGTAGTAGAAACACATTATGGGGACCACAGCTGGGTTGGTTCTGATGATTGGAATGGAGGAGGTTGGGTTGTAGGTCAGGTTGGTGGTGTAGATTAGCCAGTCATGAGTCATCTGTGCAGAGAAGATAATGATACAATATGGTAGACTTACAAACCTGGGAAGCTGCCATTGTTTGGCCCCATTTCTGAGGCCAGACGCAAATCTGTCATATTTAACCCACATCTGGGAATAGGCCCCAAGCCCACCCTTGCTTGGCCTGTGTCTGGGAAGACCAGGAACCAAGCTGTCATGTTGAGAAGGCTTTACCCTTTAGGATTCATAAGCTTCTCAGGACAGCCACATCATGCCATTTTTAGAATACCAGACCTCTTGTTGCATGACTAGTTCTTTAACTTCATGCTATTAACCACTTGCCTACCAGGCACAAACACCCCCTTCCTGACCAAGCCATTTTTAAGCTTTCAGCGCTGTCGCATTTTGAATGACAATTGCGCGGTCATGCAAGGATGTACCCAAATAAAATTATCATTTTTTTCCCCACAAATAGAGCTTCATTTTGGTGGCATTTGATCACCTCTGCGTTTTTATTTTTTTTTTATTTCTTGCGCTATAAACAAATTAAGAGGGACAAGTTTGAAAAAACGCAATATTTTTTACTTTTTATTATAATAAATATCCAATTTATTTTTATTTTTTTTAACAAATGTTTTCCTCAGTTTAGACCGATACGTATTCTACTACATATTTTTGGTTTAAAAAAAAAAAAAAAAAAAAAAAACAAAAAAAAAAAAACACACAATAAGCGTCTATTGATTGGTTTGCGCAAAAGGTATAGCGTCTACAAAATAGGGATAGATTTATAGCATTTTTATCATTTTTTTTTTTTTACTAGTAATGGCGGCGATCTGCGATTTTTATCGTGACTGCGACATTGCGGCAGACATATCGGACACTTTTGACACATTTTTGGGACACATTTATACAGCGATCCGTGCTATAAAAATGCATTGATTACTGTACAAATGTGACTGGCAGGGAAGGGGTTAACACTAGGGGGCGCTGCAGGGGGTAATATGTTCCCTATGTAAGTGATTCTAACTGTGGGGGGGAGGACCGATCGGTGTCCCTATGTACAAGGGACACACCATCGGTCCCCTCTCCTCTGGCAGGACGTGGATCTGTGTGTTTACACACACAGATCCACGTCCTGCTCAGTTACCGGGCAATCGCGGGGTGCCTGGCGGACATAATAAGACATAATAAGGCTTACCTGTAGCTGCCCAGGATATCTCCTAAACCTGCACGGTTTAGGAGAGATCCCCTGTATTTGCATGTGCCGACGTCATCGGCACACTGACACAAACTGAAGCAATGGCACATAGTTAGTGTGCTGTTACCGTGCGACTCACAGCGCCAGAGCCACAATAACCAGAAGTAACGTCGCCGGCTGGCGCTGTGTACAGGCACTGCAGCAAGGGCTTTGATCTCAGGTGAGTATTACATGAGGAAACACACACACACACACACACGGTGTACTATCCTCCCCAACAATGCACAATCTAGCTCAATGGAACATCAGCTACAGGGTCATTAGGACAAACCTGCAGTGTAGGAATTATGTGGTTCCAGGTGAGTGAAGACAGAAAAGCAGCTATTGACTGGAATACATTTGAAGATTACCTGCACCATGTTGCCGCAGTCCTGGAGGTTGATTTGGAAGCTAACAGTGGTGTCCGTACTCTGGGGGTTGGGTTTGCAGCCTTGGGGCCCCAAGCTCAGGTCAGACGGTTGGATCAGCTTTCCAATCCCATAGAAATCCCTCTGGACGTTGACCACCATGTTGTCCTCTCCACACTGAATGCGGATAGGGGAGCTCCCAGGCTGCGGCAGATCTCGTAGAACCCCACTAGCACGTCCACCAAGTGAACCCCTAGGGACCCCACCTCTAGAAGCCCCAACCCCCACAACAGGGCGATTAGCATTCCAGTCTCTGGAGCCCCATCTAGAAGAGCCCTGGCCAGGTAAAGCCCGCTGGTGGCTCCGCCACCAATCTGACTGGCGGACATTTCTCACCAAGACTCCATCACAGCCAAATCCTGACCAATAGGCCAGTGCCAGTAGCAGCAACCAACCACCCTTCACCAGAAAACCCATCCTGCCCATAAAAGACACAACACAATAAAGAGTAGGGAGAGAGAGCTGTCCTTTATACCTCTCCCATCAACCACTAATTTTCCCAGCTGGGGCCAATCATCATCACACCCAATGACTGGGACTATACATGATGGATGAACCACTAATGGAGGTCACCTCATCCCCCTGAAGAGCCACTGGAGAATAGGACTAAATTCAAACTGAAATCAGATAGGAGAGACAGGTGTACACGG
Source organism: Lithobates sylvaticus (assembly GCA_028564925.1). NCBI lineage: Eukaryota > Metazoa > Chordata > Amphibia > Anura > Ranidae > Lithobates > Lithobates sylvaticus. The sequence continues at coordinate 212,886,821 of CM053036.1, read as the reverse complement.
AGTGTGCTACCCAAGCTGCATGGAGGAGAGGAATCTCACAAGGATGCACAGTGATTGGATCATCTACAACTGATACTACACCATACTACTAGTGTCACTCATGTCAGCAGGAGGGATTTATTATAGGGCTCAGAAGCAGGGGGAGCAGGGGGGTGGTGCAAACCCCTCATAATGGGCACAGCAGGTATACAGACTTGAGAACTAAGCACAGGGGTGGTGGGAACTCCTCATAATGGGCACAGCGGGTGTACAGACCAGGAACTCAGCACAGGGATGTTGGGAACCCCTCATAATGGGCACAGCAGGTGTACAGATGCGGAAACTCAGTACAGGGATGGAGGTAACCCCTCACAGGTCTGTACACCTGCTGTGTCCATTATGAGGGGATCCCACCATCCCTGTGCTGAGTTCCCGGATCTGTAAACCTGCTGTGTGCATTATAAGGAGTTCCAACCATCCCTGTGCTGATTTCCCAGGTCTGTACAGCTGCTGTGTTCATTATAAGGGGTGCCCACCATCCCTGTGCTGAGTTCTTGGGTCTGTACACCTGCTCGGTCCATTATAAGGGGTTCCCACCATCCCTGCGATGAGTATCCAGCTCTGTATACCTGTTGTGCCTATTATACAGGGTTCCCACCATCCCTGTGCTAAATTCCTGAATCTGTACGCCTACTGTGTTCATTATAAGGGGTTCCCACCATCCCTGTGCTGAGTTCCTGGGTCTGTACACCTGCTGTGTTCATTATAAGAGGTTTCCACCATCCCTGTGCTGAGTTCTTGGGTCTGAACACCTGCTGTGTCCATTATATGGAGTTCCAACCATCCCTGTGCTGAGTTCATGGGTCTGTATACCTGCTGTGGTCATTATAAGGGGTTCTCACCATCCCTGTGCTGAGGTTCCGGGTCTTTATACCTGCTGTGTCCATTATGAGGGGTTCTCACTATCCCTGTGCTGAGTTCCCGGGTCTTTAAACCTGCTGTGTGCATTATAAAGAGTTCCAACCATCCCTGTGCTGTGTTCCCAGGTCTTTACACCTGTTGTTCCCATTATACAGGGTTCCCACCATCCCTGTGCTGAGTTCCCAGTCTGTACAACTGCTGTGCCCATTATGAGGGGTTCCAACCATCCCTGCGCTGAGTTCCCAGGTCTGTACACCTGTTGTGCCCATTATGAGGGGTTCCCACCATCCTGTGCTGAGTTCCCAGTCTGTACAACCGCTGTGCCCATTATGAGGGGTTCCAACCATCCCTGCGTTGAGTTCCCAGGTCTGAACACCTGCTTTTCCCACTATAAGGGGGTCCCACAATCCCTGTGCTAAATTCCTGAATCTGTACACCTGCTGTGTTCATTATCAGGGGTTCCCACCATCCCTGTGATGAGTTTCCATGTCTGTACACCTGCTGTGCCAATTATGAGGGATTCCCACCATCCCTGCACTGAGTTCACGGGTCTGTAGACATGCTGTGCCCATTATTTGGGATTCCCACTATCCCTGTGCTGAGTATCCAGGTCTGTACACATGCTGTGCCCATTATAAAGGGTTCCCACCATCCCTGCCCTGAATTCCTGGGCCTGTACGCCTGCTGTGCCCATTATGAGGGGCTCCCACTATCCCTGTGCTGAGTTCCTGGGTCTGTACATCTGCTGTGCCCGTTATGAGGGGTTCCCACCATCCCTGTGCGGAGTTCCTGGGTCTGTACACCTGCTGTGTTCATTATAAGGGGTTCCCACCATCCCTGTGCTGAGTTCCTGGGTCTGTACACCTGCTTGGTCCATTATGAGGGGTTCCCACCATCCCTGCGCTGAGTATCTGGGTCTGTATACCTGTTGTGCCCATTATACAGGGTTCCCACCATCCCTGTGCTAAATTCCTAAATCTGTACACCTACTGTGTTCATTATAAGGGGTTCCCACCATCCCTGTGCTGAGTTCCCAGGTCTGTTCACCTGCTGTGTCCATTATATGGAGTTCCAACCATCCCTGTGCTGAGTTCCTGGGTCTGTATACCTGCTGTGTTCATTATAAGGGGTTCCCACCATCCCTGTGCTGAGTTCCCGGGTCTGTATACCTGCTGTGTGCATTATAAAGAGTTCCAACCATCCCTGTGCTGCGTTCCCGGGTCTTTACACCTGCTGTGCCCATTATGAGGGTTCCCACCATCCCTGTGCTGCGTTCCCGGTTCTTTACACCTGCTGTGCCCATTATGAGGGGTTCCCACTATCCCTGTGCTGCCTTCCTGGGTCTTTACACCTGCTGTGCCCATTATGAGAGGTTCCCACCATCCCTGTGCTGCGTTCCCAGTTCTTTACACCTGCTGTGCCCATTATGAGGAGTCAGTGCAGGGACAAGGTCATTTGGTGCCCAGGGCGAAGATGAAAAACTGCGCACCCCCCCCCCCCCCCCGATGTGAAAAGTTACAGCGCCTACAGACGATGGGATCTATACTAATGCATCAGTGACAATCCATTAACCCCTTCCTGCTGCATATTACCAATACCATTGCTAATTAAGCAACTCCCCTCAGAGACTGCAGACATGATATAAGACAAGAGATGGTTAGAGACTGAGGACATCATACTAAAGATGGTCAGAGACTGCAGACATGATACAAGAGATCAATGCAGCCTCACCAGTGCCCATCAATGCCGCCTCACTGTGTCCATAATCGCAGCCTCACTGTGCCCATCAATGCCACCTCACTGTGCCCATATTCGTGCCTCACTGTGTCCATCAATGCCGCCTCACTGTGCCCATAATCACAGCCTCACTGTGCCCATAATCGCAGCCTCACTGTGCCCATCAATGCCGCCTCACTGTGCCCATAATCGCGCCTCACTGTGCCCATAATCGCAGCCTCAATGTGCCCATAATCACAGCCTCACTGTGCCCATCAATGCCGCCTCACTGTGCCCATCAATGCCGCCTCACTGTGCCCATCAATGCCACCTCTCTGTGCCCATAATCACAGCCTCACTGTGCCCATCAATGCCGCCTCACTGTGCCCATCAATGCCACCTCACTGTGCCCAGAATCGCAGCCTCTCTGTGCCCAGAATCGCAGCCTCTCTGTGCCCAGAATCACAGCCTCTCTGTGCCCAGAATCGCAGCCTCTCCGTTCCCATCAATGCTACCTCTCTGTGCCCAGAATCGCAGCCTCTCTGTGCCCAGAATCACAGCCTCTCTGTGCCCATAATTTCAGCCTCTCTGTGCCCATAATCACACCTCACTTTGCATATGAATGCAGACTCATCATAGCCTGCCCTGGATAACACAGCAGACATCTACCGCAGTGCTGTGTGTCACATAGCTGGATCTGGGTGTATGTTCAGCGGCACCGTAACAAGGTCCCGCCCCCTTAGACCGGCTAGTGTGATAGGCGGAACACTTATTCAATCTGCTATCACACGAGCCGGTCTAGGGGGGCGGGACTTTGTTACGGTGCCGGCGAACACACACACACAAATCCAGCTCCCTGACACACAGCGCTCCTGGCGCTGTGTGACAAACAGGAGGAGAAGGAGGTGGGAGGGGAGCAGCCACAGGATCAAAGCGGCCCCAGGACAGGCGGCCTGTAGCATGGCTTCTACTGCGCCCCCCTTCCTCCAAAAAATTGTCCCGCCCAGGGCATCCGCCCTGTGAGGGGTTCTCACCATCCCTGTGCTGAGTTCCCGGCTCTGTAAACCTGCTGTGTGCATTATAAAGAGTTCCCACCATCCCTGTGCTGAGTTCCTGGGTCTGTACACCTGCTCGGTCCATTATGAGGGGTTCCCACCATCCCTGTGCTGAGTATCCGGGTCTGTATACCTGTTGTGCCCATTATGAGGTGCTCCCACCATCCCTGTGCTGGGTTCCCAGTCTGTACAACTGCTGTGCCCATTATGAGGGGTTCCAACCATCCCTGCGCTGAGTTCCCGGGTCTGAACACCTGCTTTGTCCACTATAAGGGGTTCCCACAATCCCTGTGCTAAATTCCTGAATCTGTACACCTGCTGTGTTCATTATCAGGGGTTCCCACCATCCCTGTGCTGAGTTTCCATGTCTGTACACCTGCTGTGCCAATTATGAGGGATTCCCACCATCCCTGCACTGAGTTCCCGGGTCTGTAGACATGCTGTGCCCATTATTTGGGATTCCCACTATCCCTGTGCTGAGTATCCAGGTCTGTACACATGCTGTGCCCATTATAAAGGGTTCCCACCATCCCTGCCCTGAATTCCTGGGTCTATACGCCTGCTGCGCCCATTATGATGGGCTCCCACTATCCCTGTGCTGAGTTCCTGGGTCTGTACATCTGCTGTGCCCGTTATGAGGGGTTCCCACCATCCTTGTGCTGAGTTCCTGGGTCTGTACACCTGCTGTGCCCATTATGAGGGGTTCCCACCATCCCTGTGCTGAGTTCTTGGGTCTGTACACCTGCTGTGCCCATTATGAGGGGTTCCCACTATCCCTGTGCTGAGTTCCCAGGTCTGTACACCTGCTGTGTTCATTATAAGGGGTTCCCACCATCCCTGTGCTGAGTTCCCAGGACTGTATACCTGTTGTGCCCATTATAAGGGGTTCATTTTGTTTATTGAAAAATCTTACAAACAACAACTTATATACAATAAAACTATAATAAATAAATAAAACATATTCACAAAATAATTGAATACGACTATACAAAACAAAAAAAACAAGAACAAAAAATGGTGCAAACCAAATTGCACACAACATAATCCCTACAAGAGAGCCAGACTAAGGAACATCACTGTCACCATGCACGTAGCCTTTTATCAAAAATATGTTTGATCTGAAAATCTAGGGGAGTGAAACAAAAATACAAAGAAAAGCTGCGCACCCAGAGATCAAGAGGCAGCAGTTACAGAGTCCTGATATTCCTTTACGCACTTATCCAGACCTCCTGCTGCCACCTGTCTTTCTCAAGACCCTGAATCTTCCCAACCTCACTCAGAATGTCCTGCATCACCACTTTAAAAGGGAGGATTTTACTCCACGTGAAATAACGGACTACTAGACTAACTAAAAAAAGTGTTTCCAAATCATAATCCCGACGAGTCTGGAATGCCCCATACACCCACACTGCATAACTCCTAACTGCATATGTACTCTTGTACACCTCTATATTAAAAGGGCACTGAAGTAGAAAGTGATCCGTGGACTTCACCACTTCTCCACACTCCACTCGGGCACTCCGCACACAACAGTCCACTCTCAATCACTCATGGAAAAAACTTCAAGTTGCCCTTCACATACAGTTTTCCATGGAAGGCAAACCAAGCCTGATCCCTAAACTTCATTGGGATTCTCTCCAAATGAATCAATCGCAAACCCACCCCCAAAACCAGGCCTGGGAAATCCCTTAAGGCCAGTGGCTCACAAAAACCAGAGCTCATGATCCACTTCTCAAGAAGTTTCCTTGGAATAAATTTGACTTCTCCTGCTGTTACTTGCCACCTCCGAAGCATTTTCAAACACGGGGCAGCATAAGCTGGGAGCTTATCATGCTTGACCCTCAGGCTTTTTACTGGCCCACCATTTTCCCAGTCTCGAAGAAAGGGCCTAAACCTGGACTGGAAAATACCAACCCACCAAGACGGTCTCTCTGCCAACATTTTACCAAGATTGTACTTCACAAACATCAGAGAGAAAAAGACTACAGGGTTGATCATCGCTAGACCACTCTCCCACCTAGGAAAAGCGTGGGGGTCCCCCCAAATTCAATAACCAGGCCCTTTAGGTCTGCTATGGATATTAAGGGGGACCCCCAGCCAAAAAAAAAATGGCATAGGGTCCCCCTCAAAATCCATACCAGACCCTTGAGGTCTGGGATGGATTTTTAAGGGGAACCCCAGCCAAAAAAATGGCGTGGGGTCCCCCTCAAAATCCATACCAGACCCTTATCCAAGCACGCAACCTGGCAGGCCGCAGGAAAGAGGGGGGGACAAGAGCACCCCCCCCTCCCGCCTGAACCGTACCAGGCCACATGCCTTCAACATTGGGAGGATGCTTTGGGGGTCTGAGACCCCCAAAGCACCTTGTCCCCATGTTGATGAGGACAAGGGCCTCATCCCCACAACCGTGCACGGTGGTTGTGGGGGTCTGCGGGCGGGGGGCTTATCGGAATCTGGAAGCCCCCTTTAACAAGGGGACCCCCAGATCCCGGCCCCCCCCTGTGTGAAATGGTAAGGGGGTACAAAAGTACCCCTACCAAAAATGGTAAAAATGACAGGAGACGGTCTTTGACAATTCCTTTATTAAAATCTTCTTTCTTCTTTCTTCATCCTTCGGTTTCTTCATCTTCTCCTTCCGTCATCTTCTTCCATCTTCTTCCATTTTCTTCTTCCTCCGATCCTCTTCTTCTTGCTCTGGTCTTCTCGTCTTTCTCGTCCGGCGTCGGCGTCTCTTCTGGGACGCTCCTCGCAATGGGAGGCTCCCGCTCTGTGAGGCTTCGCTCCGGCTGACAGGTCTTTTATAACGGAGGGCACCTGGTGACCACGCCCCCATCTGACGTCATGGGGAAAGCCATAGGGAATTCCCCATGACGTCCCCATGCGTCAGAGGGGGCGGGGTTACCAGGTGCCCTCCGTTATAAAAGACCCGTCAGCCGGAGCGAAGCCTCACACAGCGGGAGCCTCCCATTGCGAGGAGCGGCCCGAGAACAGACGCCGACGCCGATGCCGGACGAGAAGACCGGAGCAAGAAGAAGTGGATCGGAGGAAGAAGAAGATGGAAGAAGATGACGGAAGGAGAAGATGAAGAAAGGAAGACCAGAAGAAAGAAGAAAGAAGATTTTAATAGAGGAGTTGTCAAAGACCGTCTCCTGTCATTTTTACAATTTTTGTCACCTTTTTTCGTGAAATGGTAGGGGTACTTTTGTACCCCTTACCATTTCACACAGGGGGGGGCCGGGATCTGGGGGTCCCCTTGTTAAAGGGAACTTCCAGATTCCGATAAGCCCCCCGCCCGCAGACCCCCACAACCACCGGGCAGGGTTGTGGGGATGAGGCCCTTGTCCTCATCAACATGGGGACAAGGTGCTTCAGGGGTCTCAGGTTGCGTGCTCGGATAAAGGGTCTGGTATGGATTTTGAGGGGGACCCCACACCATTTTTTTTTTTTGGCCGGGGTTCCCCTTAAAATCCATCCCAGACCTGAAGGGTCTGGTATGGATATTTGGGGGGGGGCACGTAATATTTTTTTTTTTGGCTGGGGTTCCCCTTAATATCCATACCAGACTTGAAGGGCCTGGTTATTGAATTTGGGGGGACCCCCACGCTTTTTTTTTTTTTTTTTTTGTTTACAAACGTTTTTATTGGTTTAAGAAAATAAACAGAGAACAGTGCAAAAACAGAGTGTACAGGTAAGTTACAGATCTTGTACAAGAGAGATTCTTACATGTTTATATATAACATCAGCGAGTATAAGTACAACTCAAATTACGAAGAATTGAACATGAGCATGAATGATGCGTCCAATTCAGCAGCATAGTTACTAGGCCTATAGACAGACCTGAAATAGTTCAACCATGAAAAAACCAAGGAAGAGAGAAATGGGGGGAAAGAAAAAGACACAAATCAAAATAATAGGTAACACTGCTTGACTTTCATAGGGTATACCGCTTCTAATTATAGTCGAGGGGGAAAGTTATCCTCGGTATTTGGTGCTTTATTGGTCCTGAGAAGCCGTACTAAGTTGAAAAGCAGACCATTTATTCCATTTACCATCAAAGATGTGTATGGTGTCCATAAGGGTTTGATGGATCCTTTCCATCAACCTGATAGACTCCATTCGGGTGAGTACCTGTGGCCATGGCACTGAGGGGTTCTTCCAGTTTAGTGCAATTGCCCATTGAATGGCACTAAAAAGAGTGTGAATCAGTTTCTGCTGGGGGGGAATAGCCCCGGGTATATCGGCATACAGGATGCACATTTGGAAATTTAGGGTCACGGAGACATCCGTGATCTTAGGGATCAAGGCGGTGGCTTTGGCCCAAATGTGTGTCAGGGCATCGCATGCCCAGAACGTGTGCAGCAGTGTGCCCCTGGCCCGACATCCTCTAAAGCATGTGTCGGGAACCAGAGGAAACATCCTATGCAGGCGGTCTGGGGTGTAGTACCATCTGGTGTGCAATTTGAGGACCGTTTCTTTCACTGAGATGGAGCGTGTACATTTGTGCATGTTGTCTACCATGTCTCGCCAGTCCTCCACCGCAAATTCTTGCCCAAACTCTGCCTCCCATCCCAGCATCGCCGCCGTTTTGGGGGCTGAGCTGTGATCGTTCAGGTACCCGTATAAACTGGATATAGTGCCCCTATCTCTGGAGGCCCCACCACATAGATCTTCGAATTGAGTGCCAGTAGTTCTAGTGAGTCCTTGGAAGTTGCTAGTATAAAAGTGCCTAATCTGGAGGAATTGGTAAAATACACTCCGGTCAATAGCATATTTCTGTTGCAGGTGTGTGAATGAGCAGAAGGAGGAGTCACCCATGAAAGACTTCAGTGTAGTAAGGCCTCTATCTGTCCATTCAGCGAAAGTGGAGTATTTGCGAAAAGCCGGGGGAAAGTGGGGTTCGCCCAGGTAAGTGGCCAGAGGTGGGGCTCTCGACTTTAAGTTAAATTTTTTCTCGTAAAGAGACCAAAGATAGAGGGACTGTCCCACAATAGCATTAAGTGGAGCAATCTCCCTATGGGTGATGGAGCAGGACCATAAAAGACCCGGGAGGAGGTATGGGGCAACCGAGACAATTTCAAAACGTAGCCATGGGATGGAGGATGAATTAGCGTGCCATTGGGCTGTTTGCACCAAGCGGGCCGCAAGGAAATATTTCCACAAGTTCGGACATCCCAGACCACCTCCCGAGCGGGCCCCGTACATCACCTGCCGCCCAAGCCTGGGTTTCTTTCCCTGCCAGATAAAGGAGAGGAGCTCCGATTGGAGTTTATCAAGAGTGGTCCTAGGGATATATAGTGGTAATGAGCGAAAAAAAAAAAGAGCAGTTTGGGCAGTATGGTCATTTTGACAGCTTGGATGCGGCCTAGGAAGGAGGGGCAGGTTTCTAACTGAGGCGAAGGCCTGTGGGTAATTTTGGTTGTATAGTTGTTTAAGAGTAGGGGCGAGTCTAACCCCCAGGTATGGCATAGAAGAGGGGTTCCAGGAAAACCTGAAGGAGCCCCTAAGGGCATTCAGGACTGTGTCAGGTAGGTGAATGGGCAAGGCCGTGCATTTGGTCGGGTTAACTCCTAGTCCTGAGATTTGTTGGAAGTGGGTCAAGGTGGCGAAGAGGTTAGGGAGGGAGATTAGTGGGTCCGAAAGGAATAATAGAACGTCATCCACATAAAGGCTCAACTTAAATTCCTGGTCGCCCTTGTAATAGCCCTTTATGTTGGGATTATCCAGTATAGATTTCGTGAGGGGCTCCATGGCGAGGGCGAACAGGAGGGGGGAAAGAGGGCACCCTTGTCTAGTCCCCCTCTCTAGGGGGAAGAATTCGGAGTTACAACCTGGGATCTTGATGTTAGTGCGTGGGCGATGGTATAGGGCTCTAAAGCCGTGGACAAATGCCCCCCCCAAACCCAAACTTGGCTAAAACTGATTCTAGGTAGGGCCAGAGCACGCTATCAAATGCCTTGTTGATATCGAGACTTAGTAGCAGAACCTTTTTTTTGTTGGCATCGGCATCCTGTATGATGTTGGCGGCTAGACGGATGTTATCCGTGATTTGCCTAGAGGGTATAAAGCCCGTTTGTTCGGGGGAGATCAAAGTGGTGACTATTGTGGCCAGACGGTCAGCCAGGATGCGGCCAAATATTTTTAAGTCGTTATTAATGACCGAAATGGGCCTAAAGTTTTGAGGGTGGGAGTGGTCTTTGCCTGGCTTGGGGATCAGAGAGAGGTTAGCCCATAGCATCTCATCCGGAAAGTGGTTGCCCTTTAATATAAAATTAAATAGCTTGGTTAGCTTTGGGGTTAGGAGGTCGGCGCATTTTTTATAATAAGAGGCTGAGAAGCCGTCTGGGCCAGGGGTTTTAGAGGGTTTGAGTCAAGAGACTATAGAGGCTTTTTCTTCCACCGTGCAAGGAGCGTTAAGGGTTAATATTTGCTCTTCTGATAAGTTTGGGAGAGTTACAAGGTTCAACCAAGAGTGTGGGGGGTCAGGAGGTGAGTTTTTTGGGGCCGAGTATAGGGAACGATAGAAGGAGGAAAATATATATAGCACTTCTTTAGGGTGGGAGGTAAGTTGTCCCAGAGTATTTTTAAGCTTACATACATGGGTCGGGTGGGTCTGCTGTTTAAGTTTCCGTGCGAACATGGTAGAGGCCGAGTTGCTGTGTAGAAGAAACCTAGCGTTGGCCCATCTAAGGGCCTTTTCTGTATGTCCAGAAAGAATAGTATCCACCGCCATCCTTTTTTCGGTAATCTGTGTTAGTAGGTCGGGTGAGGGAGTCTGGTGGTGTTTGTGGTAAAGGTCCCCTAGGTCTAGGGTAAGCTGTCGTGCCTCCTGGGCTTTTTGTCGTTTCCTAGTTGTGGCTACCTCAATAAGGTGACCCCTAATCACTGCCTTATGGGCCATCCATAGGGTCGTAGGGGAGATATTGTCCACGTCGTTTAATCTGAAGTATTCCATGAGGCGGTCTGTCAATTGTGTGAGGATAATAGGGTCGGTGAGAAGAGAATCGTTAATGCGCCATGTTCTATTTGCCAAGGGGAGACCTATGCATGAAATCTGGCTAGAGACCATATGATGGTCTGACCAAGGGCAAACATGAATTGTAGAGGCTGTCGAGTTGGCCAGAAGGGTGGGTGTGCAATAAATATAGTCCAGGCGGGAGTAATTGTCATGGGGATGGGAGTAAAAGGTGTATTCTCTGGAACCAGTGTTATGAGCCCTCCAGACGTCTACCAATTGATGGGTGCGGAGGGAGTGCTGCAGGGTTTTAGGGAAAGCACTGGAGGACTGGCCGCCACGGGATCTATCTAATGTCGAGTGTGCCACCATGTTAAAATCTCCCCCAACTATCATGTGGGGGGAGTGAAATTTTTCAAGTGTTAGGAAGAACTCCCTGAAAAAAGTAGCCTGAGATGTGTTCGGGGCATATACAGAGGCCAGTGTCAGGGGTTTGTTTTGTATTATTCCCTGCACAATTACATATCTGCTTTGTGGATCAATAAAAGTCTTCTGAACTTGTAGAGAGACCGAGTTTTTGATGAATATGGCCGCCCCTCTGGACCTGGACTCAAAGGTTGTGTAGAAACACTGCTTAAATGCTTTGTCAAAGAAGGAGGGGTGGTTGTTGGTTGCGAAGTGTGTCTCCTGTAGGAGGAGAACATCCGCCCCCAGGGATTTGTAGGCCCTCATCGCTTTTTCTTCTTTTTTGAGGGGAGTTAAACCCCTTGACATTGTGCGTCAAGACCTTAATCCCCATGTTTTAGTGGGAGTAAATTGCATTGTGTCTGTTGGGAGTCCAGGGCGAGAGGGGGGACCATAGGCATGCAGCATAATAAACCATATACAGTACCATAAGTGTGTAATAAGAGTCAACCTGAAAGTAAGGCATTTGTGGTTAAAAAATACATCGATTTGAGAGCTGTTCAGGAGAGTTGCCTCGGGGGTATTAGAGTTGTCAAGCAAAAAAAAAATCATAAATGTGAGAAAGAAAAAAAGGGTCAGAAAAACAGAAACCAAAGAGCAGTAACAAACGGTTACTAGCTTCATCAAAAAACAGCTTATCAAAGTCTTGGGGGGTACAGGGAGAGAGGCTCCCCAGTACATTAAGAAAAAATTGAAACTGGACCAAAAGGTCCAAAGCTCCAATCTCCAGAGGCCAACAGCGGATCCCAGCACCCTGTGTGACATATGTAGTGCCAGGTGGTACCTGCATAGGGCTATCCAGCCCATCCTGTGAGGGGAGTCTGTGGATCCAGTGGAACTCCAGGGGAAAGGAGCTGGAGGGCATGTCAGCGCTACAACCTTCTGTGTGGCTCTGGAGCTGGAGACTGAAGAAAGTTTGGAGCATGCCGGTAACGATCTGCAGGCGACGTCTGTGACCTGAAATGGAGTTCCCTCTGTGTCATGACTTGGAAGCCGAGAAGAGCAGGCCTGCGGGTGGAGAAACACAAACGCCAAAACAAAAAACACAAGGGGGGAAAAAGAGGGGGGGGGGCAAGAGGAAAAAGGGGGCAAGACCTGTCTTCCCATCCGACGTCTTGATCCTGTGTAGAAATTAATAAGAGTTCCATAGCTGCCTCATCGGTGGTCTCTTCTTGGGGGGGGGGGTTGCCCATATAGCAGAGAGGCGTGGGGTTGAAGGCATTCTAGGGAGCAAAGCAGCATCCAAAAGTCCTAGTTTGACTAATAGTTCTTTACCTTCCTGCAGCGTGGTGACAGTGTAAGTTGTGCCGTTGTGAGGAACTTCCCCAGCGATAACGAATCCTGGCGGACTGCAAGACTGTGGTGACCTCCTTCATCTTCCGTCTCTTATCCAGGGTGGTGGGGGAGATGTCGGGATAGATCTGGACTTGTATGTTATCTAGCCTCAGGTTTTGGGTGGATCTGGAAGCCCTGAGGATATCTTCTTTGACCAGGAAGTCTTTCAGGCAAAGAACAATGTCCCGAGGTGGCTTATCTGGGGGAGGGGGGGGGCGCAGTGCCCTGTGGATCCTATCGCATGCAAAGGCCTCCACCACGGTCTCAGGTAGCAGGGACTGAAACAGTCTCTGTATGGCCGGTATAAGTTCCGTGACCGTTTCTGGGATCCCCCTCACCCTCAAGTTGTTGCGCCTGTTCCTATTGTCCAAATCTTCGATATGGGCCTGAAGCTGGGCGACTGTTTCAGATAGGGCCTCATGTTCTTTTCCCAAGTCTGAGCAAACAAGCGCTAGCTCATCATGTTTAGTCTCGAGTAGGTCCGTCCTGTTGCCCAAGGCCGCAATCTCCAGAGAGAGGGTATTGGTGGACTTGTGCAGCTCGGTTTGGAATTTTTGGGCAAGCTTATCATACATTAGGGTCAGGCTTTCATCCAGGTCGGATTTGGTCAGGTGTAGTGAGTACTCACTGTCAGCCGTTGAGTGTGTCGGGGATGAAGCTGTGGCCTGCGGCGGTTAATATTCTGGGCGCCATTTTGGGACATCCCGCTCTGTTCCCGCACTCTTAGGAGGTACGTCGTTAACGACTTTTGGGCCGGTGTGCTTCGGCGGTTTTTGGGTCCCGGCATGCGCTGAGTGTTCCGCCGGGGGTGCGGAGAGAAATCGTGCCAAAAAAGCTGTGGATATAGCCCCGGGGAAGCTATCTAGTCTCCGCTCGTCACGGAGCTCTCAGCCTGTGCGTCCTTCCACGTTCGCGCCGCGCATGCGCTCCTTTTTTTTTTTTTATCAATGAATGACTGTTCTCTGTGTTACGTAGCCGACTTTTTATTAGCCACGAGTGATTTTAAATAGCTTTTTTTCCTGCAAAAATGACACTTTGTGCAGGAACAGTTCTCTTTATTAGATATACTGAATCTCGAATTCATTCGAAGCATTCGAAGCATTCGTTATATCCGCTATTATAATTTCTTTCATATTAGTTGAAATTCGATATTTGTAGTTGGATTCGAATTGTTCTCTGTGTTATGAGAACCGACAATTCATTAGCCGCGTTAACGATTCGTAACGATTCGTAACGATTCGTAACGATTCGTAACTTTACTAACGATTCGTAACGATTCGAAAAAAAAATTTACGATTCGTACGAAATTCGTATTTCGTACGAATTCAAATGGAATTTCATACACGAATTACGAATTTTTTTATATACGAAACGGGACGAAACTAAACTAAACAAATTTTTTGACAGTTCCCATGTCTACCGCGGAGTAGGAAGAGGCAGATTAGGAAGTCTGCTTAGCAACAGGGGTTTCTGGTAAGTTAAAAAAAAACATTTTTTTCAAATGTTTTTAAACACTATATATAAAAAAAGGATCTGGGAAATACATATGTTCCACCATGGACAGCACCATCTGGTGGTAAAATCACATATATTGTCCATATAAATGTGGAACTCTCTGATAACATCTAGTGGATAAAGGAAAGATGACGCCAATAACGAAAAATTCTCCTGACATAATTCATATAACATTTTTGATAAGAAAACGCAGTTCAATCGGCAGGCATTATCCAATATAGGGCACCGACATCTAGTGGATAATATATATATATATACGGAACATCTTATTGTGTGAATCAATGATATCATCTAATGCAAAAAGGGACTAGAAACAACTCTAATAAGTCAAGGACCGATGAACCCAAATCTTCTCAGTATAACAATAAATAAAGAGACCAATAAAAAATATAATCCAATACTATTCACTAAAGATAGAGCAGATAATGCATATAATGATGTCTACTGGCTAATCCAGCTAAAAACAGACTCCTATATTCGCATATAAATAAAAAAAAGGATAATAGAGGGAGGGGAAGGAAGAAAATTGCATATAAAACAGTTCAAATCTAACCCATTCTTTGGGTTGGTGCACGTGCTCTCTCAGTCTTTTCCATAGGTCCCTTTTGGTCCTCCCAATATACTGCATCTGGCAGGGACATTCAAAAACATAGACAACCCCTTTGATACAGCAAGATATAACATTTTCTATAAAGTATTCTTTTGAAGTCACAGTCGATTTAAAACTCTTTAGTATGTCAGCATGTACAGCAGCTTCTACAAGGATAGTACCCTTTCCCCTCGAAGAAGGAAAAGGTTATTTTGGTAGGGGGGTCAAGTACATTTTTTGCTGTACGATCCCTAAAGGTCGGGGCCCTTCGATATGTGAATTCTGGTTTCACAGGAAGGACAGTGCCTAAATGTCGATCTGCTCTTAAGATATTCCAATATTTTTTATATATTCTTTCAATTTGCTTATATTGGATATTAAAGTTCATAATGAGTGGTACAATAATTTTATTTTCAGTATTTTTTGTTGAATCCTGTATTAATTTTTCTCTTTCCAGCAAAGCAACATCCTTTAGCCTTTCTTCAATGAATTCAGGGCGAAACCTCTCTCCAATCATTTCAGCTTGTTTGAGTTCGTCTCAATCTGATTAGTTGGCCTTTCGGTATGTTATCCAGCCAGGGGGTGTAGTGACAACTATCCAGTGGCAGGTAACTGTTCCTGTCCACTGGTTTGAAATAAGTTTGGGTGGTCAATCTTTCTCCTTCCTTCTTTATCAACAAATCCAAAAAGTGGATTTTTTCTTCACTCACCTCCCAGGTAAGTTTGATGTTGTTTAATCTCCAGTCCAAATTACAATAATATCATCAATGTACCGTTTAAACAATACCAGCTCTTGTGGTTTTGTATTATAAAGGGCCTCCTCCACCCATTCGGCCATATAGAAATTAGCTATACTGAGCGTATACTTTGCGCCCATTGCAATCCCTCGGATCTGTTTATAGAAGGTCTTATCATACCAAAAATAATTGGAATCCAAATTATACCTAAGGCAATTGAGAAGGAATCTTCTTTGTACACATTTGAAATCACTTCACAGTTCTCTTAGGGCCCATTTTGTTGCTTGACTGGCTTCTTCCTGATCGATAATTGTATATAGTGATGTAACGTCAGCTGTTGCCAGAAAGACAGGTCTGTTTCTCAAAATGGTGTTGTTTAATAACTGGATGCACCCTTGAAAAAGTCACGTGTCCAGTGGGGCAACTAGTCGGGAGGAGGAGTCTGTGACGTTATCAGCAGTCTTTTGTGTGCACTGTCAGGGTAGGAAGAGATCCCAGCGTTATGCTGTATGCAACTGATTATTTCATATGTGATCTATCCTGCGGGGAAGCATGAGTGAGGTTCACCCTAACTAAATAGGGATCACTTCATTATACTATCTGCGCAATGGTCTTGTTTGTTCTTTGTTTTTCATGTTATAGAAGCCTGCTGAAAGTTGGAAGTTCATCCATGGGAATCAGCAGTGAAATCTCTGAGTGAACCATCTGTTATGCCCCGTACACACGGTCGGAACTTCCGACCACAAAATCCGTCGGATTTTTTCCGACGGATTTTGTCCGACACTGGTGTTGCATACACACGGTCGGACAAAGTTGTCGGAAAATCTGATCATCCTGAACGTGGTGACGTTCGTTGCGTACGACAAGACTACGTAGAGGCTAGTAGCCAATAGCTTTGGTCTTGTAATGTGATCTGAGCATGCGTGGCACTTTGTCCGTCGGAATTCGCTACACACGATCGGAAAAAGTCCGATAGGACTTTGTTGTCGGAAAATTTGATTGCAGGATCTCAAACTTTTTCGTCGGAAATTCCGACGGAAAAAGTCCGATGGAGCCCACACACGGTCGGAATTTCCGACAACATGGTCCGATAGGACATTTTCCGTTGGAAAATCCGACCGTGTGTACGGGGCATTACTCAGAAGACTCATTAAGGCTTGATTATCTAGTCCCACTTATGTGAATTTATTTGCAGAGACTTTGGTTTGTACACAGTGGAATGTGATATTCTTTTACCTGTGGAAAAAGTTTGCTCTATTGTTACCATTACACAGAAGGAATTCTATATATTTTATGAAGTGAAAGTTTTTTGGGGATCTGGACCAGATCCCCAAAAAACTTTCACTTCATACAATTACGGATGATGGTACTTTGTTTTATCAGTATTATTCATTATAATTTTTCAGAAAGTTAGGCCAAAACATTTTCTCTATATATTTTATATATTTCTTATATTTTGTATGGTTCATTATATGTTCATAATTATTCACATAATTTGGTGGTACACTGTGCTTTATTAGTAGGTTATAAAGAGGCCAGCCTCTTCACCCTTTTCCCCCTGCAGTGTCAGTGGGGGGGAGTGACTTGCACCGCACTTGGCGCACCTGCCCCAGCACCTCTTGCTGCCTCTGCAATTTTGGAAGACATAGACACAGAAGGATTGGACACATTCTCAGTAACTGATACCTTACATATAGACTGGGAAGACACAGGCACACTAGGCAAACACACAGACTGGGAAGACATGGGCACACTAGGCACATGTACAGACGGGGCCACCACAGACTGGGAAAACACAGACATACTGGATATTGGCACAGACTGGGGCATCACAGACTGGGAATACACAGACATATTGGGTATTGGCACAGATGGAATCACAGGCACTCTATCTGCTGAGCTCTGAGCATCTTCCATGTCCAGGCGGAATAATTCTCTTATGAGCTCAGGATGGTTGTACATTGCCTCAGGACACTGACTGTAAGGATGTCCCATCGCATTACACAGATTGCACCTTATAATGTTACAATCATTTGCCAAATGTCCTACACCCTGACACAGAGAGTACTTTATCACCGGACACGAGGATGCAAGATGCCCTTTATCTCCACATATCTGCATAGCTTTGGCTGGCCAGGGTAGAAGATGGGGAGCCTGTCCCTCCCCAGGAAGCCTGAGGATGGAAGATGCTGGACTACATTGTCAATGACTTTTAATTTTAACTGCACAGACCACCAAAATGCACAGACCACCAAAATCTTCTTTAGGGGGCTCACGATGTCTCCATACCTTCTCAACCATACAGATAAATCCCCTTGTGGTACGGACTCATTGCAGACAAGAATTGTCACAATTTTAATGAGTGGCTGGCTTGACACAAGCTATGGGATGAGCCCTCTCCAGTCCGGCAGGCCCCTACACACGTGCTCATATTTTTCCCAAAATATGTCCAAAGACTCCGGACAGATAAACGACAAATCGTACTCATATGAACCTGCCAGACTGATCAGGGTAAAGATATCTGTGGGCCTAAACCCCATATACAGAATTTTATCCACCACTGCCCTCCTATGCGGACGAAGTCCTCCACCCCCCATTTAAGCTGCACAACATTCCTCCTTTTAAACGTTGAGGAAGATAAAACATTTCCATATTCCTTCCCTGCTTGCTCCCCCTTTCCAGATCCTTTAGCAGCAACACCACATATGTTTTTCTTACAGACACACCAATTGCAGTCTTGTCCTTAGACACAATCAAACCGGCT